>CM062804.1:646835521-647435521 GCA_031772625.1 Pinus tabuliformis
TTCCTTCAAGCCATTCTCCTCTAGCACAACCTCCATTCCGTCCTACAGGCTATATAATTCGAGCTACCTTCCAAGGCATATCGAGCACGCAAACCGTTAGAAACACCATCTGTTGATCTAATGTCTGTATTGCAAAATTCGATTTTATAATAAACCAAAACACAAAACTTCAAAATCTCCTCTAGTATACTACCTTCAGCTCCGATACCATGTAGATTTTCCTGTAGATTCACAGCTCATGTAATGTACTAAAACACAAGACAATAATCTACTCTACTCTTTAAACAACGAAAACCAATGATTGATGAAAAAAATAATCGATAAGAGGAAGATAATCAAAGACACATAACACAATTTTCTCTAGGGAAAGCCACTGCTCAAAACCCCGACTATCTATTGCATTAATCATAAATCTGAGTGATAATACAAAGCTTGTTCTCACAAGAACAATTCCGCACAAGTATGATCAACTCTCTGCCTCACAAGCCTGCACTGACCAACACTTAGCCAATTTTTACTGCCTGCTGAGCCCCTATTTCCTTGTGTAATTCCTGTGAGGAATAGCCCATATTTAATTGGGAATTCCTTCTTCCATAATTGTGCAATCCAAAACTAGGTCCTCTTATGATTGCATGCATGACCAGTACAACTCATATTATTCTACAACTGATAGTACATTGTCCCTGCACTCGAGTCCCAAATGGGTCTTTCTCTGAAATTACATGGATGAGTTTCTCATGGGGGAATACTCAATTAGCTAGAATAACACTGAGGATGCACCAGTGCACCAACTCACTACTAATCCTCTACTAGTTCCACCAACAATTAGAACTAGTTTAACTGTCTATAACTCAGTCAAACTAAGTTATCTAATTATAACTCAAATAAACTCATCCTGGAGCCTTGAAATTTAGGGAGAACATATAGATGACTACAGAAATACTCCCAACTCAAAATTCCTAAGCTAATAGGTTAATTAAACTTAATTAACTATTTACAAGTTGCTATGAGAACAAAATTTGATTTTAATTCACAGTTTAATTCATGGACAATTTAAACTAGAATTTCTTGTTTCCATTTCTAAACAATGAATTATGAAATAGGTCATGGTTTAGTTGGATGAACAATTATAGATGAGGTACTAGTGTTAGATTATGCTATAGGATGAATAGGATATGTTGAAAATGGAACAAGAAAAATCTAGTTTTGACTTTGCCTTGGTCAAACTAGATTAAAATTTGAATTTGAATTTCAGTAAAATACTTGGAGGTAGTTAACTAAATTAATATGACACTTATCACTGAGTTAACTCAGTTAATTTGAGTTATTGTGAGTTTAACTAGTTCCAATTGTTAGAGAACCAGTGGAGGGTCCAGTAGTGGGGTATTGTGTACCTCAACGATCAACCAGTTAACTCATAAATCATCCCAGAATAATTGATGCATGCAGGAAAATTGAGGTACCCAATTGATATTGGAGTTCAAGGGTAATGTACTATTAGTTGTAGACAATTATAAATTGTACAGGTGGTGCATGCAATCAAAGAATGGCCTACAATAATTACACAATTCTAGAGAGAAATTTCCATAATTAATAGGGGTTAATTCCTCAAGGAACAATGCAAGGAAATAGGGACATGGGAACATAGGAATTTGGTTAATTATTGACCAAATTCATCTTGTGAAGTTGATCCAAAATGGATTTTGGATAGACTTATAAGTCTAAGTGTTCCTCACAAAGGAAAATTAAAGTCTAAGGATGCTCTTGGAAATAGTCCCATTGCGTAGATATTTTCATTCTGAATCTACTACAATTTGAATGGGCTAAAATAGACCTCGGATGCAGAAGTTATTGCAAAAAGAAGTTGCCCTTTATACTTTGAAAAAGAAGCAAAATCTTCAAAAAAATGGCCTAAAAGGCTATATAAAGGAAAATCGCATCGGAATGGTCCAAGAGGCAGACTTAAAGTGGAGGCGGAAGAGACCCCTGATTACCTATCCCTGACATATCGGGTCGGAGGTCGGCCTTCGCCCGATATCGGAACCCCTGGGCTGTAGCGAATGAGATATGCCAATTGTGATTTGCAATTGGAGCCGATATCAGCAATTAGAGCGATTGACCGATCGAAAATCGGAGGAATAGGGAAATTGACCCTCGCCGATCCGATATGCGAGGTGAAATATCGGTGATCGATGGATCGACAGTTGGCATAACCAAAGGGCAAACCCCTGGGCCGTTGCGATAATGATATGCGATGCGATCTGGACCGTCCGATCGAGGATCAGATCAATGGTCTAGATTAAATCGGTGATTGGCTATCCCTAATAGTAGGGCTAATGCGATTGCGACTGCGATAAGTGATAAGGGTCGGACCCAATGGGGATTATAAGCTCGATTACATAATTTTTGAAGTCTAGGCATTCAGATTTTTTGTTTTATCCTATGTATTTGGGATTTTGGCCATGTGATGATGCGATAGCGATATTACGACTGATGGTGGACCCAATAGATTATATGGGTGATTTAATGAAATTTCAAATCCAAAATTCACGCTCGATAGTGTATTTTCATAAAAATCTCTGTGTATTGGATTTTCCTCCATTTTTGGGCTTTCGCCTCATGAAAGGCCCTGAATCCTCTGTAACGGCCCCTGATCACTGTGCCATGCTGCAAGCAGGCATTTTTACAGAAAATGATTCATTTGAAAGCCAGAGAGCCATAGAGCCAGATGGCCAGTCATACATATAATGCATAGGGAAGCCGCAGGGCCGCAGAGGGATGATAATATGCAGAGAAATGGTTGGGGAAGCCAGAGAGCTGAAAAAATGCCTCAAATGAGCTAGAGAGCCCAATTGATGAAGGAGAAAGCAGTGCAGAGCATCTGAGGGAGTCCTGGAGTTGCTTGGAGGTCAAGTGGAAAAACCAGAGAGCTAAAAGTTGGCGAGATAGTCGCTTGGAGGTCAAGCGAATTGCTGAAAGCTCACAAAGCCAGAGCCAAAGCCAAAGCCGAGAGCCAAAAAGCCTGAGAGCTTCAAAGCCAGGGATAAGATGGCATTCTAAGCCCATTGTGTTCTATGTAAACCAGTGAATTTGAGTGTGGAGCTTGTAAAAGGACTTATGCCATAATCCTAGAGAGCCTAGTCGAGTCGACTAGAGCTCAAGGAGATGTAGCCCAAGAGTTTTGGATGAACTTCATATTATATTGTTGTTATGTGTGATTGCTTATTGTTGCATTTCATTTGCTGCTTTATGTAGAAATTTTGAATAATTAAACACTTATTCATAGAGATTATCCTGATTATACACTATTGCAGAATACATGCATAATACATAACCTCCTCTACGTTGATCATCAATTTAGCAACATTAAAAACAATGAAACATCAATCGCATGCACACATTAACACAATATGTAACTCGGGGAAAGCATACAGATGAAAACCCCACACTATCTGTATATTATAATGATAGAGAACATGTAACAATACATAGTATAATACTCCTCACAAGTACTCAGTACTATCTCCACTTGTTACACACAAACTAGCTCAGATCTGAAGCCTCAAATCTCCTCCACTGTTTGCCTGCCTCCACTGTGCAATCCTGCATGAGAATCAATCACTCTGTGAATTCGAATTCCCTTGGTTATACTACGCAAGCCTCATGGGAAATCTCCATCCATGCATGTGCAAATCTCATGCACAACTATAGTCACAACTGATAGCAATCTCAACCTCTAACACCTGTCTCCACTGAACTATCCATGCACTGAGTTAACTGATGTATTCTTCAGTTGCTTTATGAGTTAATAATTAGTGAATTAATTAATAATTAATTCACACAACTCATCATTAGTGTATTCTTTAGTTAGACTAAAATACAACTAATTTAACCAAGTCAAACTGAACACAACTCCATCAACTCCACAATCAACGCCACGAAACTCAACCACATGAGTTCTAACTGAAGTCCTGCATGCAATAGCTCAACTGACTCATAAGAAAAGCATATTTCCTTATGACAGTTGCATGTGCCACATCTGTAGCTCAAACTGAAGTGCTCCAAGAGGATAAGATAATGTTTATAGTCCAAATATTATTATGAGCTAATAATATTCAACTGTTTTATTTTTAGCCTGGTAGTCTAAAAATAGAAACCGCCCATATGTCTAAAATAGAAGTCCATCTATTTTTACCAACATGACCAATCATCCACAAATAGCATCCTGCAACTCATAGACCATGATCCATATGTCTAAAAATAGACATAGTCTAAAAATAGACTTTGCGTCAAAAATAGCTTGCAGGCCCACTTAGTGAAGGCGACTCCTTTCCACTAAGCTCCATCATCTTGTTGCATTCTCAACACTTTACTTGCTGTTATATATTTTTATATCATTTTAAGTAACAGAACTTAAGGCACTTAACATTTTTAAAGAAAAACACAAGCATACACCTAATTTCAAGAACTTTTAATTCCGCAATTGGTTAATCATAAGGTCTTGGGAATATTTAAGCTTTGGAAGTGAGAGAGGTTCTTGTAAGCTATACAAGAAGCCTTTAGTGCCCCATTTTCAGATTAGGTGGTATCAGAGCTTGATATTGATTAATCCCACGTTCAGGAAGGTGATATCAAAGCTAATTATACCAGAGCAGGTGGTATTATATCAGAATGCTTGATTGGCAAAGCCAAGATTGCTTGTCTGAAAGGTGTTTGGGTAGTCAAGGATTGATTTTCTAATTGATTGTATGCTTGTGTGCAGATTGACTATTGTTTGAGTATGCAGAGGTGAAGGGAAAACTATTGATAGCTCAGTCCAGGAAGGACAAGAAGTAAGAAGGGCTGAAGGCATTCTTCTATCCCAAAGGACCTCAAGGAAATCCTTAAAACACAAGAGGTTGTTGCAAAAGGTTTCTTAGATAAGCTCTTTGTTAATCTTGTTTGAAGTTCTTTTGTTCATTGGCATAATGACAACTTCTACAAGTAAGTCCTCAAATTCCTCTTTCTTCACAAGATTCTTTGATGGAGACATGAAGCAAGACTTTTTCATCATGGTGGATATGATGAGAGAAATGTATGAGGATGGAAGGAAGAGCAACATACTTAGAGAGAAGTTGAATTCTATGGAGGAAGAGAAGCAGTTTCTTTCTGACAAATTGCAGGAAATGGAGAGACAACTTCATTTTGCAAATATGAACCTGGAAAGGATGCAAGAGTTGGAGACACAAGTCTTTGTTGCAAAAGAAGCCTTAGTCAAGTATCAACTTGAAGAAGAGGTAAATAATTCCAGTTTCTCTTCAAATTTCTCTAAGAATTCTTATATTGGTTCTTTTGAAAAACATACTAGAGGCATAGGTTCCAAGCTAATGTCCAAGATGGGCTATGAAGGAAAAGGCTTGGGTAAGCATGCACAAGGTATTGTTGCGTCAATAATGGTTGAGGAAAGGCCTAAGTATTTGTGTCTTGGCTATAGGAAATTTTATGGAGGAAGTTCCAAAGCTGCCATGAAGGCCATTGAAACAGTTCCAAGAAGGAGTTCCATTTCAGGTCCTCTACCTCAAGAGTGTGAATATTGTATTAAGGAGGAATGCAATAGCTTGAAACATCAATTGCAGGATGTAGGTGTTTAGAAGTACACACTAGAACTAGAGAGTTGTGGAAACTTTGAAAGCCTTGAAGAGATTGATGGTGTTCCAAGGGGAGCCACTTCTTTGTTTGCTTCACCTCCTCATGAAGGCAATAAAGGTGAAAAGAGAAAGGTATAAATCTGGTTCTAATCATCTTCCTTTTGATTATGTTTAGCACGATAGATTTCTATACAAGTATGGGAAAATAATTGCATGTTCCTTTTGTGGTTTGGATAACCATAATGTTTTAGATGTTGGAAGAGAATGGCCAGATATAGGAAAATTTTGAAGGAAAGGAAGAAAGAAGCCAAAGTTCCACTAGACAAGGAAAGTCATGCTATCAAAAGGATGCACATGTAGTGCACTTACTTCCATAAGCAAGGGCATCTTGCTAAAAGATGTTGGACTCTGAATCCAACAATGCTTCCACAAAAGCCGAAGAAAGTGGAAAGAGAAAATGGCAGAAATGGAAAGAAAGGAAGTTTCCATGGATGAAGTGTTTCAGGATGATTCACATGTTGATGCTAATGTGCAGACAAGGGAAGTATATTTGAAAGGGATTGGTAAGAAATGGCTAGAGTTCTTATCCAATTAAGATTGCATGTCTATTGTTGAATCTATTTGCATTTCTCTATTACTGAATGCAGATTGCAGGATTTTACCAAGAAGGTGAATAGAGAAGTTGAGTAGGAGACTCACTTTGTTGTTGCAACATTATATTTCATTTCAGCTTCAAAAGTAGAATGTGCTTAAGCGAAAGTTGAAGGATGAAATGCATGCATAAGCTTGAGATGCATGAACACAGGGATGTTGATGATTTCCTTGTATTTGAACATGTATGCGTAATTAACTTGAAGGGTTGATTGCTTTGGCATACATGTAATGCAATGTTGACTTGGGAGAAGTTAACTTGGTCTCCAAGATGGAGATAATGATGGAGTGTTTCATCTTTTGAAAAAGATTCCTAATGGTCTTTTTCTACATGCTTGACTTGAAGGGTCATTTGTTTTAAAGGCATGTTTTGTGGGGCTTGGTATGTAGTCCATCATTTGTATGCAGATGTAAGACATGGAGGTGTTCACAAGATGTGAAATATATTTCTTTTGTTGAAGTAGGAGTTTAGGCCATCCATTTGTTGTCTGTATTTCTATTGTTGTTAATAGTTGTTGTTGATAGCTTGTCAAACAGGTACAAATGAAAGTTTTGTGAAGCAGATGTAACTTCACATTTGTTTCAGCCACCTTGGATCAATGATCAAAGTATAGAAGTTCAAACTACCTTCTGTGACCATCTTAGCAGGAGTTTTGCAGGAAGGCAAGGAGGAAGACAGTTCTTCCCAGGAAGACCAACACATCCAAGAAGGAGAGTGGTCAAAGGCTTTGGTTCAGAGGCACTATGCAAGGAAAGTGTGTGGAGGCTGAAAGAAGAGGGTGATGTTACTCTCATTTACTGTTCAGATCAGTATATCAGTCTTTTGGAGACCAAAAGTTCTTTTAGTGGGAAGGTGTGATCCAAAATGGATTTTGGATAGACTTCTAAGTCTAAGTGTTCCTCATAGAGGAAAATGAAAGTCTAAGGATGCTCCTAGAAATAGTCCCATTACGTAGATCTTTTCATTCTAAATCTACTGCAATTTGAATGGGCCAAAATGGACTCAGATCAGATGCAGAAGCTATTGCAGAAAGAAGTTGCCCTTTGTCCTTTGAAAAAGAGGCAAAATCTTCAAAAAATGGCCTAAAAGGCTTTATAAAGGAAAATCACATCAGAATGGTCCAAGAGGTAGACTTAAAGTGGAGGTGGAAGAGATCCTCAATCACTAATCCCCGACATATCAGGTTGGAGGTAGGCCTTCGCCTGATATCGGAACCCCTGGGCCGTAGCGAATGCGATATGCCGATTGTGATAAGTGATTGGAGCCGATATCGGCAATCGGAGCAATCAGGTGATCGATGATTGGAGGTGCAAGGACATTGATCCCCATCGATGCAATACGCGAGGTGCAATATCGACGATCGGTGGATCGGCGGTCGACATAACCAAAGGGCAGACCCCCGAGTTGTTGCGATAGTGATATGCGATGCGATCTGGACCGTCCGATCGGGGATCAGATCAATGGTCCAGATTAAATCGACGATCGATGATTGGTATAGTAGAGCTAATGCAATTGTGATTGTGATAAGCGATAAGGGCCAGACCTGATGGGGATTATAAGCCCGATTACATAATTTTTGAAGTTCGAGAATTCAGATCTTCTGTGTTATCCCATGTATTTGGGATTTTGGCCATGCGATGATGTGATAGCGATATTGAAACTAATGGTGGACCTGATAGGGTGATAGGGGTGATTTAATGAAATTCCAAGTCCAGAATTCACGCTCAATAGTGTATTTTCAGAAAAATCTCTGTGTATTAGATTTTTCTCCATTTTCGGGCTTTCGCCTCAGGGAAGGCCCCGAATCACTATGCCACGCTACAAGCGGGCGTTTTTGTAGATAATGATGCATTTGAAAGCCACAAAGCCATAGAGCCAGATGGCCAGTCGAACAGACAACGCGTAGGGAAGTTGCAGGGCCGTAGAGGGATGATAACACATAGAGAAATGGATGGGGAAGCCGAAGAGATAGAAAAATGCCTCAAAGGAGCCAGACCCAATTGACGAAGGAGCAGGCAACACAGAGCAGCTGAGGGAGTCCTGGAGTTGCTTGGAGGTCAAGTGGAAAAACTAGAGAGCTAAAAGTTGCCGAGATAGTCACTTGGAGGTCAAGCGGACTGCCGAATGCTCACAGAGCTAGAGCTAGAGCCAGAGCCGAGAGCTAGAAATCCTGAGAGCTTTAGAGCCAGGGATAAGATGGTGTTCTAAGCCCATTGTGTTTTGTGTAAACTAATGGAGTTGAGCATGGAGCTTGTAAAAGGACTTATGCCATAATCCCTGAGAGCCTAGTCGAGTTGACTAGAGCTCAAGGAGACGTAGCCCAAGAGTTTTGGGTGAACTCCATATTATATTGATGTTATGTGTGATTGCTTATTGTTGCATTGCATTTGCTGCTTTACTTGTTGTTATATATATTTGTATCAGTGTAAGTAACAGAACTTAAGGCACTTAATAGTTTTAAAGAAAAACACAAGCATACACCTAATTTCAAGAACTTTTAATTCCGCAATTGGTTAATCATAAGGTCTTGGGAATATTTAAGCTTTGGAAGTGGGAGAGGTTCTTGTAAGCCAGACAAGAAGCCTTTAGTGCCCCATTTTCAGATCAGAAGTAATGAGATAGACTATACTAGTGCAGAGGTTTCTCAGGCTTGAGCAAGTATTGTATTTATTCTCTATTTTATGATTAATGAAATAAAGATAGGAAGGGGTTTTGAGCAGTTGCTTTCCCTTAGATAATTATTTGTGTTTGTGTATTGATTCATGTCGCATGTTTATGATTTCCATTCTTGACCATGAATTTCTTTCCAAAGATGAGTAGAGTAGATTCAAATTTTATATTTTAGTAAATTACATGAGTAGTTTTGAATCTACATAGGAATTTATACATGGTATTAGAGTTGGATTCATAGTAGAGAAGATAATTCTAATTTGTCTTTGTAGGAGGATCAAATTTGCAGGAAAAATTCCCAAGATCTAGCAGGATGTATTTCTATGGATTGAGGATCAAGTATGCCCTTGAGGGCAGCTCAAATTTTTTTTCTTGGAAGGACAAGATGGAAGAAGTGTTGGAGGATAATGGGTTGAAGGAATTCATAGATATTGAGATCCAAAAACTGATATTCAAGATCTAGCAGAGTGGAAAAAGTGTGTGGCCAAGGCGAGGAGGTTCATATTAGAAGGTGTGAAGGATCAGATAGTCTCCAATATCCATGGGAAAGAAACTCTATATGCAATCTGGAAAGCACTGACAGAGTTGTTCCAAAATAGTAGCGACCATAGGAAGCTGGCACTCAAGGACAAGCTTTGGAATATCAAGATGCAGAACCCTGAATCAATTCAACAGTACCTGAGTTGGTTCACACATTATCATGATGAACTTGGAGGAGTTTAGGTAAATATTATGGAGGATGATCTCATAATCCTAGCCCTTCTAGGCCTTCCCAAGAGCTGGCACAACTACCATGATTCGGTAAATGGGAGGGATAAGATACCAAATTGGGAACACCTTTGGTAAGATTTGGTATAGGAGGAGATCAAGAGAAATACTAGAGATGAGACCTCATCCAAGGTTGAGGATGAGGAGAATTATTCCTTGGTTGGAAAGGAAAAGAAACGGAAAGGGAATAAATCCAAATCCAAAGGAGAATCTGGTCAAGGGAGAAAGAAGAAATACTTGTCCAGAATCAACTGCTTTCACTGTCATGAACTGGGACATTATGCCACAAAGTGTCCACACAAGAAGGCAAGCAAGAAGACCTTTGGAGGAGTGACAGGTGAAGGTTTGGCTTCACAGTTTGCACTTGATTTCACCCTCATAGATTTTATGGTGAGTACTATGATGGGTAGTGTGTGGTATCTAGATAGGGAAACCAAGAATTTTTTAGTGACTTGGAGGAGAAATACCTTTAGATGCACATCGATATGGGAGATGATGGAAGGTATAGCACGACCATTATTGGTACACTTACTTTTCAAAGGGAGTCTGACTCCTCTCTCAAACTCAAGGATGTCATGTATGTTCTGAGTCTAAAGAAGAATCTCGTTTCAGTTGCTATGTTGGAAGATCATGACTACGATGTGATATTTAGCAAAGGGAAGTATTTCATTAGAAAAATTACCATGGGACAAGTGAACTAGATCGGGATTTCTGTGAAGAACCTTTACAAATTAGATGTGGAAGACTGTGCAACATTGACCACAAAAGAAGAGAAGGTGCAGAGCCGAGATATCAGTTTATTATGGCATAGAATACTTGGAAATTTTCATCATGGCACTTTCAAGATCATATAACAAATTTCTATAGGACTTCCCAAAGGAGCACTAGAATAACAATATACATGAAAAGGGTGTACTTTGGAGAATTTTACAAAAGCCACATTTGATGATCGAGGCAGTAAAGTGCAAGTAGTCACCGAAAGAGTTCACTCTAATGTGTGTGGAAATTTCTCAACAACCTCCACTACCGAGCATAGGTATTATGTAATATTTGTAGATTATTTCTCACGAAAGTGTTGGATCTTCTTCAAGTAGAATAAAGACCAAACATTCTCCAAGTTTGTTGAATTTAAAGCACTTTTTGAGAAAGAAACGAGGAATAAAGTGAAGGCTCTCAAGAGAAATAATGGAGGTGAATATGTCTCAAATAAGTTTAAAAATTTATGTGCAAAGGAATAAATTCGATGAGAGTTGACAACACCCCACAACCCACAACCCACAACCCACAACATAATGGGGTGGATGAGAGAAATAATAGAACTATTGTGGGAGAATCAAGGGCGATGTTGCATGACCAAGGCCTACTACTACACTTGTGGGTTGAAGCTTGCAACATAACGATTTATTTGCAGAACATGAGTCTTCATCGAATTCTTGGAATGAGTACACTAGAGGAAGATTTTTCAAGGAAGAATCTAGATGTATCACTCTTTAGGATCTTTGGAGCATCATTTTATTATCATGTTTCCAAGGAATCAATAAAAAATATAGAGACAACAACAAAGTTGGGCATATATATGGGGTACACTAAAACACCTCATAACTATCGTGCGTACTTTCCATATCTCAGGATGACAGTTGTTCATAAATATGTGAAGTTTGCTAAGGAGAAGGCCATGAGGTGTTATCTTGAGAGGGAGATTCAGTTGCATTCAGTTGAGGATATTTTAGCTCCAAAAGAAGAACCTCAAAAATTTGTGGAGCAGCCACAAGCAGAGGAGTAGAGAGTGGAGACATCCACTCAAGCATAGTCATCTAGAGATGGAAGGAAACAAACTAGGGAAGTTGACAAATTATTGCATTATTCTAGAGAGGATGTGGGAGCATCCACATCACAACATAGGTAGAGGAGGTCACCAGATTGGTACACTGGCTACATGGCTATGATGAGTGAGCTTGTAGAGACTAAGCAATCCTCATTCAAGGAAGTTGTAGAGAAACCAGTATGGATTGATGATATGGTAGAGGAATATGATTTACTATGATAATCATATGTGTATTAAACTTTCTAAGAATCTTGTAGTTCATGATCGATCTAAGAAAATCGACATTCGTTATCACCATCTATGAGATTGTGTGCAGAGGCACATCGTGTTGTTGGAGTACATTCCTACAGAGAAATAAGATGTAGATATTTTTACAAAGGGCTTGTCAAAGGGAAAATTAGAGTTCCATAGAGACAGGATAAAGGTATCATATAATCCCTATCTTGTTGAGAAGGAGTGTTGAAAATGCAACAATAAAATCTAGTTTTGACTATGCCTTGGTCAAACTAGATTAAAATCTGAATTTCAATTTCAGTAAAATACTTGGAGGTAGTTAACCAAAGTTATATGGAACTTATCACTTAGTTAAATTAGTTAATTCGAGAGGGAGACACTTGAATTATTTTTATTATGATTGATTGCTAATTTTTAGCAATATGTTTCAGTTAATTTGGGTTATTACGAGTTTAACTAGTTCTAAATGTTAGAGAACTAGTGGAGGGTCTAGTAGTGGTGTGTGTACCTCAGTGATCATATAGTTAACTGATCAATCAACCCATAATAATTGATGCATGTATGAAACTTGAGTTACACAATTTAGATTGGAGTTCAAGGGCAATGTACTACTAGTTGTAGACAATTCCAAATTGTATAGGTGGTGCATGTAGTTAGAGAAGGGCCTGTAGGAATTGCAAAATTCTAGATGAGAAATTTCCCTAATTAATAGGGGCTAATTCCTCAAGGAAGGACGCAAGGAAATAGTTTATGATTTCCATTCTTGATCATGAATTTCTTTTTGTAGATGAGTAAAGTAGATTCAAGTTTTATGTTTTAGTAAATTACATGAGAAGTTTTGAATGTACATAATAATTTCTATAGGCTCAGTAGGTTTATCAACCATACAATATCTGTGGACCCCCTTCTAGCACCAAATTATTGAAAGGAGGAAAAATTCCTCCTGCAACGAGTGAGTATTGGCCCGATCAGAGTCCCAATTATGAACTTTTTCATTGAGATAGTTGTATACTCTCCAAAGCTAAGGCATGGTTTTTGATGCTAAACTAAACTAAGAAAGTAAAAGAGATGAAAAATAAAACAATTTAAAAATTAGGGAAAATATATGACATATTTTAATATTTACAATTATCTACAAAAATATAAACAAATTGTTGATTGGATGAAGTCAATTTGAACAACAGTTAGGATGGGATGCAGAGGATTCATTCAAACATAATAAACCATGTGAAATATCATGTCTATTTAAATATGGCTGGAATTTGGGTCCATCTTGCCATACAAATTGATTTTGGGAGAGATTTTATACAAAAAAACTCAAATAGATGTTTTTCAGGTTTTTCTCTTATCCAAACTATTTGTTGTTTATTTCTTTGAAATTCATATGCATGCATTATCTATAAATAACATGAAATAACACTATCTTGTAAACGAGAGGAACTTATATTATACCTTTTGAATATCATACTTTATTATACCTTTTGAATATCATATTTTTTTTTTCATCAGACATCAATATATAAAAAGTTAACGATTCATACACTTCTGATGATAATAGATATAGACTGCAACATATCATAAGAAATTCTTAAACAAAATAATTAAATATTCATTCAAAAATAAATATGCACAAGTTAAAGAACAATACCACATGCATCCATTCAAGAGTTAAAGGATGACCAAACATTAATCGCATAGATGAAAAGCACATTTGATTATGGAATTGGTCTTCAAAAGAGTTGTAACTTCAAAATTTGATTGAAAAATACAAGTTCTAAGATTTCACGATTTCTCGACCTCTAATCCAACATAAGAGCTTGTATAAATACTTGAAAAATAAGATATGTCTGCTTGATATATAACAACTTAGAAAATCATAACTATTTTCTCTAATAAAGCAATACTTCTAAAAATAAAAGTTTCATCCTATCAACTGTTTTTTCCTAAAAATTCGTCCAACTATTTATCTTTCTTCCTCATCCTCAGAGTCTTTATCCTCCACCTTGAGTAGCAGATGTAGTGCATGGATTTAGATGTGTGTAACACCCCCTCCTCCTAGCCCTACCCAAGCTACAGACCAATCGAGGTAAACATGCGATGAGAGAGGTAAAGGATTCATCCTCCTTGGTGACCTTAAGGAAATGGAATCGATGAAACAAATCAAACAAACCCATCCACATCAGCAACAACCCCCTCGGGAGACATGTCATCCACTCAGACATCCTATCCCTGAGTCCCACTAATGTTTTAATCCTTTAAACCCCTGGTCACTCTCATGTTATAAGCATGACAACATCCAGAAGACAAAGCGCTCTCGCAGGCCTATGTGCCAATGTCCTTGGACTCTTTTCAGTAGACTTGTGTCAGCGTCCTCAAGATTTAAACCACTTATCTAGCTCAAAATATTGGAATCTATCCAGAATTGGTTACAACCTCCAGAATCCATCAAATACATGATGACAATACTAGTAAATAAAAAATAACCCTCACGACTAATACTGAGCATCCCCAACCGGGACTGGAATTCTATCAAACACTTGGCATCAATGGAGCCTATAGGTCTAGGACATAAGGCATAGCATAAATGACTTAAGAACTTATTAAACATAATCAAAATGAACACCTCCTTCTCCATTGAACTATTATAGCATTAATTAGGTCTTGCATCCATCAATTTAACAATTACAAGTAAATACATGAAATGATCATGACCTAAACCAGTCAAATAGCCATGCTTATAACTGGCATAAAACCATATAAATATCAGAGATATGACAACCATTAAATCCACATATAAACAAGTGAAAAAGTAAGAGAACTTAGCCTTTATTAATCATAGGGAAATACAACCAAGTTTGAGACTAACACGTAACACTCGACCATAGACATAGCTGAACCAAATATCTCTTTCATCTAGTCAACCCCGTGCCATATTCCAAGCATGAAAGTGGGTTCTCATAGAACAACAAATCCAATAACAACCATTGGAATTTAGAGGTTAAACCACCTCCACCCTCACCAAACCATGATCACACCAAAACCAATTCTCCGATCACCACTGAACTGAACTTGGAATTCCATTCGAAATCCATCACTATCCTTGAGGAATTTTCCATCTCCTTCTCTCTCAAGCTTTACCGCAATCCAGTCCTGGATCACTAGGTCCTCCACCAAGGCCAGTCTCTCAAGCTTTACCACAATCCAAACCCGCATCACTAGGCCCTAAACACAAGGAAATAGTTTATGATTTCCATTCTTGATTGTGAATTTATTTCTGTAGATGAGTAGAGTAGATTCAAGTTTTATGTTTTAGTAAATTACATGAGAAATTTTGAATGTACACAGTAATTTCTACAGGCTCAGTAGGTTTATCAACCATACAATATCTGTGGACCCCCTTCTAGCACCAAATTATTGATAGGAGGAAAAATTCCTCCTGCAATGAGCGAGTATTGGCCCGATCAGAGTCCCAATTATGCAATTTTTCATTGAGATAGTTGTATACTCTTCAGAGCTAAGGCATAGTTTCTGATGCTAAACTAAACTAAAAAAGTAAAAGAGATGAAAAGTAAAACAATTTAAAAATTACGGAAAATATATGACATATTTTAACATTTACAATTATCTACAAAAATATAAATAAATTTTGATTTGATGAAGTCAATTTGAACAACAGTTAGGATGGGGTGCAGAGGATTAATTCAAAAACAATAAACCACGTGAAATATCATGTCTATTTAAATATGGATGGAATTTGGGTCCATCTTGCCATACAAATTGATTTTGGGAGAGATTTTATACAAAAAAACTCAAAAATATGTTTATCAAGTTTTTCTCTTATCCAAACTATTTGTTATTTATTTTTTTGAAATTCATATAAATGAATTATCTATAAATAACATGAAATAACATTATCTTGTAAATGAGAGGAACTTATATTCTACCTTTCGAATATCATATTTTTTTTCATCAGACATCAATATATAAAGGTTAACAATTCATACACTTATGATGATAATAGATATAGGCTGTAAACTTATCCTAAGAAATGCTTAAACAAAATAATTAAATACTCATTCAAAAATGAATATGCACACGTTAAAGAACAATACCACATGCATCCATTCAAGAGTTAAAAAGATGACCAAACATTAATCGCATAGTTGAAAAGCACATTTGATTATGGAATTGGTCTTCAAAAGAGCTGTAACTTCAAGATTTGATTGAAAAATATAAGTTCTAAGCTTTCACAATTTCTTGACCTATAATCCAACGTAAGAGCTTGTATAAATACTTGAAAAATAAGATACATCTATTTGATAAATAACAACTTATAGAATCATAAATATTTTCTCTAATAAATAAATGCTTCTAAAGATAAAAGTTTCATCGTATTAATGATTTTTCCTAAAAAGTTGTCCAGCTATTTATCTTTCTTCCTCATGCTCACAGTCTTTATCCTCCACCTTGAGTAGCAGATGCAGTGCGTGGATTTAGATGTGTGTAACAGCCCCTCCTCCTAGGTCTACCCAAGAAACTGACCAATCGAGGTAAACATGCGATGAGAGAGGTAAAGGATTCATCCTCCTTGGTGACCTTAAGGAAATGGAATCAATGAAACATATCAAACAAACCCATCCACATTAGCAACAACCCCCTCAGGAGACATGTCATCCACTCAGACATCCTATCCCTGAGTCCCACTAATGTTTTAATCCTTTAAACCCCTGGCTACTCTCATGTTATAAGCATGACAACATCCAGAAGACAAAGCGCTCTCACAAGCCTATGTGCCAACATCCTTGGACTCTTTTTAGTATACCTGTGTCAGTGTCCTCGAGATTTGAGCCACTTATCTAGCTTAGAATATTGGCCTTTTTCTAGAATTGGTTACAACCTCCAGAATCCATCAAATACATGATGTCAATACTAATAAATAAAAAATAACGCTCACGACTAAGACTGAGCATCCCCAACTAGGATTGACATTCTATCAAACACTTGGCATCAATGAAACCTACAAGTCTAGGACACAAGACATAAAATAAACGACTTAATAACTTATTAAACATAATCAAAATGATCACCACCTTCTCCAGAACTATTATAACATCAATTAGGTCTTGCATCCATCCATTTAACAATTACAAGTAAATACATGAAATGATCATGACTTGAACCAGTCATATAACCATGCTTATAACCAAAATAAAACCATATAAATATCATAGAAATGACAACCATTAAATCCACATATAAACAAGTGCAAAAGTAAGAGAACTTAGCTTTTATTAATTATAAGCAAATACAACCAGGTTCAAGATTAACAAGTAACACTTGACCATAGACATGGCTGAACCAAATATCTCTCTCATCCAATCACCCCCATGCCATATTCCATGCATGGACATGGTATCTCATAGAACAACCAATCCAATAACAACCAAGGGAATCCAGAGGTTAAACCGCCTCCAGCCTCACCAAACCATGATCACACCAAAACCAGTGCTCCGATCACCACTGAACCGAACTTGGAATTCCATTCGGAATCCATCACTATCCTTGAGGAATTTTCCATCTCCTTATCTCTCAGGCTTTACCACAATCCAATCCCGGATCACTAGGTCCTCAGCCGAGGTCAATCTCATAGGCTTTACTACAATCCAAACCTACATCACTAGGCCCTAAACGCAAGGAAATATGATTTCCATACTCGATCGTGAATTTCTTTCTATAGATGAGTAGAGTAGATACAAGTTTTATGTTTTAGTAAATTACATGAGAAGTTTTGAATGTACACAGTAATTTCTACAGGATTAGTAGGTTTATCAACCATACAATATCTATGGACCCCCTTCTAGGGCCAAATTATTGATAGGATGAAAAATTGCTCCTGCAATGAGTGAGCATTGGCCCGATCAGAGTCCTAATTATGCAATTTTTCATTAAGATAGTTGTATACTCTCCAGATCTTAGGCATGGTTTCCAATTCTAAACTAAACTAAAAAAGTAAAAGAGATGAAAAATAAAACAATTTAAAAATTAGGGAAAATATATGACATATTTTAACATTTACAATTATCTACAAAAATATAAATAAATTGTTGATTTGATGAAGTCAATTTGAACAACAGTTAGGATGGGGTGCAGAGGATTAATTCAAACATAATAAACCACATGAAATATCATGTCTATTTAAATATGGCTATAATTTGGGTCCATCTTGCCATACAAATTTATTTTGGGAGAGATTTTATAAAAAAAACTCAAAAAGATGTTTATCAGGTTTTTCTCTTATCTAAACAATTTTTTATTTGTTTTTTTGAAATTCATATGCATGCATTATCTATAAATAACATGAAATAAAACTATCTTGTAAACTAGAGGAACTTATATTCTACCTTTTGAATATCATATTTTTTTCATCAAACATCAATATATAAAAAGTTAACAATTCATACACTTCTAATGATAATAGATATAGACTACAACATATCCTAAGAAATGCTTAAACAAAATAATTAAATATTCATTCAAAAATAAATATGCACAAGTTAAAGAACAATACCAGATGCATCCATTCAAGAGTTAAAAAAACGACCAAACATTAATCACATAGTTGAAAAACACATTTGATTATGGAATTGGTCTTCAAAAGAGTTGTAACTTCAACATTTGATTGAAAAATACAAGTTCTAAGCATTCACAATTTCTCGACCTCTAATCCAACGTAAGAGCTTGTATAAATACTTGAAAAATAAGATACGCCTGTTTGATAAATAACAACTTAGAAAATCATAAATGTTTTCTCTAATAAAGAAATACTTCTAAAAATAAAAGTTTCATCCTATTAACTGATTTTTCCTGAAAATTTGTCCAGTTGTTTATCTTTCTTCCTCATCCTCAGTCTTTATCCTCCACCTTGAGTAACATAAGCAGTGCGTGGATTTAGATGTATGTAACACCCCCTCCTCCTAGGTCTACCCAAGCAGCTGACCAATCGAGGTAAACATGCGATGAGAGAGGTAAAGGATTCATCCTACTTGGTGACCTTAAGGAAATGGAATCGATGAAACATATCAAACAAACCCATCAACATCAGAAACTGCCCCCTTGGGAGACATGTCATCCACTCAAACATCCTGTCCTTGAGTCCCACTAATGTTTTAATCCTTTAAACCCCTGGTGACTCTCATGTTAGAAGCGTGACGAAATCTAGAAGACATAGCACTCTCACAGGCCTATGTGCCAACGTCCTTGGACTCTTTTCAGTAGACTTGTGTTAGCGTCCTCGAGATTTGAGCCACTTATCTAGCTTAGAATGTTGGCCTCTATCCATAATTTGTTACAACCTCCAATACATGATAACAATACTAATAAATAAAAAATAACCCTCACGACTAAGACTGAGCATCCCCAACTGGCACTGACATTCTATCAAACACTTGGCATCAATGCAACCTATAGGTCTAGGACACAAGACATAGCATAAATGACTGAAGAACTTATTAAACATAATCAAAATGATCACTACCTTCTCCATTGAACTAATATAACATCAATTAGATCTTGCATCCATCCATTTAACAATTACAAGTAAATACGTGAAATGATCATGAACTGAACCAGTCATATAACCATTCTTATAACCAGCATAAAACCATATAAATATTAGAGTATGACAACCATTAAATCCACATATAAACAAGTGCAAAAGTAAGAGAACTTAGCTTTCATTAATCATATGAAAATAATACCAGGTTAGAGACTAACACGTAACACGTGACCATAGACATGGCTGAACCAAATATCTCTTTCATCCAGTCACCCCCGTGTCATATTCCAAGCATGAAGTTGGGATCTCATAGAACAACCAATCAAATAACAACCATGGGAATCCAAAGGTTCAACCACCTCCACCCTCACCAAACCATGATCACAACAAAACCAATGCTCCGATCACCACCGAACCGAACTTGGAATTCCATTCGGAATCCATCACTATCCTTGAGGAATTTCCCATCTCCTTCTCTCTCAAGCTTTATCGCAATCCAATCCCGGATCACTAGGTCCTCAACCGAGGCCAGTCTCTCAGGCTTTACCACAATCCAAACCCGCATCACTAGGCCCTAAACGCAAGGAAATAATTTATGATTTCCATTCTCTATCGTGAATTTATTTCTGTAGATGAGTAGAGTAGATTCAAGTTTTATGTTTTAGTAAATTACATGAGAAGTTTTGAATGTACACAGTAATTTCTACAAGCTCAGTAGGTTTATCAACCATACAATATTTGTGGACCCCCTTCTAGCGCCAAATTATTGATAGGAGGAAAGTTTCCTCCTGCAATGAGTGAGTATTGGCCCGATCAGAGTCCCAATTATGCAATTTTTCATTGAGATAGTTGTATACTCTCCAGAGCTAAGGCATGTTTTTTGATGCTAAACTAAACTAAAAATGTAAAAGAGATGAAAAATAAAATAATTTAAAAATTAGGGAAAATATATGACATATTTTAACATTTACAATTATCTACAAAAATATAAATAAATTTTGATTTGATGAAGTCAATTTGAACAACAGTTAGGATGGGGTGCAGAGGATTAATTCAAACATAATAAACCACGTGAAATATCATGTCTATTTAAAAATGGCTGGAATTTGGGTCCATCTTGCCATACAGATTGCTTTTGGGAGAGATTTTATACAAAAAAAAACTCAAAAAGATGTTTATTAGGTTTTTCTCTTATCCAAACTATTTGTTATTTGTTTTTTTGAAATTCATATGCATGCATTATCTCTAAATAACATGAAATAACACTATCTTGTAAATGAGAGGAACTTATATTCTACCTTTTGAATATCATATTTTTTTTCATCAGACATCAATATATAAAAAGTTAACAATTCATACACTTCTGATGATAATAGATATAGACTACAACATATCCTAAGAAATTCTTAAACAAAATAATTAAATATTCATTCAAAAATAAATATGCACAAGTTAAAGAACAATACCACATGCATCTATTGAAGAGTTAAAAAGATGACCAAACATTAATCGCATAGATGAAAAGCACATTTGATTATGGAATTGGTCTTCAAAAGAGTTGTAACTTCAAAATTTGATTGAAAAATACAATTTCTAAGATTTCAAAATTTCTTGACCTCTAATCCAACATAAGAGCTTGTACAAATACTTGAAAAATAAGATACGTCTGTTTGATATATAACAACTAAGAAAATCATAACTATTTTCTCTAATAAAGCAATACTTCTAAAAATAAAAGTTTCATCCTATCAACTGATTTTTCCTAAAATGTCGTCCAGCTATTTATCTTTCTTCCTCATCCTCAGAGTCTTTATCCTCCACCTTGAGTAGTAGATGTAGTGCTTGGATTTAGATGTGCGTAACCCCCCCTCCTCCTAGGTCTACCCAAGAAACTGACCAATGAGGGTAAACATGCGACAATAGAGGTATAGGATTCATCCTCCTTGGTGACCTTAAGGAAATGGAATCAATGAAGCATATCAAACAAACACATCCACATTAGAATCAAACCCCTTGGTGTTATAGACATTTTTGGGCCCTACAACCCCAAGCATGAAATGTCCATAAACCAAGGGCTCCTAAGTCCCTAAAAGTGTTGTTCTAACCCCTAAAGGAACAAGGTCAACAGATTACAGCTTCTCCCAGAAGTTCTCCATGAGAAACTGCTCAGAATTGGTCAAAACAGGATCATTGCAGCTGCTCCACTGGCTAGGTGCGTTGCATCTCACCCAAATACACTGTGAGGGTGCGTTTCATTTCAAAAGTCCCTTCTGTGGGGTACGATGGGCGAGAAATGACAAATGGCAGTGTCATTCCGCGAGGTGGAGAGGCAATGGAAGCTTCCAGAATCTTCTCGTATGACACTTGCCTCACTGAATTCGACCAAGGATGAGTAAGAGGCCCTCAGTCTCCAAGTGGAAGTAAGAACTATCAGAGAGAAGACACTAATCAAACCACAAGATGACTCATCCCCCTTACAGATATCTATATATGGATCCCTCATCCCAGAGATCCAGAGGCTGGAATTTTGCATATTGTAAGGAATTGTTGTTGGTTTCTAGAGACAAACATCAGATTGTTGTGTGATCTAAGCTTTGTTTGAGGTGAAGAGGGGCTTCTTTGCTTGGAGGTTGATGCTGGGTCGGAACAACTGGTTGTAACTCCTCCTGGCTCTTTTCTTGTTTAGCAATAAAAGCTATTTGAGTTTTCCTCCATGCTTTTGTATCATTGATGCTTGTTACATTTGTATGGTCAATTTACATCTTATCCTAGATTGTTTATGATTATAGATCCATGTCTTTGTATAGTTCTATGCTTCTGTGATCTTACAGGTACTTTGTGAAGCTGGGCGTGCAAGGGAACAGGTAGCTGAGGACTATCAAAGAAGAGAGGGATCGAATCAAGAGATTAGCGCAAGACATAGGTTGGTATTTCTGTTCCTCTCTATCTATAATTCATAAAGGAAAAACAAAAGTAGTTTTTCTCTGTTTGTTTCTAAGGCAGCTATCACACCTTAGTGGGATAGAGCAGTTCTAAATAGACACTTTTCCCTGTAACAAAATGGCGACTCCACTGGGGAACTAATTAGTTTGTTTGTTTATCATTCTTTGTTGTTTGTTTCATAAACTTACGAATAGCATTCGAACTGCATTTGCCATAAAAAATGCAAAGTAGACAACTGCTACTTCAATCCATCTACTGGATCTGTTTATGATTTAAACAACTGATTCACAAACTATCTGATTGCCCTTGTGATAGCTCTTAGATCCTCCTTAGATCTACCCCTGATTGTTGCATTATTGATTGCTTTCTACTTGGCCAAAACCCAAGAACTGAACTGCAAACTGTGACCCGGAACCTAAACAGAGTCTCGTTTCTAGCCCAGCGCAGGTACTGTTCAGAGATTCTAAATTTCAATGCACTTCCCGAGTGGAAAACCTATGCTGCATTTCAGATTCTCTGTGTTACAGGTGCGCTGATCATACTAGCTCTGTGCAACTGTGGCTTCTGTGATTCATTCTTTCCAGTTCTATTCCTGAATTTTGCTGCCTATGATCAGTATATGTCTGTTTGAAACCCCTTTTCCTTACTGTTATTCTGCCTCCTTTGTACAAAAGAACTGTAGATGTTTTTGTGTGTTTGTTGAGTCGTTTATAGTTCTCCTTTGCAAAAGTAGCGTAATTGTACTATCGTCCTTTGATTTGAATCTGTTGCAAGTGTCGATTTCGATCGTAGGAAAGAGTTTGATTGCTGTTGATGGTCGATTATCCTGTTACTATTGCTTTTGGTCTGAATTTGTAATTTTCTACTGTTGAGAACAAGTATTCGTTTCAAAATCATAAGGTGTTGTAATCGTCTCCATTTTTTGATTTCGAAGGAAGCTTGTTGATATTTGTCGCTTGAAAAGAAATTCAGATTTGTGCATCAAATTTATTTTTAGCATTCATATATCAAGAAAGTCGAAAAACAAATACATGCATGTGCATTTGGATATAGACAGTCTGATTGGCTTGATTTAGGAAAGTGCATTTAGAGTGTGCTCTTTGCTCTTTGAGAAAAGATTCTGTCTTTCTTTTCCCTAGTAGCTAGGATTTTCATTGCATAAAGGAGATAAAAAGTTTGTTTATCATCTTAGATTGCATTTTAGGAATTACATCTACATCTCGTGGTGAACCCGAAAGGTAAAATTCATAAACAAGATCAACTTAAAATAAATTCAATGAATCTAACAACGCTTTGTAACTTAACGCACAACATTTAGAAGTCTAGGCTAGAGACGTATTCCGGCGTCGTAAAGCCTGGTAACTGTTGTTCTCACTGATGGTTGGGTGATTCCTCCACTTTGAGACGATAAGTGCTAGTACGGACTTGTGCTCCCACGTACCGTCGAGTATATTTTGGGAGACCCCAATAGGCTTAATCCTTTATCCATAGGAAGCCGTGTCTGCCGCCCTATCGATTGCAATGCACTGAACACAGCATTCGGGAAGATTGACTGTCGTACCGTAAAAAGTATTCTGCAGTTTTGCGATTGGTTTGGTACTCCCTCTACCTAGATTTCCAGAGCAGTCGCTTTCGTTCCTTTTCAGATTCCTTAACGGAAAAGGTCCATCTGAGCACTTGTCACTTCAGGCTCATTAAAAATCGAAGGAGACTAGAGTCATATTTTCTTTCTTCTCGACTCTTAAAAATTGAAAAAACAAGTTGTGTCAAAGCATCTAAAATTCATTTAATTCAGAAACATACTTCCCCTTTATTTTAGTTGATCGAGTAATCCGCAATCGTGGAAGAAAGTCAATTGAAACCTCGTCGTTCGCGGAGGCTTACGAGTCAACCGTCTTTGTCTCCGGAATCGAAGCCAGTACGGACAAAGCGAACTCATTTAACCGGTTCCAAATCTCCTATTAAAGTTGGAACAAGTGTTCCAACGACATCAAAGACTCCGGTTACTCCAAACATTTCTGGAATCCCTGCCTCTACAGAAGAAGTTCAGCAGCCACAGAAGGACAGTGATACTGATCCTAGTCTGAGAGTAAACACTTGTGTTACCGAACCAATTCCATCTACAACCAGTTCAGAGAGTCTTGCTCTTCAAACATCTGTCGCTGCTGATTCTATACCTTCTTCGGCACCAGAAATATTTTACGGACCTACCGATCTTCCCCTTCCACCTCGTTTGATTGCCATAAAAGAAATTGTAGAAGATCCTCCAACAAGTACTCCATCGCAATTTGGAGTCGGGATCACTCTATATCCTTCTTCGTCAGAAGTTAGTCTACCACCAGCGGAAGCTCCTGTAGAATCACTAGGTAATCTTTTGGATAGAATACAAATGTCTGAACAACCGTCAACATCTAGGACTGTGTCGTCTGACACAGCAACGACAGAACTCCCTACTATCACTCCAACAATGTTCACCAGTATACCATCTGTCCCAACTAGCTCTCAACCGCTAGAAGGAGCCCACTCAGGGGCTATTTCGACAGTATGGTCCATTCCTGTTTGTTCATCCAGAGTAATCTCCAGAAACTCTTATTTTGAGTCTCAACAAATTGATCCATTTGGAGGTCAATTTGGGCAGTCTGGCCCCCAAGGGCAAACAATTCCCTTGAGTTCTGGATTACCACTATATGGGGGGCAGTATACCCTTTCATTATCCCCTCCGGGAGGATATCCATACGGGAGGTCACAACAACATTCAGGTTATATTGGAATTACCTCAAGCGGTTGGGTACCAATACTACCTCAACAACCAAGAGTTATATATTCGATGCAACAATGCTTACCTATGTCAAATATCCCAACTACGCCAGCTATTGTGACAGTGTCGCAAGTTCAAGCGCTGCCTGTTGTATGCCAACCTCAGGTTTCTCAGGTTGTAATGCAACAACCCCTTGACCCTGCGACTCAACCACAATCACCGACCAGTGGAACGACACAGGTTCAGATGGGTACGATTACCCCTCATCTTGGTCAAACTGTTAGTATCGGGCAACAGCACATGGCTTCACAACCATGGCTAGTGCAATACCAACAACCGCAATTCCAAAAAGTATACCAAGGTTCTGAGCAACAAATCTTTGCTAATAGTGGACAGCCGTACATTCAAAATGGTCAAAATCAACCATTTTACAATGGTCATGCCCACCAACCTTACAAAGGTTACTAGCATCAAATGCATTATGCCGGTATGCAAAGACCAACTGCTCAGGCAATCCCATCTTATCCTGGGTATGCTTCACCTAACCTGAATCAACAGTTACCCTTTGTGGCAACTTTAGAGTTACCTGATTTAAATCGGTTAACAAACGATCCAATTGCTTACGCCCCTTGGTGGCCAGCGATTCCGCATAAACTTCCATCAGATATTCCTAAATTTAATGGAAATACGGCTGAAGATCCATCGAATCATGTGATGACCTTTCATCTATGGTGTTCATCAAACACCCTAAATGATGATTTGATAAGACTTCGCCTCTTTCAGAGGATGTTAACGGGTCCGGCGGCAAAATGGTACATCAAATTGCTTAGAGCTTCGTTCGACAACTTCAGTACCTTAGCCACAACCTTTTTAACCCATTTTCAGTTACCAATTAGGTACAAAATGGGTACAAAACTTCTTACCAATTTCAAACAGACAACGACAACTCACATATCTGACCATATACATGAGTGGCGACGTCGTCGTAGAATGGTAAAAACGTATGTCCTCGATTAGCTCTTAGCTGAATGGTTTATCAAGTCATTACTACCTTCCATCACGGAAGATGTGGCAAAGGGGAGAGTTGTAACAGAAGAGCAAGTTATCGCTCGTGCGCAATATCTGGACTTGATTTACACTCAGTCTGGCATGCTCTACGATAAAATTCCTGACGCCCCTAGACCGGAATTCTCAATTCCTCCTCCTCCTAAATCAAACAATGACTCTCATGCCGACGATGGCGTGATTGGCACAACAGACACGAAATCGACAAAGGCTACATCCAAAAAGACCCGTAAGATTTCAGGTCAAAATGCAAAAGAAGAACTTCTTGCCTCGGAGGTAAATGTTGTGTCGACCGACAAGGGCAAACAACTGAAGCAACCAGGGGGCAAGAAGAAAAAGAAAGGGAGAAAAAAGAAGCAGGATGAGTCATCTCCTGGAAAAACTTCTACAAACCCTTATGGGCAAAGGAAACCCCCTGCGGGGTGTCATATATGCGATGACGATCATCGGACGAGAGATTGTCCACATAAAGCTGAAGTTAAGAAACTCTTTAAGAGTTCAATAACCTCAGCAGTATTGACTGATCCGTTTCCAAACCCGGGAACCAAACTGGTTGCTAATCAAAATGCTTCCCGATCCCAAGTTCTTATGTTGTCTATCTCAAAGCAGCAAAATGATGCTTTGACAAGGAATAAAGATTACGGGAATCCATAGCTGTCGAATAACAAGGCTAATGAACAACCTAGTAGTTCGACAACAACTTTGACTGAAGTTGTGCCACCCATCATTCCTGAGCCAATGATAAATCCGCCAAAGGGAGTAGTACACAAATCGACATTTAATCCTCGTGCAAAAGTAGCACAAAATTATAATATAGTAGAGGACCTGGCCCAATTGCCGTCCGCTATGTCGATACTTGAGGTACCGCAAAATTGCCCCTCCCAAAAGCACGCTTTATTATCAGCAATAGGTGGGATTGACCCAATGGATTCCAATATTGTATCCTTTAATCACAAAGGATATGACCCTCAGTTACCAGCTCAACTAGCTTTCCTTATTCAAGTGAAAGCCCTTAACAAAACTGTTCATCGAATAATTATTGATGAGGGGGAATCTACATGTATTATGTTGATGAGTTGCTGGAAAAATTTAGGCTCACCACCCTTGTTGCCATCATCAACAATGTTAAAAGCATTTGATGGACGTTCATACACTCCATACGGGATTTTAATTAACTTGCAAGTTGAACTAGGGGGCAAAACAGTAGAAATTGATGTTGAAGTAATCGACGGAAACCTCGATTACAACATCCTACTAGGAAGGCCCTGGATATATGCCAAGGCCGCAGTGGTGTTGACCTACTTCAGGAAGATTGCATTTCCCTTTCAAACAGGAATTACAGTCGTCGACCAACAAACATTTCTCCCCAACAGTTCACAAGTTACGGGAAGCATTCCAATGATCCATGGAAGCAATCATTCGCTTCAAAATATCGGAGTAGGTCTCCTAAAAGACCCTGCCTTAATGGGTACTTTTTCCCTACCACCTCCGAGTAATCTGGCGGAAGTGGCCACAGTGGAAACCTACAATATGAAATCTTCTATGTCTAATGGATTCAGAAGATTCCTAAACATTTTGTCAGCATGGATCATCGCCCTAATAGAAATATTGTAGCAATCAATTTTCCTGGCCTGGAGGGCAAACTCAAATCAATGCTCATCGAGTGTTTGGATAGATAGGTCTAAGGAATATGGCACCTTTTCAGATCCTTGGTCACATGTACATCACACAGACGAAGGAATTGTTCAGTCAGTGATGATTGACGGGGCACCATGGGAAGATTACCACCATCGTTCCCATCTTCCGAATTACCACAAAGATTATTCCGGCAACCTTAATCATCCTTCAGTTTTTTATTTTCTATCAAATACTGTAAATATGGTGGATTCCGAAGACGGTTCTTATCTTGTGTCGACCTCGTTAAAAAATGAAACAAGGAGTCATGAGGATAGTTCTTTTACTGTGTCAACCTCATTAAAAAAATGAAACAACTCCCTTTCCAAATCAAGTCTTTGACTTCGATCCCGTAAAATCCAAGTCGAGTATTTCAAAGATCTCGAAGGTAAACCTTCATTCCAACCAGCGTGTTGAATGCAATGAAGCTTGGGGGGCATGCACCTCGATTTTTGCATTATTATGTTGGGGGCATGCAAACTTATATCGAGCAGTGTTACCGCAAGGTTCAAGCTCGTTAAAAAATAAACCCCCATCGAGCAGTTTTAGCACATAGTTCAAGCTCGTTAAAAAATAAACATAAGATATGAGCAAATGTTTCCCCCGCGTTTAAGCTCATTAAAAAATGAACTATTCCCCGGTAAATAACCATCGTGAATGTAGTACTTCAGCCGTTAAAGCCTTGGTCGTGTTTGCACCATCACCTCCACTTTTTCATTGGCTGATCATTCACCTCCATTTGATTGTTTACTCATTTTGAGGAACAGCTGCGAAGAGTGATTTCACTAGCCATCCTTGTGACACTGCCATGATTGGAAAATTCCAAACCTTACATGGAATCAGCTGCTACTCGTTTTATCACTCGTTCCCCAAAAGACGAGTCTCCTTTAAGCTCTTTACAACTGACTCGTAAAATATGAAAAGATTGTCAAGCCATTGGCCTCTCCAGCTCGTTAAAGGGATAGGAAGTGCTATCCCTCCTCTAGATTTTAATCTTTTTGGACCTGATGGATTATTACACAAAAAGATCGAGTGCTTGTTTTGTTCGGCTCGTTAAAAGTATCGAAAATTCATCCCTTCTGTATTGTTTTATAATTTTTCGGACTTAAGGGATTAGATGACGAAAAAGGAATTTTGGAGTTATCTTTACGTCCCTTTTCAGACTCTCTAAAATTGAAAAGGACCAAGTTATCTTTGTCGTTAAACTCGTTAAAAAGATTAATAGCGACAAACTTGTCTATAGACGAGAACGAGTTTCACTATCGCTAGGCTCGTTAAAACATAGCGATGGGTTTGCCCAAAGGGAAAATTATAGAACAAGCATATGTTATCCTCCTCAAGCTTGACAAAAATAAAGAGGTACTGGTTAGCAATGACTGGGGAAAACTGGGAAGAAAACTCAAAGAAACTTTGTTGGTAGCAAGTCGCTCTTGAACATGACACTTCCACTCCGTGTCCGAGTCGGGTTGGGTTGTTTCATTCACCGGTCACATCACCATGGTCACGCCATACCATCCACATTTGGGGTTAATGCTACCAATCCATCACATCAGTGTCACCGATATGTTCAAGAGAAGTCATTCAGAGAATTCACCTGTGTCTCACCCACTACCATACATTATACTCCATTCTTTCATGACCGCCACCCTGAACCTTATATCACCAGATCGTTTTCACCTCCATTAAAATCATTTGCTCCGTTCTGTGTCATTGATGTGGGATTCATTAAGGCCCTCTTGTGACAGATCACTTCTTGTCGACATCAGCTCATTATCCGAGAAGTTGATCTAGGAACACCCCATTCAATACTTTGAAGCTTGCATGCCTCAATGGCAAGTTTCTCACTTCCGGCGACAGGTTTACATCAATGGCCTTTGACCGAAAGATTTTGCGTGGTATTCGACGCCAAGTCCTTTATTCACACCACGTGAATTGTACTGCATTACCTTGAGGGTCATTATCATTATCGATGATTCCTCTCGCGCTTGTTAACAGTTTACATCATTGACTGGTAATCAAGCGATGTCTTTCCATGTTCGACTTCAAAACATTTCTCGCATGGATCGTCTTGTACTTTGAGTGAAGATCAGACGATATTGAAGACCCCGGATCTAGTTTCATCCATCCGGGCTGCGATATATATTCAGGGAAATAAAGACATTAAATGTACATCATTGCTGCACAGATAATCATCCACTCAAAAGGATGATGTCTCTATCAGAATCATCAGTCTACACTCAGACGATTGTCTGTCCTATGTACATGAAAATGAATTTATAAAGCTGAGCATGAGAATGCCCACCTCAGCTAGATCATGAAAATAGTATGAAGATAATGTATTGTATTGTATCTTATTACAGGTCTCCTCCCAGCATTGAAAGAACTTTGGATCCTCATAATAAAGCATTTCACCCGACACCAAAAGATTAACGGCCTCATACTTTAGGGGGCAACTGTTATAGACATTTTTGGGCCCTACAACCCCAAGCATGAAATGTCCATAAAACAAGGGCTCCTAAGTCCCTAAAAGTGTTGTTCTAACCCCTAAAGGAACAAGGTCAACAGATTACAGCTTCTCCCAGAAGTTCTCCATGAGAAACTGCTCAGAATTGGTCAAAACAGGATCATTGCAGCTGCTCCACTGGCTAGGTGTGTTGCATATCACCCAAATACATTGTGAGGGTGCGTTGCATTTCAAAAGTCCCTTCTGTGGGGTGCGATGGGCGAGAAATGACAAATGGCAGTGTCATTCCACGAGGTGGAGAGGCAATGGAAGCTTCCATAATCTTCTCCTGTGACACTTGCCTCACTGAATTCGACTAAGGATGAGTAAGAGGCCCTCAGTCTCCAAGTGTAAGTAAGAACTATCAGAGAGAAGACACTAATCAAACCACAAGCTGACTCATCCCCCTTACAGATATCTATATATGGATCCCTCATCCCAAAGATCCAGAGGCTGGAATTTTTCATATTGTAAGGAATTACTGTTGGTTTCTAGAGACAAACATCAGATTGTTGGGTGATCTAAGCTTTGTTTTAGGTGAAGAGGGGCTTCTTTGCTGGGAGGTTGATGCTGGGTCAGAACAACTAGTTGTAACTCCTCCTGGCTCTTTTCTTGTTTATCAATAAAAGCTATTTGAGTTTTCCTCCATGCTTTTGTATCATTGATGCTTGTTACATTTGTATGGTCAATTTACATCTGATCCTAGATTTTTTATGATTATAGATCCATGTCTTTGTATAGTTCTATGCTTCTGTGATCTTACAGGTACTTTGTGAAGCTGGGCGTGCAAGGGAGCAGGTAGTTGAGGACTATCAAAGAAGAGAGGGATCGAATCAAGAGATTAGCGCAAGACAAAGGTTGGTCCTTTGTTCCTCTCTATCTATAATTCATAAAGGAAAAGCAAAAGTAGTTTTTCTCTATTTTTTTCTAAGGCAGCTGTCACACCTTAGTGGGATAGAGCAGTTCTAAATAGACACTTTTCCCTGTAACACTTGGGAGACATGTCATCCACTCAGACATCCTATCTCTGAGTCCCACTAATGTTTTAATCCTTTAAACCCTTCGTCGCTCTCAATTTATAAGCATGACAGCATCCAGAAGACAGAGCACTCTCACAGGTCTGTGTGCCAACGTCCTTGGACTCTTTTCAGTAGACTTGTGTCAGCGTCCTTCATATTTGAGCCACTTATCTAGCTCAGAATATTGGCCTGTGTCCAGAATTGGTTACAACCTCCAGAATCCATCAAATACATGATGACAATACTAATAAATAAAAAATATCCCTCACGACTAAGACTGAGCATCCCCAACCGGGACTGACATTCTATAAAACATTTGGCATCAATGCAATCAACAGGTCTTGGAAACAAGACATAGCATAAATGATTGAAGAACTTATTAAACATAATCAAAGCGGTCACCACCTTCTCCATTGAACTATTATAACATCAATTAGGTCTTGCATCCATCCATTTAACAATTACAAGTAAATACACAAAATGATCATGACCTGAACCAGTCATATAACCATGCTTATAACCAGCATAAAACCATATAAATATCAGAGATATGACAACCATTAAATCCACATATAAACAAGTGCAAAAGTAAGAGAACTTAGCTTTTATTAATCATAGGCAAATACAACCAGGTTCGAGACTAACACGTAACACGCAACCATAGACATGGCTGAACTAAATATCTCTTTCATCCAGTCACCCCCTTTGCCATATTCCAAGCATGAACGTGGGATCTTATAGAAAAACCAATCCAATAACAACCAAGGGAATCCAAAGGTTAAACCACTGCCACCCTTACCAAACCATGATCACACCAAAACCAATGCTTCGATCGCCACCGAACCGAACTTGGAATTCCATCTATAATCCATCACTATCCTTGATGAATTTTCCATCTCCTTCTCTCTCAGGCTTTACCTCAATCCAATTCTGGATCACTAGGTTCTCAACTGAGGCCAGTCTCTCAGGCTTTACCATGATCCAAACCCACATCACTAGGCCCTAAACCAAGACTCCTCCCTCATGCTTTACTGTGTATCTCACCAAAACCAGTCAAGGGATTCCTAGGCCTTTGGAAATGAAACTTGAGACCACCTCCATCCTGGATTCTGGAATCCATTCGACAAACCAAAGCTCAAAACTGATAAAACATCCCAACATACCATGGCACTAGAAAAGGCAAGGCTAGGCTGAAAACCTCTGTCATAAACCTACAAAACCATGTCACCGAAAGCAAGAGAACCATAAATCAACATGTAAGGCCATGCATGTCCAAGCTAGCTAGGAAATCACACATGCAAAAGGTTAGCTCTAAGTATTCCTACTGAATCTGCATGATCCTGCTCTTCTTCCTTGATTTTTTCTTTCCTTCCTTTCCCTTTGCTTGCTTTTCCTTCCTTGATTCAAAGCTAGATTGCTACAAGAATACTCTAAGTGACCAAGGGTGAGAGAGAGAGAGAGAATAACGAGAGAGCTCCAAACTTGAATTGACAAAAGGTTACCAACTGATCCTCAAAAGCCTTTTTATTAATGGGGCCTCTATTTTCTTCATTTTCCATTATTTTCCTTCAATTTCCTCCTCACATGCAACCTGTGACCTTTCACCTTACTTTTCTCCTAATTTCCTTTATTTTCTAAATTAAATGTGCCAAAAATAACTTTTTTCCTTTTAATGTCTTTGCATAAGCCTTTGCCAACTTTCCTTAGCCAAAACACATATCTAGTGATTCCCTCTAGGATATCTTTTCCTAACATTCAGCTTGGAATAAGTGTTCCTTAACGTGGTATTATTTTTCATTTATTAACTTTTATTACATGAATTTTCACCAGGGTTATTACAAAACTCTCTCCCTTAGGGAACATCTTCCTCGTTGTTAAACCACACCATGACCTCCGTGAAACTAATGAAAAGAAAACATATTGTCCATGGAGATTTATAACTTATCTCGCTGTAGTATTTACAATGAAATACCCGCTCAAAGAACAACATCATGATAACATGAAAATATAACATCCATAATAAAATGACACCCATAATCATCAAAACATATGCCAAACATATACCAACATCAAACCAAAATTGTTTTGCCTCAACTAGAAAACAATGAAGGATACAGGGCCCTCATCTGATTTGCCATCTCCCATGTAGCTTCTTCAGGCCCAAAGTGCTTCCATTGCACTTTAATTTTCTCTATGGCTTTGTTCCTAAGCATGAAATGATTTCGCTGCAATATGCACTGAGGCTCCTGCTAGAACTCTCCTTATTGCTCCACCTGCAATACAAACCAATTAATAACATGATCAACAACATTTATATACTTCTTAAGAAATGAAATATGGAAAACATCATGGAATTTCACTATTGGAGGAAGTGCAAGTCGATATGCCACTGGTCCAATCATCTCAAGGATCTCGAAAGGCCCACAATACCATGTTGCCAACTTGGCACATGCACCAATCCTCAAAGATATTATCTTGGGCTTGATGTGCAAATACACATGCTCCCCAACCTGAAACACCTTGAATACCATGTGCTGATCCGCATAACTCATCTATCTAGTACGTGCTACCTTTATATTTTTCTTTATAGCTTGCATTTCCTACTCCATATCTGCCAACATATCTGGTCCAATAAGTACCCTGTTCACTGGATCACTCCAGCTGATGGGAGTGTTACAACTCCTTCCATACAATGCCTTTAAAGGAGTCATCCTTAATGACTCCTAATAACCATGTTTGTATGTGAACTCAACTAATGGAATATACTCCTCCCATTTACTCTGCTGGTGCATCACATACATCCTCAGCGTATTCTCCAAGATCTTGTTGACCCTCTCTTTCTATCCATCTATTTGTGGATGATAAGATGTACTGAAGGCCAAATCTATACCCAAGCCTGCAAATAGCTCCTTCTAAAAATTGGAAGTGAACTTTGCATCCCTGTCTGACACAATCTTATTTGGAACACCATGCAGTATCACTATCTCTCTAATGAACAACTGTTCTACCTCACTGGCTAAATATGTAGTGTTTACTGGAATGAAGTGAGCTACCTTGCTCAAACTGTCAACAACGACGATAATAGAATCATGTTGCCTCACTTTCCTCGGAAGACCTGTAATGAAATCCATGGAAATTACATCACATTTCCATTTTGAAATTACTATAGGTTGTAGTAAACCACCTGGATGCTTACATTCTACCTTTACCTACTGACAATCTAAACATCTAGCCAAGAACCTTTGCCACATCCTTCTTCAGATTCAGCCAATAGTAGAACTTCTTCACCACCATCAATTTCTTCTGATATCCTGGAGGACCCAAGTATGGCTTGGCATGAAACTCCCTCAAGATAAGCTTCTTGAGCTCACTCCAATTTGGCACATAGATCTTGTCTCTAAACCTCACTAAACCATATGTCGTGAGATGATAGTCTACATCCCAATCACCTGTACTTGTACTTGCACCTGTACCTATGTTCTGTTGTAACCTATGCATAATCTCCATGTATTTGTTATCCCGCTATCCTTCATGCAAGATCCTATCATGTAACTCTATCCCATAAGAGCTCATAGTTGCTATATGATTTTCCTATACTTTCCTACTAAGAGCATCTGCAACCCAGTTCTCCTTCCCTTTGATGTATCTGATCTTGAAGTCGAACTCATTAATCTTGCTTGGCATTGAGATTTGGCTAGTGAAACAAATACCTCAACCCACTATGATCACCCATCAATGTAAACCTTCTACCCAAAAGATAGTGTCTCTGCATCTTCAATGCATGTATGATCGCTGCTAGCTCAAGATTATTCATTAGATAGTTCTGCTCGTGCTCATTCAATTTTTGTGACTCAGAGCACACTACCTATCCTTATTTCATGATAAATCCACCAATTCCTCTCTTGCAAGCATTCATACACACTGCAGACTCCTTGTCCAAATCCGCAATATTTAGCACTGGTGCATGTGTCAACAAATGCTTAAGCTGCTCAAAACTAGCCTCACATTCTTCTGTCCATTCAAAATTCTTACCTTTCCACTGCAATGATGTGATAGGATAGGCAATGCATGAGAATTTCCTGATGAACCTCCTATAGTAACCTGCCAATCCCATGAATGATCTTGTTGAAGAATCTAGGACATCATTTTTCAGATAGGATTTGTCTAGCATTGATAACAATTTTTGAAGCACTTTTACAAATTATATTTCTTAGCTTAATCTTCTTCTTATTATTATTAGTGTGTGTTTTTACTTCATCAAATTGCTATCAAAACACAAGAAGAAAGAACACAATATGTTGGCTCTCTGCTAAGGCAAAACCTCTCTCTCTTAGAGAGGAAAACCCTTTCGTAAATTTCTCTTATTGAAGCTTATATTGATCAATGCCAAACCCTAGATCCTTGACAATAATATCCTCCAAGCATAATTCAAGCCCTTTCAAGATTACTTCCTCTTGCAACACTTAGTCCTCCTCCTTCCAAAACTTGTCCTCCTCCCTTCAACACTTCTTATGACAACAGTAGAAACCTTAGATTGTATGCTCTTGAATGATCCTTGTCCTTTTCTTCCTTCACTTGAGATGGAGCCTTTTTAACTTAAGAATATGACCTTTTTTCCTCCCAACCGAGCCTTCTTTTCTTTCACAAAGATTTCATACTTAGAGCAGCAGTAATGCAGCCCTAGTTCTTTGTACGTGTGAGGGAATATCCTCAAAAGAACTATGTTAGACTTCTCCTTCTTCCTTCGCTCGTATAGCCTTTTTAATTTCTTGAGTGAGAGGCATCATAGACACTCTTTTCTAGCCCAAACACTTCTCCTTTATGACTGCAATAGGAGATCTTGATATGATAGCAGACTCACCTTCTTTTCCTTCTCACATGTGACTGTAATTAGCCCTAGAACAGTCCCAAAACTTTGTTTTTCTTCCTTCCTTATTCATTGTACTTGGAGACCTCTTTCCTTTACTTTTCCATACCATTCACTCATCCTCTTTCTCTCTGTTTTCAGAGTTGATATTGTTATCCTTTGAGGAGGTCGAATGGTTCCTTATATAGGAATTTGTCTCCTTCTTTGAGGCCGACTTGAGGTTGACTTGCTTGATATAATTTGGATTTCTTCTTTTTATGGTGCCATTTCTTGGAGGAGGCTTATGAATTTTCTTGGATGTCTTCTTATGACTATAATACATATTATTACATAGTGTAACAAGCCCTTAAGTGTGTTCAATAAATACATTTACTCTTTGACTTCCTAGAAGCACTTAAATATGTGCTTGACCTACTTCAATGAGCAAGAAACTCATTGATAATAATATATATATATATATATATATATATATATATATATATATATATATATATATATATATTTCTTTTCTTGAATTAATACAAATGTCAAAAGTACATTTAGGAAGACTAAACCTAGTTACACTTTCTTCAACACTCCCTCTTAACTAGGGAGGTATTCATGAATCATTACAAGGTGTTTGGCTATTTTTCAATCTTGAAGAATTCACAAAAGAGAAATCGGATTTGCAATCCATCTGTTATAGCATCATAGTAACCAACATTTTCCATAGCAAGGCCTTGAATAACAACTCTATCTCTCATTAGATCAGAGCACAATGTTGGCGAGACCAATGACTTATAAACACCTTAGTCATTGTCTCTCAAGGTACATACCCACCCGAGTGTTCACTGAGTATGAAATTCTAGGAATATTCTTGGCTTAGGTTCCTAGCCATCAAATAATATCAGCCCTCTTGCCTACTTTTGTCTTGGATTCCCTACACATCCTCAAAGAGTATCAGATGCCAGATCATTACCTAATCCTCCCATTCTTTCTTCCCAATTGAATATAAGAATATTGTGTCTATCTCTTCCTCTCAATTGAGGAAGATATGCCCAAGTATCCTCTAACAAGGTACTTGTCCAAGTTACTTTGTGATTGGGAACTTGTTATAACTCCCTCTTAGCTAGGGACTTGTCCATTCATCAATAACTTCTTCTTTTTGGGTCCTTTAGTTTCTTGATCTCTTTCTTTGATGTCATGAATTCTTTGTTCTAACTTCTTCTTGGTAGGGCACTAGCCATTGATCACTTTCCTTCTTGGCATTTCATGTCATTGCTTCTTCATGGAAAGTGTCCTTCTAGATGTTTGTCAGGTTCTTTCATCATATAGCTACTCCTTTGTCATCTGTCTATGCTTTTAGAATACTTATCACATATATGCTTAGTTGTACTTGCTTGTTTCCATGCTTCAATTCGATAACCCTTCATGACTTCATTCTGACTTGATTCAACATTAGATAGTGCTTTTGTTGGATGGCCTCTTCATCATGACATCTTCATAGAGTTGAATCAGCCATCTGCACCTTAATATATCCAAGGCCTTTACAGGTGTCAAGGCTCCTTTGATCTTTTTCTTCTTTTGTCAGAGTTGTCATGCCTTCATTTGGGAGATGTCTTTAATGGATCTTATCAGATAGTGATTCCTTATGACCATGGTGTTCTTCACATGCTTGATATCTTTCTTTATTTTCTTTGTTTTGAGTTGTTTAGATAACAACCTTATAATTCCCCATGAGAGCACTTTCTTCTTTTCCTGCTTACTTGAAATAGTCAGCATTTCTTATTCACATGTCTTTTAGTTAGCAATCTTGTACTCCTTAGGAGAGTATTTTATTCTTCACTTGATTCATGGAGTAGTCAACAACCTTATGCTCCTTATGTGAGAACTTCTCTTATTGACTTGTACATGTTGTTGAGTATGTGTTTGGTGAAAGATATATTTTTGTACTTTATCATGTCTTAGATATATTCCCATGACTTTAATAATATATAATATGACATGAATTTACCTTTTAGTGCATACATACCTCATCTTGATTCTGCTTTGATAATCTTGGCTTCATTTGATGGTCCTTCTTGATTGATGTAGCACTTCTTTGATTCATTCATTCTTGCTTGCACATCATTCTTCCTTGTATTCCATGAATGGAATTCTTGTTGACACATATACTCTTATTTATGAACCTTATTTTGAAGATTCTTGTCATAGGATCTTGTAGATCCTCATCCTGCAAATGTCTCTTTATTTTTATGATGGTGTCCTTCTAGGATTTACAATCATGATCACTTATTCTTATCATGGATGAGGTCTTATAATAGGTATTCTCCTTCTATATGAATATCTTGAGATATGTGTACATTATGCTCCTATATTATAGAAGATATTTCTAACCATGCATTTTGTTCTATTTCTAAAATCTCCTTCTACATGAGTATTTTGAAATCTACATCATGCTTCTAGATTCTAGAAGATGTTTCTAGCCATGCATTTTATTCTATTCCTACATGCTCCTATACTACTCAAAACTTTGAAAGAATACTTTAAGTAAAGAAGTAGACTAAGTCATAGTAGAGATCAGAAGGATATTCCTTATTTTGCTTCTTTTCTTCTTCTTTCACCTCTCGAGTCACGTGAGCTTATTCCCTTTTTCTTTTGTTGGTGTTGTTGTTCTTAAGTTTTGGACAATTCCTTTTGTAGTTTCCATACTCTTGAAATCCAAAGCATTTGATTTTGTACATATCTCTATTGTTTATTCTTCATGGACCTATTATCACCCCAAGAAACTCTCCTAGGTTGTAGCTCGGAGATGCTTGGGACATCACAAACTCAACTCAATGTTGGAAATGGATGAATGGAAGGAATGATGCATATTCAAGCCAGACAACCACTCCTACTTTGCTTGACTCCAGACATACATGAACACCCCCAGACTACAAGGCTTTAAACCACCAATTTCTCACAATTTAAGGATTGGGTGAATATGGAGAATACTGACCACACCAGCAAATGCACAGGACTCTGTGATGGCCGGCTGCAACCAGTAAAGAGGTCTACAAATCTATTTCCCTAGTGAACAGATAGGATGACAGCTCTCTGCCACTAAGTGAAAAGAAACCTGATTAACACATTTATTGATACATACAATATTATAATACAGAGGTGGGATGAAAGCCTCTTTAATGCTACACATCAAGAGTTCAGGAAGAAATGCAAATCAAGCACAACCTAGAATAGAAAAGAGGTGGAAAGTGAGGAATTAAAAGCAAAAGAAGCTTGTATTAGTTGAAAATGCCGACAAGACGCTGCAAGTATCAAAGCAGTTGCAGTCTCCAAAAGTTGAACCTTACATCAAAACAACAACCATCAACCCTGATTACATCTATTTTTTGGGTATATATAGAGTTTGATTACAAAAATGTTCTGCTATTCTATGCATGGATGGGTCATAATGGACCACCAACTGCTTTAAATACTTGGCAGAACTTCTGAGTGCAATTGCTTGCTGTAGTGAACAAAATTGATATTCTTGGACGCTCTGCTGTACTTCTCGGGCAGGTGGACTATTATATGGGATGCAATCCCATAACCATTGAATGCATTTACCTGCTTGGTTATGTACCTTTCCTTCTCGGCCATAATGCTTCTTGAATGCAGTTGTTGATGATCTAATGTGCCGGGTACTGGTAGGTGATCGCCTTCATCCTTCGGGTGCATGGCATGATCGAGGTGGGTGGACTGCATGGCGGATGTACGAGCAGGGCGGAGAATAGGTATCAGCCATTGGATCAAATGCATGAATGGCAGAGATCTCTCGGTGGGAGGTACCAGGCGAAAGCGAGAGCGGGCGATCATGAGCTGTTAGATCTCGGGTGGACAGATCCGATGGCCATCAGATGGAGGAAATATGCAGTGGTTAACTGGTGGGGACGAGAGGATGGGCGGTGAGTGGTATTTATCGCACCGCCATTGGGGGGAAAGTGGTAATCGTACCATGGCGTGCGATACCTATCATCGGGCGACGCGTGGCGGAAGGGGTAGGATGAAACCGCTTTTGATTGCGAGTTAACATCTAGGCGGCTTAAAGGCGTGGGAGGTGCGACTGCCGTCCAATCATGGCGGAGATGATCGGATAGCGCGGGTTCGATCACGCAAATTTATGTCGGATGTGACAGGGAAAGAATCTGCGAAGGCTCGCGGTCATGCGGTTACGGTCATATGACGGTTTAAACTCTGCGCCCAGGGTCCTAAGGGAAAATGGGTTTATACAGGGTTTTAGAGGCAATGCGGGGGTAGCAGGGGTTATGAGAGTGTAGCGGAGTGAAGGAGAATGGGGAGGGTGACTGATGCAAGTCCCTTTTTAGCCATAACAACCCGGCCAGGCCTGCATTTGACCTTCAAAGTGTCCCAATATGTAGCAGAGCTAACACTGGCTCCTTCTGGGGATGAGATCCTCCCTGTGAGGTCTCAAGAAATTTTAGACCAATGCATTTCTGGTGAAAACAAATTAAAAAAATTTCCTAGTGTTCCATTGGGCATGGAGTCTAACTGAGCCTATACTAAAACTGATAAAGAAACCTATTTACAACTTTAAGGCCAAAGACCTTAAATCACATAAATTTTCAGAAAATTCCCATTAACTGGGCCGTCAAAAACTGTTTCTTCTCCCATACTCTGAAGCATGAAGGTATTATTCCCTTGGATCTGAGAAATAATAAAAGGCCCTATCCAGAAAGCATCAAACTTCCCATGGTTGCCTTTCTTTTCTTTCAATGCATCCCACTTCAGGACCAAGTCTCCAACCTGAAAATTATCTGATTTCGTCTTTCTGTCAAAAGCTTCCTTAACCTTCTTTTGATGTGTTGCAGACCTTTCAACCAACTATTCACTGATTTGATGTACCTCTGCTAGATCAGTGATCCTTTTTGCCATGTCTTCTTCCTCGTTTAGCTCTTCTTGTAGGAATTTTGCCACAGGGAGAGTTAATTGAATCGGGAATACAACTTTAGTGCCATATACCAGCCTAAACGGAGAATTCCCTGTGGATTTCTTAACGGTCACTCTGTCAGCCCACAGTGCATATTTAAGCTTAGAATCCCAATTATTTTTATTGTCTTCCAGCAGCTTTTTAATTATCCTTATCAGGCTTTTGTTGGAAGATTCTGCTAGACCGTTGCCTTGAGGATAATATGAGGTGGAATGAACTAGCTTAATGCCCATTGAATCACACATATCCACTAATTCTTTTGCCCTGAAGGCTGCTGCATTGTCTGCAACTAATTTATGTGGGCAACCAAACTTGGTGAAGATATTCTCTGTCAAAAACTTCATGACCACATTATGATCAGCCTTTCTGGTAGGGATTGCTTCAATCCATTTAGTGAAGTAATCAGTGGCTATTAATATCCATCTGTGCTGGCCACTGCAATTTGGATTGATTTCTCCAATGAAATCCAAGCCCCACTACTGAAAAGGTCCATTAGCATGTATTGGTTTTAAAGGCAAGGAATTTAATTGTTATTTTCCTTCAAATCTTTGGCACCTGTCACATGATTTAACAAATTAAAAGACATTAGAAAACAAGGTGGGCCAATAGTACCCAGCTCTGAGGATCTTGTGGGCTGTAGTTTTCCAATAATGGTGCCCTCCACACATGCTAGAATGAAACTGTTGCATGGCCTCCATTGACTGTTCTTTATCCAAGCACCTCAAAAGAATTCCAGAGGGGTCCCTGTAGTAGAGCAGATTTTCATGGATACAGTATTTTGTTGCCCTGAGTCTGATAGTTATGGCTTGTTTTGAACTAAAATCTGGAGGAACCTCTAGCTTCATTAAGAATTGAGCTATGGCAGAGTACCAATCACAAGAAGCTAGATTTTCAGCTAGTGTCTGATTCTTTTCTGGTTCAGCTGTTCCTTCTTCTTCTGCCTGACCATTTTCTGCAATTGTAGCCATGAGATTTATGTCCAGCATTCTGCAATTTTCTTCAGCCAATAACTTGGCAAGGCCCTGACCTCTAACTAGCTTGGTGGGCATCAATTCTATATTAAATTCAATTAACTTTGCAAACCATTTGGCCCTTCTTCCATCAGCATCAGGCTATGTTAAGACATCTTTTATTGAAGTAGAGGGTACATATGCAATTATCTTGGAATTCAGGATATAAACTATGAAAGCTTTCAAAGACTTGATAAGAGAATATGCATGTTTTTCAATGATATCATACCTTAGCTCAACATCCCTTAAGGTTTTGCTGAAAAAAGCCACTAGATGCTCTGAGCCTTCTTCATCTGCTTGCAATAAAACTACTGCAAGGGTGTCTTCAGAGGAAAATGAAAATATATGGAACTCCTTGCTGTAATCTGGACTTATTAAAGTGGGGGCTTCCATGATAGCCTTCTTAATGGACTCAAAGGATTTTCTTGTTGAATCAGTCCACTTAATATTTGACCCCTTTTTCAACATGGAGGTAATATGCTTTACAAGTTCTGCAAAATTTGGGATAAACCTTCTCACAAAATTTATTTTTCCCAGAAAGGACTAGACGTCTTTCTTTTATTTTGGGACAGACAAGGTATGTATTGCTCTTACTCTTTCTGGGTCAATTTTGACACTTGCAGCAGAAAAAACATGTCCTAACAGCTTTCCCTCCTCTAAAGCAAACTGTGACTTTTTAGGATTGACTGAAATCCCAAACCTTCTGCACTTCAGGAACACTTTCTTCAAATGCTGTAAGTGGTCTTGATGGCTGCTGGATTATACTGTTATATCATCAAGGTAGATAAGGACAAACTTGTTTTTCTCCCCCACAAATGCTATATCCATAGCTCTTTGAAAGGTGGCTCCAACATTCATCAATCCAAAAGGCATCTTGGAATACATAAAAGTGCTCCAAGGAGTGGTGAATTCAGTCTTCTCTTGGTCATCTGGATGTACAACAATGTGATTATACCCTGAAAATCCATCTAGGAAGGACATCACTTTGGCTCTTGAGACCTTCTGCAACAGATGCTCCATCTTGGGCAGAGGATAGTTGTCTTTTTAAAGAACTTGTTCAAGTTTATGAAATCAACACAGAGTCTAATTTCTCCACTTTTCTTCCTCACTATCACTAAGTTGGCTACTCATTTGGAATATCTGAGAGGGACTATGATTTTGGCAGCCAGTAACTTCTTTATTTCTTTTTCAATCAGAGGAAGGAGCAAAGGATTTATTGGTCTCAGCTTCTACTTGAAAGGGATGGTGTCTTTCTCTAAAGGTATTTTATGTTGTATTATCTTCTTGTCATACGTCTTCAGGTCACTATACTCCCAGGTGAAGACATCAACAAATTACTTAATTAAATTGTAGTATTCGGCGCTTTGGGCAACAGACAGATGGGTAGATAGATTTATGTATCTTGGCTGACTTGGACTCCCTATATTGTGCTTACAGACCTTAGATTGGTCTTCTTTTTGGGTAGCCTTATAAGGTACATCATTCTGGTCAAATAACCTTTCTAATGGAACTAGGCCCTTAGGTATATGATTGCTGGGCAGTTGGAAAATGCTATCTTTACCAATTCTGTTTCTAAGCTAGGATTGGGGACTTTCTTCCAAGGCTTCATTTTCTTGGTTAATTTGCATTTCAGAAAATTCATCAATGTCTTGCAGGAATCTATTCACTTCATCATCATCTTCAAAAACTTTCCAATGCTGGACATTATCAGGTAAGGATGGTATGTATTTCATTTGAACTTCATAGACTAGTCTGGGAGGAATGGGAGGAATAAACATGCTAGCAGACATAGCAAGGGAATTAGCAAGCTGATTTTTGGCTCTAGGGACATATGAGATACAAAAATGATCAAAGGAATCTTTGAGTCTCCATACCTCATCTCTGTATGCTTTCAGCCTTGGGTGCTTTCCTTGGAATGTATTATTTACTTGCTGAATGACAAGATCAACATCTCCAAACACTTTTATGTTTCTGATTCCTCTGTCTTTAGCTACATTGAGACCCAATATCAGAGCTTCATACTCTGCTATATTGTTGGTGACTTGGAAAGATAGCTTAAAAGACAGATGTGTGATTTCTTGTTCTGGAGATATCAGCACCACCCCTGCTCCTGCAGTCTCCCTAGAACATGCTCCATCAAAGAACATCTCCCAAACCTGACTTCCTTGCTCTTCCTCGGCCTGATTGACTGGTTTCTTGATCTGCATTGAGGCCTTCTGAGATTCTTCAATTTGGAGAATACAAGCTCCAAAGTTGGTGTCCACAGCATAAATGGGATGATTAGAAGGATTCTTCTCATCACTGATGATGTATGCCAGCTCTGCTTCTCTGTACAATCTCTTGCTTTCTCCTACAAAAACTAGGATAGTGGCATAAGATAAGTCATTCTGTAAGGTCCCACCTAGTCTCTTAATCCACCCTCTAGACAGCAGCATGCCAAACTTGGGAGGGACATTTTCCACCACAATATCCATCATCATGCTCTTCATGGGCAACTGAATTAGGGTAATGGCTAGATCTTTAATCAACCCCAGACATTTCACCTTTCTTGAATCAAATGAGAATAAATCATGATATGGTATGGTGATGTCAAGGCCTAACTCTTCCATGATAGCTTTAGGCATCAGATTATGGCTGGCCCCTGTGTCTTGCAAGCAATTATGGAGGATTTTGTCATGAATGGTCAAGGAGACATAAAATTATGGAGAATTATTATCAACAGGTTCAATCATAGGGCTAAGCACAACTGCAGGTTTATCATCTTGCAAATTGACATAGTCAGTGGAGGTTTGTGTGGCTTTCAGCTCAAGAGCCTCAAGGATAGGCTTTCTAAAAACTTCACTCCTTACAAGTTCTAATAGAGGCACAAATATTTTTAACTTCTGGACTTCTGACTCAAAGCTGAAAGGGGAAGGGGACTTATCAGGACCTCTTACCTCTTGAGCTGGTGCTTTGAGGATGACTGGATCAGCTACTGGTCTTTTCTGTTTGATATTTTGTGACTCTGTCTAGACAACAACTTTTTGGGTAGGAATCTCCTTGACATTGTTTGCTTTTGACCTCAGATTATATCTTTGTTGTTCACCAGTCTGCAGAATAGCCTCTCTGTCCCACTCTTGACTATTTTGGTCCTGCAGTAGTGATTCTTCATATGCAACCAATGTAAAAAAGGTAGCACTACCTTTATCTTCCATGCAATGGATTTCATCCTCCTCTTCAAACTGCTCCTCCTCCATGACTACATTCTGGAAAGGAGCCTTAACTTTTTGTTCTTCGTTTGCTTCTTTACCCCTTTGAATGATTCATAATTGTTCGTTTTCTCTTCTAAATGGATTCGGATTTCTTGGAGAAAATTTGTTTTGAAACCTTGTTTTCCCAGAACTCTGCTCAACTTTTAGTTTAGATATCTCAACAGCTAATGACTCTATCATCTTAGTCATTTTATCTAGCTTAGGTTTTGAAGATGAAGCAGAGGAAGAAGAAGCCTCACCTCTATGCCTTCTTCTATCAGCATGACTTTTAAGCTTTTCTGTAGCCATGATATTTGATTCCACCTCCAGTGCTGCATCCTGCATATCAGCTAGAGTGTGACACCTTCTTTCTCTCAAAAGTAGGCAGAAATTAGAGTCGAAAGCATTAGCATAAGTGAGTTTGGCAGGGGTGGGGGTAGGCTTTACTTCAGCTGGTATCTTACTATACATATGGTTAAATCTTTTATTAAAATCAAGCAAAGATTCCCCATTCTCCCTCTTTAGGTTTCCAAACTCTGTATGGTAGTAGAGCAGGTCCTTTCTATCTCCCCATTGCTTCAGGAATGCATCATCCAATGCCTCAATGTCTGTTATGGACCTATGGGGCAATTCTTTGAACCATTTCCTAGCCTCTCCAGCAAGGATCTGGACAAATACTCTCATCCACACATCATCCTCACTGATATCTAGGTTATCAACATAGCTATAAAAAGATTCAAGGTGTTCTTCAGTTGTTACCCCCTCTGTACCAGTGAATTTGGGCATATATTTCTGATATTCTCCTACAGGCATGGCATTCAAAGGAACATGCAAGACCAGAGGTCCATACCTAGCAGCTATGATTCTTTCCATCTTCATGGGAGCTTGCTAACCTACCATGACTGGGCTAGGTGGAAGGATACTGGCAGATTGAATGGTAGGAAGTAATGAAATAGATGACAGAACTGAGGGAAAATGATGGATTGTATGGGAGGATTTCTTTGGACTGAGATCCAAAGGGGAACTGACTGAACAAGGAGCTGTATGAATCTCTGAAGGTATTTCTTTACTAACAAAGCTAGGCTCTAAATTTTCAAACTGTGTATTCTCAGCTGTAATATTTCCTTTCAGAGATGCATAAGATTTCTTAGACTTACCTGATCCTGATGCTCCTTTCAGTGAGGTTTTCTTCTGCTTAGCAATCTTCTCAAGGTCAGGCACTGGGTCAGCTGGTGATTTCTGAGGATTTCTCTGGGTATGCCTCACAAACTGAGCCAGAACTGAAATGTGTAGTCGCCACCAGGTAGGTTCTCCACTAGAGTCACCAGATAGATGATTACAACCTGAAATGTGTCCAGAATTTGTCTATCGTCAAAGCATGGAATTGTGTCGTTCTCCCATGGAAGTTGAGCTTCAATATCCTCTCCCCAGCAATGGCACCAATCAATGTTATCACCCCAAGAAACTCTCCTAGGTTGTAGTTTGGAGATGCTCGGGACATCACAAATTCAACTTAATATTGGAAATGGATGAATGGAAGGAATGATGCATATTCAAGCCAGATAACCACTCCTACTTTGCTTGACTCCAGACATGCATGAACACCCCTAGACTACAAGGCTTTAGACCACCAATTACTCACAGTTTAAGGATTGGCTAAATATGGAGAATACTGACCACACTAGCAAATGCACAGGACCCTGTGATGGCCGGCTGCAACAAGTAAAGAGGTCTGCAAATCTATTTCCCTATTGAACAGATAGGATGACAGCTCTCTGCCACTACGTGAAAAGAAACCTGATTAACACATTTACTGATACATACAAGATTATAAAACACAGGTGGGATGACAACCCCTCTAATGCTACACATCAAGGGTTTAGGAAGAAATGAAAATCAAGCATAGCCTAGAACGAAAAAGAGGTGGAAAGTGAGCAATTAACAGAAAAAGAAGCTTGTATTAGCTGAAAATGTCGACGAGACGCTACAAGTATCAAAGCAGTTACAGTCTCAAAAAGTTGAACCTTACATCAAAACAACAACCATCAACCCTGATTACATCTGTTTTTTGGGTATATATAGAGTTTGATTACAAAAATGTTCTGCTATTCTATGCGTGGAGGGGTCATAATGGACCACCAACCGCTTTAATTGCTTGGCAGAACTTCTGAGTGCAATTTCTTGCTGTAGTGAACAAAATTGATATTCTTGGATGCTCTGCTGTACTTCTCGGGCAGGCAGACTGTTATATGGGATGCAATCCCATAACCATTGAATGCATTTACCTGCTTGGTCATGTACCTTTCCTTCTCGGCCATAATGCTTCTTGAATGCAGTTGTTGATGATCTAATGTGCCGGGTACTGGTAGGTGATTGCCTTCGTCCTTTGAGTGCATGGCATGATTGGGGTGGGTGGACTGCATGGCGGATGTACGAGCATGGCAGAGAATAGGTATCAACCATTGGATCAAATGCATGAATGACAGAGATATCTCAACAGGAGGTATCGGGCAGAAGTGGGAGCGGGCGATCGTGAGCCATCGGATCTCGGGCGGAGGAAATACATGAGGGTTAACCGACAGGGATGGGAGATGAGTGGTATTTATCACACTGCCATCGAGGGGAAAGTGGTAATCATACCATGGCGTGCGATACCTATCATCAGGCGATGCGTGGTGGAAGGGGCAGGACGAAACCGCTTTTGATCGCAAGTTAACGTCCAGGCAGCTTGAAGGCGCGAGAGGTGTGACTGCCATCTGATTGCAGCAGAGATGATTGGATGACACAGGTTCGATCACGCAAATTTATGTCGGATGTGACAGGGAAAGAATCCGCGAAGGCTCGCGGTCATGTGGTTACGCTCATATGATGGTTTAAACTCTATGCCCCAGGTCCTAAGGGAAAATGGGTTTATACAGGGTTTTGGAGGCAATGCAGGGGTAGCAGGGGTTATGAGAACGTAGTGGAGTGAAGGAGAATGGGGAGGATGACTGATGCAAGTCCCTTTTTAGCCATAACAACCCGGCTAGGCCTGCATTTGACCTTCAAAGTGTCCCAATATGTAGCAGAGCTAACAGAACCAAATTTGCCAAATTTTCCCTTTTTCTTCGCCATGGTTGCAAATGCTTGCTCCTTCGATCCCACATCCTCTTTTTCTTTGAGTCTAGTTTCCCTTATCTTGCATAGAGACAATAATTCACTTAGTGGGGTATATTATTGGCATATGTGCTTGATGTGAAGTTGCCCCAATCCTCAGGTAGAGCATTGAGTACTACGATTGTCATTTCTCTGTCTAGAAGTTTGTCCCTCATCTCAAAGATCTTCATGAAATATGGAGCTATTCCTTCCTTTGATATCTTCATCTTATACAAATGATTTCAAAGAGATATCACTTCTCAAGTTGTGCTTATCGAGAATAGCTCTATTAGCTTGTCATAGATTTATTTTGATGTTTCAAGTTTGGATACATAAGGAATGAGAGACTCTTTCATGGATTCTATTAGAATCCTTTGAGCTCTGGTTTCATCCTTATTGTACTTGGCTAAGGCTTGAGTTTGTTCCTTAGCAAGGATAGTGATATTCCCTTTGGTGTGTTCTAGAAGTTCATTCTCCTTGAGAAGTAAATCAATCCTCTACTTCCATGCAAGAAAGTTAGTGGTCCCAACCAATTTATTGCTTTCCTTGCAAATATACATTGATGTATAATCATAAGGGGACATATACTTACTTGTTAGAGTTTGAGATGTAGTGGAATTTATTTCTTCTTGAAGACTTGATGGATTTCCTTCCTTGGATCTTGATGTTCTTCAAGTTTCTTTCTTCAAATGGAATTGATTGAGTGCTTGATGACTTGTGCTTGTAGAGTTTTTACTTTTGAAGATAGTGCAGCTTGATGTAGGTTCCTTATTGATTTTCTCTTCTTGTAGGTGCCTTTGTACAAAAGGATTCTCCTTTTGCTTTGTAGATTTCTTGTAGTCCTTTATTTTCCTTGATGAGATTGAGACTTCTTGGCTTGATGCTTAAGCCTTGTAGATGCCCTTGAGATGTTCTTCCTTGATGAATCAACTTATGAGTGTTCTTGAGATGCTCTTTCCTTGATGTGTCACCTTACCTCTGATACCATGTTGAAGAATCTAGGGCATCATTGTTAAGATAAGATTATTCTAGCAATCATAACAATTTGTGAAGCACCTTTACAATTTATCTTTGTTAGCGTCATCTTATTCTTCTTATTATTAGTATGTCTATTTACTTCAAAAAAATGCTAAAAAAACACAAGAAACAAGAACACAAGATGTTGGCTCTTCGCCAGGGAAAAACCTCTCTCTCTTAGAGAGGAAAACCCTTTAGTGAATTTCTCTTATTGAAGCTTCTACTGATCAATGCAAAACCCTAGACCCTTGACAAGAATATCCTCCAAGCACAATTCGATCCCTTTCAATATTACTTCCTCTTGCACTTTGTCTTCCTCCTTCCAACACTTTGTCTTCTTCCCTTTAACACTTCTTCTGGTAACTGTAGAAACCTTAGATTGTATGCTCTAGAATGATCCTTTTCCTTTTCTTCATTTGCTTGAGATGGAGCCTTTCTAACTTAAGAAGAGGAACCTTTTCCTCCCAACTGAGCCTTCTTTTCTTTCACAAAGATTGTAGATTTAGAGCAATAGTAACGCAGCCCTAGTTCTTTGCACGTGTGAGGGAATACCCTCACAAGAACTATGTTAGAATTATCCTTTTTCCTTCGCTTATATAGCCCTTTTCCTCACTTGAGTGAGAGGACTTATAGGCACTCTTTTCTATAAACACTTCTCTTTTATGACTACAATAGGAGAGCTTGATATGATAGCAGAATAGCCTTCTTTGCCTTCACACGTGTGACTGTAATTAGCCCTAGAATAGTCCCAATTTTTTTTTTCTTCCCTCCTTCTTCGCTGCACTTGGAGACCTCTTTCCTTGACTTTTTTGTACCCTTCACTCACCCTCTTTCTCTATGATTTAAAATTTGACAGTGTTATCCTTTGAGGAGGTCAAATGACTCCTTATATAGGAGTATGTCTCCTTCTTTTAGGCCGACTTGAGGCCGACATGAAGACTTGAGGCTGAATTGCTTGATATAATTCAGTATACTTCTTTTGATGGTGCCATTGCTTGGAGGAGGCTTATTACTTTTCTTGGAGGTCTTCTTATGACTCTAATACATATTATTACATGGTGTAACAAGCCCTTAAGGGTCTTCAATAAATACATTGACTCTTTGACTTCCTAGAAGCACTTAAATATGTGCTTGACCTACTTCAATGAGTAAGAAACTCATTGATAAATATAACATAAATAATATTTATTTTCTTGAATAAATATAAATATGAAAAGTACATTTATGAAGACTAGACCTAGTTACCTTTTCTTCAATAGATCTCACCTCATCCACATTCTTAGGATTTTACCACTCCATGATGGCCCTTATCTTTTATGGATCTACTGATATGCCATCCTTGGAGAAAACATGCCCACGTAATGTACCTTAGTCTAAAATAAGTTTCACTTGCTAAGTTTAGCATACAATTGATGCTCTCTTAGAAATCTCAACACTGTTTCTAAATGCTCGACATGTTCTTCCTCATTCTTAGAATATACCAATATGTCATCAATGAATGTAGTAACAAACTTTTCCAGATAAGGATGAAACACACTATTCATAAAACACATAAATGTTTCTAGAGAATTAGTAAAATCGAATGGAACAAAAACAAACTCATAATTCACATACCTAGTCCTAAACGCAATCTTGAAGATATCCTTTTCCCTGATGCATACCTGATGGTATCCTAATCTCAAGTCAATCTTAGAGAACATTTTTTCTCCCTTCAATTGATCAAACAAATCATCAATCCTTGGCAAAGGGTACATGTTCTTTATCGTTACTTTGTTTAGGTGCCTATAGTCAATGCACAATATAAGTGTACAATATTTCCTCTTTACGAACAACTCTAGTGTGCCCAAAGGTGATACACTCGGCCTAATGTACCCCTTGTCCAACATTTCCTTCATCTGCAACTTTAACTCAACCAACTCAAGTGTTCTCATCTTGTAAGGTGATTTTGATCTTGGAGTTTCTCCTGTCACCAAATCAATAGAAACGTCTACCTCCTTGTGAGGTGGAAACTCTGTAATGTCCTCCAGGAATACATCCTGAAACTGCTGCAAAACTTGGTACCTTCTTAACACATTTGCATCCTCAACCTCCTTACCCTTGTCAGTGGGAATTTGTACTGTAAACATCACACAAACTTTTATGCAACTATGCTTAGCCTACAGAGCCATAACCAAACTCATTGATGTAGGCTTATTCTTCCCTTACAAAGTCCTATTTTCTCGACTATCATCAACACGCTAAGTGGCCTTGTCAAATAAATACAATTTGATTCTATGAAGGTATAGCCAATCCATACCCAAAATCATATTTTACCATCCCAATGGAAATAAATTCAAATGTGTTGTTGTAGGCATACCATTTAACTAAAATGCACAAGCTCTCACCCAATGGTGAACTCTCTTCTCCGTACTTGTATCCAACTGTACCAATGAAGATTTTGCATGCACTTGTTTTCTCAAACCACACTTATCCACCTTGTCAATATTAATATAGCTATAGTTAGATCTAGGATCAATCAAAATATAAATAACTTGATCACAAAGCTTACCATCCATCTCAATGATCGATGCCTGATGATCCACCTGGCTATTGTACACAACTTCATATATCTAAGGAATGTTATGATCAACATCACCAACTATATACGCCTCTTGAGCACTGCGGATTTGGGGTCTACCACCACACTCATACTGTGGACAATCCCTCTTATGATGATCCTTACCACATATCCAACACTACAATGGTTCCCTACCACCGCCTCTATCTTGCTGCTCTCAACGTCCCTTCTCAGCTATATTAAATATCTTGTAAGGAATTGAATTTTCTTTCTCACTTGCATCTTGAGGTCTTCCTCTCTTTGGTGGTCATTTTCCTTTAGCTTTCTCACTTCCTTTCAAGTCATTCTTAGGCTCAACTTTTCTCTTTGGCTATTCATAACAATGCTTCAACTTTTAGATGGCATGCTCCAATGATCTAGGCTCATCGAAATAAATTTTGTCTTTATATGCTACTGGAAGTCCACTGATGAATCTCTGAACCTTGGCCTTCTCCTTCCTGAGGTAAGGCACATATCTCAACAACTCCAAAAATCTGTTATTATACTCATCATCTATCATAGATCCCATTCATAACTCATAAAACTCCTTAGCCCTATCATCATAGTACCTCTCCGACAAGTACTTCTTCTTGAAGAGCCTCTCAAATGCATGCCAAGTCAAATATTCCTCATGTACTCCTTTGACATTTTTCACATCTTCCCACCAAATATCTACTTTACCTTTGAGAATGAAAGTGGCTATATTTTCTTTCATGTTTTCTGAATAATCATTAAATCAGAAGAATTTTAACCAAGCAACCATGCCTCTACATCCTATGATTTCTTCATTTATGCCTCAAAGGTAGGAAAATTTTCCTTCATAAACTTATTTGGAAAGTATCCCCTATCACTCCTCTGGTAAGGATGATAACGATGATGAGCATGATGTCCTCCAGAGCTAGGACTAGAATAGTACCCGTGTCTATCACCTCTCCTATCCAGAGTGTCCAACAACCTGCTATCTCTGATTGTGTTAGATCTATCTGACCTATGTCTACTAGGAGATCTACTGCCATATGCCCCATTAGTTTTTTCCTCTTGTCCATGGCTGATCTAAAGTGGCCCTTGTCGTTGCAATTCTGATAAACTCTAAATTACTATCGCATTCACCTTTGTTTGTTTCTCTTGTGCCTGTATGATTTTGTCATTCTCTGCTTTGCAACTCATTATTATTCCTTCAAGTTTCAAATTGTATTTGCCAAGTCAGAAGATTTTTTAAGTTATGGTATGTTCTATTCTTATAATAGTTTACTTCTTTTTCTATTATATTCCACAGATTAGCAATCACATGTACATAAAGTAAATTGCAGATAGAACATTAAACGATCGATAGAAATCAAGCCAAGACAAGAGACACAAGATGTGGCGGCTAGCCAGGGACAAGCCCCACAATGTTTGGGGAAACCATTTGATCAAATATTCTTTTATCTTCAATATTTCAATAGAGAGAAATAGTACAATAAATCTGATTCGTATCAGTAGCAGCAAACCCTATATCAACAACATCAACATTAGCAGCTTCATCATCAAAATAGGGCAGACGATATCTCACAAACCAACCGTTGGATCGGCTTGATTCCACCACCGGGGAGGAGGTTCAGATGAACCTACAACGCAGTTTAGATGAGGAGATATTCTAGTCCACGTAGGTCAAACTTTACTTCTGTACTTGCAGCTTCAGTTTCGATAGCTTTCGCTTCGAAATAGGGCAGTCGATATCTTGAAAAACCATCCATCGGATTGACTTGATTCCACCACCAAAAGTTGTGGCTTTCAGAGGTTCAGATGAACCTACGATGTAGTTTAGATGAGGAGATCTTCTAGTCCACGCAGGTCAATCTTTACTTCTGCAGTTGCAGCTTCAGTTTCAGTAGCTTTCGGCTTCACATGTGTGAGGGAGAGACCCTTTTTTGCGCAGTAGAGAAGAGACTCTTTTTTGCGTAGTAGAGAGAGAGAGATGTGATGAGATGAGTGAATCCAAATGAGGAAAAATCCTCCTGTATTTATACACAACGTTGGTGTTTGAATAGATGCGACTGTTAGGCTCCGAGCCTATATGAGTTGTAGGTCGGCTTGATAATAATTCCATAATCAAAATAAGTTCATATCTCCATGAATAATTATCAGAATCGGATGATATTTATATCAATCCTACACCTCTCGATGAGAGGAATCTAATAAAAATATTATCAGCCATGAATAAGATTACCCACATGAATTTTTTTCCCTAGTTGCCAATTTTAACACCCTCTCAACTACGGAGAACTTCATCTGCAATCTATCTATTGGTCGTTACTATTCATCCATCAAATGCACTACCCTGTACAACCTGACCCTTGCCCTGCTCTCCTCTATTATGCCTGTTTTGCTTTGTCTTGTTCTGCCCTGTACTGATCTGTATGGATTTGCTCTGTTATGCATTGCTCTACTTTGTTCTGTTCTGATTTTCTTTTGTTCGAATTATGAAGAAGAAGAAATGATCGAGGATGTATCATACTGACTCAAAGTCAGTCTTAGAATATGTACCACTGGTCCCAGACCAATCTCAACCAACCCGAAGTCACCATCATAGTGAGTACAACTCCACTGGTCCCAGATCAGTATCATCCTCCGCTGACTCAAATTTAGTCTTAGAGTGCGTACCACTGGTCCCAGACCAGTCTCAACCGACCCGAAGTCAGCTTCATAGTAAGTACCACTCTTACCATTGGTCCCAGACTAGTATCGCAGTCTCAGAGAGTGTACCACTGGTCTCAGACCAGTCTCAACTGACCCGAAGTCAACATCATAGTAAGTACCACTCTCACTGGTCCCAGACCAGTACTGCACTAACACGAAGTCAGTCTCAGAGTATGTACCATCGGTCCTAAACCAGTCTCAACTGACCCGAATTCAGTGTCATAGTATGGTACAACTCCTACCACTTGTCCTAGACCAGTATCATTGATCCCAGATCAATGGAGGTCATCCTGGCATAGGGAGTACGGTAGATACAACTATGCGTCCATCGGTACTACTATGGTCCCTAACTTCATTTCCCTACTCATTGATCAGATGAGAGGTACTTCCCATGAGTCCCAGACTGCATGGGTATGATGCCTTGATAGGAGAAATAATCAATCCTGTCCTCACAAGAGAACACATCAATCTTGCTACAATCGCCATGGCGAACACATCAATCCAGGCCTCACAGGAGAACACATCAATCCTGCTACAATCGCCATGGAGAACACATCAATCTAGGCCTCACAAGAGAACACATCAATCCTGCTACAATCACCATGGAGAACACATCAATCCAGGCCTCACAGGAGAACACATCAATCCTGCTACAATATCCATGGAGAACACATCAATCCAAGCCTCACAGGAGAACACATCAATCCTGCTACAATCGCCATTGTAGCAGCAATATATTTTGCTTCGGCGGTGCTCAAAGCCATCGACTTCTACTTTTTTCTCATCCAGGATATCGAAGTAGATCCCAAGGTGAAACAACACCCAGAAGTGCTCTTATGGCCCACCACATTGCCTACCCAATCAACATATTTATATCCATGTAGTCTCACATCTCCAGCAGTGTATCTTAACCCATTGTGCCACAAAGATATCTCAGAAGATTCTTGGCATCAATCCAGTGAGGCTCAACCGAATATGAGCTCACAATGCTAACTACAAAACATATGTTTGAATGGAGGTTCTCCAATAACATCAATGCGAATGAGTTTTTGAAACTCAAAGGCATTTCCCAAATCTGGTCTGACATCACTACCATATAACTTCTAAAAGTTAAGATCCTCGAGGTAGTCACAGACTTGCAGTCCATCATACCAAATCTTTCCAATATCTTTACCACATATTTTCCTTGAGATAGGAAAATTTCCCTTGGCTTCTCCCACACTTCAAGTCCTTGGTCCTTCATTTCAAATTCAGAAGCCAACTCCCTCTTACATTTTTGAATGAGAGGGTATGCACCTATTAGAAAGAGGTCATCCAAATACAACACCAGTATGCAAGGCTTGTCATCTTCAACCTTAAAGTAAAGGTTAGGATCGACTTCACTCCTAGTGAATCCTAGCTTCATCAAGTAGCTATCGATCCTCTCATACCATGCTCAGGGTGCTTGCTTCAGCCCATAGAGAGCCTTCTTCAACCTACATACATGAGATTTTTGATCATAAATCTCAAATCCTTTGGGTTGCTCCACGTAGACCTATTCTTTGATTGAACCATGCAAGAACGCGGTCTTGACATCCATTTGATGTAGGTTCCATCCTTGTGAAGCCACAAGGGCTATGATCAAGTAGATGGTCGTATATCTGGCAATAGGTGCAAATATCACATCATATTTTATACCTTCCTTCAGGGAGAAACCACGAGCAAAAAAACGAGCCTTATACTATGCCGTACTTCCGTCTACTGCAACTTTATCTTGTAAAGACATTTTGAAGTAACAATTATCTTGTCCTGGGGTCTAGGAACTACTTTCTAGACATCATTCTCCATAATAGACTCATATTCTTTGGTCATAGCATCCTTCCTTGATGCTTGACGGTATCTGAGAATGATGGAGGCTCATTTTGTATGATTGTGCTCATGATGGTCAGGTATCCATGATACCTGTTAGGTTTCTTACTTTCACGAAAGGTTCCTTGGGGCACAACATGTCCTTCAGCATCATCAAGTATCCCCCTAAGCCATGAAGGCCTCTTCCTAGAAGAGGAAGGCTCAGGTGGATAAATAGGATCCATCGATTCTTCCACATCAGGCATTGTTACATCATCTACCCATAGAGACAACTTCCACAATCGTACGGTGCCACACCATTTTTCTCTGGAGTATGTGGTGTAGTAGTATCCCTCTTAATGCCAGCCTCAGATATGCTTAAGTGAACCAACTGTAATATATCAGAGGTCTTGCTTTGGCTTGAGGGGAATGGTCCCCTTTTGAGCTTTCCTTCGACACATCCTAGACATACACCTTCTTTCTCTACTCGGAATTCGGGCATCCCTGTCACCATTTGTCTTACACCGGGTTGAGCTTTATAATGAAGGGGGGAAAACCTCTGATGCCAAAGTTCAGACTGAAGAGATGTGTCATAAGACATGACACCTAGTAGACTTTCATTGACCTGATATAATGAATCAACACGAAACCCAAGAGTAAAGGCATCTTTAACGTTATTTTTCCATATACGTACCTTGCCATCACTGAAGGTTACCTTGTAGCCTTTGTCTTCCATTGTCGAGATGGACACCAGGTTATTTTTGAGGTCAGGTGCAATTTAAATACATCCTGGAATTTCTAGCCTTCTTGAATGGTTGTCCTCTTCCTTGATTCCCAGCTCTCCTCTTACCTTTGCTATTGAATTTGTCATTCCTTTGATTGCCATCAGAGGGATTTTGATCATCGTCCCAGTGTGAGTTCTTTCTATCAAGGCACTCCCTTGCATAATGACCTACTTTATCGCAGATGTAACATCATCCTTTTCTTCCACTCTTAGGTCCAACCTTTCCTTTTGATTTAGTCCCGGAATTATTTATTTTCTTAGCATGAGAAGAAAAGGCAGCAGGAGGACCTTTAGGCATGGGCATTTCTTGCTCTTCTACCCTTGTTTCTTCTTAAATGCATATAGCCATTAATTCCTCGAAACCAATAATTACATTATTGTTCAGAAGAGTAGTGTTGAACACGTACGATTCGGATGGTAATCCTCTAAGAGTTGTGAGTGCCATTTCTCTGTTAGTAATAGTCTCCCCAATAGATAGGAGATTGTTCTTTATCTTGGTGATTCTTAAGAAGTATGCTTGCATACTCTCATCTTTACCCTTCTTAATTTCCCTCAGCTTATTTCTAAGAAATAAAACTTGATTTGCATCATTAACTTTAAATAAACTCACCAATCTATCGTAGATTTCCTTGGAGGTGTCTAGTTCAAAGATGTAGGCCACCAAGCGCTTGTTGATAGAGTCCCAAATGATCTTCTTCGCTTAAATTTCTCCGTTCCTCATTTGTTCCTGGCAGCAAGAGGTGCATTTGATGAAGGCTCCACAATATTGCCTCTTACATGGTCCAACACTTCTTGATCTTCTAGGGTTAGATCGATAGGCATCTTCTATCCGTGATAATCAACTTTCTCATGGAGCTTGTCTTCGACAGGAAAGGGTGTTGAGGACCCCATAGTTATTTTAGGATAGCCTTGCCAATCTTCTCTTCAGTGATTGCTCTTGCTCTTGCTCGAGCTTTGTCTTCACCTCAACTTTGATACCATGTTAAGTTATGGTATGTTCTATGCTTATAACAGTTTACTTCTTTTTCTTATTATATTCCACAGATTAGCAATCACATGTACATAAAGTAAACTGCAGATAGAACATTAAACGATCGACAAAAAACAAGCCAAGACAAGAGACACAAGATGTGGCAGCTAGCCAGGGACAAACCCCACAATGTTTGGGGAAACCCTTTGATCAAATCTTCTTTTATCTTCAATAATTCAGCAGAGAGAAATATTACAATAAATCTAATTCATATCAATAGTAGCAAACCATAGATTAGTAGCATCAACATTAGCGACTTCATCATCAAAATAGGGCAGACGATATCTCACAAACCGATCGTCAGATTGGCTTGATTCCACCACCAAACGTTGCAGCTTCCAGAGGAGTTTCAGATGAACCTACAACATAGTTCAGATGAGGAGATATTCTAGTCCACGCAGGTCAAACTTTACTTCTGCAGTTGCAACTTCAGTTTCGGCAGCTTCCGGCTTCAAACTAGGGCAGTTGATATCTTGCAAACCGTCTGTCGGATTGACTTGATTCCACCACCAAAAGTTGAGGCTTTCAGAGGAGGTTCAGATGAACCTACAACGTAGTTAAAATGAGGAGATATTCTAGTCCACGCAGGTCAATCTTTACTTCTGCAGTTGCAGCTTCAGTTTCAGTAGCTTTCAGCTTCACATGTGTGAGGGAGAGACCCTTTTCTGTGCAGTAGAGAAGAGACTCTTTTCTACGCAGTAGAGAGAGAGAGAGATGTGATAAGATGAGTGAGTCCAAATGAGGAAAAGTCCTCCTATATTTATACACAATGTTGGTGTTTGAATAGATGCGACTGTTGGGCTTCTGAGCCTACATGAGTTGTAGGTCAGCTTGATAATAATTCCATAATCAAAATAAATTCATATCTCCATGAATACTTATCAGAATCGGATAATATTTATATCAATACTACACCTCTCGATGAGGGGAATCTAATAAAAATATTATCAGCCATCAATAAGATGACCCACATGAAGTTTTTCCCTAGTTTCCAATTTTAACAAGAGTTCCCCATACCACGCTGCCCATCTGATACATAGGGAGATTCTATGTAGTTTACCACCTTGCTAGCCATCTGAACTCTTTCCTGCAAGACATACTATGTCAACTAAACCAAATCACAATAAACCAATGTACATTAGAATAATTTGGGGAGGATACCTTATCTGCAAGATCATCAAATCAATGTGATACATGTATAACATAAACATAACAACATGTATACATATATCAAATAAGTATATCAATGTATAAACATCATTCTAGTTAGGGTCCCGTCATCATTGCAAGGCCACATCAATAATAAATGCTATGACCTCATGCATGAAAACAACCATTATTCCATCTACACATTGCCACATGTAACTATCAACATGCATAAGCAATGCCAAATTAAATACACATACCTATGAAGGCATGTAGTCGAGCATAAGTGATCAATTCTTGTAACCAACCTACAAGATTGATACATGTAATCAAACAACCAAGAATGCAACCTAACATACAAGGATGTAATCAAGTTGCATATAATAATATAACTAGTCATATACTTCTGACGTTTCATTTCAAAAAATAAACATCAAGTTTCTCATGAAAACATTACTACCATCATGATCAACATGATTCAATGTAACAAGCACATGGAATGCAAGTGTAAGAGACACACATGAAACTAACATGCATGCATGACTAAAACATTCAACCAAGGAGAGTGCAACCACACTTTGATACCAATATGTAACACCCCCTCCCCCCAGGTCTACCAAAGCAACTGACCAACCAGGGTAAACATGCGACGAGAGAGGTCACTATAAGGGATTCAACCTCCTTGGTGACCTTAAGGAAATGGAATCGATGAAACATATCAAACAAACACATCCACATCAGTAACGACCCCCTTAGAAGACATGTCAGCCACTCAGACATCTTGTCCGTGAGTTCCATTGATGTTTTAAGCCTTTTAACCCCTCGTCGCTCTCATGCTATAGGAATGAAAACGTCAAGAAGCCAAATTCACTCTCACATGCCTATGTACCGACATCCCTAGACTCTTTTCAGTAGACCTATGCCAGTGTCCCTAAGATTTAAGGCACTTTTCTAGCCCAAAATCCTAGCCTCTACCTAGTACTAGTTACAACCTCCAAAATCCATCAAATACATGATGCCAATACTAATAAATAAAAAATCAACCTCAGGACTAAACCTGAGCATCCCCAACTGGGACTGAAATTCTATCAAACACTTAGAATCAATGCAACCTATAGGTCTAGGATACAATATAGAGCATAAATGAATAAAGCACTTATTAAACATAGCCAAAACAATCACCACCTTCTCCATTGAAATGTTATAACATCAATTAGGTTTTGCATCCATCCATTTAACAATTACAAGTAAATCATGAAATGATCATGACATGAACCAGTCATATAACCTTACTTATAACCATCATAAAACCATATAAATATCAGAGATATGACAACCATTAAATCCACATATAAACAAGTGAAAAAGTAAGAGAACTTAGCTTTTATTAATCATAGACAAATATGACCAGGTTCGAGACTAACACGTACCACCTGACCATAGACATGGTTGAACCAAATCTCTCTTTCAGCGAGTCACCCTTGTGCCATATTCTAAGCATGGATGTGGGATCTCATAGAACAGCCAATCCAAGAACAACCAAGGGAATCCATAGGTTAAACCACCTCCACCCTCACCAAACCGTGATCACACGAAAACCCATGCTCCAATCACCATCAAACCAAACTTGGAATGCCATTTGGAATCCATCACTATCCTTGAGGAATATTCTGTCTCCTTATATCTCAAGATTTACCGCAATCTAATCCTAGATCACTAGGCCCTAAATTGAGACCGATCTCTCAGGCTTTACGGCAATCCAAACCTAGATCACCAGGCCCTAAACTGAGACTCCTCCTCAGGGTTTATCGTGTATCCCGCCAAAACTGGTTAAGGGATTCCTAGGCCTTTGGGAATGAAACTTGAGACCACCTTCACCCTAGATTCTAAAATCCATCTAGCAAACCAAATCTCAAAGCTAAGATAAACATCCCAACAAACCATGGCATCTAGAAAAGGAAAGGCTAGGTTGAAAACAATAGTCATAACCCAACAAAACCATGCCACCGAAAGTAAGAGAACCATACACCAACATGCAAGGTCATGCATGTCCAAACCAGCTAGGAAATCACACATGCAAATGCAAGTATTCATGCTGAAGCTACCTGATCCTTCTCTTCTTCCTTGATCCTTTCTTTCCTTCCTTTCCCTTTGCTTTCTTTTCCTTCCTTGACCCAAAGCTAGAGTGCTCCAAGAAAACTCTAAGTGACAAAGAGAGAGAGAGAGAGAGAGAGAGAATAATGAGAGAGCTCCAAACTTGAACTGACAAAAGGTTACCAACTGATCTTCAAAACCTTTTTATTAATGAGGCCTCTGTTTTCTTCATTTTCCATTATTTTCCTTCAATTTCCTCCTCACATGCAACCTATTACCTTTCACCTTAATTTTCTCCTAATTTCCTTTATTTTCATAATTAAATGTGCCACAAATTCCTTTTTACTTTTAATGCTTTGCCTTAGCCTTTTCCAATTTTCCTTAGCCAAAACACACATCCAGTGATGCCCACTAGGATATGTTTTCCCAACATTCACCTATGAATAATTGTCCCTTAACTGTGGTCTTATTGTTCCTTTATTAACTTTTATTGCATGAATTTTCACTAGGGTTGTTACAGAACCCTCTCCCTTGGGGAACACCATCCTCATTGTTTAACCACACCATGACCTCAGCAAAACCACTGAAAAGATAACATATTGCCCAAGGAGATTTATAGCTTATCTCGTTGTAGTATTTACAATGAAAGACCTTCTCAAAGAAAAACATCATGACAGCATGACAATATAACAACGATAATAACATCATGCCCATACCACTTATTGGATCTTTATAACTTAGCTCATGGCAGTATTTACATCCATATAAATATACATACATATACCAAAACATCAACAAAACATATGCCAAACATATACCAACATCAAACCAAAACTGCTTTGCCTCAACTAGAAAATAATGAAGGATACAGGGCCTGCATATGATCTGCCATCACCCATGTATCTTGTTCAGGCCCAAAGTGCTTCCATTGCACTTTAAATTTCTCTATGGCTTTGTTCCTGAGCATGAGATGGTTCCACTACAATATGCACTAAGGCTCAAACTGTAACCCTCCTTCTTTCTCCACTTGCAATACAAACCAATCAATAACATGATCAACATCCTTTATAGACTTCTTAAGCAATGAAATATGTAAAACATCATGGAATTTCATAGTTGGAGGCAGTGCATGTCGATATTCCACTGGTCCAATCCTCTTAATGATCTCGAAAGGTCTGTAATACCATGGTGCCAACTTAGTACATGAACCAATCCTCAAAGAGATTTTCTTGGGCTTGATGCGCAAATACACATGCTCCCCAACCTGAAACGTCTTGAATACCCTGTGCTGATCTACATAACTCATCTATCTATCATGTGCTACCATTATATTCTTCTTTATAACCTGCATTTCTTACTCCATATCTACCAACATATCAAGTCCAATAAGTACCATGTTCATTAGATCACTCCAGCTAATGGGAGTGTTACAACTCCTTCCATAGAATCTCTCGAAAGGACTCATCCTCAATGACTCTTGATAGCCATTGTTGTATGCGAACTCAACAAATGGAATATACTCCTCACATTTCCTTTACTGGTGCATCATGTACATCCTCAACATATCCTCCAAGATCTTGTTGACCCTCTTTGTCTATCCATCTATTTGTGGATGATAAGCTGTACTAAAGGCCAACTTTGTACCCAAGCCTGCAAATAGCTCCTTCCAAAAATTGGAATTGAACTTTTCATCCTTGTCTGACACAATCTTCTTCAAGACACCATGCAGTCTCACTATCTCTCTGATGAACACCTGTGCTACCTCACTAGCTGAATATGTATTCTTTACTAGAATGAAGTGAGCTACCTTGCTCAACCTGTCAACCATGACCATAATAGAATCATGCTTCCTCACTGGTTGAATATGTAGTCTTTACTGGAATGAAGTGAGTTACCTTGCTCAACCTATCAACCTTGACCATAATAGAATCATGTTGCCTCACTGTCCTCAGAAAACCTGTAATTAAATCCATGGAAATTACCTCCCATTTCCATTTAGAAATCACTATAGGTTGTAGTAAACCACCTCGATTCTTACATTCCGCATTTACGTGCTGACATTCTAAACATCTAGCCACGAACTCTGCCAATTCCTTCTTCAAATTTTGCCAATAGTAGAACTTCTTCACCGTCGTCAATGTATTCTAGTATCCTAGATGACCTGCGTATGGCTTGGCGTGAAACTCCTTCAAGATATGATTCTTGGGCTCATTGCAATTCAACACGTAGATCCTTTCTCTAAACCTCACCAAACCATCTGTCGTGAGACGATATTCTCCATCCTGATCACCTGTACTTGTACCTATGCTCTGTTGTAACCATGCATAATCTTCATGTATTTTTCATCCCGCTATCCTTCTTGCAAGATCCTATCCTATAACTCTGTCCCATAAGAGCTTATAAATCCTATATGATTTACTAGTACCTTCCTACTAAGAGCATCTACAACTCGGTTCTCCTTCCCATTGATGTATCTAATATCAAAGTCGAACTCACTGAGGGTACCCAACCATCTAGCTTTCTTGGCATTTAGATTTGGCTGGTCAAACAAATACTTCAACCCACTGTGATCACTCATCAATGTAAACCTCCTACCTAGAAGATAGTGTCTCCACATCTTCAATGCATGTATGATTGCTTCTAGCTCAAGATCATGCGTTAGATAGTTCTACTCATGCTCACTCAGTTTCTGTGACTCATAGAACACTACATGTCCTTCTTGCATGACAACTCCACCAAGTCCTCTCTTGCAAGAATTTGTACACACTACAAACTCCTTGTCTAGATCCAGAATATTTAGCACAGGTGCATGTGTAAACAACTGCTTAAGCTGCTCGAAACTAGACTCACATTCTTCTGTCCATTCGAACTTCTTACCTTTCCACTGCAATGATGTAATAGGTAATGCGATGCATGATAATTTCTTAATGAACCTCCTGTAGTAACCCAGCCAATCCCATGAATGATCTCACCTCATCCACATTATTAGGAGCTTCCCACTCCATGATGACCCTTATCCTTTCTGTATCTACTTCTATAACTAGTACAAAATGGCTAATTAGTTACTAAAAAAATGACTAAAATTTGGATATAAACAACCATTTTTCAGTCGGTGACGAGTAATAGCTAATTTACAGTGTCTTATAACACGACCAACTTTTAGTCATTTTTAGCTTAGTCATTAATTGGTTATCTCAATTTCACCATCTAGTAATATATTTAGTCATAAATTTGATCATTGATTTAATCATTAATTTTCATAATTAAAAACCAAATATACAACAACATATATTACTATATGATCACTTGAATAAACCAATTAATGACTAAAGAAATATGAATAAAATGTTGGTTGTGTTATAAGATACTGTAAATTAGCTACTAATAGTCATATATATAAAAAATTTAGTCATCGTTTGAAACCAATTAATGACCAAAGAAACATGACTAAATTTTGGATGTGTTATAAGAAAAATTTAGTCATAATTTGTAATCATAAATTTATCATTTGCAATAGTCATTTTTTTGTTGTTGTTTCATATTCATTATATAAACGACTAATTTAATAGTTTATATTCATTTCATTTACTTTCATTATTAGTTATTATAAACAACTAATTTAGTCATCTATTCATCTTATTTGTGTTCATCATAAATCAATATAAACTACTAATTTAGTAGTGTTATATTTATTTTATGTGTTCATTATTAATCAACATAAATTAATTGGTATCTTTTTGCGACTAATTAAAAATAAATAAACAAAGAATATAATGTTCATGTTCATCTAATATACAAACACAAAGTTACATATGTTAATTACAATACTAAACAATATCAAGTGTAATTATAAATAATTTCAACAATAAATTATATTATCTAAAATGTCAAGTATTACAATATGAGTTTCCAACTTAATATTGGTTGGACTACAATTTAGACATGAAATGTTGTTTCATCACTTCAAAACATTATCATTGTGTTGCCAAAGCATTGCAGGTGAATTCACCAACTTTGAAGACTTGATCATTAGTCTCTATGTGTGTGTACTATGTGAGATATTGGCTCTAAGGGTATCACTAAACCGATTCTCTTCTCTCCCTCTTTTTTCATTTGTCACTCCAGTGTTATTGTTCTCCTCTTTCTTCAATTTTTGCTTCTTACCATCAATATTGAGTTCATTTTCTGAAAACAAAAGAAGATATAGTGCAAAGTGTAAGACATGAAAGACAATGAACACTATAATATAAAATAAAGTATAATATAAATGATTTATATGACATATACCCAACATCGTCAATGTCAAAGGCATTTCCCCCCATAAAAGCAAGAAACTCAAACAATTTTTCTTCAGTTGGGTGATGGCGGTCATAATGTGGCCAGATGACCTATATAAACAAAGAAAATAAAACATCACCATAGAAAAGAACACCTTAGTAAATTAGTATTCAACCTCTAGGGAAAGCTTAAGGCACAATCATGCCAACTAAGTTACATGTTAAAAAGCTCAAGATGTAGATAACTTGTGAAAAAAAATAATCTGAGGTGTGATGTCTAATCCTTGTCATTTTATTTGCAACAACATTTAATTCTCTAATGAATGAACATGGTCAAGTATATAAACAACCAGTTCTCAGCTAACAACATGAAAGTAAACTTTTCTAATAGTCATGAAAATCTTTAAAAACAAAACATCTAAAAGGATTTCAATCAATATCGTGTAATACTAATTTCATCTTCAAGCTTTAGCTTTTGTTTAAATGGACATGATACCAAGTATTTTCAATTTCATAGTTAAAAGACAAAACAAAATCAAAGAAATGTCCAAAAGGCAATCAAACAATAAAGAGAGGATATCATGGAATGGACATTGCAATTATAAAAAATTTGTTTAATTGTCCACTAATGTCTTTTTTGTCATTCCTAAAACATTTGATTTCCCAAAATAATCAACGAGGTGAAAGAATCACAACATTAAAAACCATAGGAACCCCTACTAGAATCATTTCCAAAGTTGATGGATAAGGTGCTTAAAGGATTTCTAACAACAAAAGAATCATATCCAAGTCATGCTCTTCATTGTCTCCCCATCCTTTTTCCAATCTTATTTCTTGTAATCTATCCACACCAGAGTCTAGTAACATTCAAACGAACGATTTTATATTTTTGTAGAAAAAATTGGAGATTTTTCAAGCATGCTAATTGCATAGTACAAATACTCATAAATATTAGCAGAAAATAATATTCAAAGAATTTATATTTTTGTTAAAGAAATTGGGGATTTGTCAAGAGGGATAATTGCATGGTAGATAAATTGTTTCTACAAATGTATCCATAAATACGGTGGATCTTACTCATAAATATTTGCAGAAGATTTTTCAGGCAGGAAACAGGTACGACTTTGGAGTCTTAGTTGTGTGAAATTTTGACATATTTTTTGCAGATTTGGTTTTGTTCTTCTTTATTTGAGATTTGAAGGTGCTTCATCTAGTGATCCTATAATAAGAGTACCTCTACCACCATAACCCTTACACGAAGATGGTTCCTAAATAATTCCAATCCTGCGAGTTGCTACTGCTACAAAACAATGGAGGTCACACGCACAGAGAATAAAGTTACAAACTTTGATTGTTAACCCAACCATTGTGAGTGTGAAAGGGAATTTTAATACTTTGAGCATTTGGAAGGCCTAGAAGGTTCCCTAGAAGATTCAACTGGAAATTCCAAGGCTTTGAAGTTGGTTTATTTTGAATGATTACTCTTTATGGTGGCCTCATCCTACTTTATGAGATAAAAGTCAAGACAGTATGGTTCTTGGTCCTTTCATTTTTCAAAAGAGGCATTAACTATATCAAAGGAATTTTTTATGCTCAGACATGGTAATGTGTATATTTCCCTAAGCATAAAAAAATTTCAAGGTAGCCAATCTTCATAGACATTTCATTAAGCAGGTCAAGGTGATTAACCCCAAATTACTCTTCATGAAATTAGGCTTGCAATCCTCTGTAACCTGGTGGATGGAGTTGAACTGGAACAAGGTTGAGGGCTTTACAAAATAAATGATATTGAATAACACTCATTAGGTTATGCTAGTGAATAAAATGGGAGAAAAATTATCCTAGAGGTTATCCACTTGGGTGTGTAATACTGACAACACCCATTTCCTAATAGGTTTCTCTCTTAGGGTACAAAGTATCTTAGGCCATCAACTTCCCTACAACTCAATAGATTATTAGAGTAGGAATTCTATTTCATGTGTGTAAGAAAAGAAATAATTCTTGTTTAGAGCTTAACAAGGGCCAAGATGCTCAATTTTTTACTTGGGCAAACAAAGAAATACTTATGCTTGTCTTTAATATTTATATGCAACTTATTTTGCAAATGAAAAATTTAGTGGGATGTGCCACAATTATGCCAATTGCAATAATTTTTGGGGGTCTCTTTGCATTATGAGTAGGGAACATTTTATTGGCTCTCATATGCCCTCTTCTTGCTCTAGGGAATCGTAAATTTTGAGTAGAAGGACAAGGCACAAATCTAGTTGTGTTGATCACTAAAGGTATACATCACTATAGCTAGACCATGTAGCCCTCCACCATTACCTGAGATTGATAAGTTGCTAACACTTGCCCTTGTTATTTCAAAGAACAAGAAGCCAACCAAAGATGTTTATCAAGTTCATGATGCTTGAATTTACATTATCACAATTTTTTAGGAAATTAATGATGGTTGGGGGCCATTCCTAATAACAAATAAGATACCCCTTTAATTGCAGGTTTCATCATGATAGTTAGTGAATTGTTTGGAAATGTGTGAACACTAATTTTGTGCCTTTATGGAAATACTTTTTTATTTATTTATTATGTCAAGCGGCTTTTAAGAAATGTTGCTTCTAAAATGTATGTCCATGTGTCAATTTTGATAGGATTTATGTTTTTGGGTAGTTTTTGATAGATACTAGGGCTTTTCACACCACTTTTTTCAATTGTTGAGGCTGCCCAACTGCGCACCATTTTGTGTGACATTACTAATATGTAATATATTTTATTGATAGTTAAAGGAATCATTTTATATAGGTAAAAAAATTGCAACACTACAACTAGGATTCATCATGTTCAAGCATTTTGTCGCAGAACATCTATCACATTAGAACTATAGAAATCAATATGATGTCATGATCCTCATGATGCTTGAACATTGAAATTGTTGCATACTAACTACCCATTACTAACAATATTCACGATGTTAAGCACAAAATATGTAGTATTATGCCAAATGTCATCCGTTATCTGGGTACCAACTAAAAGGCACAAATTATTTCCTATCTTGCAGACTTTTAGTTCGATCTTATTAAGCAGCTTATCAGTTATATCTTTTTTTTTGTGGATTCCTTAAAGTTCAGAAATTGGTTTTTATAACAAACATATCCAATCTTTGTGCACAAGTACTTCACCTTGTTGACCACTATCTCAGAGCATTCATTCATAAGGGGGTTTTACAATTTTGCAAAATAGAGTTAATATATTGTAATTATATGGGGGGAATTTATATGTATTGGGGGTTCTAAAAAAGGTATCTAGTAAAAATAGGGGACACCTAGTAAAAATAGGGTTTTTTATTGGAAAGATGTATTGGGAATGGGGTTCAATAGAAGACTTTTGGAAGGTATTTATCAAATATATAGCGAAATTAGAGATATTTTTTAACTGCCCAAAAACATGTGTTACATCATAGGTTCACTGAGTGAAGACCTTGTGTCTTTGTTAGGCATTAAACCACGATGTATGGTGTGTTTTTTGTTTTGATTTTTCACACTAGGGTTCAAATACACAAGTTTTTGAGTTTTATGAGTTGATGAACAATTATCATCCTTTTATCTGTATAGTTAGGATTCATCCTATTGAAGCATTCTGCCACAAAAACTGTATTTTCTCTACACCCTATGTTTTTCACCCATGCTTATCCATTATTTGAAGACTGGTTAAACTCTATAGGAAGAAAGGTATAGTAGGAAATGATGTCACTAACCTTGTAATGGTTGGAAAATACAAGGATTCACACTAACTACTATCATTTACATGCTCAATGATATTAAGCATAAACCAAGCAGTGTTAGGATAGATGTCATTTGTGATGTCTAGAAAAATGTTTGGTGTGAATATGTGACTCTATTGATTTCCTATGGGATAATGTTACCAATTTGAATCCCATATAGAGCCGCAATCATCTATTCATAGTATTAAATGAGGGTGAACCTCTCAAACTTATCTGATTTGGTGACTCTATCCATAGATAAATTATTGGTTGTATTAAACATTTTCATTTAACCCATTTATTCTAAATATTTAATCATAGAACACACAGGCACGATCCTAGGATGTCCCCGAGATTAACAAGAAATAAAGAGGCATTCACTCTATGATGATTTCTTTATTAACACAAAAATATCCTAGGGCTAACCCAGCAATAGGACAACGAAAAAAAATATGGATAAATATTCATACAAGTTGTGTTCCAAGTACAAGATAAGATAATTTTATTTGTGTCCACCAAATGACCACAAAAGTCTATCAAAGGAACAGAGAAACATTTTAAACTCAATTAGAAACAACCATTCTAAAAAAATGCGTATATTTTTTTGAAGATCAGACAAGGAATAACCCTTCTAAATGAGGCAAAAACTAAAACATGCTCCCTTCAAACCAAGTTCACATTGAACAGTATTACGTTATTTCATTGGAAGTTCGACCTAATTTCTTTTAAATTGTTCAATAACCATGCATGCTGTTTAGAAGATATTCTAATCACTATTTTTTTCAAAAATTGACCTGAACATTGAAAAAACTAAATAAAATCTAGTAATTTTTTTAATTAAACATGTCCTTGTGTTTTTTAAAATGAGGCAGTCCTAATGAAAACTTTTCTATTACAATGAAAATTCATTTACGATAGTAAACTGAGTTAAGAAATGCAACCAACTTTTGCAATTAAAAGAAAAAACATCTTCAAGAATATATATCAACAAGAGTGGCATTAACCATACCTTCCTCAACTAGATAACAATGTTCATGAGGTTTTCAACCTTTTGTAGTTTATATGACCTCTGGCACTATCAAGTAATTCAGTTACATAAATCTTGTTCTTGGTAGACTGATAAAAGGCTTGCTGGCAAGAGCTCAATGTACAATTCATAGTTACTTCCTTTTTACTGGTAATTTCAGTGATCACATCTTTCTTGACTCAATGCAACATGAGAGGCTTGAGGACAACATGTTGATGAATAAACAATCATAAAAAAATATTATTTTAGCTACTTATTTATTGTAAAATGAAAATGAAATTGATAAGCTACAGAAATGAAGGACTAAATATTTACTGCGAACTAAAAGTAAATTTGATGATTATGCATCAGAGACCCATGATCATGGTTTGTATACTAATCCAAAATTGCAGCAAGCAATTTCCTATTCTTCAAGTCCATGTCCTCTACAATAACACATGCTTCTACATTCTTTCACTTTTCTAAACTATAATAACAACAACTAAAAATCCACTAGGATGGTGGGGGTCAATGGACCATTATAGGTGCTTTGAAAAAGATACTTGTGGTAGTGCCCATACAACAAAGGCATAAAGTTGAAGGCTTGGATGGGATGGTGACAAAAGTAACATTTTTCCATTTTTGGATTAATGCTTTGTAGTAATTAAGTTATACTGGTGAAGCATATTGGTTGAGGATTGCTGGGAGAATGGAAAGTTGGAAATCATTTCTATGAAGCATTTTTGGACATGCTCACTTCCATTTTATGGAATGGAGCACTTTTTGAGAAATATTTCAACAACTAAATCAATTAGTGGTCCAAATTATCTTTATAATTTCAAAAAAAATGTTAAGAAGGTGTCACATCAACACAAATGGCAGCATGCAGTTGTCGTCTACAAGGAACATCTAATGCCACTAGAAATTCCACAAGGGTTCTATCAATAAGTTCAAAGAAATGAAAATTAAAAGCAGTAACTAGCTAGCAATATGTGCCACAAACAATTAGTCATATTTTAGGTTTTACAAATTATTTCAACTACTTTGTTAGCACTTTCAACAATTGGTTTGACATTTTAGTGCCCATAATGCTCTTTTAATTTGAAAACGCAACCTAGTTCAATAGTCACTAGATAAACTTTAGTTGCACCTAGTAATAAATCATTTATGCAAATTTTGCAGTCAGTGGAAGCACATAAAAGAACTGTGCCTATGTTGAAGGAAATAACTTTTATTCATATCTCAATTCAACTAGGACTCTCATATAAAGATATACTTCCAAAATAGGTACTGAACATTTTAACGTGGGGGGTTAGCTCAATTTGTTGTCACCAGTGTTGTTGGACCTTTTTCTAGTTCCATGCCAGTAGGTGCCCTGTCAAAGCCCCCAGGGTTAAATGCACTAGTCTATGCCAATGGGTTTACTAGGAATGTCACCCACAGATGTGGGGAAGGAGCCCTTGGGATTCCCCCAAAAGGTTTTTCTTGGACAAGGAAAAGGATTGAATAATTAGGGAATCAAGAAAAAGTAAATAGGCTACCAGGAAATTCATTATTGATGAAGATTCCTTCAAAATGTAATAGATAAACCTTTAAAAAGACTTTAAATTTTTCTTTATTTTACATATGCAAAGGACTTTGGTCATTCAGTTAATGAATAAGTTGATTGGATGATACATTGACAAAGAGTTATAGCATATATCCTTGATCAAGGAGACTGACCATTGACAACTCTAAGAATTTGAGGACAGGAACCTAGAGTAATGGAATAGGGACCCTAGCTTTGGGAAAGTTCAAAATTACCTCTAAAACCTCATTTCAAGGGTTTGATCCAACCTTATTGGTTCTCTACTCTACCCTTGTCTTGGTAAAAAATCAAAGTTTTCCCTCCATTATCAGGTTGATGATACTTTGGAAAGTATAAAAAATTACATTAAAAAGGTCTTTGTATTCAAGTATAGGCCAAGTGACAAAGACCTAATATCTTAAGCTAGAAATTTGTCAAGAACTAAATATTCAAAGGTGTACGAAAATAAAGGTAACCCTTCAATTACTAGGAATCTTCCGTAGGCAAATTCTTGATTATATGAACATAGCTTCTCAAACCTAGTGTGAGGATAAAATGTGTGACATGACATGAATGGAAAAGGTAATGCACGCCTATCATCAGGTCATGAAGAGTCATGTAGTATGAATTGGCATGCTTGAAACAAAAGTCCTTTTAGGAAAGACCCAATAAGGGAAATTATCAAGAAATGGATTCATCAATTTCCTGAGGGTAAGGAAGGAAAAAAAAATATGGCCAACCTAGCTCAAGGATGACCCTATTACATTTAAGGAATCTGACAAAGGGAGATGCTAGGAAACTCTCTCGATGGAAAGATAGTGATGAGGAAAATGAGAAGGAGAAATAGGAATTTACAAATAGACAAGAAAATAAATAAAGTGGACAAGAAGAGGATTAAGAGTTTCCTTCTAATAAGTGGCATCAAGAGAGGGTAGTTTTTGCACAGGAAGAAAATGAGAATATCTCATAGGTCTAGGTCTAGGTCCAAAAAAGGACCTAAAGAGATAAAGTCATCCTCACTCAAAAAATGTTATATTTGTCCTTAGAAGATCTAGTATGCCTTTAACTTTTAATACATGGACTAAATCTAAAAAATGAATGTAGTTAAGGCTTACTCTATAAGAGATAAGATAGATATATCAAAGTTGGATAAAAATCAAACATTATTTCCCTACTCGCTTATTCAACCATAGTGACTTGTGCCTTTGGCTTCATGATGTATCATTCTCTGTGAATTTACACTAATTATTAAAAAAGTTGTGAGACTTTTCTTGAATGCATAATTCTTTCCGAGTTTCACAATGTCAGTTCTAAAAGAAACACTAGAACTCACTTCCTTGGAAAAACTCACCAAGACTTGTTATTCACTAGTCACACTCTTGTATTGTATGTTTTTCCATTGTGCCAAGTATTGGAGCCCAGTTTTGTCAAATCACCGAGTCCTCCAAACTTAAAAGGTGTCCAAGCTTTTACCGAGTCTGAATCTAAGAGATTTCAAAAATAAGAGAAAATTCGAAATAAATAAAAAACACTTACTAGTTGATTTATAGGTTGGCGTTCATTCAAAATTCCTCCATGCCCTACATGGTTTTCTATTCTTCCAAAGGCATCAAAATCATAACAAATGTTATAATGTGATAAAAATATTTAATTACCATCAACACCATATAAGATTGTACAGTAAACACATTTTGGATATTAAGTGTGTTGGATTTTTAAAACAACCCAAGCTTTCAAGAGGACACTCCATCCACCAGAAACTTCAATTGGATCTAATGATGGGTGGAGTGTCCACTCAAAAATTTGGGTCATTTTAAAAATCCAACATAGTTTAGATCCATAAAATATTTAGTAAATGTATGGCCAGTTGTGAAAATATACATGCTCAAATCATATAACATGCTCGATTATCAAAACAACTATTGATGAATGAGGTCATACCATTTGAAAAACCATTCATTGAATTTCCCATGCCTATCAAACAATGTTGACATGATAAAATGAAGCAGTGACAAAAGTTCTGCCATGTTATTTTGAATGGGCATTCCAGTAAGAAAAAGGTGATTTCGAAAGTTGAAACCCATTAGTGTTTTCCATGGTATACTGTAAAAATATAAGTTACCCTTTAGAAGTGAAATCACTTATATCTGGCACCTATAAATTCCTTTTGAATGGAACACCAAAATCTAAAAAGGATCTCAAGCATTAAATACTGGATAACATTTTGACTCTTTGGAGCTTTATAGTGATTCAAGAAATTATATTTCACCTACATGTTTGAACTCTTAATCACTTGAGCTTCATCTAAAACCATATATTTCCATTTAAATCGCCTTAAGTACTTCTCATCAGTTACAAGGAGCTGTTAACTTATGAAAAGTGTATGAAAAATTGCTACCTTGAACAAATTAACAAAATTGAAGCACTTTCATATAAGATGGAATTTATTATCACAAGAAGAAAACAATAAAAAGTAAACATGCTTTGTGTATATATATGAAATATATGAATTAAAATTCATCCATGTGCAAAACATGAAATCTCACAAGTACTACCTTAGATAAAGTCATTCAGGATTTATGTTTTTTCAAAGTACAATCCATTCACTACCCTAGTAAGGGAGAGATAACAAATTAGGACATAACCTTCCAATTTCATCAGTCTAGTTACTCAACACCAAGGCATGTGCAACCAAAAGAAATGGTCCCCATATATCCTTTTCCTGCCAAAGGAAAAAATCATGAATTTGTAAAATACAATAACAAAAACTATGTATCAACATTGCTAGGTACTGAACAAATTAACAACCTTAAGTTTATTTGTTATAAGCAAGAAAAAACAATTTAAAAGGTAGCAAATATTCTCAAAATAGAAAGTAGATGAGTTAAGAACATCCTTGCTTAAATGGTATAGCCTAAACCGATTTCATTAGCTAGGATGCCATTCAACCCCTACATATATGAAATAAAACTACTCATCGAAAAATAGAATCCCCAAAAAAAAAGAGTTATTTTTGCAACTTCATCTAAAAGGTACTCACCTGTTCATAAGAATTTACGAGCCATTGGACACCCTTGAGTTGGTACTGTTTTAGAATCCCTGATGCAGGAGCATTCGGACTTAGCCAACAATGTGAAAGTTTGTTCACATGTTGTGGCTAAACAAGTTGAAATTCATTGACCTGATGGGTCAAAAAGGAAATTTTACTGAGAGAGTTTGATCTCTCAAGAAATGAGTTGTATTTCATTATTGTAATAAGTTATAAATTGTCTTATTTTAGGCTCAAAGATGAATTGTTAGCATAGGTGTGAGATAGAGCTAGGAATTAGAATATTTGTTGTTAGATTGATTAAAATAGGGATTGAGTTGTTAGATACAGTTAGAGTGATATTCGATTGATAAAAAGAAAGGAAAAATGTAATGGAGAGAGAGAGGATTGAGGAGAGGATCGAGTAGAGTGAGAACCAAGAATTGTGTGTGGATTTCATAGGAAACAGAGGTCTTTTATTTTGTTGTAATCAGGCCCAAGGCCGAGACTCTGTAACCCTTTTATTTATGAATAAATGATGATGTCTGTGTAATTTCATTATCAAACCTACAAAAATCGTATTATGCTTTCATATGCTTTGTTTGTGTTCGGGAGAGAATCAATGATTGCCTTGTTTCCATACTTTACAATAGGAAACACAGAGTTAAAAGAATAATCGGTGAGTTTATTATATTGTTTTGGTCCTGCAAGCAGAAAACCCAAATTACACTAAGAATTGGCGCAAAACTTAGTCGGATTTGGAATCCGGACTTCAAATATTATGGACAAAGGTTTTTAATGTTATCGGGTCCGTGAAACATTACATATCGCATCGCAAAAGTACAACAGCATATGTTAAAGGCTCAACCCCGAAACCTTGCGACATGCGATTGCCGACACATCACATCAAAACTCTTGAGGGGGAGTGGTAAGGCTTTAGGCGGGGAAAGTAGCTATCATCGATAGCGATTATCGATAAATCGCTTTGGGACTCTGTCAAAGGAAAGCGCCAAATTAAAGGTCTTGCGACTAGCGATAAAGTGATTTAATCTAGACCATCACGATCACCAAAGATCGGTGTGTTGACTTTCGAGTACGATGAGCACACCGATTAAAAAGGTAAATATTCATTGTTTCGGCTTGTTTTTCAGTGTATTTCGGTAAAAAGGAAAATAGTTGGGTTTGTTAGGACCTCATATTGTCCCTTTTTGACCATACATTTTTCTATGATGTCATCCTTTTCAACCTATATTTAAAGTCCTTGTTATTTTTTTAACCCAATTGTTCCAAAGGTACACAACATTTCTTCTCATCACTATACGTTTAATTGTTTTACATATAATTACGCTATCTTCATAGTTAATCATTGAATTGATAGTTGCTGAATAGTTAAAGAACGATGTGTAGTCCACGTTGCTGAAACTGCTTGGAGATTGCAAGATTACTTCTACAGTTGCTGAAACAGTAGGAACAATGTGCAAATCTCGTGGCTGAAACAGTTGTGATTTGAATTCTAGATTTGACAGCAACAAAAGAATATCATCGAAGGAGCTGCTACACTGGATGTAACGACCATGATCCAAAGACAACATTACTGTAACAACATTTTGTTGATGGGAAAACTGATTTCCCTATTTTTTTATATTGGGTTAAAATAGGACTTACAATGTAATCTGTTGTAATAGATGTCTCCTCTTTAAAAAGAGGAGACATCTACATTAGAGGGGGACGAACATACTGCGGGAAAGGTCTAGTTGAAGGAACATAATTGGAATCCTTTTGTAACATGACATATTGATGGATGAATAAAATCTTGTTCTGAACATTTCTTTCTAGTTCTTGTCTCTTGGGGAATCTTGTGAGAAGGACAGGGCCCACCTTCATCACAAGATTCACCCATTATATTTCTACAGTGTGTTAAGTGTGTCTTTTATTCATGCCTTGTTAACAGTACTGTTTACTGAATATTGTTTATACATTATTGCTGAAACTCTATTTTCTTTCCAATTGATTGCTACATTATTTAGTTTATCCACAATTAGTTCATGGGTGTTTCATTGGCAATTGAGTTTATAGAGTGAGTTGGCAAGCTTGGTAATTAGAAACAGGTGCTGAAGATTCCCGCTCCGGGAATAGGGTCATGTTCTCTGTTACAGCATAACTAGTGCTTTCCTTTGCAGATTGATTCTTTTTCATTAGATTACTCCTTTAATTAAATTAAGCATCCTTTGGTAGCTGTCTGCAATAGATTGTTTTTGCTGTAACTCAAAGTGGAGCTTCAGTTTGCTTGAAGCAAGGTGTGACTAGTTTTTACTACAACTTTTATTGCTTTTAAGATTGAGTACATATAGTGCATAGTTTCCTTTGAAATAAACAGACTTCCTTGGGTTGACAATTTATGTAGGACTTGATTGTTTGAATTAATAAGCAATTAAAGTGACCAACATTTTGGCGCTGTTGCCGGGGAAGTCAATCATAGATTTTAAAAGCATTAATGATTTTCTTTTAGATGTGCAGGATGCATGAGAGGACGCAAGAAAACTAATCCTACAGGTGGCAAGGGGAAAGGAAGAGGAGGAAGAAAAACTTTTATTGATGAAATTATCTCAAAAGCTGAAACTTCTCAGAGGCTAAGCTCTCGGAGGCCATAGCCTCAGAACTCTCTCCAAACGAACTACGAAATGGAGGAAGTAGTGGGACCTGAAAGGGTTGAAGAGATAGTAGAACATACTGAGGAACCAGTAGAGGACATTGAAGAACCAATAGAAGATATTGAGGGACCAATAGAAGTTGAGGAACCAGTTCAGGACATTGAGAGTCCAACAGAAAGCGCTGAAGACTGGGCAAGTGCAACAAGGGAACAACCAATGGATGGAAACAATGAAGGACTCTTTGGTGGGGGACATGGAGGAGGAGAAGGAAGAGGCGAGAATTCTCTCTCCACCTTGGAATTCCCTATTGGGGATCTTCCCAGAGGAGCAACTCCTATGAAGAACATCCCACTCTCAGCCTTACCTAACTTCCATGGTTTATCCTCTGAAGACCCTGATGAGTTTCTTTTCGAGTTTGATATATTGTGTAGAAGTTATGATTATGTTACTAATGCTCAAAAGTTGAAGTTATTTCCAGCAACATTAAAAGGAAATGCACTAAGATGGTTTATGAGCCTGGGAGGTCATGTGATCACAACATGGGAGCAGATGAAGGAGAAGTTTCTGGCCAAATATCAAGACTATTTCCGGATGAGAGAAAAAAGGGAGTAATTATTTAAGATGGTTCAGAAGGACGACGAAAATCTGGAGGACTTTGTGGAAAGACTCCAGTACAATCTGCAGAGATCTAATCACCCCAATGTAAGTAAAGATATTCTTAAGACAATATTATTGAAAGGGGTAAGGGATGATTGTTTAGACATGTTAAATATGCTTGGTAAAGGGGACATATCTAAAGAATCGTATGATGAAATCGTCAACCTCTGCAAGAGATGTTTAAGAGGAGCTGCAGATAAATAAAAAAGCAGGGATAATACTTATTCAAGAGTCCAAAAATCAGCCAGTGGAGGAGAAACAAGAACTGAAATAGGTAATCTACTTGAGGAATTCAAAACTGAAATGTTAAGTTCTTTTGCTTCACGGATTGATACCTTGCAGGTTAAGAAGAAACAAGCAGAGGTAGAAGCCACTTTGGCCATCTTCTATCCTAAATGCAGAGAAAAACATCCACTAAGGGAATGTCCATTGGACAAGGTACCAATTTGCACCATTTGTGAGAAGGAACATGAAACTCAACAATGCCCTTCTTTACCAGGGATAAAAGCACTGTTGCAACCAACTGAGGAGGAAGCTGAAGCAGTTTATCTGCTGACACAAAGGAGGCAATGGCAACCACGAGGACAAGGTATGAACTCTAGTATGCCATTTAATCGTTGGAATAATTATCCTTCTTTTAATCAAGCAAACTACCCGCCCTTTAACCAAATGCAATACCCAGCCTTTAATCAAATGAATTTCCCACCCATGAAACAAACCAACCCTCCCTTTGTAGACCCTACAAGGTGGAATCCTTGGCCCCCACAGCAATCTTATTTTAATCAATGGAACCCAAACTGGAGAGCTCAACAAATCTCGTTCCCAAACCAATTTCCTCAGTTTCAGCAACCTCTCTCTGCCGTCAGGTACTCCACCAAACAATCAGACAATAAGACACCAGCTGCCTATACAACCAAACCCTAACCCTAATAATAATAAAGCTGTGCAAGTCATCGATATTCAGAACCTGCCTACATCTCATGTTTACCTTATGCAGTGTAATGATATTCATTTACGATCCGGGAGAGTAGTTGAGCCGATTATTGATGATATTACCTCTTCTGACTCTGACAAAGAAGAGACAGAAAAGAATAATTTACCTAATAAGGGTGTTGAAACAATTGAGCCACCCTCTAATAAAACTACTGAAATAGTAGAGCCACCATTCCCTGAGCGTCTAGCTCTCACTAAGACACCTGAGCTGCCTGCTTTTAATCTTCTAGGGGAATTGCAGAATCTTTATGTTAAAATTCCACTTTTACAAGCACTCATGGATGTACCAATTTATGCTAGAACTGTCAGAGACATTTGCATTAAGAAACCTGGTAAGAAAGCTAAGGATCCCCTTACATTTCATGTGATGGGTGATCTAACTGCTTTAATGTTGGGAAAAACCCCTCCTGTAAAATATGGTGATCCCGGCCATCCTACGGTCACAGTACAAGTTGGAAAAACTATTGTTTCACGAGTTCTGGTAGACTTAGGTGCTGCTATAAATATTATGACCCTTGAAACTGCACAACTGTTACAGCTGAAAAATGTAATCAGAGAGACACCAACTATCCTAGAGTTAGCTGACCGTTCCACAATCAAACCAGAAGGGGTTATTGAAGACCTGATCATTTCAGTTGAATCCTAGAACTACCCAGCTGACTTTGTTGTATTACAGACTAAAACAAATTTGGGGGGACGTTCTCTGATTTTGGGGAGACCCTGGCTGGCTACAACAGATGCCTTTATCAGCTGTAGATCAGGTTCAATGACAATTTCTAATGGATGTGAAACTAAGAAGCTTACTCTTTACCCTCATGCTACACCTATGATTAACAATGATGATTATGTATGGTTAGACTATGATGATAATGACACTCAACCCATTTTGACCATTGGACAAGCCTTAACTCTTAAAGACACCACGGAAGATGAACTAATTAGTAATTTTATTTCTGAACCCTCCTCGGTCACTTCTGAAACGTATAATTAGTTAACTACAATTTTGGAACCTGAAACCCAGGAAAAGCTTAAATCTGAAAATTTACCTCAAACATCAACTGCTATCTCCTCTAAAAGCATAACAGTAGAAATCGAACCTGGCAAAACATTGAACATAAACCCTAATTTGTCAGATGCTGAAACAAAACAGCTAATGAAGTTGCTTCGTGAAAATAAGGAATCATTCACATGGGACTACATAGCTATGAAGGGGATCTCCCCTGAATTATGTACTCATCGTATCTATATTAAGGAAAGATGCCGACCAGTCTATCAACCCCAGCGGCGAATGAATCCCAATCTGAGGGAAATTGTTAAAGAAGAACTTCAAAAATTACTTAATGTAGGGTTTATATACCCCATATATGACAGTGAATGGGTTTCTCCATTGCTGATAGTACCTAAGAAAAATGGGAAATGGAGAGTATGTGTAGATTATAGAGCCTTAAACAAATCCACTGAAAAAGATCATTTCCCCTTGCCATTTATTGATCAGGTGCTAGCCAACTTGTCAGGAAAGAGATTCTTTTCCTTTTTAGATGGTTTTAGCGGATATAACCAAATCAAAATTGCACCCCAAGACCAAGACAAGACCACTTTTACTAGTCCTTGGGGAACTTTTGCCTATAGAGTTCTCCCATTTGGACTATGTAATGCTCCAGCAATGTTTCAAAGAGCAGTGATAGGAATATTTTCTGATATGCTTAATGACTCTATGGAGATATTTATGGATGACTTTACTCCTTATGGTGTGACTTTTGAAGATGCATTACAAAACCTTGAGAAAGTACTTAAACGTTGTATACAAGCTCACCTTTCCTTGAGTACTGAAAAATGTCATATGATGATGAACAAAGGAATTGTACTGAGACACTTCATTTCATTCTTAGGGATTCAAGTAGATCCATCCAAAGTACAGGTAATTCAGACCCTTCCTATCCCTAAAAAACAAACTGATGTAAGAAGTTTTTTAGGACATGCTAGATATTACAGAAGATTTATCAAAACTTTTTCTAAAATAGCTTCTCCTTTGTTTGTGTTACTTATGAAAAATGTTGAATTTAAGTGGACTGATGTCTGTCAGAAAGCATTTGATGAAATTAAGCATCAGTTGTCTACAACCCCTATTCTAAGGGGACCTGATTGGGCACTTCCCTTTCATATATCCTCTGATGCTTCAGACACTGCAATTGGAGCTGTCTTGGGGCAAGAAGAAAATAATCTTCCTTATGCTATCTATTTCATTAGTAAGAATATGACCCCTGCTGAGCTTAATTACACAGTTACCGAAAAGGAATTTTTAGCAGTCATTTATGCTATTAATAAAATTTTGACATTAAATTACTGGTTACCCTACTTTTGTTCATACTGATCACTCAGTCATTAAGTATTTAATGAACAAATATGTTACAAGTGCCTGAGTTACCAGGTGGTTATTATTATTACAATAATTTGATATTACAAATGTAGATCGAACAGGTAAAGAAAATGTAGTTGCTGACTTCCTTTCTCGGATAAAAACTGATGATAATACTCCAGTATATGATTCCTTTCTTGATGAATACTTATTTGCAGTATCTTCTCACTCAACTTGGTATGCAGACATTGCCAATTATTTGGTTGCAGGGAAGTTACCGTCACACCTATCACATCGGGAGAAAAGAAAGATCATTCAACAAAGTGCTCGGTATAGCTGGATAAGTGGGTGTCTTTTCCATACAGGACTTGATCATGAAATCCGAAGGTGCATTAGAGAAGATGAGGTTTCTGATATATTGAAGGCTTGTCATGATGGCCCTTGTGGATGGAATTTTGTTGATAAGAGAACAACACATAAAATTCTCAGAATGGGTTATTATTGGCCCTCACTTTTCAAGTATGCAAAGAAATATGTTAGGGCCTGTGACAGTTGTCAGAGAATGGGCCAACCTAATCATAGAGATGAAATGCCATTGAATCCCTAGGTAATACTTGAGCCCTTTGAAAGATGGGCTATAGGCTTTATAGGACCCATCAACCCTCCATCTAGTCAAAGAGTTTGCATATTGGTCTGTACAGATTATATGACAAAATGGGTGGAAGCTAAGGCACTTATTAGAGCCAATGAAGAAGCTGTTTTAACCTTTTTATTTGAAGAAATCTTTGTTAGGTTTGGAGTGCCTAGAGAACTAGTCATAGATGGAGGACCTCCTTTCAATTCCCATGGTTTTAAAGCTACGCTTCAAAAATATCATATTAATCATAAAATGACTACACCTTACCACCCCCAAGCTAATGGTCAGGTGGAAAGTACAAATAAAGTCATAGAGGCCATTTTAACAAAAACAGTGAAGGAGAATAGGAAGGATTGGTCTCAAAGGTTGCCTGAAGCATTATGGGCTTACAGAACTACCTGGAGGAACACTACAGGTTTTTCACCCTATGAATTGGTTTATGGTAAAAGTGTTGTTTTTCCTGTGGAATTTGAAATTAAAACCTTAAGAACTACTTTAGCTGTTAACCTTGATTTGACTGATGCACAGACAGCTAGGTTGCAGCAGCTTCAGGAATTGGATGAAAAGAGGTTGGATGCCATCCATCAAACAACTATGATTCAACAGCAAAGAACCAGGTGGCATGATAAAACTATTAAGAACAAGCGGTTCCAAAAAGGTAATTGGTCTCTATTGTATGATTCTTGGTTTGAAAATTTTCAAGGAAAATTACGAACAAGGTGGCTGGGACCTTATGAGATAGATACTATTTTCCCCAATGGAACAGTAAGGCTCCTAACAATTGATGATTCTAGAACACCATTGTTAGTGAATGGGTATTGATGAGCCCCAAAAATGTATGATTATTTGGGCTCATTCAACCTCCTAATTTGTCTTAGTCCACCATTCTCATTTGTTTATTGCATGTTTTTGATTATTTTTATGTTAATAGAGTGAATTTGGTTAGTCATTATGCCAACAAGTCTAATGGGTGCTTTGTGTAGCCTTTTTGGTCAACTTGGAGACAAATTTGAAGGTCTTAATGAGCACTTGGCAGCCAAATTCGTGGGAGAACAAGCTAGAGGATTTGTAGGAAGGTGTCCCCCTCATTTATGGACCCTTACCTCGAATTCTCCACCATCAGCTCGGAGTTCAAGGGCCACCGAATCAATCAGATCAAGGGCAGCCAAGCAAGTCAAGTTGGACTGCTGTTAACTACAAGTCTTGGGCAGCCAAGTCCCTAACTTTTAGGAGGACTGTTGGGTCCTCAAATTGTATAAATAAGAAGGCTTGGGGCCTCATTTTGGTTAGCTAGTTAGTAGTCATTTTGTAGCTAGTAGTTAGTCATTCTTGGGATTAGCTAGTTAGTCATTTCGGTTAGCCAATTAGTCTTTTCTTTGTAAGCCAGTTTTGGCATGATATCAGACTTTTGATTATGAATAAAGGCAGCAAATTTTGATCTAATTCTGAGTTTCTAAGATAGCAATAGATCTCCTCGGTGTTGTAATGTTGTGTGCATTTCGTTTCAGCCCTTTGAGTTTTTACTTTCACATGCAATTTGAATTACAGGTTGTTAATTTAGTCTTTTTCATGAGTTTAGATAGGATTTGCTTATGGTGAATTGGTTTCCAGTTGCTTAGGTTAGCAGAGGATAGATATAATCTATTGGAGCTCCAGCAAAAAGGTTGTTAAGGCTCACTGCCATCTCATTTGGGATTGGGGTGCAGTCCATAACTAACCACCAAAAATACGCATTTCTCCACTTGATGATTGCTGCAACACAGTCACGGTTATGTTAGATGCTTCCATGTAATTCACACCTGCACCACACTCCTTTACCACAGCTTCATGCACATTCTTCTTCACATTTTGGATTGCTGTTCATTTAATTCCTAAGCACAGGTAGTCTAGGTTAATGCATTTTCGGTTTGGTGACAGTCACAAGCATTTGTTCCATTTACACTGCTTTCCCTCATTCCATTACCTTCTCCTCCATCTTGATCACGCATGCAAACACATCTTTGAACTCTGCTCCGCTCTGTTATCTCCCAAAGTCTTTCACTCCTCATGTAGCTTCACTCTTTAGCCCTTTCGTTGACATAGCCCTATATCTTCCAACCCACTCCCTACACTCACTCCCCATCCTATTCCTCCACTTCTGAGCCATCACCAGCCTTATTCCTACCTTACACATCTCCCCCTACCATTCCATCACTCCTCCATCACTTCAAACACTCACGGTAGGTCATCCTGTAGCAGTTTGTAGACATCCTGTAGAAACCAGAGTATCCTGTAGGATCCCCTGCAGACATCCTGTAGGAGGCCACTCACTCGGTTGCCGAGCTTCTGAACATGAGGAACCTCTGTGGATGGATGCTAAGGATCCCTAGGGACCTCTCCTAGCCTCCCCAACCTTTCCCACGCTTTCCTTCCTTCTCCATCCCATCTGCACAACCAAACCCTAGTTAGCACAAAATCACAACCATCCCACACACTTAAAGAAAAAATACAAAAACATGTCTTTTATGATGCAAGTAGCTTAGATCCATGCATTTTCACTTATTAGAGGTAATGACAGCATTGGTAGAAGTTGCATTTACATTCTTTGCATTGTAGAGGTTAGACTAGTCAAATTAGGGTTTCCTAGGTTTACATGCTTTGATTTGCTTTCAGTTCAGTTTGTTAAGTAGAGTAGCTTTCCTTTGAGAATAGCTTTCGTCCATCAATTAGCAAGCTTCTTCTGAGAGCCTATAGAAGTTGGCTTGAGCCCTAGCGGACTTGTGCCAGCTGACCAAGTGACAGCTGCGACAAGAGCTAGTACTTGTGCATACAGCACCGCCGCTTCCAAGTTTGTACGAACTACCGGGTTGATAAAATTAAGAGACAGGAAGCCCCAGGAGTTGTAGCATTATTGCTACAATACTGGAGCTCACCATCTTTTTGGCGCCGTTGCCGGGGAAGCGGCAGAGTATTGGTGATTGTTGCTATTCTTCTATTTTCTACTACAACTTTCTGCTAAGTAGTTTATTTCATTTCCATTATGCAATTTCATTTATGCAAAAGTAGATTAGCATTTCTTGCTTTCATAGATTAGCATTTCCTGCTTTCATAGATTAGCATTTCCTGCTTTCATAGATTAGCATTTCCTGCTTTCATAGATTAGCCTTTCAATTCCGCAATTTCAATTCTGCAAGCGTAGATTAGCATTTCAATTCGGCAATTTCATTTCTGCAAGCGTAGATTAGCCTTTCAATTTCGCAAGCGTAGCCTAGCATTTCATTCCTGCAATTTCATTTGAGCAAAATAGATTAGTCCTTTCCTGCTTTCATTTCAATTCCGCATTTTTGTTTCAGTAAGATAGTTAGTTGCAGTTCAATCTATTTCAGTTTTGCAAGTAGAAGTAGAGAAAAAGAAAAAAACAACCAAAAAAGATTTCATTTCATGCTTTGTAAGAGTAGAGATAAGTTAGAAAAATGATTGCACAACCCCCCCACTGCTTCACACAGCCAACGTTCTTCTTCGATGGCTGTGATGAAAGAACCCCTGGGTGGACATCAAGACATATCTGAAGAACCTCTAGGGGAGAAGAAGAAAGAAACACTCCTCTGAAGCAAATGGCTACAAGCAGAAATGATTGGAGCAGTCCCTTGTCCAAAGATGAATTTGAAAATCAGATCGAAGGTTTCAAGAGTGATATGAGGCAGTTTCTTGCCATGCAACTGGATACCTTGCGGATCCAAAAGAAGCAAGAAGAAGCCAAGAGGGCTTTGGCCATTTTTTGTCCTAGGTGCACTAGAAAGCATCCTTGGAACGAATGTCCAATGCACTCTCTAGAAGTGTGTTTCATCTGTGAAGAATACCATCCTACAGATCAGTGCCCTTCCTTGCCCAGAATCAAAGCTACATATCAAAGAGCCAAGGGAGCCACTGAATCACTCTATTATATGAACCAAAGGAGGCCACATGGACCCATACCCTACCAGCAGGAACTACAAGGGACACCCGAGACCTATTATGACCCTTACCAAGCCACCTTCATGCCTTCTTGGGGTCCCCCTGCTCATCCTTCCTGGTCTACACCTCCTCCTTGGTCATATCCTCCTTATTCCTTCACAGATCCATACTATGCCCAACCAGCTGCTCATTCGTTTCACTCTTATGCTCAGCCACAGCCTCAGTGGAATGCACCTTATCAGGAGTGGAGGCCCCAGTACAAATCTCATCCCGCTCATTTTCCTCCACCACCTACTCATCCACAACCATCGCCTCCTCCTCCACCAAGGCAACCCCAAATGCCTACCCAACCACAATGCCATCCATCTGCATCTCAATTTCACACCTCCACTCAGCTACCCGTACCTCCATTTCCAAAACCATGCAGTGGAGTAGCTCAACCCAATTGCAAAGCTGAGGCACAACATGTGCAAATGACCCCTCTTGAGCCCAATGATCTTCACCAAAGCTCAGGACGAGTGTTGCAAAACAGAGATTCTCTTGAAAGCATTGAAGGACCAAAAGCAAAAGAAGATTCAAGAGATGAGATCAAAGAACCATGGGCTGCACTTAATGAAGAGAAGAGATCAGACTCAGAGATGGAGAAAGTTCCCTCATGGTTACCATCAAATCTTCCATGTGTTCAAGAGAAAGATCAACAAAAAGAGGAAGATCAGAAGGTCACGATAGAAGGTGACATGAAGAATGATCCAAATCAGCAAGATGACCAAGGATATCAAAGCTATATTGAGATATGGTTTCAGAAGGTCACTAAGTTGCAGCAGCACTCTCCTCCTCAGCTATGTTTTGTACTCTCAAAGTCAGATCATTTTGTCTCTGAAAGTTGGATAGTTGTCCAAGCATGCATTTCAAGCCTTCACATCATTTTTTCTCTAATCTCGATGTGCACATGGCTCCATTGGAAGTATTCTTATACTTGAAAATGATTTTGTTTTTCAAGTAGGGTAGGGTAGAAAAAATGAAAAAAAAAGAAAAAAAAAAAGAAATGAAAAAATGAAAATAAGAGAAAAATAAAAATCTAAGGTGAAAACCCCCTCGGAGGCGCCTTAGATTGGCTCATTGATTGAAAACCTCCATGAAGCGGTCAATGGGTTGGAAAGAAAAGAAAATAAAAGAGAAAAATATCTTTGGGTGAAAACCTCCCTTGGAGGCGCCCAAGGCAGGCAATTAGGGTGAAAACCTCCATGAGGCGCCCTAGTTGTTTTTCAAAAAAAAAAAAGAGGAAAAAAGAAAAAGAAAAATAAAGCTAATCTCCATTTGAATAAGTTCATGTTGCAGCAATGACATTGCAGGTTCAAGAAGGACGTTTCATGACAGGAGGAGCACTCAAATCAAGGTCAAAGGAACTTTCTTGTGCCTTCTACAGGAAAGCTCTGTATTTCTACAGGAAACATCCTGTAGAACCTATGGACGAGCCAAATCCAATTTCAAAAGTGAATCCAATGGTGGGAATCTGTTGATTAGGCCTTCAAGCACTTGTGTGTCCATCCATTTCCTTTCTCCATCATTTTTCCACCTCCTTGTGCTTCTCATTGTGCTTCTACAGGAACTTCCTATAGAAATTGTGGGAAACTAGGCATGCATTTCAAAAAGTGGTTTGGCAAGCATGGTAGCTTCCTCAAAGGTTCAGAAGTCCTCCTGCAATTTTCCAACTCCTCCTCCATCATCTCCATACCTGCATCACAGCCAAAATTCATTTTGTCATCCCATGCAAGCACATGCAAAGTACCTTGAAGCAAAAATCCATAGAGCAGAATTTGTTTTTGCCATAACTTGAAAACCATGCATCCATTTGACAAACCGTTTCATGGGGAATTGTACAAGGTTGATGACAACATGCCTGAGCAGTTTCATGCAATTCCGATGCACGGTTTCCAAGAAATCAGCCTCCATCACCATCAGCCATTTTTGCATTTTCTCCATAACCGTGCATCCGTTTCAAAACCTGTTTCATGGGGAGATGCACGTGGGTGATAGTAGCCTACCCAAGCAGTTTCAGCCAATTCCGATGCACGGTTTCCGAGAAATCGAGCTCTGAAATCTTCAGCCATTTTCCAATTTTTCGAAATTCGTGCATCCATTGATCACGAATTTTCTATGGGAGATGCATCATGATGGTAGGAACATTCCCACCGAGTTTCAGCTCAATCCGGTTTGCCGTTTGGGAGAAATGGCAAAAAGAAGTTCTGGTCCTGTGAAAAGTCAATGGCAGCAGTTTCAGGATGCAGATCTGAACGTGGAAATGAACTCTTGTTGCATGCATCTGGCCAGAGGACACCTGCACAAGAAAACCAGCCATGAATCATCAGCCATGCCCTCATGCAACCAAGGAATCGAAGCATGCAGCAGCAAAAAGCTTCACAGCAGCCAGTCGATTTGCAGGTACGTGACTAAACTAATTCCTCTGTTTCATGAATGTAATTCAAGAACTGCATGAACGAATGGGGTGATGGAATTAAGCCAAGGATTAGCAAGGCTCAACTGATTGTCTGCTTTAGAACTCAGCCAGCAAGTACGCAGTGCACGTGGACAATGGACTCACGTAAGAATTAAAATTTTTTTAAAGAAAAACGGTGATAGAGAGTTTAACTCCAGTGTAGTTGGTTAACGGGAAGAGGACATGCAGCTTCACAGCACTGCCGTCTGCATGTGGCCACGTACGCTTGGCCACTGCACTCCTTCACCATAAATCACGCAACAATTAATCCACGCTCAGCTGAAACTCACAGATGGTTGCCAACTTGCACTTGCAACATTTTCAACTAAAGTTTCCACAATCTATTAACTTTTCATCCTCCACCGATCTTTCTCGGCCATTTTTCAAGACCCTTCGGCTTATCGGCATTCTACAGGGAGCACTGTTTCGTTCTACAGGAAACGAGAGCCGCCTACAGGAAGGCGTCTACAGGAAGGGCAGAGAACAGCTCTGCAGAAGGAAAACCCGAGATTCTTGTCAAAATTCACGCTTGAAATGAGAAAGGTAGTTAAAGCCCGTGTCCAAGGTTACCAGGGTTCTTGAAAGTGTTGATTTCAGAGTTTTTTTAACGCATTATAGATCTGTTAATGATGGAGAAATCTGTTTGAATTCAGAATCTGATCAAAAGAACATATCCAGCCACCCTGTGTGACTGTAAGTTGCAGTCAAAAGCATGCATGGTGTTTGCAGGAACTACAGTTACCAACGGCTGCTGCAAATGCATTGTTGTGAGCACTGGCATGTTTACAGAAATAGGAAAAATTCAGGCATTAAAGATTTGAGGGTCAGATTGAACCAACTTTAAATGAGCAAGTTGATAGTTAACCTGATAAAGGGAACCCTTTAAAGTTGGTAAGATTTTTATAGGGACTTTGTTGTAAACCTTAATATGTTCAATATCTATGGAAATCCAAAGAAAGCAGACCTGGAGGAATGTGCTCTTCTTAAGATTGTCTTGTGAAAGAAAAGTGGATGGGTTGTTCTAATTTGAAGGAGTGAAAGGTTATGATCAGCTTGGCTTGTTGTCCAAGTGAAGGAGAATGTAATGTATCAATCTTGTCGTGTTCAGGTATGAATGGATTTCCATCACTAATTTTAGAGTGTTGGTTGCAGTGTTCAAAGTTGTTATTTCGGAATTTCTGTGCTATTATGGTATCCTGACAAATAACAAAGGCACTGCTAGCAGGCTATTCATTTCTGATCACCCTTCTCATCTAAAGAAAATGGAAATTTCACATTTTGGGCATGGCAGGACTGTAGATGAAATCATAAATGCAAGACCACGCATGGAAAACCACTCAGCAATAGCTAATGTTGGCAAGGGCATACTTTCAGGTTCTCAAGTAGAGTCATATTGCCCACAGCAATGCACAGCATAATGGTGTTGCTCCCACAGTAAGGAAGAAGAGCAGAGAAGGGGAGAAGATGAAGGATAGCCACAGCCAAGCTGAAAGGAAAATCACCCACAGCCGAGCGGGATATAGTGGTGCTGTTTGTTTCTACAGGAAGCCAAAACTCAGCTTCAGGACTGTTTCTACAGGAAGTTTGGAAAAAGGGCAGCAAAAGGAGAAATCGGCCGAGATTTTAGCTAAGGAGGCAGCACCTGTGTTGGCCACCCTAAGCACATCCATCCCCTCCATGAATACTCATTTCTTTCAAGGTTCGGGCACAATTTAGTCACGGTTTAACCTTCTACAGGAAGCTACAGGACTTTCTACAGGAAGTTCTGTATTTTTACCCAAAAACATCCTGTAGAAGCCTTTTGGCAGGCCAGAATCAATTATGGAGAGGGATTTGAAGCTTGAAGTCTGTTAAGGAGGCATGCAACCACTCTTTTCTTCCATCCTCCACTGGTTTCATCTCCTTTCACCACCGTTTCCGCCATCAGATTGAATATACTTGCACAATCATACCCAAGCTGAGAATTCTTTAGGAAAAGGAGCAAGTAGTGGGAAAAAGCAAAGAAGCATGGTTTCATGACAGAGAAAAGGACATCACTTCAGAAGCTTGGCATGACAAGGAGGCCATCAGGGCCATCAAAGATGAGGAGAGAGATTGGTTGCTCAGAGGATGAGCAACACTTTCAGTAGGGGGGTGATGATGAGCCCCAAAAATGTACAATTATTTGGGCTCATTCAACCTCCTAATTTGGCTTAGTCCACCATTCTCATTTGTTTATTGCATGTTTTTGATTATTTTTATGTTAATAGAGTGAATTTGGTTAGTCATTATGCCAACAAGTCTAATGGGTGCTTTGTGTAGCCTTTTTGGTCAACTTGGAGACAAATTTGAAGGTCTTAATGAGCACTTGGCAGCCAAATTCGTGGGAGAACAAGATAGAGGATTTGTAGGAAGGTGTCCCCCTCATTTATGGACCCTTACCTCGAATTCTCCACCATCAGCTCGGAGTTCAAGGGCCACCGAATCAATCAGCTCAAGGGCAGCCAAGCAAGTCAAGTTGGACTGCTGTTAACTACAAGTCTTGGGCAGCCAAGTCCCTAACTTTTAGGAGGACTATTGGGTCCTCAAATTGTATAAATAAGAAGGCTTGGGGCCTCATTTTGGTTAGCTAGTTAGTAGTCATTTTGTAGCTAGTAGTTAGTCATTCTTGGGATTAGCTAGTTAGTCATTTCGGTTAGCCAATTAGTCTTTTCTTTGTAAGCCAGTTTTGGCATGATATCAGACTTTTGATTATGAATAAAGGCAGCAGATTTTGATCTAATTCTGAGTTTCTAAGATAGCAATAGATCTCCTCGGTGTTGTAATGTTGTGTGCATTTCGTTTCAGCCCTTTGAGTTTTTACTTTCACATGCAATTTGAATTACAGGTTGTTAATTTAGTCTTTTTCATGAGTTTAGATAGGATTTGCTTATGGTGAATTGGTTTCCAGTTGCTTAGGTTAGCAGAGGATAGATATAATCTATTGGAGCTCCAGCAAAAAGGTTGTTAAGGCTCACTGCCATCTCATTTGGGATTGGGGTGCAGTCCATAACTAACCACCAAAAATACGCATTTCTCCACTTGATGATTGCTGCAACACAATCACGGTTATGTTAGATGCTTCCATGTAATTCACACCTGCACCACACTCCTTTACCACAGCTTCATGCACATTCTTCTTCACGTTTTGGATTGCTGTTCATTTAATTCATAAGCACAGGTAGTCTAGGTTAATGCATTTTCGGTTTGGTGACAGTCACAAGCATTTGTTCCATTTACACTGCTTTCCCTCATTCCATTACCTTCTCCTCCATCTTGATCACGCATGCAAACACATCTTTGACCTCTGCTCTGCTCTGTTATCTCCCAAAGTCTTTCACTCCTCACGTAGCTTCACTCTTTAGCCCTTTCGTTGACATAGCCCTCTATCTTCCAACCCACTCCCTACACTCACTCCCCATCCTATTCCTCCACTTCTGAGCCATCACCAGCCTTATTCCTACCTTACACATCTCCCCCTACCATTCCATCACTCCTCCATCACTTCAAACACTCACGGTAGGTCATCCTGTAGCAGTTTGTAGACATCCTGTAGAAACCAGAGTATCCTGTAGGATCCCCTGCAGACATCCTGTAGGAGGCCACTCACTCGGTTGCTGAGCTTCTGAACGTGAGGAACCTCTGTGGATGGATGCTAAGGATCCCTAGGGACCTCTCCTAGCCTCCCCAACCTTTCCCACGCTTTCCTTCCTTCTCCATCCCATCTGCACAACCAAACCCTAGTTAGCACAAAATCACAATCATCCCACACACTTAAAGAAAAAATACAAAAACATGTCTTTTATGATGCAAGTAGCTTAGATCCATGCATTTTCACTTATTAGAGGTAATGACAACATTGGTAGAAGTTGCATTTACATTCTTTGCATTGTAGAGGTTAGACTAGTCAAATTAGGGTTTCCTAGGTTTACATGCTTTGATTTGCTTTCAGTTCAGTTTGTTAAGTAGAGTAGCTTTCCTTTGAGAATAGCTTTCGTCCATCAATTAGCAAGCTTCTTCTGAGAGCCTATAGAAGTTGGCTTGAGCCCTAGCGGACTTGTGCCAGCTGACCAAGTGACAGCTGCGACAAGAGCTAGTACTTGTGCATACAACACCGCCGCTTCCAAGTTTGTACGAACTACCGGGTTGATAAAATTAAGAGACAGGAAGCCCCAGGAGTTGTAGCATTATTGTTACAATACTGGAGCTCACCAGGTATCGACTCCATCTGTACCAGCAACCTATTTCTAAGGAAGATTTTAAGGCCACTTGCATGGCATATTCACATTATATCTTTTTTGGGGAGCCTGCTGCATTTAATCTCCGCATTATATATTTTTTTTATTTGATTAGATTTCTTAACTAATAATCCCTGTCAAGGGTTTCCATGTTACAATTTATTATTTTGCAGGTCTCAAATTGGGAGGCTGGTTGAAAAGAACAATTGTATTGCAAGCAGGATTGAGTTCCATTTCGGGAAACATTGTCATTCCACCTCAATTCACAACTCATTCCCCCACATTACCTCTCAGCAACATTTTCCTATTTTTCTTTACAACAACATATCTCTTTATTTTTCCATTGCTGAAACACCAATTTTTCCCATTCTCCCCATTGCTGAAACACCAACTTTTCCCATTCTTCCTGTTGCTAAAACACCAACTTGTCTCATTTTCCCCATTGTTGAAACACCAACTTTTTCCATTTTTCCTAAAAACACCAATTTTTTTCCCATTTTTCCCGTAATTGAAACATCAGTTGTTCTCAAAAGGATGAATACATATTACTTTCCATTGTGAGAACCATCTATTGATCCTTATAACTTTGTTCTTTCACTACCTCTTCCTATGTTTATAAAAGCATTTCATATAAATACCCTTATATTTTAAAACCCTTTTCCATAACCATTGGTGATCTATTAGCAATGACATTATATTTTCAGAATATCAATCAAAGGTAAACATGAGGTATGCATTTGTTATGTGTAAATGTTATTAAACTATAGTTAATGAGAAGATTATGACATGATTACCACAATCTCCATACATTCAAACTCATCATTTTAGCCACAGTTGCGGGGGGGGGGGAATACCAAAATTATGCAATCATTTCACGATATGCCAATCACTGTCGTTTTTTTACCACGATCATGTCTTGTCACCCCATTTCTGTCCTATTATGTCACAACCTCATTTGCAAAATTTACTCTGTTTCGGGTGCGGTAACTCGGCTTTGCACTGTGCATTTTACTAAAGCTAGTAACTATGGGAGGTTCTGCTATTTGAAATGAACCCGTCTCAATAGCTCTATTGGAATTACACCTAGAAGTATATCAGATTTTTCAGCAGGCAGGCTGGGTAGATTATTTTCGGAGGCTCCAGGGATTCGATCCTTAGCAAGTCCTTGAATTCACACGTAATCTACAGGAAGGCTACTCTACTATTCAAGGAGTCCGAATTCCAGTATCAGAGGATGATATAGCACAGGTTTCAGGTTTACCGGCTGATGGCATTCGATGGTTTAGTTGTAAACACATCATTTTGAATGCACAACAGGACTTTCTCCTACCTAGAGAGCAGGTCGAGCCTAAAGGCAGGGGTGTTCCGCTTCATTCATTACCACCTCCATGGCCGATGGTTTCACAGTTTGTCAAGCACTACCTCACCTGCAAAGGACGTTACTAGGTAGTTTATAAGCATGATTTTGTGTTGTTAAATCATTTGAGACATGATCAACTGCTAAATATGCCATACTATCTACTTGGGTGTCTGAAGAATATGTCACATTATTGCATGAATGCGAAGTACCCACTCCTTTCCCTCACCCATCATCATCTTTTCCAGCTTTTAATTTAGAGGGGTTTTTCCCAACAGAACCCCCCTCCCCTTAACAACCCACCCCCAGAACCCCAAGAAGCTGCTGAAATTCCTCAAGTAGCAGCTGAAAATCCTCAAGAAACTACTGAAATTCCTCAAACAGTAGCCAAAACTCCCCAATTAGATGTTGAAAATCCTTAACAAACCCCTGGAATCCCTCAGCAAATTGAAAATCCTTCTGCACAACAACCAGGGAGCATCTTTGATTCCCCAGAAATTCCACCACCCGTAGCAGTCAATCCAATTGACCCCTCTACTACATTGACCCCACCCCATAATTTAGCTGAATCATCTAATCCCATTGTCCATATCCCTAGTGATGATTCTGATGACAACCTTCCCATTGCTATGCTAAAAAGAAAAAGGAAAGAAAAGGTTGTGCCCCTACCAAAAAGATGAACAAGGGCCTCAACCAAAGAAGCCACCACTCCTGATGACCCTCCTACCCTAAAGAAAACTACTCATAAAAGAAAAACCATTGTTCTTCCTGCCTTTTTACCTCGAAGACAAATGAGGATGTCTTCTAAAGCAACAACTGATACCACCACCCTAAATTCCCCACCTATTATCCTAAAATCCCATACCCCACCATAGTCCCAAGGCCCTAAATCTTTACCTACCTCACCCTCAGGTACTGAAATGCAAAATGCCCAAGATTTCGTGACATCATTCCTTTCAGAAAACGTAGCGGCCACACAAGAACCAGTTGCTGATCCATCAAATTTAGATACCCAATATGATGTACAACATGTATCTGCCCCACAAGAACCAGCTACTGACTCAATAGTTGCTACACAAGGACCATCTGCTGATGACCATAAAACAGATGATCAAGAATTAGCTGCCCCACAAGAACCAGCTACTGATTCAACAGTTGGTACACAAGAACCACCTGCTGAAGAACAAAATATAGATAACCAGGATATTGCACAAACTGTAGCTGTTACACAAGAACTAGCTACTCAGTCAACAACTGCCACACAAGAACCATCTACTGATACGCAAAATTTGGATGCTCAGGATGATATAGTTGTTACATAACCAGCTGATGATTCAGCAGATGTCACACAAAAACCACCTGCTGAGGCTGCAGATAATGAAGCTGCTACAGAACAACAACCCTTCCATCCACTAGAATCAGCTACTGAGATTGTGACTGCTACACAAAGCCCAGTCACCTTGGCTTCCCTTCTATAGGAAAACGAGTTTCTAAAATCAGATCTCGAGGTTTATAAGAAGAAATTAATAATGGCAAGGGATGCCTATGAAAGAGAGCTTAATTTGTATACTTTAGCTCATGCAGCATCCACAACTGAGAAAAGTGTAGAGAAATATCGATATAATGAATACATGTGCAGCCAATGTCGTAATATTTATCATCAAGCTGGTTATAAGATAGTTGAAGTTCCATTGCCTGGAGCCATTCCTGCATCTACTTCTGTTATAGTTAAAAAGGAACGCCCTGCTGTTACACAAGAACCAGCAGGGCCTTCAAATATTTTTGAAAAAGAGGTTAAACCAAAAATATCTCGGCCTACTCTGGTTGTTAAAACTGAAAGTCCTGTACCAAGGCCTACAAAGACTACGTTTACTCAGACTAAACCTCTGTGTTCAAATATTGTCTTCACTCAGACCACAAGCACTCAAGCACAAATGGATATATGGAAGAAGGAATATGTTATGTCACAAGAAATGATCTTGCAGGAACACAAATTATCATGGAAAAATCATATATATGCAAATTGGGAAGTTTTGGAACAGTCTCATGCACAGTACAAGGAAAATAAGCAGTTAAAAATTAGATTGTCTCTCATATTTGATCTGGTTCAAAGACTACTGGCCACCAGGAAACCATCCTTTAATTATTCTTTGTTTCTTGTAGAACGCTTAGCGTTCTTCCAAGTAAAGGAAATCAGAGATGGATGACCTCATGAGGTATCTACACCTCAACAGTTTGTCAAAACATTCACAGAGGCATCAATCAGTGAACAAAATTTACTCTGTGAATTATACCTCCATAATGAAGCCATGCCTGAGGATAGAAAGCTTAATCTAATCCCTTTGGTTGGGGACATTCATATTAGAGCCTTTGTCTCTTTCCTGGCCAATTAGTTCACATGGCAAAATGCCTTCCTTTTAGCAAAACACAACGAAGATAATCGCCTTCTGTGGATTCAATCCGAGCCACAAAATACTGTTGTTTTCATCGCTGAATATCATCAGTTTTTAAGGGAACCAGGAATGACCGAGCATATCAGAGAGTTACAGGTAGCAGTCTTAAAAGATTGCCAACATTATGTCAAAGCCAAGGGAGCTCTTGCCTTACAGGCAAACAACCTATTTTGGGAACAGTGCCCTAAGGAGAGAAAGGAATATAATCCCTTTAACCCTCTTAATCTTCAAACAACAATTTCACAGCTACCTAACTATGTCAAATGCATTCAACAGTGTGCCAAAAGATGGTTAGGATATCATTTTCACTTCCCTCTTCTATGGTTGCCAGCACAACAATACAAGGCTTACTTCAGGTAGTCCAAAAAGGAGGAGCTCGCAGCATGACAAAGATTACAGAATGTCCATGGTTTCAGAGATTTGGTTGATAGCACCTTCTATACTTACTATCTACGTAATTTTCACTATACATCCCAGTACTTGGACTCAGACTCAGAGTAAAAGTTGCGTAAGGACATGCAACCCTTTCAGTTGGGGGGGATGTTAGGACCTCATATTGTCCCATTTTGACCATACATTTTGCTATGATGTCATCCTTTTCAACCTATATTTAAAGTCCTTGTTATTGTTTTAACCCAATTGTTCCAAAGGTACACAATATTTCTTCTCATCACTATACGTTTAATTATTTTACATATCATTACGCTATCTTCATAGTTAATCATTGAATTGATAGTTGCTGAACAGTTAAAGAACGATGTGCAGTGCACGTTGCTAAAACTGCCTGGAGATTGCAAGATTACTTCTACAGTTGCTGAAACAGTAGGAACGATGTGCAAATATCGTGGTTGAAACAGTTGTGATTTTCATTCTTGATTTGATAGCAACAGAAGAAGATCACCGAAGGAGCTGCTACACTGGATGTAACGACCATGATCCAAAGACAGCATTACTGTAACAGCTTTTTGTTGATGGGAAAACTGATTTCCCTATTTTTTATATTGGGTTAAAATAGGACTTACAATGTAATCTGTTGTAATAGATGTCTCCTCTTTAAAAAGAGGAGACATATACATTATAGGGGGACGAACAGACTGCGAGAAAGGTCTAGTTGAAGGAACAAAACTGGAATCCTTTTGTAACATGACATATTGATGGATGAATAAAATCTTGTTCTGAAAATTTCTTTCTAGTTCTTGTCTCCTGGGGAATCTTGTGAGAAGGACAGGGCCCACCTTCATCACAAGATTCACCCATTATATTTCTGCAGTGTGTTAAGTGTGTCTTTTATCCATGCCTTGTTAACAGTACTATTTACTAAATATTGTTTATACATTATTGTTGAAACTATGTTTTCTTTCCAATTGATTGCTGCATTATTTAGTTTATCCACAATTAGTTCATGAGTGTTTCATTGGCAATTGAGTTTATATAGTGAGTTGGCAAGCTTGGTAATCAGAAACAGGTGCTGAAGATTCCCGCTCTAGGAATAGGGTCCTGTTCTCTGTTACAGCATAACTAGTGCTTTCCTTTGCAGATTGATTCTTTTTCATTAGATTACTCCTTTAATGAAATTAAGCATCCTTTGGTAGCTGTCTGCAATAGATTGTTTTTGTTGTAACTCAGAGTGGAGCTTCAGTTTGCTTGAAGCAAGGTGTGACTAGTTTTTACTACAACTTTTATTGCTTTTAAGATTGAGTACATATAGTACATAATTGCCTTTGAAATAAACAGACTTCCCTGGGTTGAAAATTTATGTAGCACTTGGTTGTTTGAATTAATAAGCAATTAAAGTGACCAACAGGGTTATAGTTTAAAGGGGAACCGTGGGATGATTTTGGGGTTTTCTTGAGTTTGCTTCCACCTACATCATTTGTGGTATCAGAGCAGAAGAAAGGGTAGTTTGCAGCAAAAATGCCGTCAAGGAGAGGAGCTGGAATTGGTCGAGGAAGACCTAAAGAAAATTCAGTTCTACTAGAAGAGGTCTGGAGTCTGTGTACGAGAATGGAGACAATTGAGACTTCTCAGAGAAGAGATTTTGATGAAGGAGATGAGAGCTCTTCAAAAGAATCTCCCAAGGAGGAAGTAGATGAAGACAATGAAACTACCAAAGTCATCAAGGTGTTGGAAAAAGTAGGAGGAAAACCTAAGGTGGAAATTCCTACATATGAAGGGAGTCTGAATGTAGAAGAGCTAATGGATTGGATCAGATCGTTAGACAAGTACTTTGATTATGAGGAGGTTGATGACAAGAAGATGGTGAAGTTTGTAGTTACGAGATTGAGGGGTCATGCAGCTATTTGGTGGGAGGAGGTATAGACATCAAGAACGAGGAAAGGAAAGTCCAAGATCAACAATGGGACAAAATGGTAAGTAAAATGAAAGCCAAGTTTTTTCCTAAAGACTATCAATTAAATCTTTTTAAACAGTTACGAAATTTAAGGTAAAAAGGAATTTATATTAAGGAATTTCTATTGAAGAGTTTTATAGATTGAGTATTAGACCAGGGCATGTAGAGGATGATATGGAAAAGGTAGCTAGATATATCAATGGTTTAAGGTATGATATAAAAGATGAGATTAGCTTGTTAAGTCTGAAGACCATTGAAGATGCCTATCAAGCAAGTTTGAAGGCATAAGACAAGATATTGAGGAAACAGAGTCAAAGGAATAGAGGAAGAAGCTCAGTAAGAGGTAGAGGAACTACCGACCAAGGGGACAATAACATCAGCATGAAGCAGGAAGCTCAAGTAGAAAACCACCACAGAGGGGAGAATCTAACAGAAGAATATTTGTGCCCAGAGGAAGAGGGCGAGGAAGAGATGTTCAGTGTTATACATATGGAGAATGGGGACATATGCCATGGGACTGTCCATATAATAAACTAGCAAGTCAGAGGAGTGAGAATGTGGCTGAGGCAAAGCCAGAACTACCTTGACTTATGGAAAAGGAAGAACCCCCTGAAGAAGGTGAATCACTGTTGTTGAGAAGGACTTTGCTTAGGGCAGAGCAGGAGATTAGAGAACCAGCACAGATGAAGAATTTGTTTAGAACTACCTTTAAATCCAAAGGTAAGTGTTTTAAAGTAATAATTGATAGTGGAATCATTGACAATCTTGTTTCTACAGAGATGGTGGACAAGATCGAACTAGCAAAGACCATACACCCTACTCCTTAAAAGGTATCATGGTTACAGAAGGGACATCAGATTATTGTGACTGAACAATGCAAGGTGGAGATACAAATTGATACGTATAAATATGTGATATTATGTGATGTCATGCCCATGGATGTATGCCATGTATTGCTGGGAAGACCGTGGAAAATTGATCAAAAAGCTATTCATGATGGAAGGAGAAACACTTATACTCTGGAGAAGGATGGAACTAAACACACATTGCTGCCACTGAAGGACACTGCTGACAAAGGAACACTTGGAAGTAGTATTATGCTGATAAGTGGAAAGGAGCTACTGCAGGAAGTAGTGAAGAATGAGGAGATGCATTTTGCTATTATGGGAAGACCAAAGGTAATTTTGACTTCCAAAAACTTGGACGATTTGCCTAAAGAAGTTAAAATTATGTTAGATGATTTTGCTGATATTATTGTGGATGAGTTGAAGAATGCATTGCCACCGATCAGGAGTATTAGTCATCATATTGATCTGATACTAGGAGAAAGTTTGCCAAATAAAGCAGCATATAGATTAACTCCTCAAGGGAATGCAGAAGTTGGAAGGCAAGTGCAAGAGCTGATGGATAAGGGGTTGATCAGAGAAAGTCTTAGCCCATGTGTTGTACCAATAGTACTCAGTCCAAAGAAAGGAGGAGAATGGCATATGTGCATAGATTCCAGAGCTATCAACAAGATCACAATCAGGTACATATTTCCTTTGCCATGCATGGATGATTTAATGGACTGTTTGAGTGGATCAAAATACTTTACTAAAATAGATTTGAAGAGTAGATATCATCAAATAAGAATTCCAGAAGGCAATGAATGGAAGACTGCATTTAAAACAAATAGTGGGTTGTATGAGTGGTTAGTGATGCCTTCTGGACTCACTAATGCACCTAGCACATTCATGCGATTAATGAATGAAGTCTTGAAGGATTATGCAGGCAAGTTTGTTATTGTTTATCTTGATGATATTCTAGTTTTTAGTAAAAGTAAAGAAGAAAATTTAGAGCATATTAAGTTGGTCCTAAGAACTCTGCAGAAAGAGAAACTACGGATAAATCTGAAGAAATGCAGTTTCATGAAGGAAGAACTAGTTTACTTGGTATTTGTAGTTTCTAAAGAAGTCTTGAAGATGGATTAAGAGAAATTCCAAGCAATTTGGAACTGGCCTACTCCCAGAATATATTTGAGGTAAGAAGCTTCCATGGTCTTGCAAGTTTTTACAGAAAGTTTATCAAAGGCTTTAGTCATATTTGTGCACCAATCCTTGAGACAATCAAGGAGATCAATCAACCATTCAAGTGGACAGAAGAAACAGACATAAATTTTGATTTTCTGAAGAAGAAAATCACAGAGGAACCAATTTTAGCTTTGCCTGATTTTGAGAAAGTCTTTCAAGTAGAAACCGATGCTAGTGGAGTCGCAGTTGGTGTAGTTCTAAGTTAGGAGCAAAGATCGATATCATACTTCACTGAGAAATTGAATGATGCAAAGAAGAAATATTCTTCTTATGATAAAGAGTTTTATGCTATTGTGTTGGCCTTGAAAAACTGGAGACATTATTTTCTGCCAAAAGAACTCATATTGTATTCAAATAATCATGCCTTATAGTTCATCAATAACCAGCCGAAGCTAAATCAAAAACATGCCAAGTGGGTAGAATTTCTGCAAAGCTTTACTTTTGTAATAAAGCACAAGAGTGGTAAGAAAAATAAAGTAGCAAATGCATTGAGCAAGGTAAGTTTATTGTGCAAGAATTCAAAGTGGGTGTTGTAGTATTTGAGGAAATGATTGAAATGTACAAGCATGGCGTAGATTTCAAAGATATCTATAAAACAGTTCAGAAGCCAATGAGTCATAATAGAAGTCAGTGGTTGGACTACCTCATTCAAGGAGGCCTATTGTTTAAAAGCAATAAGTTGTGTATTCCCAGATGTTCCATGAGGGAAAACATAATAAAGGAGAAACATAGTGGAGGATTATCTGGTCACTTTGGACAAGATAAAACCTTTTCTTGGGTGGATGATTTTTATTATTGGCCGAAAATTCGAACTGATGTTAAGAAGTTTCTTGAGAAATGCAAGATATGTTAGCATGCAAAGGGAAGGAGTCAAAATGCAGGATTGTATCAACCATTGCCAATACTAGACCGGTCGTGGGATGCAGTCAGCATGGATTTTGTTATGGGATTACTAAAAACCCAAAGAGGGAATGATTCCATTTATGTTGTGGTAGATAGATTTTCTAAAATGGCACATTTCATTGCATGTAGGAAAACTAGTGATGCAACACACATAGCTAATTTATTATTTTTAGAGATCGTAAGATTACATGGGTTACCTGTAAGTATTGTGTCTGATCAAGATACCAAGTTTGTAGGGCATTTATGGAGAACTCTTTCGAAGAAACTGGGAGCTAACCTCAGTTTTATTTCTGCATACCATCCTCAAACAGATGGATAGATCGAAGTAGTAAACAAGAGCTTGGGGAATATATTGAGAAGTTTAGTGTATCAAAATCCTAAGCAGTGGGATTTAACACTAGCTCAAGTTAAGTTTGCTTATAATGATACTCCAAACCAAAGTACTGGAATGAGTCCATTTCAGATTGTTTTTGGAATGAATCCAAGAGGTGTGTATGAGCTTAGGGATTTGGGAAAGTAGGAGACCAGAAGTGCAAAAGCTAAAGAGTTTGCAAAACAAATGCAGAGACTACAGGAAGAAGTCAAAGGCAAATTACAGGAAGGCAACAACAAATACAAACAGAGGGTAGATTTGAAAAGAAGAGAAAAATAATTCCAAGTGGGAGATTTAGTGATGGTATATTTGAGAAAAGAAAGATTTCCTGCTAAAACATACAATAAACTGAAAATTAAAAAGATATGACCATGTAGAATTGTAAGAAAATTTTCAACCAATGCATATGAAATTGAGTTTCCATAAGGGGTTGGAATATCACCCATTTTTAATGTTGCAGATTTGTATCCATACAAAGAGGCAGAGACAGAGCTACAAGAGGAAACTACAGGAGAAAAAGTTCAAACTATGAATTGGGAAGAACAAATGCCAAAGACAACTAAGAAAGAAGTGGAAGCTATTTTGGAGAAAAAGGTATCCAAAATAACTAGATTACAGACTTATTTCCAATATCTAGTCAAATGGAAAGGATAGCCAGTGGAGGATGCTAGCTGGTTGACAACAGCAGAATTACAGGAGTATGGAGTAAGTCCTGAAAGTTTGAAGGATGATTCTTTTCTTCCTCGGGAGTCTGATGCAGGAGCATCCAGACTTAGCCAGCAATGTGAAATTTTTTTCACATGTTGTGGCTAAACAAGTTGAAATTCATTGACCTAATGGGTCAGAAAGGAAGTTTTACTGAGAGGGTTTCATCTCTCAAGAAATTAGTTGTATTTCGTTATTGTAATAAGTTATAAATCATAACTTAGTGATAACAAGAGTACAAACCGATGCACCCGAGTTGCAGCCACGCAACTGACCTAGGTGATCACAGTGCAGGGACTGAGCTTCGACCCTCCATCATGGCCCCTCCGGAAGCTCCACTGGAGGGGATCGATCCTTAGATATATTTTTCAACACTGATTAAATCGTTGCCCCCATAGCGCCCCCGACCAGTAGTCTCGAAATTTATCAAAAAGCTGGATGTTCTTCGGGAGGTTAGCCTGCCCTCAGTTCTCCCACGCATGGCTGCCCTGTCCTTGGTAGAAAGAGGACTTATAGGTCAATTCATAGGCCTCTGGCCATCTCCAAAAACTGTTCAAAGATGGGTTGAAAGGAACTAGTTCGACAAAATACAAGGGAAAATCTCCATCAGATTCTGCAGGAAAGGGTACTTCACCTTCCACTTCGAAACTAAAGAAGATAAGGATTTAATCTTTAGAAATGGGCCCTATTTCATGGACTCAAGGGGCCTGTATCTCAACAAATGGACCCTAGATTTTGATCCAGAGATGGATGTTCCTAGTGCAGTCCCGGTTTGGGTCCAGCTCCCTCACCCCCCTCTTCATTGCTGGGGAGATGAATTGGTTCATGCCATCGGGAATGCAGTCGGAAAATATATTGATTGCAGTGAACCAAAAGAAAATATGCAAGCCTGTGCACGGATCTGTGTTGAAGTGGACCTCGACAAAGGCCTCCCGGAAGCCATCAAGCTTGAAGTGGACGACTAGAGCCACATACAGCAACTAGATTACGAGTCGATCCCATTTAAGTGTAAGGTATGTCACGAATATGGCCACTTTGCCAATAGATTCACTAAGCTTATTGATGTAGAAAATGGATCACAAGAAGAACAATGGGAAATGGTTAAAAAAAAGAAAATGATCTCTTCAGTAAAATCTCCCCTTGATTCAGGCCCTTCGACTTCTTCTGTAGCCCATCCCACCCCTTCCTCCCCTGCTCCCTCTAAACCACCTCCCCTCTCCCGTCCTCAGACCCTTCCCTCATCCAAACCCTTCTCTGTCCTCTCCACCCCTGATCCCCAAGAGCCCCCTCTACCTAAAAGCCAACACCAAGACACTATTGAATCCTCATTGCCTCTTACTATTTCCTCTCAGCCTCTTCTTGATCCTCCCCTCAAAAAAATTACCAGAAGCTCATCTAAAGATGACGGGGGTTCTAGTGAACCCTCCAAGAAAACTAGCCCAGGCAGGAAATCTACTAAGAAACACAGGGATGAGAACGCGCAAAAGGACATAGCAATGGGAACGCAGACACCCATAGAAACTTATATCCTGGGACAGCATGACAAAGAAGCAATCAACAAGGACCAAGGGGGGCGAGCACCTCCCCGCACACTGCATATCCAATGATGAAAATATTATCTTGGAACATCAAGGGACTTGGGCACCCCTCTAAGGTAGCAGCCCTAAGGGATCTTATCATCTCTGAGAAGCTAGGAATTATTATGTTACAAGAAACAAAACAAAACCACAAGGAAATGAGTAAAGTCATTGAGCAGCAGAGGCAGTATAGAGGAAGCATTAGTGAGGCAAGAGGAGCCTCAGGAGGAATAGCAACAATTTGGAATCAAGGTATATGGAACTGTATTTCGGAAAAAATAAATCAACACTAGATCAAAACAACTCTGGAAAATAAAGCAGATCAGCAAGCCATTATCTAAAAGACAATTTGGACGCAGAAGAGAACACTAACATTATTCTAGGAGGTGACTTTAATTTAATCCTCCACGCCAATGAGAAAAGGGGAGGCAGTTTTACACCTGATCCATATAGAATACAGTTGGAAAGTATCATGCAGGATCATGACCTTATGGATGTCCCTCCAAAAAACTGTAGATACACCTGGAACAACCGCAGGATGGGTGCTGGTAACATCATGGAGCAGTTGGACAAAATTCTCATCAATATAACACTTCCCTCTGCTTTCTCCGTCGGATATGCTAACATTCTAACGTGCTCTACCTCCGACCACTTCCCAATAACTCTAACACTGGAAAATCATAGGCCATTTGGGCCCATCTCATTCAGATACAGTTCTCTCTGGAATGATATACTAGCAGTTGCAGGAATTGTTTACAACTCTTAGATCCAACACGTGGAAGGCTCTCCAGGTTTCATTTGGGAAACAAAACTATGGAAAACAAAACAAGCCATCAAAGAATGGGCTAAATAAAGTATCAAGAACCAGAGAAGGTAAAAAAAGAAATTAAGAACAATCTGGAGAGTATCCAAAGAGCAATAGAGGAAAATGGCCTTTCCCAAGAGAACAAACAGCAGGAAAATGAACTCTACTTACAACTATACCGAGTTAACAAAGAAGAGGAAACAAAATGGAGGCTCGAGTCAAGACAATTATGGTTACAAAGGGGTGATAAGAACTCAACTTTTTTTCACAAGCAAACGACAGCCAAAAAGATAATGGATAATGTTAGCTCCATCCTAGATGCAGAAGGTGATAGACAAAGCACTTAGGAAGCTATTCGAAGAGCTACTATAGATCACTATCGGAACCTGCTAACTAAAACAAAGGAAGCAGAGGATTATACAGATTTATTGCAACATCTCCCAACAGGGATAAGCAGGGAAATGAATGACATTTTAAGCAAGGAGATAGATGAGGAGGAAATCAGGAGATCAATATCGACTCTTCAACCTAATAAAGCCCCACGACCGGATGGCTTTCCCATCTACTTTTATCGAGCATTCTGGGGAATTATTAAAAAGGACTTGACAAAAATGCTCAATTGGATCCAACGAAAAGGAAAAATAGGAGGATATACCAATGCTACTCATCTAGCACTCATCCCCAAAGAAAACAGGCCATCTTCCTTTGCTCGTTTCAGGCCCATATCACTCTGTAACTCCTCCTATAAAATCTTGACAAAAATCATTGCTACTCGCCTAAAGCCTTTGCTCCTTTCTCTCATTTCTGAAAATCAAGGGGGATTCTTAGCCAACAGACAAATAACTGATTCCATTTTACTTGTGCAAGAAGCCATCCATTTGAGTCAAACCAGAAATGAGAAAGGGTTTATCCTCAAGCTTGATCTGGCCAATGCATTTGACAGAGTGAGACACTCCTTCCTCTTGGAAGCTTTGAAGAAGATGGGATTTGATGACCGCTTTCTCAACCTCATTCGAGCCTGCATTTCGGGGCCATGGATCTCCCCTCTTGTAAATGGCAGGCCTGGAGAAGCTTTCCAATCCTCTAGAGGCCTCCGACAAGGTTGTCCCCTCTCACCTTATCTCTTCATTCTAATGGTTGAATCCTTCAACAGGGCATTGGACTTCATCCGGAGGGTTGGCTTAATCACAGGAATAAAATTTGGGGATAGGGTCAAGAACATAAATCATTCACAATTTTCTAATGACACCCTGCTGATTAGAGGGGCCTCCACCATAATAGCTAAGCGCTTCAAATCTCTCCTTGACAAATACATGAGCTACTCTGGAAAAATGGTAAATAATTTGAAAAGCTGCATATATGGTTGGAACACAATAGTACAGGTGCTTCACAATATCACCAACATCTTTGGAGTCACATGCAAGTATGATTGGACTCACTTCTCTTACTTGGGCATGCCTGTAAGTGTTGGACCTTTGAGAGCAGAAGTCTGGGACACAGTAGTCGACAAAATGAAAAGAAAAGTGTAGCAGTGGGGATCTATTTGGCTCAACCCAGCTGGTCACCTCACTCTTCTTAAGTCAGGTATATCTTCTCTCCCCCTATATCATTTTTCTCTTCTTCAAGCTCCGGCCTCCTTCCACAACAAAATGGAAATCATCCTTCGCCAATTCCTATGGCAGGGGGGGAAAAATGATAAAAAGAAATTCAACTTGATTAATTGGAAGCAGGTGATCCAACCCCAAGATCGAGGAGGTCTTGGAATTAGATCTCCTAAATTTCTCAATTTATCCTTTGGAGGCAAAATTGTCTGGAGACTCATTATTGGACTCCCAGCATGGTGGAAAAAAGTTCTGGAAATTAAATACCTCAATTTTCCTAGACATCAGCTTCTTGATTGAGATATTCCCAATAGAGAATCCTCCAAAATTTGGCGATTATGCAAGAGATCAATTCCACTAATCGCTCAAAATACTTCAAAAATCCCCAAGGGAGATGCAAGCATCAATATTAGAGCTGACAAAATCATGGGTCAGCAGCCAATAAACAGACATGGGGGAGTCCACCCTATCCTTTCTTTTTTTGAAAGAATAGGCATTCATTACCTAGACAAGATCTCCCAATGGGATCCTCACACCCTTCTTTGGTCAGGTTGGGCCTTTCCAGCCATACCCAATAGTCTAAACGCAAGTATTTCTATCTTTCAATCCCATTTGCACAGTATAGCCCTTGTCAAAAAGAACGATCTTGATGAGTTTCGTTGGGACCCATCCAGATCCTCTTACACCATCCAAGCTACTCACCATTATATTTGCAACATCAGCTACCCCATGCCAAGTTGGCACCACTGGAAGGTGGTTTGGAAATCCGAGGCAATTCCAAAAATCAAGTTTTTTCTCTAGACCCTCCTCAAAGGGAAAGTCCTCACGGCCGAAAATTTTCAAAAGAGGGGAATTAATGGCCCCTCTCGTTGTCCTAACTACTTAGCTGCTGAAGAATCAATGCATCATCTCTTTATTGAATGCCCTTTTGCCATCAACTATTGGAGGAACTTGTCTCATAACAATCAAATCCCATGGAACACCCAAAACACCATAGGAGAAATTCTTTACAAATGGAAAAAAAACTACCCCTGGCAGCACAGGAAAAATAACACAGTGAAGAGAGTCTGGGATATTCTTCCCCACAATATGCTATGGAATATTTGGCTGGCACGAAATCGGAAGGTTTTTAAGGATAAGGACTCGACTGTTAGAAGCCTTTGCACCAAGGCAAGGAGTCTTGCCCTTGAGATCATCTCAGTTAAGAATCCGAGAAGTATAAATGTCAGTGAACTCAACATAGAAGAACGCATTTTCATTGGACACATGTTAGACCAAAACACCAGCAATCAGAAGGGCAACGCTGCTAGCAACAAAAACAACAATGTTTCCCCTAACTGGAAGATCAGGCTAAAAGAGGAAGAATTTGCAGGTTGGCTTAAAAACAGCAATAGGCATTATCTCTATTTCGATGGGGCCTCAAAGTCGAATCCCGGGGCAGCAGGGGCGGGAGGAGTTATTTTTAATGCTAATGGGGATAACATACTCTCATACGAGTGGGGTCTTGGCCATAATTCCAATAATAGAGCACAAGCCCTAGCCCTTTACCAAGGTCTTATCCAACTTGGGAAGCTTGGTATAGACACAGTCACGATATTGGGAGACTCGGCGATAGTCATCAGTGCAATGGTTCAGAACAGGGATCTTCCCAATGCTCTCCTTCAGCAGATTATCAAACGGTGCCAAATCTTAGGACACACCATGAAAGATGTGCGCTACTATCATGTTTTGTGATTGCTCAATAAAATTGCTGACAGTCAAGCCAACAAAGCTTGTGCCAGATCACTGGGCTGCCTTATCTGCAATGGCGTGGAATCATTTCAGCATATACCATAATGAAGAGACCTCCTGGATCCGAACAACATCTCAGCTCATCCGATATGATAGCTTGGTCAAAGATTTTCCTCATTCCGCCTGTGACTAAGATCCGCATAGATCTAAAGGAACAACACCTTTGGTTTCTGTTGTTCCTTTTTCCCAAAGGAACAACAGAAAAGGAACAGCAGAAAATACAATAGAAAAGGAACAGCAAAAAAAACGGAACAACAAAAAAGGAACAAAAGAAAAGAAAAACGCAGCGCCAACAAGTTCGTCAAGCTTGAAGCAAGTCGATGCCGATGAAAAACCTAAAGAGTCCACTGCTCGACACATCAGCCACAGTAATATAGATTGATATGCTTTATAAATGCTGTTATTTATTACTGCAGTTTGTTAGGATTTACCTTTGGTCTTTGGTTTTTAGAAGCCCAAAAGGCAGGATTAAGAAGGAATTTTGTTTAAGCTGTAACTCCTTCTTCCCTAGCTCTTCTTGGCACCTCAGCATGTATTTTAGGAGCTCAGTCTCCCTCTTTTTTTCAGATTTATAAAAGCAACCGAATTTGTCAAAAAAAAAAGTTAGAAATTATCTTATTTTAGGCTCAAAGATGAGTTGTTAGCATAGGTGTGAGATAGATCTAGGAATTAGAAGATTTGTTGTTAGATTGATTAAAATAGGGATTGAGTTTTTAGATACAATTAGAGTGATATTCGATTGATAAAAAGAAAGGAAAATTGTAATGAGAGAGAGAGGATTGAGGGGAGGATCGAGTAGAGCGAGAACCAAGAATTGTTTGTGGATTTCATAGGAAACAGAGGTCTTTTATGTTGTCGTAATCAGGCCTAATTCCGAGACTCTGTAACTCTTTTATTTATGAATAAATGATGTTGTTTGTGTAATTTCATTATCAAACCTGCGGAAATCGTATTATGCTTTCATATGTGTTGTTTGTGTTCAGGAGAGAATCAATGATTGCCTTGTTTCCATACTTTACAATCGGAAACACAAAGTTAAAAGAATAATTGACGAGTTTATTATATTGTTATGGTACCGCAAGCGAAAAACCCAAGTTACACTAAGAGTCGGCGCAAAACTTAGTCGGATTTGGAATTCGGACTTCAAATATTATAGATGGAGGTTTTTAATGTTATCGGGTTCATGAAACATTACATATCACATCGCAAAAGTGGAGTGACATATGTTAAAGGCTCAACCCTGAAACCTTGCAACATGCGATTGCCGACACATCGCATCGGAACTCTTGAGGGGGAGCGGTAAGGCTTTAGGTGGGGAAAGTAGCGATCACCGATAGCGATTAGCGATAAATCACATCAGGACTTTGTCAAAGGAAAGCACTGAATCAAAGGTCTTGCGACTAGTGATAAAGCGATTTAATCTGGACCGTCAGATCTCATAGCTCCAGATCAACGGTCACCAAAGATCGGTGCGTTGACTTTCAGGTATGACGAGCGCGCTGATTAAAAAGGTAAATATTCATTGTTTCAGCTTGTTTTTCAGTGTATTTCGGTAAAAAGGAAAACATTTGGGTTATAGATTAAAGGGGATCTGTGGGGTGATTTTGGGGTTTTCTTTAGTCTTTTTCCACCTGCGTCAATACCAGTGAACATTTTTTTTTTTTGCATTAATGAGGTAAGAGGCATGAGGAACTACACAGAACAAGATGAGCAAGGATATGTAGATTCTAGAGGGCATAACAAAGACAACAATGCAAGATGGCACTAAATAATCTTATTTAAGTACCAAGTTAGAAATTTATCATCTAAAAGCTTATAGTTCGAGAAATTTCAAACACTTGTCATCAAATGCGCTCGTTTTTTTTTCTTTTTAGACACTATGTTCTTTATAACTCTAATAGCTTCTTATTTAAATACATATTCATATGGATCTTCTTCCTCCATTGGTTTCAGATCCTCTACATTTTGACCCACATCTTCTTCAACAGTAGAGGGTTCAACAACTAGCATTGAAGGTTTGGTAGGTTAAGTTGTTTTATTCTACATGAAATCACTAAAGAGCTAAAAAATTTAGCCTTTGTTTTTTTTTTTTAGCTTCTCTAAGCTCTTCCTCACACTTCAAAGCTTCCACACCATCCCTCTCTTCCTTTTTCTTGATTTCATCCTTTTAAAAACCACCATTTACCAATATTATACATTTGTCTTCGAGAAAAAAAAATGATTATTTTCTTCAAATAACTCACACTGGGGATTTCTTTAAACTTAAAAGATATTTACTAAAATCACTTTAAGTAATTTTATTCTAGTAATTATGCAATAGTGGGCACATTGAGCTTGCAACAAATGCACCAACTTAGTTTTCTTCAAGCCTGATTCTATTTCATAATTCAAAGAATCTCAAGATGCAATATGACGGTTTTGGAGGGATTTAGTATCTATATCAAGCATATACAACACCTTAGTCCTTCAAAGATGCCATCACAAGTGAGAAACCTTCAGAGTGCAATGTGATGCATTGGCTTTACACTTGAGTTTTCTCTAGTTGGTGCTTTGAAGACACAAACCTGCACCTTTGAGGTTAATCTCATCCATTACTAAGTGGGATCTCCAAGACTGTATTGACCAAGAATTAGATTGAAGGCTTTTCAACTTCTGTTGGGTGGGTTTGTGACAAGTCATTTCAAGAATTTTCCTGTGTTAAGAGCTTATTTATTGTTTTCTTCAAAAATCAATACCATTTAGAAAACTCATGGAAATGGAGCCATGGTTTTCGGGTAGAGCTAGTACCTTCCTTAAACCATGTCATTCAGACTTTGATGATTGATATCGAATGGATAGTACTTTGTACTGGTTTGGTCCACCACACAAGCCTCTGCACCTTTGCTCCAAAATTTAAAGACATTATCAAGCACACCAATTAGCAGGTTTGTCTTGGTAAATTCTAGAGATAAGGGTAGCATTTTGACTTTTCCTCAAATTTTCATTGTTGTTGGTCACTCAGAAGACCTTCCTGGGGGCCATAAATCTTTAACTCAAAGAAGTGCATAGGATCAAAAAAATATAATATGAGACTCTTTCTTTCATATTAAGATTTTTATCACAATTGTTTACATTTGGAAATTTCCCACGACACGAAACCAAAGGACATTCTACTAAAAAGAAAGGATTTTTTAGGTGATTAACAAAAAATTTGGAACCCAATATGGGTTCACACATTGAGAATATAGAAAAATAAGTCTCAGATTTTGACCTAAATACATATGTAGCAAAGGATACTAAACAAATAGAACGTGACATTCATCAAACTCTGAGCTCAAAAGAGAAGTTATAAATATCTTAAACAAAAAACCTGAACATGGAGGAGAAAATAAGTAGAGTAAGTAGGCAGAACTTGCCTGAAATCCACCAAGAGGACTATAGTTTGTGAAGAGTATCATGAAGTTGTTCCAGCCCCTAATTTGAAGAATATGAAAATGGATAGCAACATGTCCCTAGAGTCTTCATACCCATGTATGAATCATGTAGCTCCTAATACTATAAGTTCCCATTGTGATATGATCCCAAGAAACGAAATATTGGCTTCTTCATCTAGAGAGGGAAAAAAAACCCATCACTTTCTAAAAGAGTAAAATAACGACTATTAATTACACAAGAAAGAACTAAAGAGCTTTTACAAAAATATTAGTAACTATCATATTATGCTTCTTATCATGTATGCTAAGATGAATTACGAAAATAATTAAAAGTGATATACTCAAGTCAATAAGAATAGAAAGCACTTTTATGAATCTCTATACTCCTTAGGTTGAATGAAATGTTTTAGAAGCAACCTTTTTATGTAACCTGTTAATACAATCTCACTAACTCACAACACTTCACCAATCAAAAGCTATGAACTATGGCCAATACTTCCTAAACATAGGAACTTCAACCAAATGGATGTCTTATTGTATCATATCCTCCTCAGTCACATGGAACACCACTCTTTAGATGAATGCCCTCAAATGTACTTAGAAATGGTTGAAAGTGCAATTTAAAAAGACGCTATAAATGCATGATTCATTGCCAATCAAAAGAAATTTCCAAAACCAACACAACACATTCAGAAGAAGAATTCAACTCTTAGAATAAGATTATATAAAGGACTCAAAACCATTATTTTTTTTTTTAGTGAAGAAAAAAAATAAGAGCATAAATTTACTCTGTAACTGAGCTAGAACCTTCAACATATTTATGATTAGAGAGTAATGTCCATGATCATCGTTTAAAAAAGTCCCATCCATAACGTGATTTAAATGAGTTTCTTTTCATCGCCTAGTATGACCAGCTAGGCATCTTCAACAACTTCTTTTCCCCTCATCAAACTCTAGAAGAAGATGAAACCTACTCCAATGTACATAAACAATGCATGTTCTCAAATGAGTAACATTGATGCACAAATCATTTGGTTTTTACATTGTGTCATTTACATTATAAAAGAGCTATTTCTTTCTATTTTATTTATGTAGATTCTCATGTTATAACTTTAAAATAAATAAGATGTGATGGTTGATAATATATTCACAAAGAGATCCAAAAATTAAACCAGTTGCACTTCCATAGGGATATTGGTTTGCAAGGATTCAAAATATTGTGAAACATAGCTCTTAGGGTTGTTGACTAATATTTTATTGAAATAGAAAGACATTAAAAAATGATATAAGAAAGAATAGAAATTTAGAATTTTCAAATTTGTTGGGAAAAAAGGTGTAGTGAGCATTAAAGCACCTCACCAATATGAAGAAAAAAAACAAAAAACACTTCTCCAGTTCCTGGAGAAATTCACTGCTAAGAATATGACTGGAATGTGGATCCAAAATTGTGCTTACATTATAGAATATTCTTACTACCATATATGTGTCATATAGTTTCTATAAAACTAAGGCCATCCAAATGAAAAAACAATTCTCTCTTCTATTATAAGCTTGAAAAAAGAAAATTCACCATAAAGCTTCAAATCCTAAAACTCAAAATCTTGTCCTAGGAATCATGCTAATTCTGCTACATAAAAGGACTCAACACAAATTTCCATCCATCGAATTGTCTCTAAGGCTAGAGAGGTGTCACCCAAAGCAAATAGTGTCGAGATAGAAGAGGGGAGTGTAATAAGGATTCACAAAGGAAATGTGATTTTGACTTTTAGCCATGGACTTGGACAAACTACCAATTATAAGGGAAAAAACTTAGCTCTAATCACAAGGCTTAAGTTTGTTTAAAATTTCAAAAGAAAAATAGAGAGAGGCTTGAAAATGATATGAAATAATTTATTTTATAAAAATGCATGTGAGATCATCAATATATGGGGCAAGAGAATTACATAGTGAGACATTTTTTTCTAAATATAGATACATAAATCTAAGAGGAAACATAAATCTAAAATCAAAGCTAAATGAACTGACATTACAAACATGGATATCCCCCTAGTTGTTTAAGAACTCAAGTACAAAAATAAAGAGGTTTGAAAATGATATCAAATGATTGATTTTATAAAAATGTCCATGAGATCATCAATCTATGTGATGGGAGGATTACAAAATGAGACAACTCATGTTTGAAATTTGGATGTAGAAATCTAAGAGGAAACGTGAAATCTATAGGCTTTATCTGGTTGATTCTCTTTAGAGAAAAACATGGCATAAAAATTAATAGTGAAATAATATAAGGGGAAAGGAGATAATATTTATTGTTTACCTAAAGCAATGTAGCCATAGGAACCTGCAATGGAGCATACATTTCGAAGCTCCTGAATCTTGCAAAAAAATTGCAAGGTTGAAATCGGATACACAGGCCTCAAAACTGGAATCCAATATGATGTTGTTGGACTTTACATCACAATGTATTATAATTGGGTAGAAATCATGGTTCAAATAGTAGATTCATTTAGCTACCTCAATGGAAATATTATATCGGTAGCCCATTGTAAATTCCCACCATTCTTCCCATGTAGTAACTCTCCTAGGGTTCAATTTGGTATGTACTCATAAAAAAGTAGATTGATTTATTGATTTGAGAAAAAGCCCAACATTCTCACTATATGACAATGTCGAATCTTGCCCAATGTCTGAATCTTTGTAGCAAACCCATGGTCATGAAAATACCCTCTTCCAATCCCAGGAAACCTCTTCACTGCAAATTCCTCCTTACTCTGCATCAAACCCTTAGCTTCTAGGATATTGCAACATTAATCTTCTTCAAAGCCCTGGTTTTGATGATGGTAGAAAAGGAAAATACCAGTAAGAATAATAACAAATCTATGACTAGAAATAGCTTTATAGTCGAAGAAATTGAAGAACCCTCGACAAAAGTGTGTTGCCAATTGCACAAAACAATGTAAGGATGTAGATATAACCCACACAATTGGGTGGCATACACAACTATGACCAGAACCAACTTTACGGTTAATAAATCAAAGAACCCTTGACCTGAGTGTGTTACAAATTAAACTGAACCATGTAAGCAAGCAGATACAACCCACACAATTTTGTGGCATTTGAAGCCTTGGTTGCGCCAAAATTTCATGCGATACATTGTTTTGGTAAATCAAAGCTTTTTTTTTACCAACCATCAATGACACAAACTATTTTATGCCTAGATCAATAGAATGCAGACTCCCTTTCCCTCTTGAAGTTTAACAAAGGGGAGTCTGCATTGAGATAGTTTGTTGAAACAATCCATCGAAAAATTGATTGTAGAGGATAAATGCAGAGCCCCAACCTAGTTTGAAACCACTGGGGTCCACAAAACCAATAATAATAAGTTCATTTATAAATATTTATATTTTTGTAGTTTATATATAAAATATTCTTTCTTTATGGCCTATGTATCTAGATTATTGCATATATAGCACATTAATTAAAAAATGAAATGGTTAATGTAATTGCATAGTAGTTTTTCCTTTTAGGTGTTTCCATATGAAAAATGAATCAAAAAATAAAAACTGTGCATGTTAAAGTTTAATTAGGTTTTACATTGCATGGTTGGATAGACCTAAAAAATACTTTTGTATGCTACATTCAAAATTCAAAAGTATATCCCTTTCCCTTCTTATAGTCTATGTTGCTTCATTGAAGTAAAAGATAAAAATGCATAATGTATTTTTTCTTATTTATTAATAAATTCAATATATTTTTAAAAGTTTCACTTCATGTGCTTCAAGTAACAAACAAATTTTACAAGGATTGTAACATAATAGTAATTTTGGTAAGTTTATTTATATATATGTATATTTTTATAGTGTGTTGGAATGCTTTCATAATCATCTTGATAGGATTTTTTTTACAATAATACAGCTTGAGTGGGCCTATGGTTAAGATCATGTGTTTCCTCTTAAAAGGTCACAGGTTCAAAACTAGATGGGGGTAGAGTATGTATGCCTTTGTAGACTTAGTAATCAAATCACTACGTGGAGGTGAGTCCCTTGTCCCACAAATAAGGGGGTCCCATACACCGATTTGGTGTCTGGCTTGACCGTGACCTTAAAATTTGGATAATAATAATAATTTTAAGATTAGATTAATTTGTCGTATGAAAAAATGAATTTTATTTTTATATATTCTATTTAAATTTTAAGATATTTATTTTTTATTATTTATGATCATATTTAGATAATCTTTTAAGATATTGAAATAAGTTTTTATGACAACAGAACTTTCTTGATAGTGAGAAAATCATTATTTTTCATTATTTGTTTTAAAATCTTCTAGATTTTAGAATAGAAAATTACAAGCTATGAGAGACATATTGAAATTGACTTTGGACTATATCTTTGTGTAAGGGATGTCATATCTATCACGCATTCAATAATTGATTCTAGGTGACCATGAGGCCACCTTAAGGTGGTGAATAAACATTTCATTAGTAAGCCTAAAGGACAAAATGGAGGTGGGATTCAACTAAACATGTGTGTGTGCTCATGGGAGGTGTTATGCATGCCACACGTTTGACCACTATAAGTATACCTATGACTAATTTTTCACCACTATATTTAAGTTTCTAAGAGGAAATTGTCATAAAACCCACCCTAAAAGTTCAAATTTTCATGACTTTCAAGGGGGTTTCAAAAACTACCCCTAAATCCCTGAAAAATATTTTAGAGGTGGTTTTGGCAAGACTGTCACAAGCTAAACCGCTGCTAAAGGCCTTTTTTGTAGTAATGTTTGAATCTAAGTTTAGATTTCTAAAGTGACACAGTTAAAATGACTAACACAAATGATTGATTCGTATTATTGTAGTACTTGTTAGGTAGATGTATTTTTGTTTATAGACTAAATTAGTCGTTCACTTTAGTCAATTTTAGTTGTATTACTATTAGCTAGTCATATATTTTAACTCGCGACTAAATTAGTCATTTGTGTTAGTCATTTTTAGTTGGGTCACTTAAGATTACACATTTTTGGTAGTATTTCACTTGGAAAAGTTGCAGTGACTAAAGGTTTTAGTCATGTAGTCACTAATTTCTCATTTTCTACTAGTGAACTATTTCATTTGCATTAGTATGAATCTTGTTGAATGCATGTTGATTGTATATTTCCATTATGGTTAACTTGTGACTATTTTGTAGGCTAACATGTGATTCCTTGTATGCTTGTGCATTCCTTTCAATATGCATACTATTACAGGCTTCTAAGGGGCTCACTCACCTTCCCCTTCATCGTGTTAGAACCTTTAATACATCACACTTGACCCTTCACAAAGTCATAAACTTGTTTCATCAAAGTAAAAATACACCATTCTATGCATTATTGCAGCCAATGCACATCCTTAAAACCCACTACTTCAGCAACTGGGTTATATTCCGGATGGGCCTCCTAATCTAAACATTGTGAGGTCTAATTGGGAATTTATATCGGGGAGACCCCTTAAACGTTGGAAGGTCAAACACTATCAACACAATCTAAAGTTTAATTTCAAATTACAAGGTCACCACAAATCAATTTCATCTGATTCATTTCTCAGTTGCTTTTTAAGTATATTTAGAATGGGTGGATCACATTGTAACAACCCTGATGAAAACTCATGTAATAAAAGTTAATAAAGGAAAAATAATACCACGATTAAGGGACACTTATACCAAGCTGAATGTTGGGAAAATATATCCTAGTGGGCATCACTGGATGTGTGTTTTGGCTAAGGAAAATTGGAAAAGGCTAAGGCAAAGGCATTAAAAAAAAAAAAAAAAAAAAAAACATTTTTGGCACACTTAGTTATAAAAATAAAGGAAATTAAGAGAAAAGTAAGGTGAAAGATCACAAGTTGCATGTGAGGAGGAAATTGAAGGAAAATAATGGAAAATGAAGAAAATAGAGGCCTCATTAATAAAAAGGCTTTTGAGGGTTAGTTGGTAACCTTTTGTTAGTTCAAGTTTCGATCTCTCTCACTATTATCTCTCTCTCTTTCTCACTCTTGGTAACTTAGAGTTTTCTTAGAGCACTCTAGCTTTGAATCAAGGAAGGAAAAGAAAGAAAAGGGAAAGGAAGGAAAGCAAGGATCAAGGAAGAAGAGAATGATTAGGTAGCTTCAACAGGAATACTTGCGGGTAACCTTTTGTATGTGTGATTTCCTAGATGGTTTGGACATGCATGGCCTTGCATGTCAGTATATGGTTCTCCTTCTATCGGTGGCATGGCTTTTCCAGGTTATGATAGTGGTTTTCTGCCTAGCCTTGCCTTTTATGGATGCCATGGTACGTTGGGATATTTATCTTGATTTTGAACTTTGGTTTACTGGATCGATTTCGGAATCTAGGGCAGAGGTCATCTCAAGTTTCATTCCCAAAGGCCTAATAATACCTTGACTGGTTTTGGCAGGATACATGATAAAGCTTGAGGGAGGAGTCTTGGTTTAGGGGCTAGTGATCCGTGTTTGGATTGTGGTAAACCCTGAGAGACTGGTCTTGGTTTAGGGCCTAGTCACTCTGGGATTGGATTGCGGTAAATCTTGAGAGGCAAGGAGATAAAAAATTCCTCAAGTATAGTGATGGATTCCAGATGGAATTCCAAGTTCAGTTCAGTGGTGATCAGAGTACTATTTTTGGTGTGATTGTGGTTTGGTGAGGGTGGACGTGGTTTAACCTCTAGATTCCCTTAGTTGTCCTTGGATTGGTTTTTATATGAGATCCCACATCATGCTTGGAATATGGCATGGGGGTGATTGGCTAAAAGAAATATTCGGTTCAACCATGTATATGGTCAGGTGGTACGTGGAACTCTCGAACCTGATCGGATTTTCCTAAGATTAATAAAAGCTAAGTTCTCTTACTTTTTCACTTGTTTATATGTGGATTTAATGGCTGTCATATCTCTGGTATTTATATCGTTTTATGTTGGTTATAAGCATGGTTATATGACTGGTTCATGTCATGATCATTTCATGTATTCACCTATAATTGCTAAATGGATGGATGCAAGACCTAATTGATGTTATAATAGTTCAATGGAGAAGGTGACGATCCTTCTGGCTATGTTTAATAAGTGCTTCAGTCATTTATGCTTTGTCTTGTATCCTAGACCTGTAGGTTGCATTGATGCCAAGTTCTTAACAGATTTCAGTTCCAGTTGGGGATTGTTACACAGTAATTTGTCACCATTGGTCACCATCCCTGTTACCCCTTTCCCATACTTTGGAGGACTCATTCCGGGACCTGTGAGCAGTGACATAACTTAAAAACACTTGCATTATGTTCCCCTTAGTATGGACTTCATGTGCCCTGAAGACACCTCCTGCAAAATATCCCTGAAAAGTGCCCTTTTTCCATTAGCGTGGGTCCACAATGTACTGCCCGTGCCAATGAAGGAGATCCTCAGAAGAAGGCGCCCATTGGCGCTCTGTCTTAGAGTAACACCCGCCAACCAAGTTTGGAAAAGATTTTTAACAAACGCGCGCCCGGATGTTTTTTCCCTTCAAGTCATGAAGTCTTTTGAGGATAAAGCTGATCTTCTAGATGTCGAGACTCATCATCTATCCTTTACATCTATCCACAACAGCTTTTTGGAGATAATGCCAATCCATAATGGGTGTCTTGATGCATTGTATCTCTTCCCCTTCTCCATCTATAAAAGTCTGTCCTCATGCATTTGACAAGCTAGTTTTTTGAGTAGTGGTGGTAATGCTAGTAGTGATAACGCTTGTCTTGAGTGATAGTAAGAGTCTTGGAGCATAGGGAGATTATACTGTCAGAAGTCTGAGCCGTGTATTCATAATCAAAGAGAGAGAAAGGTTTATCGCAAGACATATGTAGCTGTTCGCCCAGCTAGAGGAGGGATTCAACGTCAGAACTTTGGTTGTACTTTTCTCTGTTGATTATTCATTAATAGACGACTATTATTATGGTTCCGATCTTATCGTTCATTATGATAATGATTGATCTATATCTTTTCTGACCGATATATAGTTGTATTTAGTGGATTTTATGCTTGTATTTGCTTCGTTCTTTGCATGTGCAGGTATCCATTCGCGGAGATCGTGAGGATCGTGACCTGCCGGAGCAAGGGAACGGGAGTATCAACTCGTCTACGACACTAGCGTTGGAATCCAGGTTGGTTCTCATAATCCACTTTCAATTTGCAACTAGGAACTTGCATGGTAGCGTTGATTGATTGTTGCTAAACCCATTTTGGGCTAGTGGGATCGCCTCTGTCCGCAGAGGGGATTTACCTCTCCAACAATTTGGCGACTCCGCTGGGGAAGCTATTTGTTGTTTGTCTTGCACTTTGGTTCTCTCTTGTTTGCTTGCTTAGATGAGTTTTCTGAGCTGGATTTTTATGCTTGGTCTGCCTGTCTATATATTTGATCTGTCTGGTTTCTGTTAGTCAAGCCGTGGACTGTTGTTCAAGCCGTGAACTGTTGGTTTTTATTCAGAAAATTTGATTAGCGCATTTTTAGGCCTGACAGTCGCGCCAGTTGGCGCAGGTTTCACATTGACAGACCGCGCTAATCCTTAATTAGTGCAGTTTTCTTCCTGACAGACTCGCCAACCCTGTGAACTTGTTCATTTTGCTTGTTTACAGCCTCCCAAGCTTGGGTTTCCTGTTTTGTTCAATCATCTGAATGTATCAGAGTCTTTTTTGACTGGTTTTGAGTCTTTTTCTGGCAAATTATTAATTTTATTTCCTTTGATCATTACTTGGAGGTTTGTCTCGATCTTTTCACAATTTTGCATCTTTTTGCTAAATTGTGTATGAGTGTTAATCGCCTTTGAGTGTTTTTAGTTTATGATATTTGGAACTCTCACCCGTTTTTCTTGGTTTGCACTTGATTGGTTCTTAGATTACATTAGAATCATTGTGTTTTTGAGAATTCTCTTGCATAGATCACACTTGCATAATTAGAATTCTCATTTTCAGGATATGAATGAAAAGTGTGCATAGATTACATTTGCATACTTTGGGTTGCCAGTTTCTGTTTCGGTCTTCTCTTGACCCAGTCAACTTTTTGGATACTCTTTTGCATCTGTTTGGTGGTTGTTGAAGCTTGTTTTTGGGTTATTCGAGCAATTTAGTTCTTTTTGCTTGATTTCCATATGGCTTCGTTTTGAGCCTAGATCACATGGCTCATTGAGATTTTGGAGTTTTTCTTGGTTTGAAGGATTGCCTTTCTTTTCAAAGACTTGATTGTGTCCATTGAGTGAAATTTACTTTTTTGCTCTCTGTTATTGTTTCTCAAAATTTACTTAGTGCATTTTTCCAATAAAAGAAAAACGAACAATCTCTTTTGCGTTATATTAGTTAATGGAAATTAAAAAATTTCGTTGTTGTTAGTGATTAATGACTTTAAAGAAAAGTTTATTTTATTGCCATTAGCTGCATTAGAGTTATCATTGTTTGTTTTATGATCATTTTGTTCGATTGAAAGATCTCAACTCTCTCGTAGTTAGCATTCATCGAATGAAATGATATATTTTGGCATATAGTTTGCATCTAGGAAATTTTGAGATATTACATACGGTAAGGCCTGAAAATCGAAACCTAATCAAAGATCAACTATCAAATGAACTGAATGAATCTAACAACACATTGGAACTTAACACAAACATTCTAGAGGTCTAGGCTAGAGACGTGTTCCGGCGTCGTTAAACCTAGTCACTATTGTTTCACATTACGGTTGGGTGATTCCTCCTTTTGTGACTCGATAGTGGTCTAGCACGGATTTGTGCTCCCACGTACCGTCGAGTATATGTGGAGACCCCACTAGGTTATCATCCTTGATCCATAGGAAGCCGTGTCTGCCGCCTTGCGAGCCGTAACGCACCGAACACAGCATTCGGGAAGATTGACTGCAGTACGGAAAGTCCTTGGTTCTCATACGATTGCCAAGGTGTATAAGCAGTTTTACGGATTGTTTGGTAAACCTTTTGCCTAGTTCTCCAGAGTAGTCACTTTTGATCCTTTTCAGACTCCTTAAAAGAAAAGGTGCCAGTGAGCGTCTTGTCACTTCATGCTCATTAAACATTCGAAGGAGACTAGAGTCATATTTTCGTCCTTTTCTCGACTCTTAAAACATGAAAAGGTCAAGTTAAGTCCGTGCATCTTAAAATTTATTCGGCCACGATTCACATTTACCCAGTTAGATCTTGTTTGCGTTAGCTTGAGTAGGGTTCTTTCTCGTTTTCAATGGCATCCTTCCCTGAGTCTACCGGCCAAGGTGTTCCCTTGGATGGAAACCCTAGTCCATTTCCTTCTTTTGGAAATTTCGGTGCTCCGTATATGGAAACTTTGTCTTTGCCTGGGTTAACCATCGGTTTGCCCGTATGGTTGTTTTCAACCTCGGTGGTCCCGAGTGTGATGACTCCTGTTCCACCATCTCCTCCACCCGAACAACATCATGTTGATTCCAAGGTGGACCTCTCCCCTTCTTCGCCTGTTTCTCCGTCCTCATCTTCTACTTCACCTGGCAAAAGTCTGGATTCAAGTAACTAGGTGGCTAAGAAGAGGAAGAAGAAGACTCCTAAACGAGAGGTTAAAAGTACAACTCAAGTCGAGCCACCTTCTGCTCCTCCGCGGAAGGTCAAATTTCCTTGTAAGTTGTGCAAGGAGGACCATCTTCTTCGCGATTGTCCTGGCATTCCCAGGGTTTTAGAAGTATGGTCTCACGATCCGGCCCGCCCCTCATTGTCCTCTGGAGATCATGGCGATGTTTCCTTATCACCTGGAAATGGTAAGGGAAAAGGGAAGATTCGAATCCCTTGTAGACTCTGTGAAGGCAATCATCCCCTTCACCTTTGTCCACTCATGGATAAAGCCTCCGTTGTCTTGGAAACTCTCACAGCTCCTTCACCCCAACTACCCATTGGCTATCAACGTCTCTCTGCAGCCGCAGATCGTTCTCCTGCTGACAAAGAGATTGAACAAGATTCCTCTCTTGTCTAGCCTCCTCTTCCTGAACCTGGCTTTGCCAAGCCCGTTCCAAACCAACCATTGGTTGGAAAGAGTGACGACTCGAGTTCACCACCCGTCGACCACTCTGTTTCGGAAGAGCATCATTCCCATGTTCTTCTCGTCTCCTCAGATTCTCCTGCGTCCGGAAATGACTCTCCTATCCCATCTGCTCCCGAGAGTCCGCTTCAGTTCTTTTAGAGTAGGGGGGTAATCATACGATTCCCCCACCAAGTAGTTCAGTCATTTCCTTCGACTGGAGTCATTTGACTACCTTCTGCCTCCCATTCCATGTGCCTTTCTGGGTCACGGTTCATGCCTATGATAAGGCAATACTTGGCACTGTTTTGGATGAGGGTGCATCTGTCAGTCTTATGCCTGCCACTACTTGGCAAGCTTTGGGTTCCCCACAGCTTGTGCCAGTCGCGCCGAATCTGAAGGATTTCGACCAGGAATTAGTCAACCATTAGGGATCCTTCCAAAGTTCCCTATTACTTTGGGAGGAAAAACCGTCTATATAGACGTATCGGTTACCCAAGGTGCTTTAGATTTCAATCTTCTCCTTGGCCGTGACTATGTTTATACCATGGGGGCCCTTGTCTCTTCACTTTTCCATGTGGTTTGCTTTCCACACGATGGAAGAATTGTGACTATCGATCAATTATCATTCGTTCGTCCACGGGTCCCTCCTGCGCAGTCATCATCCCCTCCTGGTTTTCATCCACTAGTTGCATCTACCCCAACACAGATCAACTACGTGGCCACCTATCCCGTGCTTGTATCCAGTGATGTCCCGTTGTGCATAGTGTCCTGGGGGCATTGGGTCCTGACTTCCGAGATGTTATCCTTCCACCGGGAGTGACGCTCTTGGAAGCCCTGACTTCTTGTTCATTATGATGAGGTTTGGACGGAGCATAGTTCCTTTCCTATGTCAAGCTCCTTAAAAAATGAAACTAGGTCTGGCCGAGGATAATTTTGATCTTGTGGCGACCTCGTTTAAAAATGAAACAAAGGTTATGAGGATAGTTCTTTTCTTCTGTCAACCTCATTAAAAAATGAAACAACTCCCTTTCCAAATCGAGTCTTTTGATTAAGATCTCGTAAAATACAAGTCGAGTCTTTCATAGATCTCGAGAGTGAACCTTCATTCCATCCACCTCATTGAATGCAATGAAGCTTGGGGGGCATGTACCTCGATTTGCGTTATCATGCTGGGGGCATGCGAACTTATAACAAGCATAGTTTTTCGTTTCAAGCTTGTGTAAACATGAAACCGAATCCAAGCAGAGTTCTCCATGGTTCAAGCTTGTGTAAAAATGAACCCATACCTGATTTACATCTCGTGATTGCTACCTATCTGCTAAATTCTGTTAGATGAGCCTTGGTTGTTTCATTCCATTGCCACCATCTCTTTGGCCGATCATATGCTTTCACTTGGTTGTTTATCCTTTCCTGAGGAACTGCAGTGATGAGTGGTTTTATTAGCCAGCCTCTTGACCATTATATGTTTTGAGTAGTTCCACCATTACTGGAACCAGTTGCTACCCTTTATACCACTCGTTCCTCTAGGACGAGTCTCCTTTTAAGCTCTTTTCTGACTCGTAAAAAATGAAAAGATTGCCGAGTATTTTTCCCTTTTTGACTCATTAAAGAGAATAAAAATGGAGGTCTGCTTTCAGCTCTTTTTTGACCGTTTAAAGACGAAAAGATTGCCGAGTTATCCCTCTTGACTCGTTAAACGTAAATAAGAGGCGGTCGCTTTTAAAACTCTTTTTACGACCGTGTAAACACAAAAAGATTGTCGGGCCCTTGTCATTTCTGGCTCGTTAATGGTTATGAAACGACGTGATACCGATCGCTTTTTTACTTTTTCAGATCGATGTCACTACTTACGAAAAGTACTCCTCGATCATAATGGTCGGGCGGTTCTTTCAAGCATTGTTTTATACTTTTTCGGGCTCGGGAGACACAACTTTATGAAAAAGGACACCTTGGAGTTTCCTTTTCTGCTGTCTTTTCAAAATCTCTAAACATGAAAAGATGCTGAGTTCTTCCTTTGTCAGACTCGTTAAAACCTGATGACATTGGATCCTGTCGAAATGACGCACCACAAGCATATGCTATGTCAAGCTTGTTAAAATAATTGGGGTACTCGCTAGAAACACACCATAATTATTGTCGTGTCGGCAGTATGTCGCTCTTGAACATGGCACTTGTCTGCTTTCGTGTCTGGGTGGGGATATCTCATCTCATTTTTCACTTGCCTCCGTGGATTTGGGTAATCCTATTTGACCTCTCATTTGCTCATTGCCTTGTCACCATGACCGATGATCCATTGATGTCAAATACTGCCAATTCCACTATCGTGCTGCCGATATGTTCAAGAGAAGTTGACCTCCGCAAAAAAACAACCTCCCTCTGATAGCTCACATAATCCTGATTCACAACATTATCTCTCTGTCTCGTGTCGATGATGTGGGAAACATTATGGCCCACCTTCGATCAAGGTCACTTCCTGTCGACTTCAGCTCATTATCCAGGAAGCTGATCTAGAGACTCCCTTCCGGTGCCTTGGAGCCTACATGCCTCAATGGCAGGTTCTTCGTGTTCGATGTGAGGTTTTCATCACTGGCCTCCGATCGAATGATTCTACGGGTGTTCGACGCCAAATCACTAATTCACACCGTAGATTGTACCTATAGTACCTTGAGGGCCATTGTCATTATTGGTGGTACCTCTCGCGTCTGTTAACAGTTTTCATTATTGACTGGTAATCAGACGATGTTCATGCATGTTCGACTTCAGCTCATATATTCGCATGCTTGAACTTGTACTTTTGTTTGGGTCGAGATGGAGCACAAGACCCTGGATTTTGTCTGTTGTAATCCAGGTGTGATTCTTGTTACATGACTCATTCACTGGATGGCTGCGACCATACTTGAGTCTATTCATTGATCCTAACTAGATGGCTGCGCCCATACTATGGATCTAGATTATTATGTACTCTCTTATGGATGGCTGCGACCATACCACATACGTCATGTATTTGAGCTATCAGTTGTATCTCTCGATGCAGATTCTCCGCGGCAGCTACATGTGTTCTTGTAAAGCATTTCACCCCTCTCTCTCTCTCGGGCCTCATGCTTTAGGGGGCATCTGTTACATAGTAATTTGTCACCATTGGTCACCATCCCTGTTACCCCTTTCCCGTACTTTGGAGGCCTCATTCCGGGACCTGTGAGTAGTAACATAACTTAAAAACACTTGCATTATGTTCCCCTTAGTATGGACTTCATGTGCCCTGAAGACACCTCCTGCAAAATATCCCTGAAAAGTGCCCTTTTTCCATTAGCGCGGGTCCACAATGTACTGCCCGCGCCAATGAAGGAGATCCTCAGAAGAAGGCGCACCCATTGGCGCTCTGTCATAGAGTAACACCCGCGCCAACCAAGTTTGGAAAAGATTTTTAACAAACGCGCGCCCGGATGTTTTTTCCCTTCAAGTCATGAAGTCTTTTGAGGATAAAGCTGATCTTCTAGATGTCGAGAATCATCATCTATCCTTTACATCTATCCACAGCGGATTTTTGGAGATAATGCCAATCCATAATGGGTGTCTTGATGCATTGTATCTCTTCCCCTTCTCCATCTATAAAAGTTTGTCCTCATGCATTTGACAAGCTAGTTTTTTGAGTAGTGGTGGTAATGCTAGTAGTGATAACGCTTGTCTTGAGTGATAGTAAGAGTCTTGGAGCATAGGGAGATTATACTGTCAGAAGTCTGAGCCGTGTATTCATAATCAAAGAGAGAGAAAGGTTTATCGCAAGACATATGTAGCTGTTCACCCAGCCAGAGGAGGGATTCAACGTCAGAACTTTGGTTGTACTTTTCTCTGTTGATTATTCATTAATAGACGACTACTATTATGGTTCCAATCTTATCGTTCATTATGATAATGATTGATCTATATCTTTTCTGACCGATATATAGTTGTATTTAGTGGATTTTATGCTTGTATTCGCTTTGTTCTTTGCATGTGCAGGTATCCATTCGCGGAGATCGTGAGGATCGTGACCTGCCGGAGCAAGGGAAGGAGTATTAACTCGTCTATGACACTAGCTTTGGACTCCAGGTTGGTTCTCATAATCCACTTTCAATTTGCAACTAGGAACTTGCATGGTAGCGTTGATTGATTGTTGCTAGACCCATTTTGGGCTAGTGGGATTGCCTCTGTCCGCAGAGGGGATTTACCTCTCCAACAGGGATGCTCAAGCTTAATCTTGAGGTTTATTTATTTATTTATTAGTATTGTCATCATGTATTTGATGGATTCTGGAGGTTGTAACCAGTTCTGGGCAGAGGCCAAGATTTTGGGCTAGAAAAGTGGCTCAAATCTCAGGGGCGCTGGCATAAGTCTGTTGAAAAGATTTCAGGGATGCTAGCACATAGGCCTGTGAGAGTGACTTTGTCTTCTCGACATTGTCATTCCTATAGCATGAGATCCACTAGGGTTTAAAAGGCTTAAAACATCAGTGGGACTAAGGGACATGATGTCTAAGTGGCTGACATGTGTCTTGAGGGGGTTGGTGCTAATGTGGATGGGTTTGTTCAATATGTTTCATCAATTCCATTTCCTTAAGGTCACCAAGGAGGTTGAATCCCTTATAGTGACCTCTCTCGTCACATGTTTACCCTAGTTGGTCAGTTGCCTGGGTAGACCTCGAAGGAGGGGGTGTTACAGATTGGTATGAGAGCGTGGTTGCACTCTCATTGGTTGAATGTGTTGGTCATGCATGCATGTCAGTTGCATGTGTGTATCTTACACTTTCATTCCATGTGCTTGTTCCATTGCATCATGTTGATCATGATGGTAGTAAGGTTTTCATGAGGAACTTGATGTTTATTTTGTGGAATGCATCATCAGAAGCATATGATTGGTTATATGATTATATGTCGCTTGATTACATACTTGTATGTTAGGTTGCATTCTTGTTTGTTTGATTACATGTATCAATCTTGTAGGTTGGTTACACGAATTGATCGCTTATGCTCGACTACATGCATTCATACATATGTGTAGTTGATTATGCATTGCTTATGCATGTTGATAGTTACATGTGGAAATGTGTACATGGATTAATGGTTGTTGTCATTCATGAGGTCATAACATGCATTGTTGCTATGGCCTTGGATTGATGATGGGACCCTAACTAGAAGTATATGATTGGTTAAATAATTATATGTTGCTTGATTACATCCTTGTATGTTAGGTTGCATTCTTGGTTGTTTGATTACATGTATCAGTCTTGTAGATTGGTTACAAGAATTGATCGCTTACGCTCAACTACATGCATTCATACGTATGTGTAGTTGATTATGAATTTCTTATGCATGTTGATAGTTACATGTGGAAATGTGTACATGGAGCAATGGTTTTTGTCATGCATGAGGTCATAGCATGCATTGTTGATATGGCCTTGCATTGATGACAGGACCATAACTAGAATGATATTTATGTGTTGACACACTTATTCGATATATGTCTATATGTTGTTATGTTTATGTTATACATATATCATGTTGATTTTATGATCTTGCAGACAAGGTATCATCCCCAAATTATACTAAGGTACATTGGTTTATTGTGATTTGGTTTAGCTGACATAGTATGCCTTGTAGGAAAGAGATCAAATGGCTAGTAAGATGGTAGACTACATAGAATCCCCTATGAATCAGATGGGAAGCATGGTGTGGGGAAGTCTTCTGACTTGGAAAACACATTAAGAAGCCTAAAGGAAGAAAGAAGGGGTTGCAAAGTAGACAATGACAAAATCATGAAAGCACAAGAGAAACAAGTAGAGGTGAATGTGATACTACTTCAAAGTTTATCCTAATTGTAGTGACAGGGGACAATTCAGATCAACCATGGAGATGAGGAAAAAACTAATGGGGCATATGGAAGTATGTCTCCTAGTAGACATAGTTTAGATAGATCTAGCATGATCAGAGATGGCAGGCTGTTGGACACTCTAGATAGGATAGGTGATAGACGCGGGTACTATTCTAGTTCTAACATTGATAAACATCATGATCGTCATCATTATCATCCTTACAAGAGGAGTGATAGGGGATACTTTCTAGATGAGTTTAATAAGGCAAAGTCGCCTACCTTTGAGGGATAAATAAAGAAATCACAGGAGGCATGGTTGGTTGGTATTAAGAAATTCTTCTGATTTCATGATTATTCAAAAAACATGAAAGCAAAGTTAGCCACTTTCATTCTCAAAGGTAAAGCAAATATTCAGTGGGAAGACATGAAGAGTTTCAAAGGGATACATGAGGAATATTTGACTTGGCATAAATTTGAGAGGCTCTTCAAGAAGTAATTTTTGGACGGGTACTATGATGACAGGGCTAAGGAGTTTTATGAGTTATGGATGGATTCTATGATAGATGATGAGTATACGAGTAGACTTTTGGAGTTGTTGAAATATTTTCCTTACCTTACGAAGGAGAAGGCCAATGTTCAGAGTTTCATCAATGGACTTCCAGTAGCATATAGAGACCAATTTTTTTTCGATGAGCCTAAATCATTGGAGAAGGCCATACGAAAGTTGAAGCATTGTTATCAACAGTCAAAGTGCAAAGTTGAGCCTAAGCATGACTTGAAAAGAAGTGAGAAAGCTAAAGGAAAATGACCACCAAAGGGAGGAAGAGCTCAAGATACAAGTGAGAAAGAAAATGCAGTTACTTACAAGAGATTTAATACAGCTGAGAAGGGACATGGAGAGAAACAAGCTAGAGGCGGAAGTAGGAAACCATTGTAGTGTTGGATATGTGGTAAGGATCATTGTGAGATGTATTATCCACAGTATGAGAGTGGTGGTAGACCCCGGATCTACAATGCTCAGGAGGGGAATATAGTTGGTGATGTTGGTCATAGAATTCCTCATATCTATGTAGTTGTGGACAATAGGTAGGGGGATCATCATACATCGATCATTGAGATGGAGAATAAACTTTGTGATCAAGTTGTTTCTATTTGGATTGATATTGGATCTAACTATCGCTATATTAATCCTAACAAGGTGGATAAGTGTGGTTTGAGAAAAGAAGTGCATGCAAAATCTTGGTTGGTACAATTGTCTATAAGCACGAAGAAGAGAGTTCACCATTGGGTGAGAGCTTGTGCATTTGAGTTAAATGGTGACTACAACAACACATTTGAATGTATTGCCATTTGGATTGTACAATATGATTTTGGGTATGGATTGGTTATACCTTCACAGAACCAAAGTGGATTGCTTCGACAAGGCCATTGAGTGTGTGGATGATAGTGGAGAAAAGAGGAATTTGTAAAGGAAGAAGAAGCCTACATCAGTGAGGATGGTTACCACTATGTAGGCTAAATGTAGTTGCAAAAAATGTTGTGTAATGTTTTCAGCCCACATTTCGAGTGACAAGGGTAAGGAGGTTGAGGATGCATATGTGTTAATAAGGTACCTAGTTTTGTAGTAGTTTCAAGATGTATTCTTGAAGGACATTATAGAGTTGCCACCTCACAGGGAGGTAGACTTTCTATTTAGTTGGTGTCAGGGGAATCTCCAACGTCAAAAACACCTTACAAAATGAGCACACTTGAGTTGGTTGAGTTAAAGTTGCAGCTGAAGGAAATGTTTGACAAGGGGTACATTAGGTCAAGTGTATCACCTTGGGGCGCACCGGTGTTGTTCATAAATAAGAAAAATGGTACTCTTAGATTGTGCATTGATTATAAGAAACTGAACAAAGTAAATATAAAGAACATGTACCCTTTCCTGAGGATTGATGATTTGTTTGATCATTTGAAGGGAGCAACATTGTTCTCTAAGATTGAATTGAGATCGGGATACCATTTGGTATGCATCAAGGAAGAGGATATATTCAAGACTGCGTTCAAGACCAGGTATGGGCATTATGATTTTGTTGTTGTTCCCTTCAGTTTGACTAATTCTCCAGCTACATTATGTGTTTGATGAATAGTGTGTCACATCCTTATCTGGACAAGTTTCTTATTGTATTCATTGATGACATATTGGTACATTCTAAGGATGAGGAAGAACATGCCGAGAATTTAGCAGTAGTGTTGAGATTGATAAGAGAGCATCAATTGTATGGTAAACTTAGCAAGTGCAAATTATTTTAGACTGAGTTACATTACTTGGGGTGTGTTGTCTCCAAGGATGGCATATATCTTAAGAATTGGCGTAAATGAAATAACACGTATTCCAAACATAATGATAACATTCCTACTACATTCACAAAATATGTATGAAATTGTGTTGACTCTGAGCTTTTATTAAAGTGAAAGTTCCAAGAATACATATACCATTGATGAACCACTAGCCCCAATAGTGGAACATGAAGTCTACACCTGCTCCTCCAAAGAAGTACACTCCCTCTATGCGACGAAGAAGCCAAGGCTCTCAACAAAAATCCCAAGCTTCTGATGCTAAGCCAGAAACCTATGCAAAGGCTTGGCTCCCAAAATCCATTTACATGAGTTATGATGACATATTTATAACAAAAGGGTGTGATTTTTCATCCCCCTTTTGTGACTCTTGGACTTCCCTCATGACTCTTTGAATTCATTACAAAATGACTCTCCACATTACATAATTGACACTTGGAATTCCACTTGAAAATTCATTACAAAATAATATTAAAATATACTCATACCCATATAGGACAAAATTGGGTAGATCCAACTAGACAGTCTAATAAGACAAAACAAGTCAAGCTTGAATTTGGGGAAACTCCAGCTCGGCCACTTCAACTTTTAGTTTCTCGGTCACATGGTCATGCAAAGATTTGTACTATGAGATGAATTCCCCAAAATGCATGATGGGATTAGGCTGGAAGCAAATTCTAGCCTTCATTGCACCCGAGTACACTGACTTGGAACCGGTCTAAGTTTCCTTCTTTAGCAGGAGCAACATTGTATTGATCTAGACAAGGCCACCAATGTAATTCTGCATATTCTACTTGTTCACCTCAAGATCTTCCTTGGTAGCAATCTGTCAAAAATGATCCAAGTATTATTCAACCTCCTCCTTGACCTGATTCCTGCATTTGGATTCAGTGAGTGAGCCAACTGATGGGGTCCTGTGCGATTTCACTATGAAATAGATGTTGTTGTATAATCATGCATATGAGTCCTAAATGTTGGTAATGAATGAAGCGAGCTATTTTTTATTCTAGATGAGCATCTAAAATTTTTCTTTCTCCAACTCAACATGTTGCCTTGTTTTCTTTCCCAATTTGGTTGATGTCCCTTTGTATTGCATTGACCACTTATGCATGACAACAATGGTTGCTTGAACAACCTTGAGGGATTTAGAATGTGTAAAGCTACAAGTTGTGCAAGTGGAAAACTACCTTATGCTCAATGATAAGCTCTTCATAAAGGTTCTACATGGTCTCTCCCAATGTCGATACTTCTCCAAGTATGGTTGCCTTAAGTTCTTCGACATATATTTGTGCGGGAGCTACATTGTAGATCTTTGTTTGGAGTTGTTCAAATTATTGCTTCGCAGCCTGTAAGTTCTTTTCAATCTATTTGTTCTCAGCCATCATATATTCCATATTTGGCTTTGCTACTCCTGTTATCACCCAAAAAATTCTCAAAATATCATTGTGTCAACTCTGCTTTTGGTCATGATTTCAAGGAGGTCTAAAGGTCATTTTAGTCTTGATAATGGGTAGGTGATAGGTTAAGAGTCTCATTTTCATATCCAAATAAAGTTAAATCAACCTTGGTCCATGTCCTAGAAGTCTCACATTCTGTTTAGAACCCATATCTTTAACCATTTTGAAATATGTGTTGAAAAAAGAGCATACGCAGCAGTTTCGTAGCGCACTATGAAATTGCTGAAGGTGAAATTTTTGCACTTTTTTTTGTTTTTTGTAGTCAACTTCCAAGGGGGTTCCTGAGCAATTGAAAACTCATTTTTAAAACTTGAAAGAGGTTTTTCTTCCTAAAATAATTAAATACAAAAAACTCTCTCGGTTTCTTTAAATTAATTATGAGGTAGGATAAATTGATGACTCAACTTGCACTACAAAACTGTTGAAAGTCATTGAGAGAAAAACTCTGTTTTCGGGTTTTAGTAGTTCACTTCAGGATCCATTTCTAGAAAAATACAGAAGTATTTTAGAATTATGAAAGAGGTTTCTCTTCTTAAAATCTCTAGACACAATAACCTCTCTCACTTTCTGCAAAAGTCTTACTAGTTGAGAGCAAAAAGGCTTTCTTTGAAGCCATATTTTTAGAAATCAGAGTTTTCCATTTTTACACATGTTGTTCAAAGATAGTTTCTGGACAGTTAGGTCACAGATCAGCAGGGTTGGTAACAATGTTAGAGACATCATAAAGGTTGAAGACATGGATTAGCAGCTATTAAATAATGTATTTAAGTCTTATATAAGGTTGTTGAAGCATGTTTTAGGAGTTTCAGTCAAATTTGTATTAGGACTCTTAAAGACAATTAGCTGTCAGTTTGTACTTAAGAGTTTGTTTTATGAGTAGATAGGTGTCAATTTTAGAAATTCGAACTCTACTATGGATGGATCATAGAATACAATGTTGTAAAGATTCTATATGAAGTATGAGGTCGAATTCCTCATGGTTGGCAGTTGTATTAGCAAAAGAAGTTGTGTTATGGGAGCAGATTGTGTGTTTTTCAACTTAATGCAGAGATCAATTTGAATACGCAAGATTCACAAGGGGTTTATGAGTTTGATTTTCTTATGGAATTTTTCAATTACTTATTTGCAGTGGCATGAGCTTGTGATACTTAGAATTCATTGGAAAATGCTCTAACTTCCTTCACATGCTTGTAAACTGTGTTGATTTATTGTGTTACTGTTCTACTTATAAACCTAAACTCCAAGTGCCTTGAATTCCATGTTTTTTTGATCATGTTGTTTTGTTGAAGACTATCTTGACTCCATAGCCCAATAGATGTTTTCTAATCTTTGATTCAACCAGTTAACCAGTTATACATTTGTCCATTTTTGTTCCTAGATTTAGCCATCTAATCATTAATCAAAAATCTTAAACCTATTGAGAGAGACCTCTCAGGTTGAGGAGGCTAAGCCTCAACCAAACGATTGGTTTGAAAGAGTTACTTAGAGTCTACTTGATCAACAGCCTGTTAGGGTCAGATTTTGTGATACATTTTGGTGCATCTGCTGGAAGCCTGAAGACTACTCATTCCTGAAATCAAGAAGCTAAACTTCTGAAGGTAGCAGGAGCTCAGGAAGTTTTTCTAGGCTACATCTACCTTGGAAACTCCACACATCAAATAAAAAATTGGAAGGTGACTCCACTGCTAGAAGATCAGTAGCTTGATGAAGTTTCAATATGAGTGTCATTGCAAGAATGAATGCCAGGTATGCCCCTATGAATCAGGTCTCATATCCCTAGTTTTCCAAATCCTATGCCAAAGGTTGAATGGTTATATGATATTCCAATATTCAAAGATGAAAAGAAAGACAATGTTTCTCTTCATTTGGTTAGGTTACATATGCATTTACGCAGTCTTAAGGTTTAGTTCCCTGAAGATTGTCTCATGAAGATGTTTATGACCACTTTAGAGGGAAAAGCATGGTCTTGGTATAAAGGCTTGGAAAATGCTTCATTATATTCTCTTGCTAATTTCAATGAGGTATTCAATGAGATGTATAAAGAGCGTCATCCCTCCTTATTGCTGGTCAGAGATTGTTGTAAACATTTTGTGAAATTTATTCAATATTTGGAGGATTGTTACGATGATGATGAATTCATGGATGAAGAAATTTCTATTGGGCTATGGAGTCAAGATAGTCTTCAAAAAAACAACATGATCAACAAAACATGGAAGTCAAGGCACTTGGAGTTTAGGTTTATAAGTAGAACAATAACACAGTAAATCAACACAGTTTACAAGCATGTGAAGGAAGTTAGAGCATTTTCCAATGAATTCTAAGTATCACAAGCTCATACCACTGCAAATAATTAATTGAAAAAGGCCATAAGAACATCAAACACATAAACTCCTTGTGAATCTTGAGTAGTCAAATTGATCTCTGCATTAAGTTGAAAAACGCACAGTCTGCTCCCATAACACAACTTCTTTTGCTAATACAACTACCAACCATGAGGAATTCGACCTCATGCTTCATATAGACTCTTTACAACCTTGCATTCTATGATCCATCCTTAGGAGAATTCAAATTTCTAAAATTGACACCTATCTACTCATAAAACAAACTCTTAATTACAAACTAACAGCTAACTGTCTTTAAGAGTCCTAATACAAATAGGAGTGAAACTCCTAAAACATGCTTCAAAAACCTTATCTAAGACTTAAATACATTCTTTGACAGCTGCTAATCCATGTCTTCAACCTTTATGATGTCTCCAACATTGTTACCAACCCTGCTGATTCATGACCTAACTATCTAGAAACTGTCTTTGAACAACATGTGTAAAACTGGAAAACTCTGATTTCTGAAAATATGGCTTCAAAGAAAGCCTTGTTTCTCTCAACTGGTAACACTTTTGCAGAAAGTGAGAGAGGTTATTGTAGCTGGATATTTTATGAAGATGAAAATATTTCATAATTCTAAAATACTTTTTCATTTGGCCAGAAAGTGATCATGAAGTGAACTACTAAAACCAAAAAACAAAGTTTTTCTCTCAATGACTTTCAGCAATTTTGTAGCGCAAGTTGAGTATCAATTTATCCCACCTCATAATTTATTTAAAGAAACTAAGAGAGGTTTTTGTAGTTAAATATGTTAGGAAGCAAAACCTCTTGCCGTTTTTAAAAATGAGTTTTCAATTGCTCAAGAACCCCCTTAGAAGTTGACTACTAAAAACAGAAAAAAAAAGTGCAAAAAGTTCCCCTTCAGCAGTTTCATAGCGCGCTACGAAACCGCTGTGTATGCTCTTTTTTCAACACATATTTCAAAATGGTTAAAGATATGGGTTGTAAACAGCATGTGAGACTTCAAGGACATGGAACAAGTCTGATTTAGCTTTATTTGGATATGAAAATGAGACTCTTAACCTATCACCTACCCATTATCAAGACTAAAATGACCTTTAGACCTCCTTGAAATCATGACCAAAAGCAGAGTTGACACAATGATGTTTTGAGAATTTTTTTGGTGATAAAAACTCCTACGAAGGCCAATTTGGTTGAGACAATGACATTTTGATTCCTCTTGGTGTCTATTAAAATCACCCTTTCTCTCATGAATGGAAGAGATGCAAGATCATCCAGAAATTGTTTCTTCCTTGTAAAATATTCTTCAGAAGCTCTTCGTAAGTTAGATTGTATGTATCCATGACTGAAACATCATCAAGAGGAACAATTTCCACTTCCTCACTTGGAGCTTTCTCTGTTGTTGGAGGAGAGGGAGACTGAATGGTGACCTACTGAGTGCTCATCATCAGATCAACATCTTGATTTAATGACTCTGGTTCCACCTCCACATCTTGAATCACAATAATCTCTTCAATTTCTTGAGCGAGCTCATTGTCATGCAATTATTTCTCTCCTCTTCTAGTAGCTAGTTATGTTCTTCTTCTTTGGCTTGTCTCCATCTTTATTTATTCTTCACCCTTATTATTTATTCTTCCTTCTACTTCTGTTATGCTTCCTAATTCCTCTGTTTCCTCTTATTCTCTATTTTTATGCCCACTTTTAGGATGACTAGATGTGCTTTCATCTTGCGCCTTCGCTCTTCCACTAGGCTATGTGCGACCTTCCTCTTGCCTTTTTCACGTACAGGGTTTCACCTTCCTGTTGGTACTTCTTTCGAAGTGACTTCCTTTGACTAGTAACCTGTCATGTTCATGTGAAGATGACTTACTTGCACGACTTGGAGGCATTGTAACAATTCTTTGTCTCCTCCTCCTTGCACCTATGAAATGTCCAGATTGGCCACTCGAAATGAATCCTTGCTCAATGTTCATTACAAATATTCATAGGGTCATAGAGATTGAAGTCCAGAAGAACGAATGTGAATTTCTTTATCTCCTTTCCTTCAATGTTTGCAATCATTACATTCTTCCTTCAAATACTTCATGTACAAACTTATTGATAACCCCGTGGAAAGATGGTAAGAAAATTCTTTCATGACCAAATTGTTCGTGGCATACCTCAGTAGATTATGTGGAGACTTTTGAGTGCCAAACATTATGAGGAAAGTTCCATCTGATGAGGCAAACCAAACTACTATTTCTAACACTACTTCCATTTCCCCACGTGACATGCAAGGTGGTTCTTCCTTAAAAATTAACTTGTACAGTGGAATTAGGAAGTGATCATCTAGCTTCTCCATTATTCCTTTGTAGTTGAACTCTAAAAGCACCTTGTAATAAATATGCACAACATTCTCTCTCAGTGACCACATCCAATTCATGCTAGGTAATGAATTGTGAGCACATATTGGATCGAATAAGTAGGCAGACATGTAGAATATGGCTTGATTTCCATTGGGAGGATTCTAGGACTTATCTACATGGATCTTCAACTGTTGAGCCAACAAGTCTAACGAGTTGAATGGTTTTCTTTCATTCACGATCTGATTCAATAAGAATTTCCAAACCTTCATGGAATGTTTCAATACTCTGTTGATCATAGATCCTACAACATAGAACTATCAAGTACTGAAATACCTTCCTGAGAGATTTGGTCTTGTAAGTGTTGTTGGGTGTCTGACAGAACATTGTTGTCTCTATCACCCATCCTTTAACAATATTATTTGTACTTAAGTAGTTGGTGACGGAAAAGAAGTTGGAATCCATGAGCGATTATGGCTTTGACAAATGATACATGAGATTGTAATCCAATTCCTGGAAAGAGTCGAGACTTTCTCCACTAGTACTTCTAAGAGTCATGGTCTTTGCATCTGTATGAGACAACATCCAACTGGCAATGTATGTACATGGGAAATTTGGGTACCTACATGCAATATTGTGTAACCATAACCTTTGGACATTAATATACACTTGTTAGTCTTCAAAATCTGCTTTGAAGCTTCTTGCTAAGAATGCATCATTCACTTTGTGCCATGTGATGTCTAACTCTTTCTCTATGAATAGTTGAGCATCTGAGAAAATTGGAAAGTTCAATGGATTACTCTCAAATTCCTCCCCGGTGTTTCTTTATGTGGTTTCCTTTGGGCTAGATCTCTTGGGGACCATGATGATAATCAATCATTAAGGGAAGTGCTCAAAAACTGCAATACTTGTAGGAGGAAAATGCACTCATGGCAAACATAAATTAGCTTCATCAAAATGACTCACAAAGCAAGATTAATGCATCAACCACAAGACTGAGAGGGAAAATTATACAATTCCTGAGCTAGGGGAAGATATTGGCTTCATGAACTGCGCATTACGTAGTATCATTAGCCAGGGGAGTAGCTTGAGGCTTGACACAGTGCAATGTGCAGTCTCACCTGGGGTTGACTGAGGGAGAGATTGTGAATTACATAGTCTTAATGGCCAAGGGTGAGTCTTGAGCGTGGAAATGCATAATGCGCAGTTGGGTAAGCTAGGGACTGTGCATTGCACAATCTTAGAGGAACAAGCATGAGGCTTGATCCTCAAACTTGCACAATGCCTGGTTGAACATGGAAACTTCTGGCCAAGTGAAGGGAATATATGCCTAGAAAGAGGATAGGAAAGTGAAAAATATGAGTGATAGTGTAGGTTATAGTGTAGATATAACTAAGGAAAGATATATCAATTAAAAACAAGTGCATAAGATCAACATGCACAAGGAGTCGCAGAAACAATGACAAATGAGAAAAAACAAGAAAGTTGATGCGACACTTGTAAAAGGTGAACGAAGGACTAAACCAAAACTTGTACAATCTAATATAAGTTAAAAGTCTATCAACCATGAAAATAAACAAGAAAAACAACACTCACAGAAACGAAATGAAAAAAAGAGATAAAAGATGACAAAAGAAAAACTCACCCGGAAAAGCGTTGCAAACTCCATTGAAAGCTCCTTGATATCCTTAGGAAGGATAGAGCTCCAAGATCAAATGTGAAAATGATCTATAAGGGTGTCTATTATATAGATCTAGGCCAGTTAGGTTTTCTGACGCACATGCCTAAAATCAAGGAAAAAGTGACACTTGGCGGAAAGTCCAAAAATAGTAACTTGTGCCACTCTTCGGGAAAGTAATTGATCATTCCCTATTTTCTAGGGATTTCCCTTTTTTTTTGTTTTTCGAGAAACTTTCCATTCACACTTTCAAGAAGGATTTCACAATTCCCAACAAGGGACTTGGAAACTCATTGACTCAATGAATTGCACAGTTTTTGAGAGCAAGGGAAGCTTTGCACAATTTCTAAGTTCAAAGCCGGGATGTCACTCATGATTGCACAGTTTTTGAGATTGAGGTTGGCCTGCTATTAGGATTGCACAATTCAAATCCTCAAGGTTGGCCTACCTTCCAAGATTGTGCAGTTTATAAAAGGAAGACCGACAATGCTGCAAGGTGTGGGTAGACGATAACTTGTGCTGAAAAGGTTCAAATCGGGATTAAAAAAATACATCACAAACACTACATGAAAAGATATGTCTTGATCATAACATGAATACTTGACAACAACAAATGATATGCTCTTGTGGACAAAAGGGAGCCTCCAAAATCAAAGCATGGGAAAAATTTTGGAGGGTGGTTGTAGCAGCTTCAACACTTGGCGACACATTGGTCGAACTCCAGCTCTCCGTGTGGATCATACTTCATGTAAAACAAGTCTAACACTTCAGGAAATATTGTTCATTTCAGTGATCAACATAGCTTCTTTACTTAGCTTAAGTTAAGGATATAATCCCTACCATTCTCTTCATTAGTAGCACATTAACAAAGACAAGTCAAACTCTATTATTCTGATTGAGGATGAGGGGTATATAGATGCATAAGTGGAAAAGGATTGTCAGGGTCTTGGTTTTCATATCTGGTGTTTCTTTGCTACTAGAAATCTTGGAAAGTACCTTGACATAGTCACTTCAAGTACACAAATATTGATCTGCTGCCACCGAGCTTGGAATGTACCCCAACGAGTTTCTTGCTTCACCTCCATGCACAAGAAACCTTTCTTTTCTTTCAGTTTTTATTTATTTTTGTATTTTTGTTTAGAGAAATGTGCATTAGCTCTTATTGATCTAATGAGGCAGAATAGAGATCCTGACTTATTGAAAGAAAAAGTGGTTTCCCCTTCAAGGAAGGATATTTATGCACCTCTGAAATATAGTTCACTTCTTAAAGTTTCCTCCCCTCCTTACTCTACTCGACTTAGTTGACAAGACAAAACCAAATAATTATAAAAAAACTGATTAGAGTAGGTGGTACTAGTTATATATTAACCATCACGATTCCACCATGGTTCTCTCCAAGAAAGAACGTATTTTCCATCAGGGTATCATCGACTAAAAGGTTCAAGATCCACACAAAGAGAGGGAATAAACAAATAACTAAGCATTGGTAGTAGCACAATTTCCCCTTGAACTTCACCATGCTTGCTTAGGTAACCAAACACGGTCTCATGCAGAAGTTTCCTACAATGAAAAAGGAAACAAAACGACAAGGAAGAAAATAAATCAAACAAAGCAAAGAGACAAACAAAACTACCCCTACTCCTAAACTAATTGAGAATAGGCTAGGATCATGTAAAATGAAATTTCCTATGCAACCACTGAAGCATAGATTGACCTATAGAGGTGAGGAAATCCATAGTAAGAAAGATGTTCAAGAATAACAACAAACAATAATGATAAATCATGACATGCTGCAACATTTGAAGACTGAAAATTCACATAAAAAAAATACAACATGAAATAATATGCAAAACACTCTGCGGATGGATGATGGTGCTTGTCCACATCACAAAAGGATGCCATGTGAAAGAAATCTTTCTAAATTCCAAAATCAGAAAACATAAAGAAAGTGAAAAACTTACATTGCACAAATGAGATTTCCAGGTATGATTCCTCCAATGATTGAGCAATAGGATCATGAAAGACAAATGGAGGATGTGTAAAAGATTGTGAAATTGATTTAGTTTTAATCTGCACAGTCAACTAATGAGGATTCTTGAATGATAAATCATTCTATTAATCATGATTGGAGTTGTCCTCAAGACTGCAAGAACCTGACATAACCATCAACGAGGCCTGAATTGCCTCGACAACTTGTGGAAGTTCCAAGACATCAAAATGTAGATCATCAAAAATTGATGGCTTAGAAAATTTAACAGTATAAAACATAGATTCGTGAATAGATGAATCAAAGAATAGATCATGACAACCATGATCAGAGAGTTTAACATCAAAAAAAAATGCTTCCTCTTGATTTGATGAATCATAGGGAGGGGAAGATTGAAAACAAGAAATTTAACCCTTGGTTTCTTCACAAATATTAGATGATGGATTGGGGAGATCCGAAAAAGAATATTTTACCTCTCCAAGTTCAGATGTAAAAGTGACATTCCATGAGTTTTGAGTGTGATTAGAATTAACATCATCAAAAACTAATTCTTCGAAATATATAATAGGTATGATAGAATAGTGGAAGATGTCAGGATAATTAGGGAGAGGTGAAAAAATGAGAAACATCCACTTGTATCATAGGCTCCCTTTCAAACCTAAAATCCCACACATAATCATCGTAAATGATATCACAAGTTGCTGGGCTAATAGTAACCCCATTCATAATTTGATCCTCATGAACATCATAAGAACCGATTGAAACTGATGGATACAACAACTGACAATCGGGATGACCATAGGAATTGAACGATGGGGGGAGAGGAGAAAGAACGTCACAAGACAAATAAGATCCGTAGTCCAAACTTGCATTTAAATTTTGAATATGTGAGGTGGGAGAATATGGTGGTAGATCGATGGATGGAATCTCAAGTTCTCCAACCTCAACATGCGTAAATGGTTCTATTTGATGAGAGGAAGATGAAGAGCCACTTGGAACAACAACTTCTTTCGTTGTTGGTTTAGTAGCTCCATAACCAGTGTATGTTGGTATACTTTCGAAATATTTATATTCTTTTGGATTAATTGAAATACGAATAATAAATTTGAACTTCTCTTTCATGAAATTCCAATCAATATCATCTTCAGAAATTTCGTAACAAAAATGGATGAAGCGATCCTGAAAATCATCAAGAGATTCATCAGTTGATTTTCTTAGATGCATGTTTTTCTTGTAAACATATTTGTAATCATACCTATCAAAGGCATGGTACATCTCCTTGAAAATATGTTCTAAAGATTCAATGGAAGTGGTTGGAAATGTGTAAGACCATTCCTTTACGTGTGCTTCGAACGTGATAACAAACAACCTGAAAGTAGTATCCTCACAGTGAATATTGTGTTGAGTGAAAAATTCAAGAATTCGATCGATGTGCTTGAGAATTGCATCCTCACCATCAAACTTCAGATTTGATAAGTCATTAATTATCCCCACGGACAATTTCATATTTGTAGCTCTAGAAAAACATGTCAGGGTTAAGATATGGGAAAAAACCATTTAAAGATGAGGAAAATTGAAACAGACTTCACAGACTCAACTTATCATTTGGCCCTCCTTCTAGCGCCAAAAATGTTGACAATGTTGGACCTGCCAACATTCAAGGGGTCTCCTTGATATGAAGTCTTAATTAGACCTCACATTGTTTGGAGTAGGAGCCCCATACGGAATACGGGCCGGTTGCCGAAGTAGTGGGTTTTAATATGGCCCAGTTTCCTTGGCTGCAATAATACAAGGTGAGTGAGCCCCTCATAATCCTATAAGAGTACACAGCTTGAAAGGAACACACGATCATAAAAGGCATCACAAATTAACCTACAAAATAGTTCACAAGTTAACCATCATGGAAATATACAATCAACACACATTCAACAAGATTCATACTAATGCAAAAAAAATAGTTCATAAGTGTTAGCGTAAATGAAATACCACATATTTGAAACATAACAAGAATATTCCTACTACATTCACAACATATGAATGAAAACGTGTCGGCTCTAAGCTTTTATTAAAGTGAAATTTCCAAGCATACATATGCCATTGACAAACCACTAGTCCCAATAGTGGAACATAAATTCTACACCTTCTCATCCAAAGAAAGATACTCCCTCTATGCTAAGGATAAGCCATGGATCTCAAAAAAACTCCCAAGATTTTGATCCTAAGCTAAAAGCCTAGCCAAAGGCTTGGCTCCCAAAAGCCCTTTACATGAGTTATGAGGACATATTTATAACAAAAGGGGGTGATTGTTCATCTCCCTTTTGTGACTCTTGGACTTCCCTCAGTACTCTTTTACTTCATTACAAAATGACTCTTCACATTCCACAATTTACACTTGGAATTCCACTTACAAATTAATTACAAAATAATATTAGAATATAATCATACCCATATAGGAAAAACTTGGGTAGAGCCAACTCAACAACCTAATTAGACAAAACAAGTAAATCTTGAGTTTGGAGAAACTCCATCTTAACCACTTCAACTGGAAGTTTCTCGGTCGCATGGTGATGCCAATATTTTTACTATGCGATGACTTCCCCAAACTATGCAATGGGATCATGCTGGAAGAAGACTTTAGTCTCCATTGCATCCAGGTACATTGACTTGGAACTGGTCTGATTTTCCTTCTTTAGCAGGAGTAACATTGTATTGATCTGGACAGTGCCACCATTTTACTTCTGCATATTCTATTTGTTCACCTTAATATCTTCCTTGGTAGTGATTTGTCTGAAATGATCCAAGTATTCTTCAACCTCCTTCCTGACCTAATTCCTATGTTTGGCTTCAATAAGTGAACCAATTGATGGGATCCTGTGTGATTTCACCATGAAATCAATACTATTGTATAATTGTTCATAAGAGGCATGAATGTTGGCAATGAATGAGACGTGTTGTTTGTTATTTTGGATGAGCATCCGAGCTTTTGATTTCTCCATCTCAGCCTATTGCCTTGTTTTCTTTCCCAAATCGGGCAGTGCCCCTTTGTATTGCATTGACCACTCATGCACGACAATGATGGGTACTTGAACAACCTTGAGGGATTTTGCATGATCTTTACACTTCTGATGCAAGTCATGCAAATGGAAATATACCATATGCACGGTGACAAGATCCTCATAAAGGTTCTACGCGGTGTCTTCCAATGTCGATATTTCTCCAAGCATGGCTAACTTAAGTTATTCCAGATATATTTTTATGAGAGTTGCATTTTGGATCTCTATTCGGAGTTGTTCAACTTATTTCCTCACAGCCTGTAAGTTCTTTTCCATCTGTTTGTTCTCGGCCATCAGAAATTCTATATTTGACTTTGCTGCTCCTGTGAAGGCCAAGTTGGCTGCAACAATGGAATTTAGATTCCTTCTGGTGTCTCTCATAATTAATGGATATGTGAGGTCATTCAGAAAGTGTTTCTTCTTTGCTTGTATAATGTTCTTCTAAATCTTTTCGTAAGTTAGATTGTACATATCCATGACTGGACCATCATCAAGAGGAACAATTTCCAGTTCCTCGCTTGGAGCTTGCTCTGTTTTTAGAGGAGAGGAGGACCGAATGGTGACTTGTTGAATTCTCGACATCATATCAACATATTTATTTAATGGCTCTGGTTCCACCTCTATGTCTTGAATCATAATCATCTCTTGAATTTCTTGAGCAAGCTCCTTGTCGTGCAACTATTTTCTCTCCTCTTCTAATAGCCAGTTTTTCGCTTGTTGTTTGGCTTGTCTCTGTGCTGATTATTCTTCTTCTATTCTTTGTCTTTCTTCTCCTTCTTTATTTTTCCTTCTTGTAATATCCTCTTCTCTTTTTCTTCCTTTTGATTCTATTATGATTCCTGCACCCTCTATTTCCTCTTCTTCTCTACTGTTATGGCCACTTTTAGGATAACTGGATTTTCTTTCATTTTGCGGCTTTGTTCTTGCACTAGGCTATGTGCAACTTTCCTCTTTCTCTTTTCACGCACTAGGTTGTGCCTTCCAATTGGTACTACCTTTGGAGTGACTTCCTTCTGCAAAGTAACTTGTGATGCTCCTGTGAAGCTGACTGGCTCACGGGACTTGGAGGCATTGTAACAATTCTTCATCTCCGCTTCCTCAGGCCTATGAAATGTCCCGCTTTTCTACTATAAATGAATCCTTGCACAATTTTCTTTACATATATTCCTAGGACCGTACGGATTGAAGTCCAAACAATCAAATGAAAATTTCTCTATCTCCTTGCTTTCCGTGTTTTTAACCTTCAAATTCTTGATCTCGTACAATCTGATTTTCAAAGGAAGAATAGGCCAAGGTGCTTTATTCTTCCTGTACAAAAAAATTTGTAACCCTGTGGAAAGATGGTAAGGAAATTCTTGCATGACCAACTTGTCGGTAGCATACCATGTTAGAATGTTTGGATACTTCTAAGCACCAAACATTCTGAGGAAAGTGCCATCTGTTGAGGCAAACCAATATGTTATTTATGACACTGCTTCCATTGACCCATGTGACATGCAAGGTGGTTCTTCCTTAAAGATTAAATTGTACAGTGGGATTAGGAAGTTATCAACCAGATTCTCCGTTACTCCTTTGTAGCTTCACTCTGAAAGAAGCTCGCAGTAAATGTGCATGGCAGTCTCTCTTGGTGACCAGGTCAATTCATGCCAGGAAATGATTGTGAGCACATATTGAATCTAGTAGGTAGTAAAACATGTAGAATCTAACTTGCTTGCCCTTGGGATCATTTTGGGCATTAGCTACATGGATCTTTAGATGTTGAGCCAACAAGTATGACCAAATGAATGTTTTTCCTTCGTTCATGATCTGATTTAGTAAGAATGCCCAAACTTTGGGGAATAATTCAGTACTCTACTGACCATAGTGTTAGATTCAGTATTTTCATACTACCACCAATGATCAAATATGCTCTTATAAAGTGGTCTTAGGTGTCAGTCAATTTTTTTCATTTCAATGAGCCTTCAAGTAAAAATTTGGTCACTAGGTATTAGGTCTAGGATTTGTTTTCACTCCTTCCAAAGTCTCCCAAGTATTGGTTCATGTCACCATTCGACTGAGTGCACCATCATTCAAAGAGTTTTCATCATTGTTTAAGGTTCTAGTGGTTCATTTTGCACCTTGTTTGTGCTTCAGTTGTGCTTGGGTAAGGCTCATCTCCCTCTCCTAGGGTTTTGAAGGTAATTTTTCGTGGATGGTCAAATCATCAACAAAACTTGTATCCTGATGCTCATACACCTTCCCCTATCCTTAATTTACCTTCTTAATCACTTCATGTCAGTGATATCCCTCAAATTCATCATTTTCCCACAAACCCTAGCTTATTGCTACAATTTGACACTTTCCTAGGTTAGGCCTACATTTTTCCCTTTTGGACCCCTTCCACTCACTCAATCATTGAAATTCCACTTTCTCCTACTTCCTAACATTACCCCCTACTTCCCAAAATTTTCTCAATAATTTATAAGCCCCTCATCCTCTTCATTTCCCTTTATTTCTACAAATCCCCTGTTTCACACATCGGGATAGGTTTTATTAAAATGATGTTTCTGAGCAAGAAAAGATGAATTTGAAAAAAGTGAGAGAGTTTTTTTTTCCATCATAGGCCCATAATAAAAACCTCCTTCAGTTTTTACACAGGTCTCATGGTTTGGGAGAAATGTCCAAAAATCATTTGCCTTAGGAGAGCTGATGCACTTCTAGAGTGACCTTGGGAAAATCAAGCTCTCTCCTAGCTAGAGTGACCAAATGACTTTATTGATGAGTTACATAATAACTATACACAGAGATATTTCCAATGAGCTATCATGAGCTCAATTTGGAGTTGTGGAAGACCTCCACAAGTTGACTGAAACAACACTCCGCATTTTGGCAGCCTCATTCTGCACATTTTGACCAGTGTTGGGAGATTGAGCTTTTGACAGGGAAAATTAGCTCCAAATTGAAAAATTAAATATGTTCTGGAAATTAAACTCGACAATATTTCCAACAAGCTATCTCACACTCAACTTGGACATCAAGAAGGCAATCAGAAGTCATCTTGAAGTGGCACTGCGCATTTAGGAGGTGGTGCTGCGCGTTCACGAGGTAACGTTGCGCGTTGAGCAGAAGGGCTAGAGAGGCCTCAAAACTTCAAAAAAATTCAAAATTTCCCTCTTTTACCTTCATACAAGTAAGTGGTCCTCCCATTGTTGGTTTTCAATTCAAATTTTAAACATAATTTCCCTTGGTTATACCTAAACCCTAAATTATCCCTTGGTTATGCCTAAACCCTAAACCCCGATTATTCCTTCTATCACCTATCACTAAAACTCTAAACTCTTTCCCTATATGATTCCATAACATCCACATCCATTTATCCCTCTCCCCAAACAGAAATTTCTCAAACAAACCAAGCCCTACCTCTCACTTTCATAATTCATATCCTTCCCTTCCTTTTCTAGTCTACCAAGACACCTCATAAGGTCATCTCCCTTCCCCTACCCATATTCACCATAACTCATTCCTCAATTACCTTCTCTAGGGTTTCAAAGGCTTCAAAACTCAACCAACATGGACACAAAGGAAAAAGATTATGAGGAGGAGGAAAACAGTGGCAGTGAAAGCATGGCAGATGAACCTCAGCGTCAGAGAAAAACACATAAGGGAGGTAGACATATCAGAGGAGCACAAGGAGATTGTTTGCAGCTAATAGGCAAGTGTTTGCTCCACATAATGTGGAAGGGACCTTGCCTTCTTAATCAACTCATAGGCAAATTATAGCTCCACAGGATGTGGAAGGGGCTTTGCTTTCTTCATCAACATAACAGGTACCGGTGTGGCAGCTCCACAAAGGGAAAGAAAAGATGTTGGAGGAAAATTTTGATGAGGAGGAAAAGAGAGATTTTGATTTCACAGATCATGATGAGCTGAGAAACATTATACTCGAACAATTGATTTAGAGGCTCAGGATGAAGAAACAATAAAGGACATCATCATATAGGAAAAGGAGGCTCAAGTCCAAGCATTGATGGACAATTTGGAGAGAGCCAAGTATGTCATCACATATTTGGAACAATAGAACAAGCAGTTGAGTGACAAGTAAGTCCTCATGGAGCTAGAACTTCTCAAGGTAAAACGACAAAGTGACAAGGAGGCACCGGTCACTTTGTCTCCTATTGAAAGGGAAATTGAGGATGATAAAGAGACTTGGCTTGAGAGACTCAATTTGCACCTAGAGAAGCTATTACAAAAGGCCAATAGGGGCAATCAGATGATCAGGTACATGGCCTACCATTACAGGATCCAAAACAAAATTTGCAACATGAGGGTTAAAAAGATGAAATCTAGGCTAAGGCGGGCTCTAAAGGGAAAAAAAAGAGGAGGATAGGCTTAGTTTTCTTGTTGAAGCTTCCTTGGCTCATCAGGATACTTGATGATGGTGCTTCTCACCAATTTTGGTCAAGTTTAGAAGAGTTTTTGTCATTTGCAAATTTTGAAATTTTAAACACAGAAAATCAGGCTCAACGCGCAGTGCCAGCTTTTCCTAGCGGCACCCAATGCACAAATGGCTTTCATTTTCTGATTCAGAGCGATGAATACATGCACCCTATGGATTTTATAAGTTTTTGGGGCAGAACTAGTCCACCAAAAGGTCAAAAATCACCCTAAAAATGACCTTTCTGCCACTTTTTGGACACACAAAAGCAGTATTGGGAGAATCAACTTTTGAGGGGTCAAATGAGCTTCAAATGAAGAAATTATGGGTGCTTTGGAAAGTAGACTTGAAGAAATTTTCAATGAGCTATCATGAGCTCCATTTGGATCCCGGGATGACCTCCAAAATGGATCTGAAAGTGGCACTACGCATTAGGCCAGTGGCACTACGCGTTGGGCCAGTGGCACTACGCATAGGGCAGATTTTCACAGGATGGCTATTTTTCCATTTTTTTTACTATGTTCATGGATTTTCTCTCATGGAGGTTGTTTTACTATGGTAAATGATGACTTGGATTGTAAATATGATGGATAATTAGTAGTAGAGTGTAGTACATTACATTAAAAGTCAATTTGAGCTCAAATGAATCAATTTTTCACTTTTAGAGGCAAGTCGTTAAGATGCCTATATTCTTGTTTCTTGTCCAGTGTTGGTTAGTTTAGCTCCTCATCTTAGGGACTCGACCCCTGAGGATGGGAGGAGGTTGAAACAAAGCCTATATCTTCTTCTTCTTTCTCATTGTAAAGGGTTGGACTCAGTTGGATGCTCATACCTTAATTGTACATCATTTTGTAGCAGTCTAGCAGGAGATTAATAAGAATTGCAATGATTTTTATGGGATCCATGTGGTATGGAGTTTCAGTACAATTTTTCCTCTTGTGATAATATGTTAGTATGTTTTGTGTATTCCATTAATAATTTCATTTCTTCTAAGTGAATGCTTTCAAGTTGATAGGCAAAATTCATTACATGAGTGCTCTACTTTGGGAAAATACTCACCATTTCATGTTTACTACAGTTTGGGAAGGATCCATGATAATCAAATGCTCTTCCTAGCCTCTCACTAGTATTAAACACCTCACCCATCAAGCCCTAGAGTGATAAACCTTATGCCTACCTTGCCCCATTAAACAACCTACAATTTTGACCTAATTCCCTAGACCTAAACTGTCCAACTCCTCCTAATCCAGCAAAACCCTTTCAAAATCAAATCAAAATTTCGAGCTACTATACCTAGCCTAAAATCCTTTTCCTGATCCAGTCATCTTAGCTGAGATCCTTACAGAGAGATCCCTCTCACGGCCTACTAGGGCTAGCCACTTGGCTAAGCATGGTTTGTGGTTACCCTAGCATTGCCTTCCTTCAGCCTGAGGTTCAATCCAAGTGATAACACATAGATCCTACAACATAAAACTATCAAGTACTAAAATGACTTCCTGAGAGATTTGGTCTTATAAGTGTTGGTGGGTGTCTGATGGAACTCTATTGGGTCTTTCACCCAGCCTTTAACAAGATCCTTTGTACTCAAGTAGTTGGTGACTGCATATAAGTGGGAATCCATGAGCAATTCTGGCTCCAGAAAATAATACATGAGATGGTAATCTAGTGCCAGGAAAGAGGAAATCCTTTGTCCACTAGTACTGCTAAGAGTCATGGTATTCACATATGTTAGAGATAGTATCCAACTGACAATGTCTTCACATAGGAAATTTAGGTACCTACATGTAATCTTGTGTAGCCCTAACCTTTGGACAATGATATAAAACTCTCAGTCTTCAAGATCTTCTTTGAAGATTCTTGTTGAGAATGCTTCATTCACTTTATGCCGTGTGATGTCTGACTCTTTCTCTATGAACAATTACGTATCTGAGAAAATTGGCAAGTTCACTAGAGTACTCTTAACTTCCTCCTCGGTGTTGCTTTCTATGGTGTCCTTTGAGGCAAATCCCTTGGGGGCCATGATGATAGTAACTCATCAAGAGAAGTGCTAAACAACTACAATACCTATAGGAGGAAAATGCACTCATCGAAAACATAAATTAGCTTCATAAAAATGAATCACAAAGCAAAATCAAGGCAACAATGATAAGACTGAGAGGGAAGACCACGCAATTCCTAAGTTGGGGGAAGAGACCGGCTTCATGAATTGCACATTGCGCAGTCTCAATAGTCAGGAGAGCAAATTGAGGCTTGATATTGCACAATGCATAATCTCAACCTCAGAAGACTAAGGGAGAGACTGTGCATTGTGTAGTCTCAGTGGCCAAGGGTGAGGCTTGAGCCCTAGAATTGTGCAATGCACATTTGGGAAATCTAGGGAATTTGCATTAGGCAGTCTTAGAGGCTAAGCATGAGGATTGAGCCTTGGACTTGCGCAATACCTAGTTGAACATGACAACTATTGGCCAAGTGAAGGGAAAATATGCCAGGAAAGAGGATGGGAAAGTGGTAAATCTAAGTGATAGAGTGTATATATGACTATGGAAAGATAGATCAATGAAAATCAAGTGTAGAATATTAAATTCAAAAGAAAAAACAAACATGCACAAGGAGTCGTTGAAATGGCGACCACTAATGGGAAAAACAAGAAAGTTGATGCGACACTTGTAAAAGGTGTATGACGTACTAAACCAAAAATTTTACAAGCTAATATAAGTTAAAATACCAGCAACCATGAAAACAAACAAGTAAAACAACACTCACAAAACTGAAACGACAAAAAATGATAAAATACAACAAATGCAAAACTCATATAGAAAAGTGCCACAAACTCCTTCGAAGTCTCCTTGATCTCCTTGGGAAGGCCAGTGCTCCAAGATCAAATTTTAAAATGAGATCTAGGGGCATTTATTATATAAATATAGGTTGGTTTGGGTTTCTGACCTACATGCATAAAATCAAGGAAAAAACGACACTTGGTGGAAAGTCCAAAAATAAAAACTTGTGCCACTCTTTGGAAACTAATTGATCATTCCCTATTTTCTATGGATTTCCTTTTTATTTTTTCTTTTTCAAGAAACTGACCATTCACACTGCTAAGAAGGATTGCGCAATTCCCAACCACAAGGGACTGGGAAACTCTTTGACTCAATGAATTACGCAGTTTCTAAGAGCAAGGGAAGATTTACACAATTTCTGAGCTCAAGGTTGGGATGTCCCTCAGGATTGTGTAGTTTATGAGCTCAAGGTTGGTTTGCCTATCTGGATTGTGTAATTCAGATTCTCAAGGTTGTCATGCCTTATAAAATTGCACAATTTCTAAAAGGAAGGCCGACAATGCTGCAAGGTGTGGGAAAAATATAGCTTGTGTTGAAAAGGTTCAAATTAGGATCAAAACAATACATCACAAGCACTGCATGAAAATATAAGTCCTAATCATAACATGAATATTTGATGACAACAAATGATAAGCTCCTATGGACAAAAGGGAGGCTCCAAAATCAAAGCATGGGCAAAATTTTTGAGGGTGGTTATCGAACCTACAACAACAACAAAAAAATTCTTCTTTTTTTTATACTTGTTACCAAACTTAGAAATGAGTTTGATCTATTCGAAAGGGAACTGCAAAAACTTATGGAAATCTTGCTGCATCCATATTTTGATCTCACTTATTGTTGTTTGGTCCTTGAATGATGTTTTATGATGGTTTCTTTAGCTCTCCTAGAAGGTATTCCTTTAATGGTTTAGAACCTGGAAGATCGAATTCCTCAATAAAACCAGTTCCCTTCTCCCATATTGCTAAACATTGACCCATGGCATTTTTAGCCCATTCTCTTACTTCCTTGGATTCTGTATCTTTTCGGCTTAAGGATGAATGCATTAGTCTTTTATCCTTCTTAGAAACTTTTGGAATTACTTATGACTATAATTCCTTCTCCAAGTAAAGGATGGAAAAAAATTTGACCTTGATATATTTATCTTCTTCTACTAAGGAATCAATTCTCTCAATAAGATTTAAAATTTCTTTATAAAATATTAAAATTGTATCCATGTGCTTGTAAAACTTGGATTGATCCTTCTTTAAAATTAAGCAGATTTGTAATGCATATTCTTTGAAAATTTCTAAACTCTGTATTTCTCCCTGGTTTTGATTGAGTTGATACTAAAGAGAATCGGCCTTATCTTTCAGAGTTATGGTCATGATTTCAATGTTACTTTCAGTTTCTTCTTTCAATATCCTAGTTTGATTCTCATGGGCTTCTTTCAATTCCAAAATATAATGAGCATGATTTGATTTTAACTCATTCAATTCCATCTGGAATTGATTCTAAATATTTTCTCTTTTTATTGCAAAAACTGGAACAAGAGTTGCAAAATATCTTTGCCATTTCTCTTCATTAAATAATTTTCTCTTCTCTAATTGTTTTTCCAATGCTTTAATTCTTTATAAACTACTATTGTAAGAAGCTTCTAGCTCATTAATATGATATTGATTATAATTTACAAAATAACCTAAGGTATGTGAAGATTCATTTTCTTTCTCCTTTACATTGCCTGAAGCTTGCCAACTGTATTTAGAAACATTTTCTAGAGAATCAAACTTTATCTTCTTAGTTTTTCTAAACACTGACTTAGTTGGGGAATTAAAGTAATACTCTACTAGAAAAGGAACAATATTAGAAACCATTTTGAGTTCAGAAACATGTTTAAATATAAAATAATCCCAAGGAATATTAGTTGAAATAGGTTTCATTTAAGTATCAAGAGCTGTTTGAAGGACTGAACATTTATCAATCTGTGTGGTGCTCCAGTGTCTCTTTATATTTTTCAGAGAGAATATCAATAGGTATTTTCTTATCCTTTTCTACATGAACCTCCATTTCTTCACTTTTTATGTTCTCTGACTTCCTCTTCTCTATGTCTTCGAGAGAACTGATGACAATAATCCCATGTTCATGTCATGTTTCCTTGTCCGCTAAATTCACTATTTTTGGGTCTTCTTCCTTTTTCTCAGGGAATTCTGTAGTTGTAGCATATTTTGTGACATGTTTATATTACTTTATAACTATTTATTCCCTTGTAATTGATTTTTCACCTGTAATAAAAACATCTGTTTTTTTTTCAATTTGAATTCCTTACTCTTCTTGAGAGATAGAGGAAGGATCTGAAGTAATTTATTTGAAATTAAATTGAAAGAACTCAAAAGTTTTAAGTTCTTCTACAAAGATATTAACATGGAGACTCTTCTCCCTTAAGAATCCTTCAAAAATATTTTCTCTTAATTCTTGTAATTTGGCCCTTCCTTCAACATATAAGAACTTTCCTCTATCAAATCCTACTGGAAATCATCAATGGTTATGAAAACCTCATTGAAAGGAGGATCCTGATGAGTGAATATTTTAACATATCTTATTGTTTTATAATGATTACCAATGATTCCATGGGGTTCATATTCATAATGAGGTAAAGAATAAATCCAAAAATATTGGAACTCCTATGATTCTTTGAATGCGTGTCCCCGATTTCTGATATTTATTTCTCCAAATTCAATTGGAAATACTGGCCAGATTATCTTTTGCAGTTTGCTAAATTTCTGATCGTGGTTGTACAAAGCAGCTTGATTTGATACTTCCCTTAAAGCAAGTCTTTCAAGAATGTATCTCGGTAAAAGGTGAAGAACAACCTTACTGCGATAAACCCTTATCTAAGAAAATAGTTCTTCTACAAACCAATTTCCTAATTATTCTAGGCCTTCTTTGAGACTTTCACTTATCCTTGGAGGGGAATTACCAAAAAGAATTTCATGAAGAGGGATCATAAACAAATGACAGATATCATAAAAGTGTAATTTGAAATTCCTTTCCAAAGTATTGGGGCATAATTATGAATGGGGAGTTTTTGATTAGCCAGATAATTCCATTTCATTAGGGGAAATGGGACTGAAGCAATAATGATATCCATTAGGAAAGAAAACATACAAAATATCTATTTGTAGTCAGGAGGAGATATCAATGATAATTTCAAAGTGTCTGTGATGTTTTGTGATAAAATATCAGCCCAATTAAGGTGATTTGAATCATGAAGGGTACTATGGATTATGGGAATCCATTTCCTTCTACAATGTTCTGGATCCTTTTCTCCATGCAATCGGGTTAACAATTTGATAAGAAATCTGACGCTTTCTTAAAAATAGAAATGGGATATTCTTTTGAATATTTGAGCTTAAACCCTTCTTCTTCTTCTCGTAACCAACCTTCAATAACTTTGTCATTATCCTCCTCACATGGTTTGAAAACAGTGTTTCACAAATTGTCAAGGAATTAAATATTGAGGTGGATTTCAGGGGAACTGAGCTTATAAATGGCAAACACGACTTCTAGTTTTCAAGAGGCTATAACATTCATGTTGTGGTATGACACAATACTTGTTGGGATATCCACATGTACGAAAATACAAGAAATTATATCATAATAAGGGAATATTTTAGCCCTAACAACTACCTAATGCAATCATATTTTCCTAATTCCCTCCAAAATATTATTCTTTGATTGAGAAGCTTTTCCAATTTTCAACCACTTTCTATTTTCAAAGAAAGCAAAAATCTCCTCCCACTTCATTGTACCTGCTTTCTGATTTTTATAAGTGGAATCAGAGGTCAGGGATGCATTGAGGTTATATTCCTCTGGTTCTAGATTGTCCAATTCTTTTAGTGTTCCTTTTATATGCTCCACTGCTTGTCTCGTTGTAGTAGATTTTCCCTTCTTGCATGTGAACAAAAAAATAAAAAGTGAGTTATCTTTGGTAAAAATTTATGAAATAAGGATGAACAATCCTTTAATAATATAATTTTACCTAAATAGATCACTTTTCCTTCTTACATTTCAAATTTCTCTAAAACAGGTCTAGCACTTTGAAACAACATGCAAGCTAAAAATGAGTTGAGAAGTTATGAATTTTGATTAAAAATCGGGGAATGCGTGAATTATTTGATATGACTTTATCATTAATTTCGCATTATGTAATCCAACTGTTTTCTTCTGCAAAATCGAGACAATGCAAGAGAATTTTAATGTCGGTATTAAATCAAAATTATTTAAGTGTGAAAAAGTGGAAAACCAAGCTTCAAGTCAATTTATTAATGATAAATAAAAAACAAAAATTTACGCAAATCGAGAAAAATAGTAGTTTATTAAACAATCAGGTAGTCAAGAAGTTGGGGAGTCGGATGGTTGTTTATTTTCTTAATGAATTTTACCTACCTCTGACCCTAACTACACAGGAGTTGGGTGATACTGAAAGGTCGAACGGTGAATGATAGTCGGGAGGTCAAAGATTCAGGTGGTCGGGTGGCCGAGTTTGAAATATGATTGGATAAATCGGAAGTCGGCCCGACTTTGATGTTGGAAGGTTGGGGTTGGGATTATGCATTTCAATTATTCATGAAAAAAAATATAATCTGACCTCCTACTTAATAAGTTAATTTTTTGTTTTTTCAAAAAAAAAAAATCTTTTTAGGGAAGACAAGAAAAATTTATATAGGGACATTGCTTTTTTCTTTTACAAAAAACAAAAAAGAGGGTTTTTGTAATCCTAACAACAAGATTCCATATGTGAGATGTTAGTTGTATATAGTAGAGAAGTTACATAATATTCACACCAATCAGTTATAGGCTTAGATCATTGAAGGGAATAGCTAATAACTTGAAAAAGAGAGTCAAGAAGGAGAAAAATATTGTCAAACTACATTCACATAATATATGATGATTCTAATTAGGAGAAATAGCTTGAAAAGAAAATTGGGTGCATGACATGAATTCTTTAATAATTTGACGTACCCTCTATTCTCATTGGAAATTACTTTTATGGCCACTAGAAAATTATAGCAGCTCATTCCTCTAACTCATGTGATCTAAAAGAGCTAGTCTAGCGCTGATCCTAGCTTTCCACAAGAAACAAACCAAGCAATGAAACTATATGTTTGTCTAGCACTTATCCTAGCCTTCCACAAGAAACAAACCAAATAGTGAAACCAAAATCTCTCAAATTCATTTCATTAATGGAAGCTAACAACCGATTATAGGCTTTGATCATTGAAGGGAATAGCTAGTAACTTGAAAAAGAGAGTCAAGAAGGAGAAAAAAATTGTCAAAGTTTCTTCACATAATATATGATGATTCTAATTGGAGAAGTAGCTTGAAAATAAAATTGGATGCATGGCAAAGGATGATAATCATAGGTCATCAATTAGTTTAGAAGTGTGTTCCATACAAATATAAATGGCTTCTTCTATTCATGTGGAGTGATACTTACCACTCCTTTTCCATAATAAAAATAAATGGAGAAGTTTGAGGCATCAACAAGAGCTCCTAGGATTACGGACTTATTAGAAGTACAAGCACATGGAATTCATTGAGGTTATTAGTTTATGATATAGGAGATGTTTCCATTCTAATAAAATAAATATCAAGGCCATCTCTCAATTCAAGGAAAACAGGAGTGTTGTCACTCGATAACATAAACATGAATTTTAAATTCTAGTAATACAATATAAAATGAATGTCATAGAACAATTGGCTTGCAACCATGCATCTATGAGATCTAGATAGACCAACGGATCACCTAATGCAACATGGGAAACTATAATTTTATCCTTCAAATAAAAATGAAAAACACTTACATCATGAACTTGTATTGCACATACCTTGAGAGAAATCTCATTAAATTGCAAGAACATAATTTAATTAATCAAAAGAAATTAATAAATACCAAACATGTCATATATGGGATTTCTAAAATAACATACCATTAATTAGATTTTACAATCAATATTAAGAAAATTTGTCCAAACAACTAGATGGATAATAGGCTACTAGGGTATGAAAATACCATATTGTGTAGATTTTGTGCCATCTCCTTTGGGCTTAGTTTCCTGATCGATTCTTTCATGTCTACTACTAACCTAAAAGGTGAACATAAAATGTATGAGCAACACCATAAAATTTATGTGACTTTAATTCATTCACAATTTGAAGAAAAAAATCTATATACATGGTAATACTTAGGGTTTATGTACATCAATGAGTTCATTAAGCAACAATTGTTCCATTTGTTTAAGTATTTCGTCATTCAAAAATGTTGAAAACTGCATAAATTAGAATAAATATATAAGTGATTTTTGGAGACAAAATGTATATATAGTTCAACATAATAAATTTATATGTAACATGAATTATAGCTAATCTTGTAAGTGTGATTTTATAGTTCATTAATCATAGCTTCCTAGAACATGCCTCGCCAAGGCTATGACTATCGTGATCCAAGGATTACTCCACATGATCTCTACAAGATGTTGCATATATTGTTGGCATTATGACACAGGTTTGGCACTATGGCACAGGTATTGTCCTTGATGGCAACTTACTTGGAAAATCACTCAGATGACAGCTCAGGCTCACAGGCTCTCAGAATAAAGGAAAAGGAGGTATACGCAGGTTCCTGTTGACAAAGTCGCGTATACACGTTGTTACACAGTAATTTGTCACCGTTTGTCACCGTCCCCATTATCCCTCTCCTGCACCTTGGAGGACTCATCCCGGGACTTGTGAGAAGTGACAAGACTTGAAACCACTTGCATTGTTCCCCTCTGAATACAAGCTTCATGTGCCCTGAAGACATCTCCTGCAGCTTGCCCATAAAAATAGCCCTTTTTGCATTAGCGCGGGTCCCTTGTGTACTGCTCGCGCCAATGAGGGAAATCCTCTAAAGAGGGCGCGCCAATTGGCGCTCTGTCCCAGAGTCGCAATCGCGCCAACCTACTTGGGCAAAGTTTTTAACAAATCAACTTCCGAAAGTTCTCTCCAACTCATTCACCAACTGAAGCTATGTTAGGTGAGGATGGTTTGGCTTCGAATCTCCTTGAATTGGAAGTAGTTTGCCACCCTTCCATGGAAGTTTCCAAGTGATAATGCCAAATCCATGATTAATGTGATTGATCTTATCTTTCCCTCCTTCATCTATAAAAGCTTGTCTCCATACCTTGAGCAAGCTAGTAGTAATGGTAGTGGTAATGTTGATGTTGTAAGGAAGATATCAAGAGATCAAGAAGAGTTGCAAGAGGTTTCCTTGTGTCCATAAGGCTTAATCTAAGTAAGGAGATCTTGTTACTAGAGAGAGAGAGGCTTGTTCCCCATCCCATCATGCTTTGCAAGACTTGTGTAGATGAGCACCCAGCCAAAGGAGGACTCAACGTCATAACATTGGTTGTATTCTCTTTTGTTGATTATTAATAATAGATGACTACTATTATGGTTCCACTCTCATTTGTCTTTGTAATGGTTAATGTGAGTTATGTCCTTTCTGACTGATGTATAATTGCATTTATTAGGTTTCACGCTTGTGTTTGTGTTTCTCTTTGTGTGTGCAGGTGTCTATTCACGAGGATCGTGGAGGATTGTGACCGGCCAAAGCGAAGGAGCGAGGGCGACGTCTCTTTATCAAACATTAGCGTTGGAATCCAAGTAGGTTTTCATTGCCTACCTTTTATTTGCAATTATGAACTTGCATAGTAGCATTGACTAATTGTTGCTAGACCCGTTCTGGGCTAGTAGGGATCGCCTCTATCCGTAGAGGGGATTTACCTCTCCAACACACGTGGGATAGCCAATCAAAAGGCGTGTATACGTATGCATGCACTTTCATGCAAGGAAAAGCGCGTACATGTGGGAAAACTTATTTTTTAGTCCATGGTATTTAGTCCTTGTTTTTTGGACCTATGGTTTTGGACCATGGTATCTTGTCTGAAATGTTGAACCCAGGTATTGGGTCCCAAGTATTGGTTCTAAGTGGTTTTGGACCATGGTATTGAAGAAAGGCCTAAGACTATAAAAGGGGAAGGAGATCATTAGGCATAGGCACACTCAAGGATTGAATATCTTATGAAAAACAAGATCTAGAATACTGGTCATTGGGTTATGGTGCATGTTGAAAATGCAACAAGATGATGGAGCTTAGTGGAAAGGAGTCGCCTTCACTAAGTGGGCCCGCAGGCTATTTTTGGCGCAAAGTCTATTTTTAGACCATGTCTATTTTTAGACATATGGATCACAGTCTATGAGTTGCAGTATGTTGTTTATGGATGATTGGTCATGTTGGGAAAAACAGATGGACTTCTATTTTTGGTTCACAGTGGAGTGATCAGAGTCTATTTTTAGACTGCCGGGCTAAAAATAGAAACAATCAAATATTATTAGCCCTTAATAGTAATATTTGGACTCTAAACATTATCTTATTCTCTTGGAGCACTTCAGTTCGAGCTACGGATGTGGCACATGCAGCTGACAAAAGGAATCACGTGGCTTCTTATGTGTTAGTTGAGCTATTGGATGGAGGACTTCAGTTAGAACTCATGCATGTGAGTTCTGTGGAGTTGGATGTGGAGTTGATGGAGTTGTGTTCAATTTGACTTGGTTGAACTAGTTGTATTTAGTCTAACTAAAGAATACACTAGTGATGAGTTGTGTGAATTGATTGTTAATTAATTCACTAATTATTAACTCATAAAGCAACTAAAGAATACATCAGTTAACTCAATGCATGGACAGTTCAACAGAGATAGGTGTTAGAGGTCAGTGAAAGGGTGAGTTGTGACTATCAGTTGTGCATGCGATTTGCACATGCAGGGATTGAGTTAATGCCAATGAGGATTGCATAGTGTGGGCCAATATCAAGGCAATTGTAGCTTGTGCTCACGTGTTTTTCACTTTGGATTGTGCAGTGGAGGCAGGCAAAGCAGCGGAGGAGATTTGAACCTGTGACTTGTTTGTATCTGAGCTAGTTTTGTGTGTAATAGGTGGAGATAGTGCTGGATACTTCAGAGGAGTATTGTACTATGTATTGTTACATGTCTCAATCATTAATATACAGATAGTGTGGGGTTTTTAGCTGTAATCCTTCCCCGGGTTACATATTGTGTTAATGTGTGCATGCGATTGATGTTTCATTGTTTTTGATGCTGCTAAATTGATGATCAATGTAGAGGAGGTTATGTATTATGCATGTATTCCGCAATAGTGTATAATCGGGATAATATCTTTGAATAAGTGTCATATTATTCAAAATTTCTATAGTGCATAGCTGGATCTGAATCAAGGAGGAACTTGAGCGCAAGGAGAAGGATAAGTTCTATTGATGGGTCAAGATCTTAAGGCTTGAAGAGAAGTACCTTTGTGTGATTTTGATATGTTATATTTGGTGCATGACTTGATCTATGAATCTAATGATCTGGGTATTACTTATGTCTGAATAATTGGAAAGGGTAAGATTATCTTTTATAGATCTGTACGTAGGTTCAGTGTAGCAAAGGCGTGTATTAACGCTAGTTCGGTAATTCAAAATAGCGTATATGCAGGTTGGCCTTAATACATCAGTGTATGCACGTAGGTTTTACATATTGAAGTAGTGTACGTCTCATGAAAATATGTTTTAGCTACTTCTGTTTATTGCTGCAGTGTTCTTAGTTCAGGATTGGTTTCTGGTTACTGTGTATTCTGGTTACAACTTTCAAAGAAGTGATTGGTTGATTCAGTTTTTATTGGTGAAAAGGAGATTGGTTGATGCAGATGTATTTGATGATTGATTATTGTTATTGATGGATCCAATTTGAAAATTTATGAAATGTGGTCCCTAGAAGAAAAGATAAGGTTGTAGCCTTCTGTAGGTCAGCACCTATGTACTAGTACTTCAGCTAGTACAAGAGCTAAGGGGGTTGTAGCTCCCTTCCAGGAGAAGTTGGAGAATGAAAGAAGGTTGTAGCCTTCTACAGGTAGAAGCCTGCATACCGGTATAAGACTGCACCAGTACAGAACCATTGTAAACAGAAGTTTCTTATTAAAAGAAGATAGATACGAATTGCAGCAGGTGGTTTTCACCCACATTAGGTTTCCATCTTATATCTTGTGTTCTTGTTTGTGACTGTCTGCTCTATTTTACTGTATCTGGTTACTGTTTATATGGTTCTGATGCACATATTAATGATCAACATCTGAAGAAGTCTGCATGGGGTAGCTCAAGTGGAAATGGCCGTGGAAATGAAGTCTCACCGAACCGGAGATCTTGGGTTCGATTCTTGTGCTACCCTCCCCTGAAATGGGGTGAGTAACGGACATGTAAAAACTTGAAAATGAGAAGGTCCTACCTAAGCTTACAAAAAAAAAATGATCAACATCTGAAGAATAAATTAAGTTACAAGTCTGCAAGTTATACACTAGTTTCCTTAATTACAGTTGCGTATATATGCAGTTTTCACTAACTGAAGTAGCGTATACAAATCTGATTGTGGAATGAAAAATATTTGACTTAATAATACTGATTCAACCCTCCCTCTCAGTATTATTTCCAACAATTGGTATCAAAGCAGGTCCTTTAGAAGAAGCTTGATCGCTTGAAGGAAGATCTTTCATCATGAGAAACTACGAAAAGGAGGCATCCATCAGGCCACCTATCTTTGATGGGAGCAACTTCATCTATTGGAAGGTAAGAACCACAACCTATCTTCAATATCTGGGTACAAAATTTTGGGATATTGTGGAAGGAGGATACACATTTCCATCAGCAACTCCTACAGATATGGTTGGTAAAAAGCGGTATGAAACAAATGCAAAGGATGTCAATACTCTATTGGGAAGTCTATCTCAATCAAAATTCATCAAGGTTATGCAGCTCAAAACTGCCAAGGAAATATGGGACAAGATCATTCTAAGCTATGAAGGAGACGATCAGGTAAAACGTGTAAAACTACAATCTCTCATAATTCAATAAGAAACTCTTAGAATGCACAATGATGAAAGTGTGGCTAATTATTTCTTACGTATAGATGAGATTGTTAATTGCATGAAAATTTTGGGTGAAGAAATAAAATAAGTTACTTTAGTTGAAAAGGTTCTAAGATCCTTGTATTCTAAGTTTGAATCAAAAGTTTCTGCCATAGAAGAAAAGTAGAATCTTCAGAGCATTACTATGTCACAGCTACACAATATTCTAACTGCTTTTGAAATGAGAAAAGGGGGTCCATCAAACATGAGAGAATCCGCATTAAAAACTTCAGGAAAAGGAGAATACAATGAGTCAGGACATATGTTAGAAGGAGAGGAAGAATAAAACTTTGTCAAGAACCTTCAACGGGGATCTGGAAGATTCAGAGGTAAGCTACCTTTCAAATGCTTTACTTGTGGAAGAGTCGGTCACTATGCAGCCAAATGTCCTCATAAGGATAAGCTTGATAGAGGTAAGGAATTGGTTAAATGGAGCAGAAAACAGACGGTAAGTAAGAAGAGTTATTATACTCATGAAGACAATGATGGACTTTCAAATAGTGAAGAAGATGAACATGGTAATGATTATAGACTTTCGATGGCTTTTGAAGATGATGATTTCTTGGATGCTATAGATGAAGATGATCTCTATGAAGAAATTTCTAAACTTAAAATATATTCAGAAGAAAAGAGTATGATCATAGATAATCTAACATTCCAACTTGCTGAAAAGAAAAAAACACAATGAAAAATTAGAATGTGAAATTGTGGGACTTAGAAAAGATATTGAGAAAACAAAAGCTCTTAATCTTAGATTTGCTAAAGGATTTGAAACTTTAGATGAAATTATCAAAGTGCAGTGTTCTCCTCTAATCAAGACAGGCCTTGGATATACTAAAGAAGCATCTCAAGCATAGAAGCCATCCACCTCCAAAAGTTATCTTGATGTAGCAAGGACAAGTGAATAGGTTGACTATCGTCAGCAAAGGCATAAACCAGATCTCCAGGTAAATTGAGGTCAATCTACTTCAAGGATGAACAGAAGCTACAACCAACCGCAGGTAAATCATTTTGCTTCAAGAATGAATGTTAATATAAAATACAATCACATGGTCAATAGCTTTGATAATCGCAGGAATTTCTTTAATGGCCAATGTTTCTCTTGTCATAACTTTGGACACAAAGCTTCTCAATGTGTTGCCTACAAGACCATCATGACTAGAGAAGCACGAAATCAAAGGAGTGTGATTGGGATCATGAAAATGACCTACAATAACTTTTCTGCTCTTGAAAATGAAATAGAATGTTCTATTTGTAACAACTTCGGTCATGACGATTCTGAATGCAGGGGTAGGTTTCAGCAAACATCTCAGAAGGAGCGAGCTTCATTGGGTTCCAAAACATGGAGAAAGAAAGAACCAAAACCAAAAAGATGTGGTATAGCATTATATGTGGAAGGATAGGAAAACCATTGGTACATCGTTAGTGGATGCTTGAAATGTATGACAGGTGATAAAGAAAAACTTTAGTCATATAGTGCCTTAGAAAAGGAAAGGAAGGTCTCATTTGGAAATGACACCCCTGCACTCATAAAAGGTAAAGGTTCTGTTATTTTGAAAGAAAAAGTCAAAGCAGGAAATGTTATGTATGTTGATGGCTTAAAGCATAATCTATTGAGTGTTAGCCAAATGTGTGATCAACGAAATGAGGTAATATTTCGATCAAATGGATGTATTGTTCGTGAGCTTGATACAGAAGAAACAATGGTCAAAGGCATAAGAACTCAAAATAATTTATACATACTCAAGGGAGGACAACAACAATGCTATCTAAGCAAGAATGATGAACATTGGCTATGGCATAGAAGATTGGGGCATCTAAGCTTCCCTCAAATAAGGAAAGCATGCAAATATCAGGTTGTTTGTGATCTTCCTGACATCAAAATTCCAGACAATACAATATGAAAATCATGTCAGTTTGGTAAGCAAACCAGAACTCATTTCCCTGAGAAGGAAGGATCAGCTAGTAAGCCACTTGAACTTGTCCATACTGATTTATGTGGTCCATCAAGGAAAAAATCACCTCGTGGAGAAGAATACTTTATATTGTTCATTGACGATTTTTCTAGGATGTGTTGGATAGGACTTCTGAAGCATAAAGATGAAGCTTTCGAAAAGTTCAAAGCTTTCAAAGCCTTGGTTGAAAATGAATCAGATCGCAAAATCAAATGCCTCAGGTTTGATCGAGGAGGGGAATTTACCTCGGATGAATTTTTTGACTTTTTTGAAGAACTTGGAATAAGAAGGGAATTCTCTACTGCAAGGACTCCTTAGCAAAATGGAGTAGTGGAAAGGATGAACAGAACAGTTCAAAAAATGGCTCGTGTTATGCTTGATGAGCCTGGAACTCCCGCAACCTTCTGGGGTGAAGCTTCATTTGTTGCCATTACTATTCTCAACAAAACAAACGTCCGTGTAAACAGCACTCAAACTCCTCATGAACTTTGGTATGGTAATACTCCTACATTAAAATACTTCAAAATTTTTGGAAGCAAATGTTACATCAAAAGGACTGATGAAAACCTTGGCAAGTTTGAACCTAGGACAGATGAAGGCATTATCCTTGGTTACTCTTCCCGAAGTAAAGGATATAAGTGTTACAATAAAATACTCGGAAAAATAGTTGAAAGTATTGATGTAGTGATTGATGAAGCAGGAAACAATCCAAGGCAGGTAAAATCCAAAGATTTCGAAGATGATGAGGACTATCCTTCAACATCAAATCAGACTAATGATGAAGAAGAAACCTATGAGGCACCAGAAGAACAGATAAGGGTAGAAGAAAAGACTCCATCCAGGTACGTCCAGAAGAATCATCCAGAGACTCAAATTTTGGGGCAGAAAGGGGCATGTGTACAAAAAAGAAGAACTATTTCAGAAGCTTTAAGCTCTCTAGCGTTTCTCTCCTCCATTGAACCACGAAATGTAAGTGAAGCATGCAAAGATGAATGCTGGGTCAAGGCCATGAATGAAGAACTTGAGCAAATTGAAAAGCATAACACTTGGGAGTTGGTTCCTAGACCAAATGATAAGAATGTCATAGGAACAAAATGGATATTAAAAAACAAGCTGAATGAAAATGGAGATGTTATTAGAAACAAGGCCAGATTTGTTTGTAAAGGGTATGCTCAACAAGAAGGTATAGACTTTGAAGAAACTTTTGCACCAGTTGCTAGACTTGATGCCATAACAATGTTCCTTGCCCTTTCTAGATTTCAGGAGTTCAAAGTATATCAAATGGATGTGAAATCTGCCTTTCTAAATGGAGACTTAGAAGAAGAAGTGTACAGTGAGCAACCAGATGGATTCATCCTTGGAAATGATCCAAAACTTGTATGCAGACTCAAAAAGGCTCTCTATGGCCTTAAATAGGCTCCAAGGGCTTGGTATTTTCGTTTCGACAAATACCTCCATAAACAAGGTTTTTCAAAAGGATCAACAGATAGCAATCTATATATAAAAATTTACAATGATAAATTGCTAATACTTGTTGTGTATGTTGATGATATCATCTTTGGTAGTAATGAAGAAACCATGAGTCAAAACTTTGCTTTGGTGATGCAGAAAGAATTTGAAATGTCCTTACTTAAGGAGCTCACATATTTTCTTGGCTTACAAGTCCAACAAAACAAAGGCGGTATCTTTCTATCACAAACCAAGTACCTCAAACAGATCTTGAAGAAATATGGCATGGAAGATTCGAAACTAGTATGTACTCCTATGGTAACAGGATGCTCAACGAAAATGATGAATCAACAACAGTACATAAACTAACCTATAGATCCATGATTGGTAGTCTTCTTTATCTGAAAAGTACCCGACCAGACATCATGCATGCAGTGGGAATAGTTGGAAGATTCCAAGCAAATCCAAAGGAAGCACACCTTTAGGCAGTGAAGACGATTTTCGAATATCTTCAAGGAACACAAAACTATGGTTTATGGTATCCTAGAGACACAGATCTCACACTTCATGCATATACAGACACAGATTGGGCAGGAAGCTTGGATGATAGAAAAAACAATAGTGGTGTTGCATTCTTTATGGGATCCAGATTAGTATCTTGGTTCAGCAAGAAACAAAGTTCAATTGCATTATCTATAGCTAAAGTAGAATATGTTGCTGTTGCTTCTTGTTGCACGCAACTCCTTTAGATGATGCAAACATTACAAGACATTCAAATCACTTGTACTCCACCTATCTCCATTTTTTGTGATAATACAAGTGCAATCATCATTTCAAAGAATCCTGTCATGCAGTCCAAGACCAAGCACATACCTATCAAGTATCATTTTCTCCGAGAACAAGTGCTTGAACAAAAGGTCAAATTGGAGCATGTCCCCTCCAAGGAATAGGTTGCTGATATATTCACCAAACCGCTGCCCAGGGAGACATTTGAATACCTCAGACAGAAGTTGGGATTAGTTGATGCATCATCTTGCTATTGACACTTATCTGTTTCAGAGAACAGTGGTTGTACGCGAGTTTTATGAAGTGTATCTGCGTACATACGCTGGTTTCTATGGATACAATCGCATATATGTTGGTTGAAGACAAAAAGTGGGCCAAACTCAGGATGAAAAGAGTCTGATGTGCGTTTGACAGAGACCATCTAGCACAGGTTCATGGGGAGCATATACTTCTAACAATTCACTGTTGGCATTATCTTAGAAGATCTTGGTTCAAATTCGCAGCGGGTTTTGGTTCAGGTGGAACAGGTGCAGAGGGAGATCATGGTTGTTGGTCTGGATGAGGATTGACAGACACTGTTGATGTTAGTTATTGATGATTATCATAGTCTTGTCTTAGATATTTAGTCTCTATGTCATGTATTTATTTTATTATCAAGGTCATGTAACAGCCTACTTTGGTTTCCCCACTATGCCTGGGATGGATGATGTAATGTTCTTATTTTATCATGTGTTAACTTTTGGTGTATCCCCACTTGGTTGGGTGGATGATTCAATCCCCACTTGGTTGGGAGATGGATGTATGTATGAATCTTTGGTGATAGGAAGGTCATTTATGATGTATAGAGTCATGTTCTTTCTTGAAGAACATCTCTTTTGCAAACCTTGCCTACAGTCAGGGGGAGCATGGACATCACAGCAGAACAAAGATTTCAGAATGTACTCAGGAGGAGCATAACCCTTTTCCCTTGATGAAAAAGGGAAAGAATGACTTTGAGTATCTTGGGGTTGCCATCAAGTCCAAAGGGGGAGATTATTGGCATTATGACACAGGTTTGGCACTATGGCACAGGTATTGTCCTTGATGGCAACTTACTTGGAAAATCACTTAGATGACAGCTCAGGCTCACAGGCTCTTAGAATAAAGGAAAAGAAGGTATACTCAGGTTCCTATTGACAAAGTTGCGTATACACGTGGGATAGCCGATCAAAAGGCGTGTATACGTATGCATGCACTTTCATGCAAGGAGAAGCGCGTACATGTGGGAAAACTTATTTATTAGTCCATGGTATTTAGTCCTTGGTTTTTGGACCTATGGTTTTGGACCATGGTATCTCGTCCGAAATGTTGAACCCAGGTATTGGGTCCCAAGTATTGGTTCTAAGTGGTTTTGGACCATGGTATTGAAGAAAGGCCTAAGACTATAAAAGGGTAAGGAGATCATTAGGCAAAGGCACACTCAAGGATTGAATATCTTATGAAGAGAAAGATCTAGAATATTGGTCATTGGGTTATGGTGCATAGCTGGATCTGAATCAAGGAGGAACCTGAGCGCAAGGAGAAGGATAAGTTCTATTGATGGGTCAAGATCTTAAGGCTTGAAGAGAAGTATCTTTGTGTGATTTTGATCTGTTATATTTAGCACATGACTTGATCTATAAATCTGATGATCTGGGTATTACTGATGTCTGAATAACTAAAAAGGGTAAGATTATCTTTTATAGATCTGTATGCAGGTTCAGCGTAGCAAAGGCGCATATACACGCTGGTTCGGTAATTCAAAATAGCGTATATGCAGGTTGGCCTTAATACAGCAGCGTATGCACGTAGGTTCTACATATTGAAGTAGCGTACATCTCATGAATATATGTTTTAGCTAATTCTATTTATTGTTGCAGTGTTCTGAGTTCAGGATTGGTTTCTAGTTACTGTTACTATATTCTGGTTACATCTTTCAAAGAAGTGATTGGTTGATTCAGTTTTGATTGGTGCAAAGGAGATTGGTTGATGCAGATTTATTTGATGATTGATTATTGTTATTGATGGATCCAGTCTGAAAATTTATGAAACGTGGTCCCTGGAAGAAAAGAGAAGGTTGTAGCCTTCTACAGGTAGAAGCCTACATACTGGTATAAGACTGCACAAGTACAGAACCATTGTAAACAAAAGTTTCTTATTAAAAGAAGATAGAGACGAATTGCAGCAGGTGGTTTTCACCCACATTAGGTTTCCACCTTATATCTTTCGTTCTTGTGTGTGAATGTTTGCTCTGTTTTACTATACCTGGTTACTGCTTATATGGTTCTGATGCACATATTAATGATCAACATCTGATGAATAAATTAAATTATAAGTATGCAAGTTATACGCTAGTTTCCTTAATTACAGTTGCGTATATACGCAGTTTTCACTAACTGAAGTAGCGTATACAAATTTGATTATGGAATGAAAAATATTTTACTTAATAATACTAATTCAGTGCCCCCCCCCAGTATTATTTCCAAAATATATCTCGAGATCCTATCGATACATCTCTCTCTGCACCTCATCCAGAACATTAACAAATGGTGTAATTTTCTCCTCACCCTTTAAGCACTTCCTCTTTCTTAATCCAACTGATACTACCCACAAAACATCCTGAACAACCTCCTTAGTCTTCTCCCTTCTTTGAGCTCATGTGTTGGATGCAACATCTAATTCATCTCAAAATGAAACAACTTTAGGTGGTCGAGGTGCTAAATGAGGTTCTGGAGCCATAAATGCAACATATCACATAGCATCAGGTCATTCATATGTATGACCTTTCCCAGCTCCATAGAATTCAGATCCTGTATCTCTATAATTTTGATCCATGTGCTCCCAAAACTAGGGATACAACATCCTCACAAAATATTGTGGCACTTCATCATTATTGGGTAACTTTGCGTTTGGCATATATGAACTTCTGATAAAGAAATGATGCAATATTAGGGTCATTAAATCTTGCAACCTTCAAACGATTTTTATCTTCAAGTCACAAGTCAAACAATGAGAAGGCCATTTCTTTAGTGACCCTTTCTTTCACTTATTTAAAGGAGTTCCTACCCATAATTGATGCTCTCCTCCTATGTATCATGTCATAAAAAACCTCAATCATTGGTCCAACCCCATGATACGCCGCTACAAGATTCTCCAAACTATGCAAAATTATTTGGAGACAATCTCTAGTAGAACTAGAGAGATTGTTATTTTCTAGCTCATTTTGCAATCTCATTGAATGCACCCTGAAGTCATCAAGAGTAAGAGTGGAGATGTTGTCTTCCCAAGGAACCTCCTTAGGAACATCTCGAGGATGGGGGTAAATAGGTTCATAGTTTTGATTGTGGGCATACTGTTGGACCCTACAACCTCTCCCACCATGACGATGTCCCACAGGAGCACGATCAAACCCTGTAACATGATAAATGTTCACACACTATTTAGATATAAATTAATTTCACTTGGACAATTCGCATTCAAAAAATTCCTACATTGAAAATTACTTGGTCCATGAACTTTCTCATTCTCTAAGTGATCATTTGGAGGACGATTTTCCCCTTCTGGACAAACAAACTCAAAGCTCTTATGCCTTGTACAAAACATCAAATTGCCAATTGTTCATAAGTATGAGAGATGGGATAACTTTTAACATTAAAAATATCTTGAACAAGATTTAAGTATGCTCCTCACCTGAATTCTCTTGGACGACTCGCTGAGAATCAACATGGCCATCCTCATGCTGAGAGCATTCACCTATGGATGATGATATTTTTTCACATTAAATGTGTGTGAAAGAAGAAATTATTCACATGTTAAATATTAAATTTATATATTGTCTAGACTTGAACATGTTAACTAGAAATCGAGCATGTACCTCTACCATGCGAAGAAGACCCATTATAATCATGTATACTTGTTCCTGAAGCCCTATCAATAGATCTATATGCAAGGGTTGTACAATTTACACAAAATTGTCAATCACAAGTATGAGACACGTGCAATAAATTTTCATGCATTAAACATCTCACTTCAAGATTTATATTCAGATTTTACTTGAACCAACTCTATCAAAAATTTGGTTGTTTCTTGAAGGCAGTGTACTCAAAATCATTACTTCCAACCTAAAGCAAGACTAATGCACCTATCAACAAAGATATTTGTTCACATTAAATGTGTGTCAAAGAAGATTGTTCGCATGTTAAGCATAGAATTTATAGCATAGAATTGAACATGTTTACTAGAAATCAATTTTGTACCTATAGTATGCCTAGAAGACTCGTGGAAATGTCATCTAATATGTTTGTTGGAATCTAACACAACTCCTCCTAACAAAGAGCCATTGGAGGGGTTGTTAAATTTCATTATTCCTATATAGAAGAGGAATAGTTATTAATATTAATCTTGAAGATTGGCATTCGAAAAGAATTAAAGTTAAATGGATTTAAATATTTTTATTATTTAATATGAAAGAATAATAATGCTAGAAAAGGGTTGGTATAAAAAAAAATGTATCATGACATGACCTAGCTTGGATTTGGGAATATTATATTGTGTTATCAAAGCCTTGGTTTTAGAAAAATATCTATATGGGTAGAGGTCAATGTGGATTTGTTTGAGTTCATTGTTATGGTGCATGTCAGAAATCGTTTTTAGTGTCCACAACTTAGTTGTTATATGGTGTTGTATATAGTGATTGTTTGCCTGTTAAGGGTTGGACAGAGGAGGGAATGAGCCTTTATAATGAACAAACATCCATCTCTAAGAAATTTTTATATCGTACAATAACCATTCCAGTGGTCTATAAATTCTTTTCTTTGTAGTGAAAATAAAGTAGAGTGGTCTTGCAAACATTTAGAGGTCTATATTGTGTATATTCTCTTTTTATCTCAATGGCATGAAAATATGATGATCAATCTTTATTGAAGATGAGATGGTTTTATATTAGCTATATATTTCATTAACAATGCTCTCTTTGTAGGAGTTTCATTAGCCTTTACGAATCATTTGACAATGACATGGAATATGACAAACTTCTTTGAATGCATTTTTTAGTTTGAGCATTACAAGGCCTCTGGAGGAAAAACTTAGTGGCATTAAAGGGTTCATGCCCTGGTTGTGGAGAAGAGGTAGACAAGATACCTTTTTTTTTCTTTCAAGTTATTTTTCTAGCTCCTAGTATAACTCAAATACATCACTACTCGTCTTGACACATTTAGCCAAGAATTATTCTGCATCTGAAGAGTCAAGGAGTATCCCAGGAGTCCAAAAATAAGAATACATAATTGGGATATATTTTCAAATGAGTTTAGGAAGATTAAGCCACCAAAAAATGATGGTGAAAACAAGAGAGGAGATGATGTTGAAATTTGGTTGGTTGGAATTAGAAGATATTTTTAGTTGCATAGTTACTCATCTAATCTAGAGGCCATGATTTTTGTTTATCATCTAATAACCAATTGAAGAAATTAAATCATATTAAAGACAAAAGAATTTCTTAGAAGAACTTCAAGAAGTATATTTAGCAACAATATCTTTTAGAATGATACTATGACAAGAAGATGGAGTTATTCAAACTCAAGGTGGAAAATATGACCATAAAAGAGTATGAAAGGAAGTTCTTGGAGTTGTTGAGGTATGTGGTCTTTCTTAATGAGAAGGATGTGAAAATATAGAAGTATTTAAGTTGTTTCCCATCCTTTTATGAAGAAAAAATTCAATTTGATGAATCCAAGACTCTAGTAGAAAACATTAGAAAGGCCAAGTACCTATATGAGAAAATAAAGGGTAGAGAGACTTATCAAAATTATTGGAAGGATAAGAACAAGGATAATTTACATCATATACATAATGGATTCAAACCTCCTTTCAAGAGAAATATTAATCTTAAAGGGTAGAGAGACTTATCAAAATTATTGGAAGGATAAGAACAAGGATAATTTAGATCAGATACATAATGGTTTCAAACCTCCTTTCAAGACTAGTTATTAATATTAATCTTAAATATTGGCAAACCTTTTTTAAAGTTTTCCACTCTTCAAGACAAGGGTAGTGATGTCCTTTCATATCCTTTAGTATATAAGTTTTTGACTTGTACAATGGATAATACCAGAAGAGGACAACCAACAGAAGATATTGACAAATAAAGATGTCAAGAAGTGCTTTGAGAAGTTGAAGTTAGGAATTTCTTGCTTAGGAACAAAGTCAACTCTCATAAAAATGCATTCCATATTGTAATACAAATGACAAGAAGGGTGGAAATGAAGATTTTTCTTGTGTGATGGCGAAAGAAAAAATGTAAGCACAATGTTGTATAGGGCTAGAGGTGTACATACTCTACCCTCTTTGGGTTTGAACCTATGATTTCTCATGAAGAAGCACATGTTCTTAACCATAAGATCCACTCAATGAAGAATATAAATTATATGCTAATCAATTATAACTATGTTGTGGATGTCAATTAAATATAACTTAGGTGATTGTGAAAAAATGTAGTTATCCTTTACACTTCATTTAATTCCCACACATGATATATTAAACTTAAAACATAATTTAATACATTTCACTGTTGTGTGTGAACTTGTATGAAAATGAAGTGAGGGTTGCTGACTTCCAATTGACCGAAGATGGACTACTAGAGGAGAGCAACTTTTCCCTTCTGACTTTTTGTAGAACCTAACCCATAAATCGTGTCTTTCAACATGTGAGTTAAGAGGATGAACAAATGAGGCAGATCACATATCTTTGATGTGGAAATTTGCAAGAACGCAAATTCTAAGAACCCACAGAATATCACACTGCGAATTAAATATTTTGGAATGGAAATTATTGTATTTACACTTCTATTGAGCACCAAAGAATTGTGAGGCATGTTATCAAAAGGTCAAAAAATGCATTTCCAGCTTGTGGAGATCTGCAAGGAAACCCCATTGCAAAAGGATAGAATAGCAAAACATCCCTAAGAGGAAAACGCATTTGAAAAAAGGCGAAATATCTACAAGACGAGGTTGTAGAAAACCAAGTAAAACAGGAACATATACAAGTTAATAGTCTGGAATATGGATTAGTTCAGCTTCTTGCAGAGGCGTGGAGACTAAATGCGGAGTAACGGGGTTGTTTAAAAATCATTAGCTAGCACATGGAAGCCACATCTGAACTTATTAGAGCAAGGTTTCAATCCTGGGACCTGTGGATTATAGGCCCATTTGATGGGTTGTGTATGGCACACAATAATTTAATATATTTTTCACATAGTATTAGACTTCAAACATAATTTTAAGAAATTCTTAGTTGGACACATCCGCTACAATCTACAAGGTAGTTTCCATGGACACCCCTAAAGTCGTAGAAATTTTCATACCTTGTGCAGATGATAATAAAGCCCCCGTGTCACTGGTAATGACAGCTATAAACTACCCACGAAAAACTTGGCAGGTGAGGGCATTCTTACCTTATGCAGATGATGACAAAGCCCTTGTGTTGTTGGTAATGGAAGCTATAAAATACCCACCATAAACTTGGCAGGTGATGGCGCTCTCTAAAAATTTCCCATGACCAACTTTGCGATAAGGTTTTCCTGGGCGATGACACGAATGACTGTGAACACCCGAATTTTTCTATTTTATACTTTTTTAACTTTACACCGAGAGTTTTAAACGATCTAAATTTTTGGACAAGAGTTTTTAAATGGAATTTATTAGCCCAACACCATTTTTTCTTACAAATATAATATACCAAAGACTTTGGAGGAGTTCAACACTTTTTAAATAAAACCTTTGACTTAGTAGGGTGGCTTTTAGCAACCTTCCTACTTTTCTTAAAATAGAATCTTTTACTATAATATTCACACTTTTTACAAGATAAATCTTTACCTATACATTTAGTAGCATGAACAAATTTATTTATTGTATTATTACACCCAAATTGATATCTTTGCATAAATGTCACAAATTTTTGGATTGAATCCCAATTAATTCTCAACATTCTTTTGTACTTTGCAACAAAGACATTATTTTTATAAAGAAAAAACTACTTCATCTTGAAGGGTTGAAAGTGAGAGATTTTCAATCCGTGTCTTATTTAGTTCTATTTTTTCTCTAATCTTGAATTGATCTCTTCAATTGCCTCAGAAGTATTTGAGAATTGTTCTTTAACTATCTAGTAAGGGAGACATGAAAAACTGGAAGTAAATGTGAAATTGTTGAACCTGTTATAGGCTATTTCCAATAAGTTGGATGTCTAAAAGCCAGAAAGGTCATATGAAGTTTGTACTCATATTTATAGGTGCTTCATTCCTTTCTTGTTTCTTTAGGCTTACTTTGTTTCTTGCATATCACAATGTTAAGAGTCCCAATAGAAGAAATGGTAGGAAATAGTTCTTCTTATGAATTCAATGAAAGTATATTTTTAAAGAAGGTACAACATTATTGGATTCCCATGTTTCTTAATAAGCTTTCTCATGATAAATTGTCCAATACTAGAATGATTGCACAAGAGTTTCAACCTAATCCTAATTGGAAATTCCCTCCTATAGAAGTTGAAAAAATTTATGATCTTCCCATGTTCCAATTCTACATAGCAAATCTATTTCATTTTCCATTAGTCAATATTCCCATTTCCTTGTCACAGCTAGTATATCAAATTATTCTTATTAAAGTTGAAGATATTGAATGGGGAATATATCATGGGCATAGATATGTGCATATGGGTTTAATCCAATTTGTTGTAAATCCTTTAGTCCACCCTAGGCTTAATGTCTCCTACCTTACTTATGTAATTGAATCTCATCAGAATAAATTCACGGACATTTTACTTGGTGGTTTCGAGGCCCCTCTACATAATGGCCATGTTTGGTTATCAATTATTATTTGATACCAAGTTTCTTTGATAAATCCTCACATTAATGAATTTCTACAATCATATATCCAATTCTTAGGTTTTGATATGTCCCATCGATCTATTTCTCAGTTGCATACTATTGTCTTTCTCTAGTTTGTGTCTACAACAATTATTCCAACCCTTAATCCCAAGCATACTACTCATGCACAGTTTGAAGGCGTGTTAGTAGGTCTTGAGAACACTCTTTCTATAACACTTGGTTTTTAATAACTCACACTTCCCAAGGAATGGACACATATAAATAAACCATTTAGTCAGAAGCATCTTCCTGAAATAGAAACAAGAAGATTGCAAATTGTTGATACAATAAATGGCTTGGTAATTAGATTGTGATCTACTTCCTCTCAAACTCCAAGACATGCCCCTGATTTGTTAGGATTATGTCAATCACAATCCAAAAACAATTACTCTACTTTTGATATATCTACCTCTAACTTTGATCTTATATCCCATGTATAGTCACAGATTACTTCCTTCTTCTACCTATAAATTTTTCTTGGAAGCATCTAAATCCTATCCTTCAAGTGTCTCTCCTCCAACACAAAACAAAATCTTTGAAATTATAAAATGTGTTCCATCTATATCAAATGGTCATAATTGGAAACATTCATACTACCCTGAATGAATTTAGATTATAATTCTGACCAATGAAATGAAAATGTTTTCCAGTGCCCTACCTAAAGAGAAGGAAGCTAAAAATATAATATATTTTCAAGAAATAAAACTTGGTCCAAGGAATTTTACCCAAAAATTTGTAGACAAAGAATTAGAGTCAAATCTTGAATTTTTGTATTATAGAAAACCATCAAAAGTAGAGTCTTTGAAGTTATCAAACTATAGAATTATAACAATTACTAGTCTCTCTGTATTGAACAAAATATTGATGATATGGACAATGATGTCATCATGAAAAAATAACATCATGCTCAATTACATCCCACTGTAAATGTTATCAATGAATTACAAAAACAACATCAAGAAAGTATAGAGGATATCCAAAATAAGTTGGCTCTTATTATGTCAGCCCTTGTTGATTTGAAAGATACTTTGTCATCCACTGATCCAGCTTCCCCTCCAAATTACAGTGAGTTTGAACAACAAACCGTAAAACTACATTATCCCTCTAGTTCTAAGGATTATAAAATCTTAGTCCTAAAGCAGCTAAGTCGACTCCAAGAGAAAACCATAAAAATCCAGCCCACAATAGATTTATCTAAAGAAAAAAAAACTCTCTTAAAGTGCAGAATACCTCAGATAAAATGTGAGCATAATGGATTTGAATATTTTGATGTTAAAATTCCTAGAACAACAAGCTAAGATAAAGCTCAATATTCTTTTGAATCTTGGGGAAAATGGTGCAAAGCTAAATTTGGATCTAGTTCCAGAGCCCCTTATGATCCTTCTAATACATATAATTATCCTACATGGAGCAAAGAAAATGAAGACCCTAGTCTTATTATTAATTTGAGTTACAAATAAAAGGATGATTTTTTTATTATTATCCAAAGACTTAATGTATGGGCTATGACACAAAATTACCAATATAAGAATAGGATATCATGGAAAGAATTAGCTCTTTGAATTACATGGGGTTTTACTAGTATAGTTTGCATGTGGTGGGATAGTCTCCACCATGAGGATAAAATATGTGCCATGGAGTCTGATAAACCAATAGAGGAATTGCCCAAAGCCTTAGTTGAAGAATTTTGTGGTATTACTCATCCTCCAACTAATCATCTTGCTCAATTGTATGTCTCAACGACTTTGCAATATCAAACAATTACTAGAATTCTATTGTACAATGAAAAAAATTCTCTACAAGACTCTCCATCCTGATAATGTTACTTATCTATGACATTATTTAGCAGTAATGCATGGTTGGATTGCTAATCTTGTTCAAGAAAATATGGAACTAAATAAGACATAGATTGAAAATATCTCACTTACAAGCCTTCAATATGAAATAGTTCTTTCCTTGCAAAGAGAATGTATTTGTCTCAGAGTACATAAGAAAGTTAAGAAGCAATTGGGATTCAGTCTAGAAATTTATGACATTTATGCATAAACATATCACTTTGAGTGTAATAATAAAAGGAAGAAATTTGTTTGTACTGATAAATATACAAGTAAAGATTTCTCTTATACAAAGTGCAAATATTTTAGGAAAGGATTTTATTTTAATAAAAGTTGGAAGGCTGAAAAATGAAATCATACTAAGTCGAAGACTTTATTTAAAAAGCAACAAACTCCTCCAGAGTATCTAGTGTGTTACATTTGCAAGAAAAAAGGGCATTGTGCTAATACATGCCCACTAAAGGCTAAAATAAAACACCAACAAAAACTAATGGATATTTTTAATTCAACTTATGATCCAGAAAAATGGGAGTAGGTCTCTCATTATAGTTTTGACAGTGGAAATTTTTCTATCACAAGGTCTACTTCAGATTTTGAGACTGTGTACCTTCAACACAAATTGGCTCAAAATACCATATTTTGAGACTGACTACCTTAAGCACAAATTGGCTCAAAATTCCATTTATGATGATTTTTATTCTTGTATAGAACATTATTTCTATCTAATTGTTTCATGTTCACTAACATTTCTTCTCTCAAGTATTCCTTTCAACAGTTACAACATCTTCAAGCATCACTTACTCTTGGTGAGTTTGTTTTGTGTCTTAGATATCAAGACCACATTATTTGGCTTCAATATCAACTTCGAAGTCTTGAGAAACCCACCATGGTGGAAACCTATGAATATTTCATTCCATCATAGCAGAATTCGAACCAACATCTTGATAAGTCTCCATCAGACCAAGAAACCCTACCATCCACCAAATATTGTCAAATAGAGATGGTAGAAGAATGGATAGAATCACAAATTAAAGAAAAACAAAATTCTCTTAAGCAGAAAAAGATCTAGCATGATTGTACCTCTCATTATCCAGATGCCTTTTGGTACCATGAAAAGTACTTTTTTTATGTACACTATCGAGAAGATTTCCATGGAAGACCTCAAAATGCCTCAACAAATTTAATGTGTCCATAGGAATTACAGCCATGTAAAGAATAAATTAATGAGTTGTTGAAAATAAAATTGATTGAATTCAACAGAAGGCCTTACACTTATCCAACCTTCTATGTGAAATAACATTCTGAACCAAAAAGGGGAAAAAAGATCATTGATCAACTAAAAGGATCTAAATTATGTGCTCTTACCAATCAAGTATCCACTACCTTCTAAAGAATGGTGATTTGAAAATATAGGGCAGAATGATATCTTTAGAAAGTTCTATTTGAAAAGTGGGTTTTGGCAGATAGGGATTTCCCCTAAATATAGATTTAAAATAACTTCCGTAGTTCCTTTTGGACAATCAATTTCGTGTGATGCATTTTGGGTTAAATAATGCTCCATTTGAATTCTAGAAAAGGATGGAACACATATTTGGAGATCTTGGCTTTGTTGTCATTTATATAGATGATTTATAAGTGTGCTCTAAATATATTTGAGTGCATCAGCATCATTTAATAATTCTACACCACATAGTTTATTAACATGGTTTAGTGCACTCTAAAGTAGATTCAAAAATTTTCATAAGCCAAACTAAAATTGAGTATCTTGGTCTTATTCTTATAGAGGGGAAATTTTAATTATAGGACCATGTATTAAAATCCTTGCAAGACTTTCTTGATGAAATTCAGGATCGTAAACAACTACAAAGATTCCTTGGTAGTCTAAATTATATAAGGTACTTTTATGAAAACCAAGAAAAACATGTCAAATGCCTTTAACAATGGCTAAAACCTCATGTTGCTTGGAATAATAAATTTCTAAAGCAGTCCAAATCATCAAGAAGAAAATAAAAAATCTGCCCCAACTACATCGTCCAAATGCAGAGATTCCTTTCATTTTATAAATAGATTCTTCACATGAAGTATGGCAGGAGTGCTTCTGCACAAGCACACAAAATGAGTAGTGTGTATGTATGCCTCAGGAGTGTGCAAATATGCAAAAACACTTTATCCTTCATCTCATAAAGAGATTCTTGTTTCATTGAAACCATGTATAGCCTTCCTTCTTTTGTTCTACATAAAATTCTATCCTATTGGATAAACATAAGGATAAAAGATCCTTACTATAGGGAACTAAGGCTAGTTTGTAGTCATGCCCATAATCCCTATACTAGTTATATTTTTATTTCCCATCCTTATCTTAGCTATACAAAATTTTGTACATTGTTTCTATATATTAAGAAATATAAGAGTGTCCAAGTATACATGTCCTATGGAGAAATAACTCTTTGGATTCCTTAGTTTCTATTTTTTATGTATAGATTTTGTCCTAGAGATGAGTCATTAGTCTCTCTCACAAGCCCCCAATTTATATAGCTTCTACATCAATATATGGAGGAAGAAGCCAATTCAATGCATGGTTCCAGTTCCAGATGAACTTCATCACATCAAAATTGGATTTAACTCATGAAGAACCTCCAAGTTTTCTTCACTTCAAAATCTGAAGTTATTTCTATGGAGAATTATGTGTTCTTGTAGAAGAATTTGTTCCCATAACGTACTTATCAACAATTTTCATTAATTTTAATATGTTTACACCATCATGGATCAGCGATCTCAATGATCCACGTGACTTCTTACTTCTTCATCATCCAAAAATATGAAAGTATTATGGACCACGTTTTATATAATTTTACAAAAAAATATTTAAAATATTTTGTTTTTTGGGTTGTCCGAAAATTAAAACTTCGGTGTGTAAATATTCAGTTCTATGGGTTGTTAGACAAAAAAAAACTACATTGTGTAAATATTTGGTTCCATGGGTTGTTCAAAAAGGAAAACTCCACTATGTAAATATTCAATTTTCGTGGGTTGTTCAATGATGACTATGTATCAACTATTGTTAAAATATTCTTTGAAAAAGGTAAAGATATGTGAAGATAGGTTGCACCATATTTTGTCTCTCACTAGAGAAAGGATCTTCAATAGTAATTCTAGATTCTTCATCCAATTCCTCATAATTCATATAAATAAGGTACGAGCCTCCTCATTCAGGCATCACATCCCAAAGAGTCTTCAAGAGTCAGTGTGTCTTCCTGTGTGTATTAGTGTGTTTTGATGCTTGTCAATATGGTGCCCTGAGTCTTATATATTCAGAAGTGTATTATATCCTCTTTCCTCAATTGAGAACATTGAGGTTAAAATGCACATCGATTCTCTATAATGTTGATATTTAAACTAATAAACCTTACATGTTTCTACTTTCAAAATCCTATTCTCATATGTCTCGATACCTGATATGTTGTTCATCTATCTTAAGATCCTATAAAATTCATATTATAGCCTTTGTTGAAACCTAATTTTATCTCTTCAATTGTATCAAAAGTATTTGAGTGATGTGTTTCAATTTTCTAGTAAGGGAGATGTGAAAGACTGGAAGTAAACTTGAAATTGAGGAACCTGTTGTAGGCTATTGTTGAGGAGTTGGACATTTGAAGGATAGAAGGTTCGTATTAATTTTTTGCTCCTATTTGGAGGTGCATTTATTTCTTGCTTCTATAGGATTATTTTCCTACTTACATAGCACAGTGTAAAGAGCCCCAATGGAATAAATCTCAAGAAATAGTTCTTCTTATGAATTCAATGAAAGTACCTCTTTAAAGAAGACACATCTTGGATTCCAAGGTTTCTTAATAATCTTTATTAAGATAAATTGTATGATATCATAGTTATTGCACAAGAGTTTTATCCTAATCCTAATTGGAAACTCCTTTCTATAGCAATTGAAAAAATTTATGATCTTCTCATGTTCTAATTCCATGCAGTAAATATGTTTTGTTTTATATCAACCAACACTCCCATTTCCTTGTCATATCCAATATATCAAATTCCTCTTATTAAAGCTAAAGATATTGAATGGGGAATACATCATTGGTATAAATATGTGCATCTGGGTTTAATCCAATGTTAATCCTTTAGTCCGCCCTAGACATAATGTTTCCTGCCTCACTTATGTAATTGACTCCCATCACAATAAATTTATAGATGCTTTCCTTGGTTGTTTTGACGCCCCTCTACATAATGTCCTTGTTTGGTCATCAATTATACCTCGATACCAAGTTTCTTTAGCATATCCTCATATTAATTAATTGTTACAATCCTATATCCGATTCTCAGGTTTTGATATGTCCCATCGATCTGGTATTTCTCATATGCATAATATTGTTTGTCTCTGATTTTTGTCCACAACTATGCCATCCCTTAATCCAAAGCTTACTACCAGTCTAGAGGCATGGTGGTAGGTCCAGGCAATGCTCTTCCCATAATATTTGATTTTTCAGAAATTACATTTCCCAAGAATGGACACATATATAAACCATTAAGGCAAAAATTTCTTCCTAAAATAGGACGAATAAGATTACAAATTGTTGGTACAGACAATGGCCTGATAATTAGATTGTGATCTACTTCCTCTCAAACTCCATGACATGCTCCTGACTTTTTAAGATTAGGTTGAGAAAAACAAATTCACTAGGAATAAATAATGCTTGAAGTTGTTGCAAATGTTGAAGGGGATGCTTGAGAGAAGAAACGTTAGTGAAAATTAAATAGTTAGATAGAAAATAATGTTTTTTACAGCAATTAGAATCATCAACAATGGAATTTTCAGCCAAGTTTTCCTAAAGATACTCAGTCTCAGAATCTGAAGAAGACTCTATGATAGAAAAATATTTATCATCATAACTATAATGAGATACATGTTGCCATTCTTCTGGCTCATAAGCTAAATAAAAAATATCCATTAGTTTTTGTCAATGTTTTCTTTTAGCCATTAGGGGGCATGAATTATCCCAATGCCCTTTTTATTAAAAATATAATAGACTAAATACTTTGGAGAAGTTTTTCACTTTTTAAATTAAGTCTTCAACTTAGTAGGGTGGATTTTAACAACCTCATTGTTTTTATTAAAATAAAACCCTTTCCTAAAATATTTACACTTTGTACATGAGCAATATTTACTTGTACATTTAGCAGCATGAACAAAATTCTTGCTTTTATTATAACACCAAAAATGATATGTTTTTTCATAAATGTTGAAAATTTCTAGATTGAATCCTAATTGCCTCTTAATATTCTTATGTACTCTGTGATGAAGACATTATTTTTGTAAGGAAATAATATTTCATATTGAAGGCTTGTAAGTGAGATATTTTCAATCTATGTATTTTTTAGTTCAATACTTTCTCAAGCAAGATCAAGAATCCAACTAGGAATTACTTCTAAATAATGCCAGTGATAAGAAACATTATTAGGATCAGGAGTCTTGTAGAGAATATTTTGCATTGTACAATAGAATTATGAAAATTGTTTGATTTTGCAAAGTCATCGAAACAGATATGGATGAGCAGTTTGAGGAGTACTACCATAGAATTCTTTGACTAAGGATTTGGACAATTCCTCCACTGGTTTGTTAGACTCCAAGCATACCCTTCATATGATTTCAATATGTTCATACACTAAAATAAATAGGTTTTAGAAATAACTTGAAATGTTTATTACCATTCTTGACTGCAAGAATCTATTTATGAGAAGAAGGATAGAGAGTTTCTGTATTTGAAAGCTCCTGAAGCATACATACAAACTTATTTTCGTTTTGTGTGCTTTTGAAGAAGCACGCCTTCTCATACTCCATCTGAAGCATTTTTTTCTAAAATGAAGGGAATATTTATATTTGGAAGATGTAGTCAAGGAAGATTTTGGATTTTATTCTTGATGATTTGGACTACTTTGGTCATTTTATTAGTCCAAGCAACACCCGATTTTAGCCTTTTCTGGAAGCATTTGACATATTTTTCTTGGTTTTCATCAAATTGTCTTATATAATTTAGACTACCAGGGACTCTCTATATTTATTTACGATCTTGAATTTCATCAGGAAATTCTTGCAAGGCTTTTAATACATGATCCTATAGTTCAAATTTCCCTTGTGTAAAAATAAGACCAAGATACTCAATTCAAGTTTTCCCTATGAAAATTTTGAATCTACTTTAGAGAGCACCAGACATTGTGAAGCGACTCTTCAATGTACAATTGTTAAATGTTGTTGATTCTATTGAATATATTTAGAGCACACCAATAAATCATCTATATAAATGATAAAAAAGTCAAAATCATGAAATATGTCTTCCATCCTTTTTTGGAATTCAAATGGAGCATTATTTTTTCCAAAGGGCATCACACACCATTGTTATTGTCCAAAAGGAACTATGAATGTTGTTTTAAATCTATCTTTAGGGAAAAACCCTATATGTCAGAACCCACTTTTCAAATCAAACTTGTTAAAGATATTATTTTTCCCTATATTTGCAAATAAAAATTCTTTAGAAGGTAATGGATACCTTATCAGTAAGAGTGTATCATTTAGAGCCTTGTAGTTGATCACCAATCTATTTTTTCGCCTTTTTTATTCAAAATGTTTATTCACATAGAAGGTTGTATAGGCCCAACGACTTCTGCTAGGTTCAATCAATTTTCTTTTCAATGGATCATCAATTTATTCTTTACATAACTACAATTCTTGCAAAGACATAAATTAGCTTAGGACTTTTAAGGTCTTCCATGGAAATCTACTAGATAGGGTATATTAACAAAGTAATTTTCATGGGACCAAAAGGCATCTAGATAATCATAAGTACAATCTTGTTGGAGCTTTTCTGAAATATTTCACAATTCTTCTTGCCCATGTAGCTCAACATGTCCCACAATTTTATGAATCCTGGATAATTCATCTATAGATTTGTCAAATGGATCATGTTATATATCAAATATTCTAATAGTAAAATCATGCTTGCATTGTAGCTTGACTAGTTGCCCTTGAATATGAAAAGTAATTGTATATAAGTCTACTGTAAAAGGTTTATGTTTTCTAGCTCCCATGGGGTAGCTCAACTCACAATGGTCATGTAAATGAAGTATTATGTGTGACGATGTTCAGTGTTCAAATCCATTGAATAATGTGTGTGTGTGGAAGGGGCTTACATAGGCACCTAGAGTTTATAGCAGTAACAGTTGGAATCAAACTTCTGTCATGTGAGTACGAGACTAGCTAGTTGTTGATTCCTCTAGTATTAAAAAAAAAATCCATGTTTTCTTACAAAATCTTGGCCTAGTAGTATATCAAAACCATCATCAAAGAAATAATATTTACATAAGTTAGATGCTCATCAATACTATAGGAAATTTGGGTGTATAGGCCTTAATTGTCATAATGGCCTTATTAATTTCTTTGAAATGAACTTGTGTTGGCTTCCAATAGTATTAAGGGATAGCCTTGTATCTGGTACAACTATTCATAACACCTATATCTATATGAGAATCCAATTAATATTGTTTCAATCCTTTTACTTTTATATGTATGGTGATGACTAATCTATCATCAGATCCTTTAATCTCAAATAAATGACTGTTTACATAATTGTCAACTTGCTCAGCAAAACTTTCATCTTTAGGAACTTATTTAACATGGTTGTCAATTTGGCTAGAAAGGACCTTAGAAATATTTTCTCTTAGTTTATTTAGTTCTTTGATATCAACATTAGCAAAAATTACAAATTCAGCTATTGTTTTCCTTTTCTGCTTAAGATCATTTTCTTCTTGTTTAATTTGTGATTCTAGCCATTGTTCTACAATCTTTGTTTTCTAATCTTCATTTACAATTGTAGCAGGTTCGCAATACTGGAGGATGGTAGGGTCACTTGGTCTAACGGAGACTTATCAAGTTGTTGGTATGAAGCCTAATATGATGGTGTTTAGTATTAATAGGAGTCAACCATGTTGGGTTGCTCAAGACTGTGAAGTTGATCTTGAAGTTGAAGAATGTGATCTTGATATCGACATTGCAAAACAAATTCACCAAGAGTAAGTGATGCTTGAATTTGTTGCAATTTTTGAATGGAATTCTTGAGAGAATAAATGTTAGTGAACATGAAACAATCAAATAGAAAAGAATGTTCTGTACCAGAGTCAGATTAATAAAAAATTAAATTTTGAGCTAACTTGTGCTGAAGGTAGTTAGTATTAGAATCTGAAGAAGACTTTGTGATAGAAAAACTTTTACCATCAAATTATAATGAGAAATGTGTTCCCTTCCTTCTATCTCATAAGTTGAATTAAAAATATCCATTAGTTTGTGTTGGTTTTTTCTTTTAGAAATTATTAGGCATGTATTAGCCCAATGCCCTCTTTTCTTGCAAATATAATAGACTAAAGACTTTGGAAGAGTTTGCCACTTTTAAAAAAAATCTTTGACTTAGTAGGGTGGATTTTAGCAACCTCCTTTCTTTTCTTAAAATAAAATCATTTCTTAGTATATTAACACATTGTATGTTATTTTTATAATTCACTGATAACATTTACAGTGGGATGCAATTGAGCAAGATGTTATTTTGTCATGATGATATCCTCCGCTAGATTATCAATATTTTGTGCATGATAGAGAGACTAGTAACTTTTATAATTATGCAAGTTGGTAACTTCAAAAGGCTCTAATTCTAAGGGTTTTCTATAATGCATAAATTAAATATCTTACGCTAATGATTCATTTGCAAATTTTGGGGTAAAATTCCCTTGACCAAGTTTTCTTTCTTCAAAATATATTTTATTTTCATATTCCTTCTCCCTAGGAAGGGAACGAGATTTTTTTTTATTTCTTTGGTTAGAATTAATATCTGAATGCGTTCAGGACAATATGAATGCTACCCATTATGACCATCTGTTGTAGAGGGAATAAATTTTATAACTTCAAAGCTTTTATTTTCTTTTAGAGGAGAGACTCTTGAAGGAGAGGCTTTAGATTCTTCAAAGCAATATTTACAGGTAGAAGAAAGAAGTATTATGTGTGATTGTACATGTGATCTACGATCAAAATCAAAAGTAGATATACCAAAAGTAGAGGCAACATTTTTGGATTGTGATCGACCTAATCTTAACAATTCAGGAGCATGTCTTGGAGTTTGAGAGGAGGTAGATCGCTATATAATTACTTAGCCATTGGCTATATTGTCAATTTGAAATCTTCTTGGTTCTATTTCAGAAATATATTTATGAATTTATGGTTTATATATATGTTCCCATTCCTCGAGAAGTGTGATTTTTAAAAATCCAAGTGTTATGGGAGGAACATTTCCAAGACTTGCCACCACACCTTCAGACTATCCACGAGCAATAAGCTTGGGATTAAAGGATGGTGTAGTTGTGGACATAAACTAGAGACATATAGTGGTATGAAACTAAACAATATTAGATCAATGTGACATATCAAAACTTGAGAATTGGATATAGGTTTTTAGAGTTTAATTAATATGAGGATCTATTAAAGAAAATTGATAGCGAGGAATAATTGATGACCAAACAATGCCATTATGTAGAGGGGCCTCAAAACCATCAAGTAAAGTGTCCATGAATTTATTGCAATAGGAGTCAATTACATGAATGAGGTAGGAGACATCTCACTAACAATTCTTCTCCCAAGCATTCCCTTCAATAGTTGCAACAAGTTACACATCACTTACTCCTAGTGAATTTGTTTTACATCATCAATATCAACATCACATTCTTCTCCTTCAAGATCCACTTTCAAATAATGATTTTCCCTAAAAATATATTTAAAACAACTTTCATAGTTCCCTTTGGAGAATAACAATGGTGTGTGATGGCATTTGGGTTAAAGAATGCTCCATCTGAATTCCAGAAAAGGATGGAAGACACATTTTGAGATCTTGACTTTGTTCTCATTTATATAGATGATTTATTAGTGTGCTCTAAAGATATTTGATAGCATCAACAACATTTAACAATTGTACATCACAAAATCTATTCACATGATTTGGTGCTCTCTATAGTAGATTCAAAATTTTTCATAAACCAAAATCAAATTGAGTATCTTGGCCTTATTCTTACATAGGGGAAAGTTGAATTACATGATCATGGATTAAAATCCCTACAAGACTTTCCTGATGAAATTCAAGATCCTAGAAAACTATAGATATTCCTTGGTAGTTTAAATAATATAAGGTAGTTTTTTTAAAACCAAGCAAAAGATGTCAAATGCCTTCAGCAAAGGCTAAAACATGGCATTGCTTGGACTAATAAAATGACCAAAGTAGTCTAGATCATCAAGCAGAAAAATGAAAATATTCCCCAACTACATCTTCCAAATATAGAACTTCCCTTCATTTTTGAAATAGATGCTTCAGATGATGAGAAGGAATGCTTCTTCAAAAGCACAAAAAACGAGAATAAATTTGTATGTATGCCTCAAGAGCATTCAAAGATGTAGAAAATCACAATCCTTCATCTCATAAAGAGATTCTTGCAGTCAAGAATGGTATTAAATGTTTCAATTTATTTCTAAAACATGTTTATTTTACTATAAGAACATATTTTAAGCATATGAAGGGTATGTTCTCCAATTTCAAACTGTTAGAGTAGGGAAACCATTAGATTTTAATATGGATTTTATGGATTGACAGTTATGATTTTGACATTGAATAGAAAGCAGAAAACAAAAAAAATATTCTTGATCTTTAACCCAAGAAGGGAGAAACATCACTGATATAAAAGTCTTAACATGGGAATATTGGGTTACAATTGTTGAAAATGCAGTAAGGAAAATCTCAATTTGATTTTCCTTTGTCAAACTAGAGAAAATTTAAAGTTCCATTTCAGTAGACAACTTGGATGAGTTAACTTGAGTGACATGGCTTGTGTCACCCTGTTAGCTTAGCTAATTCTAGTTGGAAGACTTGAGTTCATTTAAGCATGAGTGATTTCTAATTTGTAGTGATCTAATTCAGTTAAATTGAGTTATTGTCGGTTAAACTAGCTCTAACTGTTAGATAAACTAGTGGAAGTTCAAGTTGTCAAGTGTGATTTCAGTCACACTCAGTGATCATCTAGTTAACTAATCAACCAACCCAAAATAATTATTGCATGCATAGAATTCAAGTTATCTAGTTGGGGTGGAGATTCCAAGGAAGTGTATTATCATTTGTGGACTATTCCAATGTGTACATGTGGCGCATGTAGCCAGAGGATTAGCCTAAAGGAATTGCGCAATCCAATTGAGGGAATTCCCTAATAATAGCAGCCTAATTCCTCAAGGAACAACACAAAGAAATAGGGGCTTGGAGGGTTTGAAAATTGGTTAAGTGTTGGCCAAAGTCAATCAGTGAGGTAGAGGGATAAACTATACACTTGCAAGTTGTGCTTAGGCCTGAGCAAGCATATGTATTCATCTCTATTCTTTGATTAATGCAATACAGATAGGAAGGGGTTTTGAGAAGTTTCTTTCCCCTAGATAAATATTTGTTTATGTGTGTTATATCTTGATGCATGTTTATGATTTGTGTTCTAGACTATGACTTGAATTTTGTAGAGCAGTAGAGTAGATTTGAGTCTTGTGATTTAGTAAATGAGTAGTTTCATATCTACACATAATGTCTACATGGTATCAAAGCTAGATTCACAATAGAGAAGAAATTTCAAAGTTGTTTCTCAGTGCAATCAAATTTGTAGTTTGTTGTTGCAGTATCTCCTAAGAGTTGGGAAGATGATCTTCACTAGGTTGAGACTAGAGTATCCTTTGGAAGGAAGCTCTAATTTCATTGCATGGAAGGATCACATGGAGGCAGTATTGGATGACAATGGCTTGCTAGAATACATCAATACAGGTGTTGTAAAACCACAAGCATCTGATGCCCGGAACCTAACTTAGTGGAAGAAAGATGTAGCCAAGGTGAGGAGCATAATCTTGGAGGGAGTATGGGATCACATTGTCTCAAATATCCATGGAAAAGAAACTTTGTTCGCAATGTGGAAAGCACTAATAGAATTGTTCGTGAATAGTAGTGACCACAAGAAGCTGGCACTCAAGGATAAACTTTGAAATATCAGATGCAGAAGAATGACTCCATACCTCAGTATTTGAGAAAGCTCACACAATGTAGTGATGAACTTGGTTGGATTGGTGTTAATGTTGCATAATATGATTTGGTAAGCCTAGCCCTTCTAGTCCTTCCCAAGAGCCGGCATAACTTCCAAGATTCGGTGAATGGGAGGGAGAAACTACCAAACTGGGAACGTTGATGGTCTAATCTGGTATAAGAGGAAATAAGGAGGAATAACTGATATGGGACTTCATCCAAGTGCAAGGATGAAGAAAATTGTTCATTGGATGGAAATGTGAAGAAGGGAAAAGGGTAGAAATCCCATCCCAAACTAGAATTCAATTAAGGGGGCAAGAAGAAAGAATTTTCCAAAATTAAATGCTTCAATTGTCATGAATTCGAGCACTATGTCACGAAATGTCCACACAAAAATTCAAGCAAGAATACCTAAGGAGGAGTGATAGGTGAAGCTTTGGCTTCACAGTTCAAGCTTGACTTCACCCTTATTGCATGCATGGAAAGCAAAGTGATGGGGAGCGTGTGGTACTTGGATAATGGTGCCTCGTTCCACATGACGGGGATTAGACATTTTTTAAGTGACTTGGAGGAGAAATATCTCCAAATGCACATTGAGATGGGAGATGATGGAAGGTACAACGCTACCGAGATTGGTACAACCACCTTTCAAAGGGAGTCGGGCATCCCTCTTAGACTCAAGGATGTCATGTTTGTTATGGGCCTAAAGAAAAATCACATCTCAGTTACAATGTTGGAATACTATGGTTATGATGTGATATTCAACAAAGGGAAATCATTCTTGAGACACATAACCACGAGACAGGTGAAGCAGATTGGGGTTTGTGTGAAGAACCTATATAAAATAGATGTGGAAGGATGTTTTTCATTAAGCTTGAAGGCGGAGAAGGTGCAGAGTCGTGATGTCAATAAACTTTGGCATAGAATACCTTACTACTTTCATCATGGCAATATGGAGGTTATGCAAAAAATAACCACATGCCTCCCCAAAGGAGCACTTGAGTAGTAAGATACATGCAAAAGGTGTAACTTGGGGAAGTACTCAAAATCCTCATTCCATGATCGAGACAACAAAGCACATGTTGTCCTTGAAAGGATCCAATCTGATGTCTATGGACCTTTCTTGGTGTCCTCCACTTCCAGGAACAAATATTATGTTATTGTTGTAGATGATTTCTCATGGAAGTGTTGAATCTTCTTCATGCAGAAGAAGGATGAGACGTTCTCCAAGTTCATAGAATTCAAGGCACCGGTAGAGAAAGAAACCGATAAGAAGGTGAAGGCTCTTAGGAGAAATAATGGAGGCGAGTACATGTCGAATGAGTTTAAAAATCTATGTGCAAAAGAAGATATTTGACAGGAGTTGACAACACCCCACAAGCCATAGCAGAATGGGGCGGATGAGAGAAAGAATCGTAGTATTTTGGGAGCAACAAGGGTGATGTTGCATAACCAAGGCATACCACTGCATTTGTGGGCAGAGGCATGTAACGCAACAATATACTTGCAGAACGAGAGTCCTCATTAGATTCTAGGAATGATTACACCAGAGGAGGCTTTCTCAGGGAGAAATCCATATGTGTCTCACTTCAAGAAGATTCTAGGAAGAAGCTTGAGCCAATAGCTAAGTTGGGGGAATTTATCGGTTACACAAAAACTCATCACAACTATCATGTGTACTTACCATCGCTCAGGATGACAGTTGTGCAAAGCAGTGTAAATTTTGATGAGGATAAAGTGATGCGGCACTCTCTTGAGAGGGAGCTTCAGATTCCACTGAGAGAGGATATTTTAGCTCCAAAGGAGGAACCTCAGGAAGTTGGGGAATAGCCACAAGATAAGGAACATAGAGTGTGTTGTAGTTCTCGAAGACAACTTCCATATTGCAAAGAGACTAGTGCTTGATTCATCTTAATTAGGTGCATCTATAATCGTGCATTAGAAAGTAAAGAGAAACTTACTAAATTCACTTGTAATTTTGTTTATGAGTGGTTCAAAACACATTTCAAATTACTCATTCTATCAAGCCTTCATGCTTTGTAGTCACACAATAATATAATGTATCAATCAACAATGGCTAGCTTTATTCAAGAGATTATAGCCCATTTTGTTTTAGAGGAGTTATGGTAGAAGAACAAAAGGAACGAAATCCGCCTATGCAGAACTTAGAGGAACAAGAATTCTACATATACACGATTCAGAGTGAAGAGATGAATGAAAGATTGAAATGAATGCTAAGATCTCAGTAGTGATCTTTAAAGATTAGTTTCAGTCATTCACATAGACATTCTTTCAGCCAAAGTCTGGTTTAAAATGAATATGTAAATAAAAATAAATACATCTAGTGACTATATGCCATAGAGATCTTAGAAGAATGTCCAACACAGGTGAAAAAAATAAAGATAGAAGACATATTGTAACATCGGAACACAGGAATCACTATAGCACCGATTAATAATCTGTGCAAAAGCATACATGGATACAACCAGGAAACTCTCTTTCCACAAAAATAAACAAAGTTTCTTCCAAAATTCAGAACCCTTCTTCATTTTTCGAGATCACATATATATAGGCCTTCTTAAATAGTGATAGGTCATTAGAATATTATTATTTCTTGATCTCACACATCATCTCAAAACGTGCTTCAAAATTTTAGCATGTGTGAGAGCACAACTATCCTAACCAATGTATATTGTCTATAACAAAGTATAGTAAAATCATACAGTAAAAACCACTGAAAGTAAAATAAAATGCCATGGCTAGCACAATCTGAGTGGTCCTCAGGACCTGTGGGATGATGAAGATGCTTTATGGGAAGTCATTGGAGCATGAGAATGAACAATCTAGAGTAGTGGGGGGTTATCAAATTGCTCATACCACTACCACATGGCTGGAGGAGGTGGAGGAATAGAGCTAAACTATCTGTAGTTGAGTCAGAGATGGATCACCCCTGAATAGTCTAATTTGAGATGAAAGGTACTTTTGACCAACTTAAGAAGATGAAATTCCTTTTTAAGGAAATTCATTATAGTTATCCCTTTGAGAACCAACGTCTTCTCGGGGGGCTACCTTGTCTTAATTTTGATCTCCATCATTTTCTGATTATATAGATCTTGTGTAAACAACTGCCCATTAGGTCCCCACAAATTCGGTAACCCAAATTGTAGAATCTTGTTGAATTCCTCATTGACAGCAGACACCTCTTTTTGCAGGCTAGTAAGACTTTGTTCTACTCTGGCTCTAGCTTCTTCCTTCGAACTTACTTTAAAAATATTTGCCATTGCACCCATTATATCGACTATATCTAGTGGCCTTAGCTCATCAATTGACATCTCAGTTAGGAAGTGAATGTATTTCTTAGCATACTGAGAGTTAGTTACGCTTACATGTTTTTCATTGAGGAGAGAGCAAGCACATTCTGCACTAAGAATTATTTGGTCCTGTATCAAGGCTATATGTTCCCAACTAAGGTTGATCTCATGGATGATCTCATCCCATATCAACTCTCTAGTCTCAATAAGATCCATGTTCCCGTTGAGCTTGGCCTTTAGTTCCTTATTTTCTTGAGTGGTGATTTGTAGATCTCTAGAGACCTTGTCTACATTGACATTTGAAGTTTGGAGTTGTTTCTCTTTCTAAGCTACTGGGGCCTTGGTAGCATTTAGATCCCTCTGAGCCTTCCTTAAATCTCCTTCGGATAGTTATAACTCGGTCAATGCTTGAGTGAGGCACTTGGTGTGATTTTGAGGATCCTCGGGCATTACTATCTTGCAGATATGAGAGGCCATCCTATTCTGCAACTCAACTATTGTCTGCTCTAAGGCAGAGACTATGTTCTTTCTCTCAGTTAGCTCTTGTATTAGAGCCTCCTTCTCCTTTTCAAGCAGAATCAACTCAGAAGTTTGAACATGTTCACCTCCAAGCATCTTTAATCATTTCCTTAACTCTTGGTTCTCTTTATGAGTGTCCTGTAAGACAATTACTATTGTTTCCTTGTCCTCAGGATCTACCCCCATCTTCATGATCAAATCTTTATAGGAATCCTTCTGTAGAAAAATTGCCTGTGAATTGATCTTCTCCATATTCACCTTGTTGGAGATCTTCTCTATATAATTTTGGGCCCAGTCGATGGTCATCTAGTTCTTGTTAATGTCATTATACAACATTTATCCAAACTGCCTATGTGAGTTGACTTTATCCTCCAAGGGGACACTAGTTAAATATAAAGAAACATCCAAGTCCTAGAACTGAGAGCCAGAAGGTAGGATTTGTATTGATGGATGTTGCAATCTTATCTTCATCTCTTCTTTCTCCAGGTCCATTGTGGCTAGTACTCTCATGTGACGAAGATTTATCTTAGAGGTCATTTCCTAGTGCAACTTTTCCTTTTCTTTCCTTTTTTTTACTTGGATGGCCTTTCCTTGCGACCAACTTGTTCTTGAAGGATAATGACTATCCTATGATTCCAAGACCACTACCTCAGTTGAGGATGTAGATGAAGAAATTGGGGGTATTTCCAGATTGATCTGGAAACCTAGGCTATCAGACACTAGTGTTTCTAGCTATAGACCATGTTCTTCCCCTTCTTGTTACTTCTCCAATCCTTGTCCCTGTTCAGGCCCTTGAAATCTTTCCTTGTTATGAATATGTTCCTCCTCCATGTCAGTTGTCCTTGATAAGTCAGCAGTCCTCTTTTGTTCTTTGTCTGTGATGATTGGGAATTCGGTCTCCATTGCTATATTAAGAGACCAGTAATCAAATCTAGCTTTCCATTTAACCTCAGGCTTAGGATCATGTATGTAAGTTGAGGCTTTAATATTTTCCCTTCTTCAATAAAGGATGCCTTGGGGATCATAATGCCAAAAAATTTGTCCCGTTTCAAACTCCATGGCTTCAAGTAGGGCCTCAACTATTTTGAAGGCATGTTTCATACTTATCACAAAAGGGCCTACTGGCTGTCCCATTTTAAAAATGTAGCCTTTCTTTTCCAGTATGAAGTGGAGTAGGTCCACACTGAGGACTTTTCTGATGAAATCAAGGGTCAAGATCCTCATAGGTAGAAATACTGGCAAGTGATATGGAGGGAGTTCACATCCATAAACCCGAATTTTTGTGTAGTCCTCATAAAGGTATCAACCTCTAATGGTAGTTTCCTCGGTTATTTGGAGGAGCTCCTTCTGCTCTAGGAAGATTCTAGGAGGTGTGACCCCATGGATGATTTGGTAGGCAATGGCCATGAAATATGAAATGAAATGAGAATACCCACCCAAACCAGGTCTTTTTCTCATTGAGATATTCCATTCAAAGACTAAATTTTGCTCTTTATTAGGGAAAATACATCAAGGTTAAGGCATTTTAACTCTTTGATGTGAGCATATAGGAACAAGTAGAACATCAAGGAGTAGCAGCAGAAATAAGAGGAGACCCCGAAATAGCTAAGTTGGAAGCAAATGGCAACTAAAAGGTATCTTAGGATATTGAGTAAGCACCCAGGTTGTTTCATTTTATAAAAATATCCCAAAGCGGCCCTGTTTATTTTCAGGGAGGTATATTCACCCATCAGACAAGAAATTGCGGCTAAAATAGGTTGAAATGGTGCCTGAAAGAGAGTTAATGGAAACCAAACTTCTACAAGTAGGGTTTTAACCTTAGGAGCGAGGATGAATGATTGTTGTTCCTCGGTTGAGAGCATTGTGAAATGGTCGGCTAGCGAAGCATCAGTGAACGTATGCATAGTGGAAGACTCAGGGAAATTCAAAGCTCTTTGGATTAATAGGGGTGTTATCTCGAGGATTATAACTCCTGATGCATAAATGAAGCGATTCTTATCCTTTTAATAGGAGTCCACTGGACAAGATATAAACTTGGGGAGGAGGTGAACCAGAGGAGAAATTTCGTAATGCAATATGGAGTTAAAAACCCTAAAAGGGTCCTCATTTCTTACATGGTCAACAAACATCTCATAACGGAGATCCGCGAGTGGGAAGGGATAGGCAGGATCAGCTATCTAGATCTCAGTGTCCATTAAAGTCCTAGCACCAGTGCTCATGGGTGTTGGGAGTTGCAGGTGTTGTGTGATTCATTTCTTTGAGTATAACAAAAATAAAAAAACAAGGAGGTCGGGGTTTCAGGTTACCTGGAGCCCACAGGGAAGACTGAAAATGAATTTAGGAGGTGTCCTTGACCTTTGGGAGTGTGTAGAGAGGTGAATCCTGTGCAATGGTCTAGGCAGAATGTTCTTTGACTGAGACTGAATAATTGTTGTCGTGTGTTAATTTTAGGGCTTCTGGGATTTATGTAAAGGAAAGAGACAATTACACAGGTGGCGAAGTTAGGTGCAGGCATAGGAAGGCACGTGGCATTCAAGGATTGGTCTAGGATGATAGAGGATAGGATCCGAGGGAGCAGACAGGCCATCAATTTACCTATACCATTTACCTTTTACATGTTTCCTCCAATATCATTGAGCCAATGGGAGAGGTCTATCTGGCGGATGGTTCCCACATTGTTATGGCGGACTACACTGTGGATCGTATGCACTCTGTGTCAGGCGCCAAAATGGATCACAATCATTGGATGGGTGCCAACCTTTCAATGCTAGGGGTCCACTCTACCACTAACTCAAGTGCATGTGTGTTGCCAGAGTTGATGCAAACAGTCATGGGGCTTAGATGGGGGGGCGACCCAAACATGAAGCTTCTCGCCCTTTAATTATGAACTGAACCTTTGAAAAAATTAATATGTATGCTTTGAATTGTTTAATTCCACTGCAAATCCATCCCTCCTTTCGACCCGACACATGGTTTCATGGGATATAAGCATCAATGAATGGGTATTCGTTGTCAACTTATAAGTCTTACATATCATTTCCATCCAAGGAAGGAACTTTGGAGAGATGGAGATAACATTGGCTCCAATTGGGGATGAGGCATTGGATTTCAATGCATCGAGAACCTACAATCTGGTAATTTCTTTCTTGGGCATGGAGTGTTTTCATTTTTTTTTTATGAAAGCAAACATTTAAAAACTTGAAACATCAAAAAATATTTACATGCACACACCGGTATTTACAATGCATGTGGGAGGAGTACCTTTAATTCTAGAAATAGAGTTTGAGGAAATAACCATTTACTAGTAGTTCCAGTGATTCTACTTCCAATATTTCTAGCATATAGGTGTTATCTCCTATCGCTTTATATATTTTGAAAGGACCGAGCCATAACGGGCCAAATTTTCCATGCTTTCCTTTATCCTCTCTTCTAACATCCCATTGTAGGACCAAATCACCCAGCTGTAAAGGTGTATCTTTGGACTTTTTGTCAAACAAAGATTTAATTTTCAACTGATAATTGGCCAATTTTTCCCCTACTTGTTCTCCAGTCTTGTTGAGTTCGACCAACTTATTTATCCTTTGAATTACTGCATTTGGTTCCTCCTCTTCTTCTTGTGATAAATTCGCGACTAGCATAGCCAACTAGATTGGGAATATTGTTGCTTTGCCATATACCAGCTTGAAGGGTGACTTTCCAGTGGATTGTTTAGGGGTTACTTTGTTAGCCCAGAGAGAAAATTTCAGCTAGGAGTTCTAGTTTCTTTGATTTTCTATAATGGTTTCTTCAACACCCTTACCATTGTTTTATTAGAGGACTCGACTAACCCATTTTCTTGAGGGTAGTAGGTAGTGGAATGCCCTATTGTGATATTAAACTTTTGACATAAATTGATAAATTTAGTGGACTTAAAGACCTAAGAATTATCTGTTATGATCTTCGTAGGGAAACCAAAATGAGACAAGATGTTCTCCTCTAGAAACTTAATCACCACAGAATCAGTAGCATTTCAAGTTGGGATGGCCTCCACCCACTTCGTGAAATAGTCAGTGGAAGTTAGTATCCATTTATGTTGACCACTAGAGGGTGGATGTATCTCTCCTATGAAATCCAACCCCCATTGTCTAAAAGGCTCTTCCACATGTACTGGGATCAAAGGGAGAAGAACTAACTCTTTCTTTTCATCAAAGACTTGGTATTTCTGACATGCCTGGACCTAAGAATGAACTTCTCCAAAGAGTGTGGGCTAATAAAATATGACTTTTGGGATCTTATGAGTAGTGGTCTTCCAACTGTAGTGACCTCCACAAACAACTCCATGGAACTCTTCAATTACTCTATGATTTTCTCCTTCCACTAAGCACAACAACAGGATCCCAACAAGATCTTTCCAATAGAGTTGACCATTTGATATGATGAACTTTTGAGCTTGTAGCCTCAATGTTTGATATTTGGACTTATCCATTCCTAGTGGGCACCTCAGAAATAAAAGATAATGAATGATATTCTTATACTAGGCCGACATTTCGTATTTGATATAATTTTTTTGTTCTGCGGTCTTGATGTAGTTCCGTTGTACTCATGCTTCATCCTCTCCTCCTAGAAAATTTATTCCCAAAGCTTGGCAGTTAGATTCTGACAGGATCTTGGCCAATCCCTAGCCCTTTATGAGCTTCGTAGACTTTATGTCCAATTCATATTCCTAAATCTTAGAGATCCACCTTCCCCTTTTTCCCTCATTGTCTCCTTGTGTGAGTATGTATTTAACTGCAGTCATTGGGACATAGGCCTTGACATTGGATTGCAGGACATAAACTCTGAATGCCTTTAACGCTTTGACCAAAGCGTAGGCCTATTTTTGTAGAATATTATATTTCAGCTCAACGTCTCTTAGCACATGACTAAAAAACGCTATCAGTTGTTCATATCCTTATTCTTCTGTAACAAAACAGTTGCAACAATATGAGGGGAAGCAAAGGAAAAAAATATAAAAAGGTGCAGCATAGTCTGGAATGACTAAAATAGGTGCTTTTGCAAAGGCTACCTTTATTCGAGCAAAGGATTCCTGAGAAGTTTGGTTCCATTTTACCTCATTTTCCTTCATCATAATCTTTGTGAATCCTTTTACTATCTCAGTGTAATTGGGTATGAATCTCCTCAAGAAGTTGATTCTTCCCAAAAGCACTTAGATTTCCTTCTTGTTCCTTGGTAGGGGATGTGGATGATTGCCTCTACCCACTTGGGATTAAATTTAACTCCTTCTTGTGAAACTATATGTCCCAACAATTTTCCTTCACTCAAAGCAAACTGGGACTTCTTAGGATTCAAGGATATTCCATATCTTCTACATTTCGTGAAGGTAAGTTGCAAGTGCAAGATGTTCTCTTCATAAATTTTTGAGAATTCTATGATATCATCCAAGTAGACTACTACAAATCTGTCATGTTCCCCCACAAAGGCTATTTCCATGGCTCTTTGAAATGTTTCTCCAGTGTTTATGAGACCAAATGGCATACGGGCATACATGAAAGTACCCGAAGGTGTAGAGAATTTCATTTTCTTTTGGTTGTCTGGATTTACTTCCACCTAGTTATATCCATTGAATCTTTCCATCATGGACATCCTAACTAAACCAACCACTTTCTGCAATATGTGATCCATCTTAGTCAGTGGATAGTTGTCCTTTAATGAAGCTTTTTTTAGATTGTGGAAGTCCACACACAACCTTATCTCCCCATTCTTGTTTCTCACTGGGACTAAGTTTGCCATGCATTCTGAATATCTAAGTGGTACTATGATTTTCTCTTGCAGCAGTTTCTTGACCTCTCTTTCTATAGATGGAAGTAAGAGAGGGTTCATTTTCCTCATCTTTTGCTTACAGGGTTTTATTCCACTTTTGAGGGGAATCTTGTGCTAAATAATGTTATTATCAAATGTTTTCAAATCATCATATGACCAAGCAAAAACATCTTTATAAGTTTTGAAAAGATTTAAATACCTCTATTTGTAGAATGAAGGGATCTCTCTCAATAGTTTGATTAGTTGGGGTTTCTCTTCTACCCCAATGTTACAATATTATACTTGCTCGTCAGTCCCTTTCTCAATCGACTTTGTGGGTACATCATTCACGTTGAATAACCTTTCTAGAGGGACTAGACCACTTGGAATGGTATTTCCCTTCAGTTGCTAGACTTTGTGCCCTGATATGGTATCCTCCCAAAGATACTTATTCTTCTCTTCCTCCTTTTCCTCCTCTTGATCAATAGCTAAACTTTAAAATCCCCAATGATTTGATTTGTTCATAATCCTCGAACACATGCCAGTGATTTATGTTATCAGGCACAAAAGGTCGATATCTAACTTCCACTTCACATCTAAGGAGTGGATTTTGAGGAGGCTTGAAATTACTAGCATCTATAGCTAGGGAATCTTCCATTCTATTCCCTTCCCTAGGCAAGAACTGAACATTGAATGCCAAGAAGAAATTATCAATTAAGTTCCATTCTTCATTTATGTATGTCCTTAGGCTGGGATGCTTAGTCTGACACTCATTCCTTATTTGCTTCACTACTAACTTAGAATCCCCATATATTGATAGACATGCTATATTCATATTTATTTCCATTTGTAAGCCAAGAAATAAAGCCTCATATTCTACAACATTATTGGTTGCTTCAAATTCTAGTTTAAATGAGAGAGGAATGAGATTACCTTCCAGTGATACCAGAAACACACCTGCTCTATTACCTTCCTTAGAGTTCACTCCATCAAAGTATAATTTCTATAAATTATCTTTGTTTCTACCTTCTTTGGTCAGTTGGATTTCCGAGTGTACCTGAGTTTCCTCAAGGATGTCGTCATCTTCCTCGAATAGTAGGCAAGAAAGATCACTCTCTCTTTCATACACAGGTGAATTTTTTGAACCTTCAAATTTTGTAACTATTTTCATGAACCTAGACTCCCTGTACAATATTCTCTCCTCCCCTTCAAAAGTAGGGATGGTGGCATAAGACAAATCTAACTTAATAGATCCTCCAATTTTAGAGCCCCATGATCTAGACAGAAGCATGCCAAATCTGGCAGGGATATCAGTGACCATAATGTCCATTACCATGCTCTTGACTGGAATTTGAGCTAAGTTCACCACCAAGTCCTTTATCATCCCCAAACATTTCACTTTCTTTGAATCAAAAGAGTAACAATATTTGTAAGGCCCTTTTATTTGCAAGCCAAGTTGCTCCATTATTGTTAAGGGCATAAGGTTGTGAGAGGCACCTGAATCAAACATGCAATTGTGGAGAAGTAGATCATGTATTATCAAAGTAACATAGAAAGTTTCCACTGAGGGATCCTATTCTTCAACGTGGGGATCAAAAAATACCATTGGTATTTCTTCTTGAAGATTCAAGCAATCATGTGAAGGGCCCAAAGTGGATGGATGCATAAATTGGGAGATTTGAGCTTTGTAATTAGGATTCTTAATGAGTTCAGTCAGAGGGATTGGGATATTGACTTTTTTCTAGTTCTTTTTGCAGATTGAAGACATTCAGACCCTTTTTTGCATTACCAAATTCAACTGTTTCTTTCTCTTTTTGAATTTCTTGCTTGTTGAGAAGAGGAGGCTTCTCTTGTTTAAGGATTTCAAGCATACAGTGGTCCTGATTTAACTAAGCCTTCTTTTTTAGCATATTTGGGTCTAGAGGCCCTTTTCCCTTGTCTAATTCTCCAGGGATCTCGGGGGGGGGAGCATTTTCATTATGGTCCTATTCTCTGGACCTTTTCCTATAATACCTGAGATCATATTTCCGGTGTCATTGGACTTGCATGAATTCTGCAAATTGCTTGCAATAATCACCTATTTCTTCATCTTTCAACATTACATCTACTTCATGCAACCTTTCCTAGCAAGTCCTGGCTTCTTTCTCTTCATTTGAGAAGGAAGAGTATAGGTTACCTTGAATTTCATGAGAGTCTTGTGGCTTCTCATCTGGGTCATCTTCTATACATAATGGGGGGGATATGATCCAGTTGTTCCTTCCTTTCACTTTGTTGTATTTGCAAGGGTTGCCTTCGATACTAGGGATTGAAACCTTGATTGGGAGCTTGGGAATTCTGTCTTGGGAGGATTTTATTCTCCAGTTCAAGTTTAACTAGTTTGTTGGACAAGCTCTTGATTAGCTTATCCATTTATTCTAACTTTTTCTCTTGGGTCTCCTTTATCTAATTGGAGGAGGATGCTTCCTCTTTTCCTTTCTTCTTGTCCCCTTGATCAGTCTTTCCTCTTGAATTCCCTGTGGTTGTAAATTTAACCTCTACCTCAATGGAATCTACCTAGATCTGATCCAGTGTGGGAGATTTCCTTTCTCTTAGTGTAAAACCAAATTCAGATTCAAAAGCTCTAGCAAATGCTACCTGGGTTGTTTCTCGAGGAAGTTTGATCTCGACTGGCAGGTTTTTATATTGTTTATTGAACCTCTTTATGAATTCCGAAATATCCTCATCGAGCTTTTTCTTTATAGCAATGAATTCTGTTAGGATATACCCGTGATCTCTCTTTTCTCCCCACTTCTACATAAACGAGTTCTCTAACTCTTCTCAAGTAGTTATGGTGGTGTTTAGTAGTAATTTAAACCACTTATAAGTTTCCCCATCAAGAGATTGAATGAAGAGCCTTAGAACCACATCCATATGTTCAACATTTAGGTTCTCCACAAATGCACAAAAGACTTCTATATGTCATTGTATTGATATCTGATCTTCTCCATTGGACCTAGGTAGGAGCTTAAGGTAATCTTGAGGCATTACATTTAATGGATGGGGCAAGTCTAATGGAGAATATTTGTTCAATAAAAATCCTAGGACATCCATTGGTACTAGTAAAGGTGGGGCTAGATTTATCAAATCTCTTTGTATTTGGATAACAGGAGGGAGGATAGTTGGGTTGAGGCTAGTGGAAGTGGTCAAATCACGAATAGGGCTATAGGTGTGAGAGTTCTTTCCCTCTTCAACATCAGGAGGTAGAGGAAATTAGAAAGAAGGGGTGTAACTGAGATCTCCTATTATTTAATCTCTAAGGGGAAAATATCAGGGAGAAATATATTTTTTTTCAAGGTATACAAGAGTTCTTGAAGTGAAATCTAGCCAATAAATGACAACGTGCTCAAAACTAGATGAAGAGGCATCAAGATGGGAAGACATGGTGGCATCAGTGGTGGGAGCCTTTTCTTTCCAAATTCTCTTGGAGATTAACCTTTATGGATTAGACATGGATGATGTCTTTTGTTAAGATGTATCAGAACGAGTGTGATGTCTTCTATAAGCCAAGACGATACCTCAGGAATTAACTAGTGGAGTCTCCAAGGTGATGAACCTGCAATCTGGGCTTCTTTGCTAACCTTAACAAAGAATGCTTGAATGTCGTATCCCAGGGGAAAAATTCTCTAACACATTCCCCACCAATGGCGCAAAAATATGTTGTAGTTCTTAGAGACAAGCTCCAAATTGCAAAGAGACTAGTGCTTGAGTCATCCGAAATAGGTGCATCTATAATCATGCATTAGAAAGTAAAGATAACCTTACTAAAGTCACTTGTAATTTTGTTTATGAGTGGTTCAAAACACATGGAAAATTACTCATTCTATCAAGCCTTCATGATTTGCAGTCACAAGAAAATATAATGTATCAACCAGAAGTGGCCAACTTTATTCAGGAGATTACAACCCATTTTGTTTTAGAGGAGTTATGGTAGAAGAATAGAAGGAAAGGAATCCGTCTATGCGGAGCTTAGAGGAAAAAGAATTCGACATTACAAAATTCAGAGTGAAGATATTAATGAAAGATCGAAATGGATGCTAAGATCTCAGTAGTTCTCTTTAAAGATTAGTTCCAGTCATTCACACAGACATTCCTTCAACCAAAGTCTGATTTAAAACGAATTTGTAAATAAAAAGAAATGCATCTAGTGACTATATGCCATAGAGATATGAGAAGAATGTGCAACATAGGTGAAAATACTAAATATAGAAGACATATTATAACACCAAAACATGAGAATCACTATAGATCATCCATTAATAATATGTGCAAAAGCATGATACAACTGGGAAACTCTCTTTCCACAAAAATAAATAGAGATTTCTTCCAAAATTCAGAACCCTTCTTCATTTTTTGAGATCATAAATATATAGGCCTTCTTAAATAGTGATAGGCCATTAGAATAATATTATTTCTTGATCTCACACATCATCTTAAAACATGCTTCAAAATTTTAGCATGTACGAGGGCAGAGTTGTCCTAACCAATACATAATGTCTTTAACAAAGTATAGTAAAATCATAAAGTAAAAACATTTGAAAGTAAAATAAAATTCCATGGCTGGCACAATCTAAGTGGTCCTTAGGACCTACAGATGATGAATATGCTTGATGGGAAGTCATTGGAGCATGAGGATGAACCATCTGTAGTAGTGGAGGGTTAGCAAATTGTTCACACCATTACCACATGGCTGGAGGAGATGGAGGAATAGAGCTGAACTGTTTGTAGTTGAGTCAGAGATGGATCACCCCTGAATAGTCTAATTTGCAATGAAAGGTACTTTTGACCAACTCAAGAAGATGAAATTCCTTTTTAAGGAAATTCATTATAGTTATCCCTTTGAGAACCGACGTCTTCTCGGGGGCTATCCCTATCTTACTTTTGAACACAATCATTTTCTGATTATATAGTTCTCATGTAAACAGGTCCCCATTGTTTCACCACAAATATGGTAACCTAGCTTGTAGAAGCTTTTTGAATTCCTCATTGAAAGCACCCACCTATTTTTGCAGCCTAGCAAGACTTTGTTCTACTCTAGATCTAGCTTCTTCCTTAGAAATTACTTTAGAAATATCTACCACCACACCCATTCTATCGACTATATCTAGTTGCCTTAGCTCATCAATTTACCTCTCATTTAGGAAGTGAATGTATTTCTTAGCATACTGAGAGTTATTTAGGCTTACCTGTTTGTCATTGAGGAGAGAAGGAGCACATTCTGCACTGAGAATTTTTTGGTCCTGTATCAAGGCTATATGTTCCCAACTAAGGTTGATCTCATGGATCATATCATGTCATATCAATTGTCTAGTCTCAATAAGAGCCATGTTCCCTTTGAGCTTGGCCTTTAGTTCCTTGTTTTCTTGAGTGGTGAATTGTAGATCTCTAGAGACCTTGTTAGCATTGCATTTGAAGTTCGGAGTTGTTTCTCTTTCTGAACTACTTGGGCCTTAGAAGCATATAGATCCCTCTAATCCTTCATTAATTCCCCTTTAGATAGCTGTAACTCGTTCAATGTCCGAGTGAGGCGCTCAGTGGGATTTTGAGGATCCTTGGTCATTGCTATCATGTAGATATGAGAGGTGAACCTATTCTACAACTTGTTAAGGTCCAACCCTAACCCCCTTATTTATGTAACAGGGTCGAGTCATAGTTATAGTTAGTTAAAGAGTCAATAAAGCCCATATTAATAATTGTAAGTGGCTGACCCGCATTTAAGAAAGGGACCATAGTTAGTTGCAAATGGGCCATGGTATTAGATAGATGGTATTGACAGAACCATGGTAATGACCCATGGTATTGTATGTATGAATCCTATATAAGGGATAGAGACTCCCCATTAAGAAATATTGAGTCTTATTTTGTAATCGAGCTCTGCTCAGCGGGAGGTTTCCCCCTCGAAGAGGCAAGTGAACATTGCTTTCATCTCTGAATAATAAAATACTTGCTATTTTTCATTTTGTTCTATGTTCTCGGTTCTATTTCTTCACATATTTGGTATTCTGGAATTTCTCACAGGTCAAGATCATAACACAACTCAGCTATTGTCTGCTCCAACGTAGCGACTTTGTCCTTGCTCTCAGTCAGCTCTTGTATTAGAGCCTCATTCTCCTCTTCAACCTGAATCAACTCAAGAGTTTGAACATGTTCACCTCCAAACATCTTTAATTTTTTCCTTAAATCATGGTTCTCTTGCTCAGTGACCTGTCAAAAGTTGTTATTGTTGCCTTGTCCTCGAGATATACCCCCATCTTCATGATAAAATATTTATAGGCCTCCTTTTGTAGAAAAATCGCGTGGGACTTGATATTCTCCATCTTCACCTTGTTGGAGATCTTCTCTATATAAGTTTGGGCCCAATTGATGGTCATATGGTTCTTGTTAATGTCATTATACAACATTTCTCCGACTTGCCTGTGTAAGTTGAATTTATCTACCAAGGGGACACTAATTAATTCTAAATAAACATCCAAGTCCTGGAACTGAGAGCCAGAAGGTGGGGTTTTTATTCAGGGATGCTACAATATTATTCATCTCTTCTTTCTCCAAGTCCATTGTTGCTAGTTCTCTAGTGTGACGAGGAATTATCTTAGAGGCCATTTCTTGGTGCAAATTTTCCTTTGCTTTTCTGTTTTTTACTTGGATGGCATTTCCTTGTGACCAACTTGTTCTTGCAGCATAAAGACTCTTCTTCGATTCAAGGAATACTACCTCAGTTGAGGATGTAGATGAAGCAACTGGGGGTATTTGCAAATTGATCTAGAAACCTGGGTTGTTAGACACTAGTGTTTCTAGTTGTATACCATGTTCTTCCTCTTCATGTTCCTACTCCAATCCTTGTCCTTATTCAAGCCCTTGACTTCTTTCCTTTTTATGAACATGTTCCTCCTCCATGTCAGTTGTCCCTGATGAGTCAGAAGTCCTCTTTTGTGCTTTGTCCATGCTGACTGGGGATTCGGTCTCCATCTCAAAAATAAGAGGCTAGGAATCAAAGTTAGCTTTCCATTCAACCTCAGGCTTAGGATCATGTATGTAAGTTGAGGCTTTAATATTTTCCCTTATTCGAGCAAGGATGCCTCAGGGATTGTAATGCTAAATTTGTCCCTTTTCAAAATCCATGGCTTCAAGTAGGGCCTCAAATATTTTGAAGGCATGTATGGTGCTTATCACAAAAGGTCCTACTGGCTGTCCCATTTTAAAAATGTATCCTTTCTTTGCCAATACAAAGTGGAGTAGATCTATATTGAGGACTTCTCTGATGAACTCAAGGGTGAAGATCCTCATAGGCAGAAATTTTGGTAGGTGATACGAAGGGAGTTCACATCAGTAAACCCAAATTTTTGTGTAGTCCTCATAGAAGTAATAGTCTCCAATGACAACTTCCTTGTTGATTTGGAGGAGCTCCATTTGCTCTGGGAAGATTCTAGGAGGTGGGACCCCATGGATGATTTGGTAGGCAATGACCATGAAATATGAAATGTAATGAAAATACCCACCCAAACTAGGTATTTTTCTCACTGAGATATTCCAATCAAAGATTGAATTTCTCTCTTTGTTAGGGGAAAACACATCAAGGTTAAGGTATTGAAACTCTTTGATGTGAGCATATAGGAACAAGTAGAACAACAAGGAGTAGTATTAGAAATAAGAGGATACCCAGAAATAGCTGAGTTGGAAGAAAATGGAAGTTGAAAGATATCTTGGGATATTGAGTAAGCACCTAGGTTGTTTCATTTTATGAAAACATCCCAAAGCGACCCTGTTTATTTTCAGGGGGGTATCTTTGCCTATCAGACAAGGAATTGCAGCTAAAATAGGTTGAAATGATGCCTAAAAGAGAGTCAATGGAAACCAAATTTCTACAGGTAGGGTTTTGACCTCAGGAGTGAGGATTTGTCCCATGAATGATTGTTGTTCCTCCACTGGGCGCATTTCAAAATGGTTGGCTAGGGAAGCATCGGTGAACATGTGCATAGTGGAAGACTCAGTGAAATTCAAAGCTCTTTGGATTAAGAAGGCGTTACCTCGAGGATTATAACTCTTGAGGAATAAACAAAGTGATTCTTATCCTTTTGATAGGATTCGGCCAACCAAGATATAAACTCAGGGAGGAGGTGAACAGGAGGAGAAATTTGGTAATACAGTTCGGAGTTAACAACCCTAAAAGGTTACTCATTTATTACATGGTTGGTAAACATCTCATAGCAGAGATCTGCAAATGGGAAGGGATAGGCAAGGTCAACTATTTGGATCTCGGTGTCCGTTAAAGGCCCAAAACTAGTGATTTTAACCTCATGGGCATTGGGAGTTGCAGGTTCCATGTGCTTCATTTCTCTAACTAAAAAAAATTAAAAAACAAGGAGGTTAGGGTGTTGGGTTACCTGGAGCCCGCAGGGAAGACTCAAAATGACTTTGGGAAGTGTCCTTACCTTTGGGAGTGTACAGAGAGGTGAATCATGCACGGTGGTCTAGGCAGAATGTTCTTTGACTAAGACTAAATAATAATTTTCGGGAGGTAATTTTAGGGCTTCCAGTATTTATGTAAAGGAAATAGACAATTGCACAGGTGGTGGAGTTAGGAGCAGGCTTAGGAAGGCACGTGGCGTTCATGGATTGGTCCGAGATGACGAAGGACAGGCTCTGAGGGAGTGGACGGGCCATAAATTTACCTATACCATTTACCTTTTACCTATTTCCTCCAATATCATTAAGCCAGTGGGAGAGGCTTAGCTGGTGGATGGTCCCCACAATGTTACAGCAGACTAGGTCATGGATCGTATGCACTCTATGTCAGGTGTCAGAATGGATCATGGTTGTTGGATGGGTGCTTAACTTTCAATGTCGGGGGTCTATTTAGCCACTAACTCTAGTGCATGTGTGCTACCATATTTGATGTGAATAGTCGTGGGTTTTAGATGGAAGGTGACTCGAACACGAATTTGCTCACCCTTTAAATGTGAACTGAACCTTTGAAAAAATTAATCTGAATGCTTTGAATTTTTTAATTCCACTGCAAAGCCATCCCTCCTCTTGACTCGACATATGGTTTCATGGGAGATAAGCATCATAGAATGGGTCTTCTTTATCAACTTATAAGTATTACATATCATTTCCATCCTCAAAAGGGCCTTTGGAGAGATGGAGATAACCTAGTGGAGACAACCACCCAAGTAGAACCATCTAGATAAGGAGGAAAATAAACCAGAGAAGCTGAGAGGCACTTACATGATGCTAGAGAGAATGCGGGATTACCCACTTCACAACAAAGGAAAAGAAGGTCACTAGAATGGTACACTAGCTATATGGATCTAATGACTGAGTTATTAGAGACTGAGCCATCTTCTTTCAAGGATTTAGTAGAAAAAATTGTATGGGTTGACGCAATGTTAGAGGAATATTATTCCATTGTCAAGAATAGTGTTTGGGAAGTGGTCCCAAGACCATCAGATAAATCAATTCTGGGTTTGAGATGGATCTTTAAGATAAAGCATGCAGAAAACGGAAGCATAGAGAAGTATAAGGCCATATTTTTGGCCAAGGGATTCTATCAAGTTGAGGGAATTGACTATGAGGAAATGTTTGCTATTGCAACAAGGTATTCATCCATTAGATATTTTCTTGCACTGTCTACGCAAATGGGGTGGAAGATCCACCATATGGATGTAAAAAGAGCATTCCTCAATGAATTTATTGAGGAGTAGGTGTACATTGAGCAATCAAAATATTTTGATACCTTTGATCAAGAGTCGCATCTGTGCAAACTCAAGCAAGCATTATATGGTCTCAAGCAAGCACCTCGTGCTTGGTACACCAGGATCAACATTTATCTCACCAGTTTAGGCTTCACCAAAAGTGAAGCAGATGCAAACCTTTATCATATCTTGGTATAAGTTAAATTGTTGATTATTTTCTTATATGTTGATGATTTTATTTTAATGTGTGATGAGAAGTTGACTAGATCTTGCAAGGAGAACCTTGCAATATAATTTCAAATGAAGGACATGGGACTCATTGATCTGAAAATCACCCTACGAGTGATCTTAGTTAAAGATTTATTAAATGAAGGTATTACATACTCATGTGCTGGTGTGTCTATTTTATTTAGGCAATGGAACGATCAGATTGCAAATACACAGACACTTGAAATGGAAAACAATAGAGAAATACAGTAAGAAAATATAAGAACACAAGAATTTAATAAGGAGTTCACCCTATCCTCCAGGGCTACATCTCTGGTCCAGCTCTCAGTGGTGGCCTTCTTTTATTGTTTCTTAAAGCAGAGAATTACAATGAAGGAGCTCAATATGAGTCTCCTGAAACAGAATTTGCTTGGCAGGGTGGTTCTTCGATTCCCCAAGCCACTAGAGTGCACAGACTCTTTTCCTCACCAACTCTTTGACCTCTCTGGTCTTTAATGGAAGGAGCCCAATGTGGTGCTCATTTCCCTTACAAATCCTCTCAAGGATGGCTCGATGCTGCCTTATGTTGCAAGTCAGCTCGCCTCTCTGTCTTTCTGCTATTGTATCTTCGTTCTCTTGTCTTTCTCTCTCTCTGGTCTCCCCTATGTTCTATTCTCTGTGTGTTTATGGCTTAAAGCCAATCTGGCTCATGACTACTCATTTCCCCTTCCGTCCCCTGTCGGGTCACCTGTTGCTACTCGCTTGGAGTTCCCTGTCTCTGTGTCTTCCTCAACAGCTCATAGGGAGTGGCCACTTGTCCTCCTACAAACTGCACCAGCTTTGCCTCGTCGGTTCAGTTCTTTGGTTACATCGAGAAATGCATCCTCTGCCACCTTGGTGGTCAAATCGGACCTCAAATTCTTATAGATCACAAATTATTCCCCTTTCAATTCTGGTTTCCCCATCGGGTGCAATCTCGGTCGTTAGATATGGGGCCTCCAGATCTGACGCCATTTGCACATTTCGTATGGTTGACTTAGTCAACTATTAGTGTGCGATGAGCGGCGGTTTTCTCTCTCCTCCGCTTGCCATGCATCGGGCGCTGAGTGGAATCACTCCGTTTTTGCCAAATCTGCTTACCGCCTGAGGGTGCCCTCGATAAATGCCGCCGGTTTTTGGAGCGTAGGTCCCACCTTAGCCTTCAGCCTTTTCCCCACAGTTTTCCCAGCTCCCATGTGACCAAGCACTCAACGCCTCTCCTTCTTGAGGGGTTTTTCCCAGCGAAGCGCGATTAGTGCTAATCACACATAAAAAACTACCTCCTTTTCTCGATCCGGGCTTCCCAGGGGCTAGTTTCGCCTCCTGCGTAGTCTCCATGGGCCTCGGTCAGCACTTTGACTGAGGTCCTCGTTGTTCCACGTTGGCTACTAACTGCCACTGTTTAGAGGTGTTTCTGGTCGCTGCTCCTAATTCTTTGAAACCCGTCTCGACCTGATACAGTCATGGTTCTCTGATAACTCTTCTTGGATCCAATTCGGATCACTCATGCATTAATTCCTCGGATTAGAAGTATGGAAAGGAGATGGGGAATTTTTTGTCTCTCAAGGAAAGTATGCAAATGAGATACTTAAGTAGTTCCATAAGGAGAGTAGCAAACCCATGGAGACACCTCTAGCAACCAGTTGGAGGAAAGAGGATGTTACTTCAGGTGAAGTGGTGGAGGTTAACATTTATTAGTAGCTAGTGGTTTCACTAATGTATCCTGTGAAAACTCGACCAGATATGTGTTATGCTATCAACCAACTTAGTCAAACTATGGTTATGCCAACCAAATTATTTTGGAGGGAAGCTAAGCATGTTCTAAGGTACCTCGGAGGCACCACCCAATTTGGAAAACGGTATAGACAAATAGAAGGAGTGAAGTTGTGTGGCTTCACGAATACAAATTAGGCAGGGAGTCCATTAGACCGAAAGAGTACATCAGGAGGAATTTTGATTGTTGGGTCCATAGTGATTTCCTGCTACAACAGGAATCAAAGATCAGTCGCACTGAGATAAGCAGAAGTAGAATACATGACTTCTAGTCAAGCAGCATGTGAGGTGATATGGATGAGAAAGATTATTATGGAACTATTTGGTCAGATGATGGATCCTATTATGCTCCACTATGATAATCAGAGTTGCATCAAGCTCTCTAAAAATCCAGTCTTTCACTATTGATCCAAGCATATAGATATTTGGTATCACCATCTACGGGATTATGTATAGAGGCGGATAATGTTGCTAGATTAGATTCCAACAGAGGAACAAGATACATATATTTTGACAAAGGCTTTATCAAAGGGTAAATTCGAGTTCCATAGAGGAAGAATCAGGGTATTTGATAATCCCTTTCTTATTGAGAGGGAGTGTTGAAAATGCAACAAGAAAAATCTCAAGTTGGTTTGCCTTGGTCAAAATAGAGAAAAATTGAATTTTCATTTCATTAGACAACCTAGATGAGTTAACTTGAGTGACATGGCTTGTGTCATCCTGTTAGCTTAGTTAATTTGAGTTGGAAGACTTGATTTTAGTTAAGAATGCGTGGTTGCTAATGTGTAGCAATCTAATTAAGTTAAATTGAGTTATTTTCAGTTAAACTACTTCTAATTGTTATAGGAACTAGCGGAAGGTAAAGTTGTGCAATGTGACTTCAGTCATACTCATTGATCATCTAGTTAACTGATTAATCGACCCAAAATAATTGTTGCATGGAGATAATTCAAGTTACCAAGTTGAGGTGGAGATTCCAAGGCAATGTATTATCCATTGTAGACTATTCCAATGCATACAGGTGGTGCATGCAGTTAGAGGATCAGCCTAAAGGAATTGTGCAATACAATTGAGGGAATTTCCTAATTAATAGGGTTCTAATTCCTCAAGGAATGATGCAAGGAAATAGGAGCTTGGAGGGCTTGAAAATTCGCTAAGTGTTGACCAGAGTCAGTCAATCAAGTACAGGGATAGACTATACACTTGTAGGTTGTGCTCAGGCTTGAGCAAGCATATGTATTCATCTTTATTCTTTGATTAATGCAATACATATAGGAAGGGTTTTTGAGCAGTTTCTTTCCCTTAGATAAATATTTGTGTATGTGTGTTATATATTTATGCATGTTTATGATTTGTGTTCTAGGTTGTGAATTAAATTCTACAGAGTAGTAGAGTACATTTGAGTCTTGTGATTTAGTAAAATTCATGAGTAGTTTTAGATCTACACATAATTTCTACAACAATTGCCACTTTTCCTGCTCCTCTAGGATTTAAATGGGTCCTGGTCTGTAATTCTTTCACATATTGCCTATGTTGGTCTTGTTTCGTCCAAACCCTATATAGTCTTCCTTCTTTGGTTCTACATAAAATTCTCTCATACTGGATAAACATAAGATAAGTTATCCTTACTATAGGTCAATAGGGTTAGTTTTCAGCCATGCCCATAATCCTTACACTAGGTATAATTTTATTTTTGATCCTTATATTAGCTATATATATATATATATATAGTTATTTATTTATTTATGTGTACATTGTTCCAATATATTAAGAAATATAAGAGTGTCCAAGTCTACATATCCTATGGAGAAATCACAAGCCCTTATAGTCTTTGGAGTCCCTGCTCCATATTTGTATGTATAAATTTTGTCCTTTGGATGAGTCAATAATCTCTCACAGGCCCCCAAATTATATACCTTATACATCAAGATATGGAGGAAGAAGGCAAGTCTGATGCATGGTTCTAGTTTTAGATGAATTTCATCACATCATAATTGGAGTTAACTCATGAAGAACCTCCATGTTTTCCTCACTTCAAAATTATAAGTTATTTCTATGGAGAATTATGTGTTCATGCAGAATAATTGGTTTGCAACATGTGCTTTTAATCTTTTTTCAATAATTTTAAAATGTTTTCACCATCATGGATTGACAATCTCAATGATCCAGATGACTTCTTACTTAGTTCATCGTCATCAAAACATGAGTAAGCATGATGGACCATGATGGGTTGTCCGAAAAGTAAAACTCCACCATGTAAATATTCATTTATGTGGGTTGTTTGAAAATAAAAATTCCAATATGGAAATATTTTGTTCCTTTGTGTTGTTTGATGATGACTATGTATCCACTATTGTTGAAATAATATCTAAAAATAAAAGATACACGAAGATAGTTTGTATCGGATTTTGTCTCCCACTAGAGAAAGCATCTTCAATGGTAATTCTAGAAGATTCAACCACTGCCTCGTAATTTTCATAAATAAGGGATGAGCCTCCTCATTCAAAGATAACATCTTAAAGAGTCTTCAAGAGTGAGTGTGTCTTCCAGTGTATATTAGTGTGTTTTTATCCCTATCAATTTTATGTCTTCAGTCTTATATATTCAGAAGCATGTGCTCTCCTCTTACATTAATTTAGGATCCTTAGGATCAAAAGCTTACTAATTCCCTGTAGTGGTCATATTTGAAATAATAAATCTCTCATGTTTCTACTTTCAAACTCTTATTCTCATATCTCTTGAGATCTGAGATCATATTAAAATTAGGGTACCATATGGATCTGCATTGATTTCTAAGATCTGAATAAAGCATGCCCAAAGGAAAATATTACCACATCTTTTATTGATTATGTCATTAACGCCTATGTTGGGCATGAAGCTCTATCCTTCATGGATGGATTCTTAGGAAATAATTAGAATCAGATCTACCACGTTGATCAATAAAGGATTGCATTTATCACTTCGTGGGGCACCTTCACTTATCGCGTTATGCCCTTCAAACTAAAAAATGTTGGAGCCACCTTCCAGTGAGCCATGAACTATATATCCCATGATTTGGCTCACATCATTCTTGCTTACCTTGATGATATCACAACTCATTCCAAAGAACATTCTCAACATATTAAGGATATGCACACATTTTTCTAATAGTGTCAAGAGTACAAGCTCTACTTAAACCACCTCAAGTGCGTGTTCAATGTGTTTATTGAACAATTTCTCATATTCATAATTTCCCAACAAGGAATCATGGTGGACCCCTAAAGGTTTAATCCATTTGAGAAATCCCCCCACTAAAAACTTTACACCAATTATAGAACCTTGAAGGAAAGGCTAATTTCTTGTGACACTTGTCCTAGATTATGCCACTTGTTCTCCTGATTTTCTCTATCTCCTTTGTTGGGATATCATATTCCAATGAGATCAACACGCACAAAAATCTTTTGACACTTTGAAGGATGCGTTATCAAAATCACCATTGATAAGTATTCCTGATTATAATAAGGACTATATACGTTACTTATCAACATCTGAAGTGGCCATTGTCGGGTTGTTAGTCCAATAAGGAGATGAAAATCAAGAGCATGTAATATATTATGCGAGCAAAAACCTATTGGGACCAACCATCAATTACGACCAAGGAGAAAAAACTGCACTCACATTAGTGCACATAATCCAAAAGCTTTGTCACAACATCATCCTTCATACTATGAAGGTAGTTGCAAGTGTTAACCCCATGAGTTACTTGCTCGCTCACATAATGATGAATAATAAGTTCACTTGATGGATAGTCATACCATAGGAATTTGATATTGAGTATTCCTTTCCCAAGAGAAAAAAGTCCCTTATACTCAAAGAATTCATCACTGACCTTCCCTCATATACCAAAGATTCACTAGTTGACAACACTTTCCCTGATGAAGATAATTTTGTTATCTCATTGGATGGCCCAAGATATAGAGGCATTCTCTTCTATTTTCATACACAAAATTTTAATCCAAAACTCTCAAAAGACAATTAGTGGGGCATTTTCTCACAAGCCCCTTGCAATATCCTCATAGGAGATGTACAATACAAACATGGAATACTTATCATCATGTGTTGATGCCTTAATTTTGAAGAGTTTGAATGATTTTTGAATGACTGTCATAGCAGAGCTTATAAACGGATCTTTTTAGGTTGTCAACCACCCCAAAAATCCTTTGCGCTAGTTATTTTTGGCTGACTCTTTTTTGAGATTACATTCAAGTAGTCAAAATATGCACAAAGTGTAAGATACTTTACCACAAGACACATGCCCTTCCAAATACCTTACATCCTATTATTGTAGGAGTCTCCTTTTGTATGTGGGGCATTTATCTCATGACCTGTAATCCACTATCCCAAAACTATCACAAATACATCATAATCGTCACTGAATAATTTACAAAATTGGTTGAGGCCATTCCCACATCTGATAACACTATTGACATTGTGGCACATTTTTTCTTTCACCATGTCATCACACGGTTTGGTTTCCCCGAGTTAATGTCCAAACATGGCAAAAACTTTAAGAATGATTTGTTTCAAGAACTCTTGTCCCTCCTTAGGTTTTGCCATGAGTTTTCCTCACCATACCACCCTCAATCCAGTGGATAGGTGTGGCACAATTTTTATTTCACCATGTCATCACATGGGTTGGTGTCTTATTGATAGTGATGGAAGTCTCCAACACAAGGGGGTATCCCCAGTATGAAGTCCCAACTAGAACTCACACCGTTTAGGATAGGAGTCCCATCTAGAAAATGGGCCTCGCTACCATTATAATAATCTTAATTATTTTCCTTGGCTGCAATTAACAACATAAGAGAGAATGCATATAATTTTGAGATAAGCAAGTAAGTTAGCCTTGTGAAACACACAATTTCAATGTGTATAATGTACTTTCATGGACGGGAAAAAAGAGAGTAAGCCTTTAGAATAAAAGTAATAGTACTATCCTAATAAAGACACACACATACATAGAAACAATCATTAATTAATCTACAAAATAGCTCGCAAAGTAACAATGACCATGAAAGAAAGTAAGGGCTCACAATTAAATTAAGATGTATACCAAATCAAACGAAATAATTCATTTTCTTTAGTAGATATGAATACAAACATACATCACAAACATGAAAGAATAATCTTACAACATTCATGATACATGTGTGAAAGTATGTCTGGCTATGGGAGCTTCAAAAAATTAAGTGAAAGTCTCAAACTACACAATTACAATGATGCATCACTAGCCCCAATAGTGGAACATGAAGCCACCACTTGCTTCTCAAACGAATGTTCTCTCCTATGCCAAGCTTGAGAAGACAATGCCAAAAGTCTAAAAGTCCTTTTCTTGAGGCATGTGGGCCTATTTATAATAAATGGGGTGAATTTTCATCTCCTATGTGACTCTTGGGCTCCCTCATGACTCTTGAGCTCCCATATGACTCTTGAGCTCCCTAGTGATGCTTATATATTCCACATGTGACTTCTAGACTTCCACTTTCATTTACAATTTTATTATTTTCAAATACAAAAAATATATGAAAAAATTGTGGCAATAGCCATAAGACAAAAATGTACATGTTTGATTCAAGCTTCAGGAAATTGCAACTTGACAATTGTGACATGTAGCTCAATAGTGACATATTGGTACCAATCTTTATATTCTGCTGCTATGTATTTGACCTTTTGTGGTAGATCTATATTATATCTGATATTTCCCTCCAAAGCATCTAGATATATAGTTTTGGAACATATTTATATATTTTTCCAAAACATGACTAACTTCATATGTAACTTTGTTGGCTCAGCTACATATTGTAGAACAGTCTCTTGTCACCTCTAATTCATCTTGCATGTCCTCCTATTTGATATGGTTCAATAATTCCTCTAGCTTTCACCTAATAGTATTCTTGCCTTTTCTCTCCCTAAGTGCACCAACAGAAGGTATTTTTTGCATCCGCACCAAGTCCTCCAATCCACTGTGAAGTCGAACTTATGTTGACATGGTATTAGTTACATGGTTGTTGAGTTGTTCATAGACTTGTATAAACATTATTATCTCTCCTTTTCCCATTTCATCTCCATGCCTTCCTTTCTTAACCAATGTTGCAGGCACATTCAGATACTTGGCTCCTCATTCCTTGATCGCATCTATAGTTGCATAATTTGTCTTTAAGACCTTCAAATTCTCCTGTGATACTTTTTTTACTTCATACAAAGGTGTCATTTCCTTATGTAGAGTGATCATTTCCTGATACACCTACTTCAATATGTCTTCTAGTTGCCCGATCTCCTCAATTATAGTCAATTGTAATCCTTCCATGCTAGCTTTAGTGGAAGACATCCTTTGGTTCTAGGTGAGGAGGTGACCAATTTGTTGCGTCACAGTTGCTAATTCCTTCTTCAACTGTTCTTTTTCTTGCATCAGGAAGTTTGTGTTCTTTTTTTCGGCTACTGTAAAGGAAACATTAAAAAAAGGAGAATGGTCTAGGATTGGTCCTAGTATTTGACACAAAAATATTTTATGTACTGACGGAAACATGATGAGTAGGATCATTTTGGTAATACCTTCTCATTTCCTATATTATTTTATTTTTTAGCTCATCAAAGGTGAAATTGGAGATATCAATCACCCTATAAATAGGTGGAGGAGGAATCTCCATTTCATTGAAAGGAATATGGCCATGTTGAGGGCCCTGAAATTGGGTCAACAACAAGGGGGATACCCACCCGGTCGGGAACCTGGTTGGCGGCTCCGTGCCCGTTTGGTGTAGCGGGTCCGACTGGGGATAATGGGACCAACTTCCCAATCTAAGGGGTGTGTGTGTGTAGAGTTTGGTGATGTGTGTGTGTAGAATGTGATGATACTAAATCTGGAGATATTTCTAAGCTAATTTAATTTTAAACTCTAAGCTGACTCTATGCTATTATAATCTAATGAAAACAACACATCTAATCTACGCTAACCCAGGGTAGAACTTTTTCCATTATGCGATCTAAAAAAGATTTCATACAATAACTGATAATAAAGATCATTCAGCTATCATAAGAATATAAATCAATTAAGATGAACCATCCTGCGTAAAAATTTAAGCAAAACAGTTGTGAACAGCATATCGCATAATCAATTATTCATATGTCAAGCACAAATAAATGACTCCACCGTACAAAAGTGCCAAATGGTAACCCACACATTCATACATTAACATATAAGCAACATCAGCTGTATATTACTCTAAGAATGCAAGCAGAAATTCGTCAAGAGATAAAAGTACCATTTATCACTGATTTTGTACTCACAAACCTCAAGCAATAACGATCTATTTCTACTTACTTCTAACGCCTACTAAGAGTACAGAAGTGAAACATCAGTAGCAGACATTAAAATGCAAACATAAATAAATCTCGATCTGTCCATTCATCAAAAACCCCCTCCGAGGGTGCAAAAGTGCATGTTCTGAGGACAAGTTTTTTGACAAATTTCGGACCCCTCTCCAAATGCCATGAGAGGGGCTAAATACTACTAACTGACTAATCTTAATTACACAAATTTAGGGAACGGCTTCAAATGAACTCCCTTTTACTAAAACAAATTTATTTCTAAAAACTGAATCTAATTTCTAACCGTTTCTGTATCTGCTCCTTAGTGCTGTAAGCAATGCGCTGTTCACCTGGAAAGAGTCGACTGATTGTCCTTTCCTTTTGTTCGAGCTTGAAAATTAGAAATAACAAGATCTGGCACCTCTTTCTGACAAACTAGAAGATATTTTTGAAAGTCTTCTTCTGGAGGAGTGTCTTCACGGCGTGTATACTTAGTATAACTCAGATTTCTTTCAAACCGATTGTGTTGTTGCTATTTCGGTTTTCGGTCGTGTGAATGACTCAATGAGTTAGGGACTTTGTTGCCTGAACAATTTTCTGAATTGAAACTTGCTTCCGTTCTTTGTTCCAGGCTTTTCTGAGACGTCTTCCCTCTTAAGCATTTTACTTTTTGCTTTACCCAATTTGGGCTTTAGGATCTTTCGTAAACGCTTTGCTTTTGTGCGCCTTTGACTCTGAGTCTTGGATAGTCTATTTCCATCAGTATTTGTTGAGTGATACTCTGGAATCTGTGGTCCTGCTGCATGCGGTATCCATTTGCGAAGTCATCTCCTCTCTGTTCTTCTAGCTCTGGCGCTTTTCCTTAGATGTTTCCTGCATATAGATTTATATTAGTTGCTGCCTTATAGTTCACGCAAAGGAAAAGAGACACGACGAAAAGATTGACATGAAAGCATTAAGTTCTAATGAATGCATAATCATGACACCCATTATGACTTGACTCTTCGAAAAACGCAACACAATCATCTTTGGATACACAGGCATACAATCATTAATTTCCTGTAAGGTGCGCGCTCAATTTTGGGCTTACAGATCATGCCGAGGAATATTTGCGATGAATGGTTCCTGCGATTCGCATCGCAGCGTTGAAGATTGCGATGTTAAGAAGTGTCATCGCAGCAATTGATAGTCTCATTTGTCGCAAATCGCAGATCGCAGATCGCAATTTTTGTAGGATCGCAAATCGCAGATCGCAAGGTTTTCGTTTTATCACTTTGTGCTGCTTATGCGACATTGCGACGTGCGACAACGCATATCGGCCGTCGGCAATTCCTTAGGTTTTCCCTTTTTTGAGCGCTTTTAATGCATGCGATGCGATGGGTTTTAGCGTCGCTCCTTTGTAGCATATTTATGTGCTTTGGGAAAACGCTTCTCTCTACTTTTGCGATGCGATATAGCTCTTAGGGAGTTAAATACAAAAGATTTTTTAACAAAATATTTTTAGGATTTTTGGTTAAGGGTCCCCCTTTGCTTGATGTTATTGCTAATATCAAACAAAGAGGGGGGTTGTTAGTGACCACAACAATGGCGATTCACTGTGAAGAACCAGTTATCTCTGCTTTTCTATTGACCGTTCACTTCCGAAACATCAAAATTTTCACATGTCTAAATTTTGTTATGGACAGATAGAGTAGATTACCCCTCACCCTGTCAACGATACTTTGTCTCAACCCTTTTTATATCCCAATTGTTTGCTTCCTCAGGCTTTTTCTTGCATTCGCACCAGACATTACTCGGTCTTTATTAAAGATAAAATAAGGTCTTCTCTGCGTACTGGCTTTAAAGTATGCTCATTTGTCGTAGGTAGAGCCTCTGCTGCCCGCAAGCGTCCATAGCCTCGATAGGGTTACCATGTTATCCAGCAATGATCCTTTTTCCTGCTTGAGGTTACTCGCAACATTCCAAGAAAAATCCTTCTTTGACACTTTTTCCTTTTTTATTCTCTAAAGAACAATGTCTTGGTTTGGTGGCCAAATTATGACACAGTCATTCACTTGATTTACACTTTTGCTGAACAAGCCGGCTCGTGATGAGACCTCTTGTCTTTTGATTGCAACAATCTTTAAGTCGTTGCCCTGTTTTGATAGACAGTATTGGAAAAGTCAGCAAGTTATAATATATGTGATCATGATAAGCCGACTCGTGATGAGACCTCTTATTCTTTGAGATATAGTGTTTCCTTGGATCGTTTCTCCGAATGCTGCGATTTCCTTTTAGCAGGGAGGAAGTCATTGTTTTTCCTTAAGAAAGCTCTGGACGACAATAATAGAGTTTTTTGAAAACAACAGTCTTGCAGAGAATATTTATTTTATTATTGATGATACCTTTCATTGTGCTGATACAAAACAATTCTTTACCAAAGGTTGCTTTTGTCAAAGTTTTTTGAGGTTGAAACTAATATCGTAATCAGGGTAAAGTTAACTCTATTTGTCAATAATAAAAATCAGATTTTTCAAAAATTTTGCTATTTGTACAAGCGAAATCAAAATCTGATAGAGAATTGGTGCGCTCTTTCATGAATCCTTTTAAATGATCATTTACAACCGGTTTTATTCATAAAAAGAGAAAATCAAAACAAAATAAAAACTAAAACTAACCTACAAAAAATAGAAGAATGCTCTTCTATGGAAAATATACTTTAAGAATCTGTCCATTGACAGGTAAAGAATCTCTTCTACCTGCCAAATCCTGCAACACAAATGTAGACGGGCCTACGACTTCTACAATCTGAAAAGGGCCAAGCCACAGCTTCTGAAATTTCGTATGTTTGCCCTTTTCTTCATGAGCCTTATCCCATTTCAAAACTAAATCACCCATCTGAAAGTTTTTTCTGGTTATGATGCTTGAGTCAAAAGAGGATTTTATTAGCGCTTGGTGATGAGCATGGGTTTTCCTAGCTTGTTCTCTTTGTTCTTCTAGTTTGATTATTTCCATTTGTCTTATTTGTAAAGAGGAAGTAGATATTTCATCGATGTATTGCACTAAAGACAAAGAGGGAATGACTTGGTGAGTCGGAAGAACCACTTCTTTCCCATAAACTAAGTTAAAGGGAGAAGTGCCGATTGAAGCTTTCTTTGTGATTCTGTCAGCCCATAAAGCATTTACCAGCGCTTTGTGCCAATTCTTTTGGTTTTGGTCAACTGTTCTTTTGATAATTCTAATTAGGTTCTTGTTTGTTGATTAAGCCAATCCATTACCTTGCGGATAGTAGTTGGCAGAATATTTCAGTTTGAATCCTCTTTTAAGCGCAAACTCAGTCATGGTATTTCCAGAAAAATATGAGGCATTATCAAACATTAAGGCCGTTGGCAATCCAAACCTAGTAATGATAAATTGATCTATGAACTCAATAATGTTTTCAGAATTAACTGTCTTGAGAGGAACTTCTTCTACCCATTTAGTAAAATAATCAGTTGCCGTGAGGATATACCTATGCTGCTTAGAAGAGTGAGGAACGATCTCACCTATTATGTCCAAGCCCCATTGGCTTAATGGTTGCTCGATGTTGACCGGTTGTAGCGGCATGGACGGTTTCCTTCATTTTCCTGCAGCAGTCTGGCAGACTTGGCATTTCCTTACGTGATTGTATGAGTCTTTAAACAGCGTGGGCCAATAATATCCTGCACGCAAGATTTTATGTGCAGTCGCATCTCCGGCATAGTGTCCACCTGCTGGTCCATCGTGGAGTTCCTGCAAAACCTTTTCGGCTTCAATTTTCTCAAGACACCTAAGGAGTACAGAATCGTAATTCCTTTTAAACAGAACATCATTTATGAGCTGGTATTGTTTAGCTTTTAATCTCAGAGCTCTTTTCTTGGTGTGATCCAGGTGTGATGGAGCATACCCGTTCTTAAGAAAATAAATGGTGTCAGCATATAATGATTCTGCGTCGTTTAGGCTTACCTCATACGTATGTACCTCTTCAGATGAGTTCTCAGAAATTTGCGATGCTCCAGCTAACATTTTGCAGATGCCTTGACCTCTTACGATGTTTGCTGGTTTGATCTCAAGATCATATTCTTGTAAAGCGGTAATCCAATTAGCTCTATTTTCGCCCACGTCCTTATGTACCAGAAGGTTTCTTACCGCTGGAAACGGTACTACGACTTTGGTGTGGGCTTTAAGTAGAAAAGGTCTGAAATATTTGATCGCTTTGAAAACGACATATGCCTGTTTCTCCACGTCTGAGTAATTAAGTTCAGCACCTTGTAAGTTCGAGCTAAAGAATGCGATTGGAGCTTCCGCCTTTTCTTGATTTGCTTGGGTCAAAATCACGGCATAAGATTTCTCTGAGGCAAAAGTGTATAAGATAAAAGATTCTGAAAAATTTGGGGTGGCCAAAGATGGAGCATTAATGATAGCTTGTTTGATTAAGTTGAATGCTTCGTTCTCATCTAGACCCCATTTGAAATTTGAATTCTTTTTTATCATATTTTGTAAGGGAGAAATAATGCGTGAAAAATCAGGGACAAACCTTTTCACAAAATTGATCTGTCCAAGGAAAGATTGCATGGCTTTCTTGTTATGGGGTATGGATATCTCAGAAATTTCCTTGATTCTGTCAGGTTCAATGTGAATACCAGATTTCGACACTATGAATCCTAGCAATTTCCCTTCACTTAAGGCGAAGAAATATTTCTTTGGGTTAAGCGAAATCCCATACCTTAAACATCTTTGAAAGATTTGCTTCAAGTCTTTAAGATGGTCGCTTCATCTTTTGGAGTACACTGTTATATCATCCAGGTAAATCACTACTGATTTATTGACTAACCCTTTAAACGCGATGTCCATGGCTCTTTGAAAGGTAGCTCCAGCATTGATAAGACCAAATGGCATCTTCCAATATGCATATGTGCCCCATTTGGTTCGGAACGTAGTCTTCAACTGATCATCGGGATGCACCAGTACTTGATTGTATCCTGAAAATCCATCCAGGAAAGACATTAATTCTGAGCCTGCTACTGCCTGTAATATTTGCTCCATAGGTGGGAGGGGAAAGTTGTCTTTCTGACATGCTTTGTTGAGATTTCGGAAATCGATACAGATTCTAATGTCTCCGTTTTTCTTTCTAACGGGCACCATATTGGATACCCATTTGGAATGTCTGATGGGGAAAATTATTCTGGCTCTCAACAACTTATTAAGCTCAGTTTTTATCTGATTTTCTAAGTTAGGGTGTATTTTTCTGAGCTTCTGCTGGACAGGTTTTTCATTGTCAATCATAGGGATAATGTGTTGAATGATAGAAGTATTGTATGTCTTCAGCTCATTGTAATTCCAGGAAAAAACGTTTTTGTATTGTCTCAGAAGACAGATATATGTTGATTTCTCTTCAGGGGCTAGGCCGTGGCCTAGATTAACGTTTTGTGGCTTCTGATCGGTACCTAGGTTTACTAATTCATAGTTCAGAGTAGAACTGTAGAGTTTAGCATTGGAAGAATTTTTAAACCGACTCTTCAAATCATATAAATCTTCTAACTTGACCACTGATTTTGGTATAGCATTGTCAGTGCCGTTTTGTTGTATTTGGTGGTCATGATGGTCTTCGTCAATTATTTGATTTGAGTAGGATCCTTCAGAAGTGAGGAAATTTACGATGTCAGGATCGTCGTTGAATACTCTCCAATTGGTGATGTTGTCAGGGATGGATGGTTTAAAGATTAATTCTATCGAAAACCTATCAGGACTAAAATCTTCGGAGGGAATAAGTCTAGAGGCTACGTTAGCTAACAGGTCTGCGCTCGCGTTTTGAAGTCTTGGGATTGACGAAATATTGAATGCTATGAAATGTGCAGTGAGATCTTGAACTAAAGATTGATAGTGCTTTAAATGACTTGACAGGCAATGTATGGTGTTACGTACCTGTTTGACGACGATCTCAGAATCTCCAAAGACTTGAAGATACTTAACATTCAATCTGATTGCTTTGTATAGGCCTTGGACCAAGGCTTCGTACTCCGCTGTATTGTTTGTGCAATCGAACTCAAGTCTGCATGTAAGCATAATCTTGTTCCCGTCTGGGCTAATCAGAACGCATCCTGCTCCTGCTCCCTCGTTAGATTTAGAGCCGTCAAAATATAATTTCCAAAACAAAGATGTATTTACAGAATTATCTAAAAAACTAAAACATTTTGAGTCATCAGTTTGGGAAAAAATTTCAACTTGGGACAAAACTGAATTCTCTAAGTAAGGTGAGATATGAGCATTGAAATTGCCGAGGAAAGAATCTACTGCGTAATTGCCTATGATGCTGCTATTGTATGTTATTGCTTCATTTTCTCCTTCCAATTCTGTCACTATGTACTTTTGGTGCAACTCTCGTTCAACCTTTATTTGATTTGGTTTACCGTTGTATGGTAACCACATATGCGACCAGTCGGTTGCGAAATATCCATGGAGTTTCTCCGACCAATCCCTGCTAAGAATCAAACCATAGAATTCAGGGATATCAGCTACTAGAATGTCGATAACCTGACACACTTTTGGGTTAGACGACAATCTTATGGTCACTTGATTAAGTTCACCAATCACTTCGACTTGGGATCGATCAAGTTGAACTATACGTACTGCGGATTTTTGAGGTTGAACATTCAATTTGGCACATATTGATCTGGGTAAAATATTCGTTGAAGCACCAGAATCGACCAAGCAATTGTGCACGTTTTTATTGAAGATTTCATAGGTGAGAAGAAAAGGAGGAGTATGAGATCTTGATCTTCCTCCAATCAAGGCGATGTCATTTGGATCAATCTTATTGATCGCGTTGGTTGGAGGTCTTCCCATGTTGTGGGAAGCTACAGCTGTAGGTAAAGATGTAGTAGGCACAACATGTAATTCTTTCATCATTATTTTCTGTTGATGTTTCAATTTGCTCAATTCATAAAGAGTAATATTAGCCCTAGTCTTCTTCATGTCATCAATGATGTTATACTCCATTTCATCCGACACTATCAGTGTTCTTGATGGAGGTGCTTGGTCTGATTGGACTGGGTTAAACTGGGTCGCTTTAGCAGTTGTCTTCTTTGTTGCGACCTTATCTTTTGTTGCAGGGCTTGCGCCCTTCTGTTTAGGGGTAGTTTGGGGAGGATCAAGTTGATTTTTGCTTCTTGTGCTAACAGGAAATGCTTCTTGATTTTCTTCTTGTGGGAGGATGAAGTCCCACATTCCTTGTAGTTCCACAACTTCTTCATCGTCGGTCTGCCCTTCCGTGGTATTCTCTTCTCCTTCTTCTTCTTCAGATTCGACGTTTGAGACAGCATTGGGTGGTTTCACCTCCATGGGAGGATTTCTTTTAAAAATTCTGTAGGGCTTTTTCGAAGAAGTCTCTGCTACTTGTTTTCTTATGTAAATCATTTCATTGGACATGGCCTTTAACACTTTTTGTAATCCTTCCAAGTCGAAAGGATCTTTAGCAGGGAGTTGATGAGGGTGTATTACTCTCAGAATGGTATTTAGATATTGCTTTAGGTGCCATTCATAGTTCGAGCCCTCCTTCTAGCACCAAATATGTTGAGGGCCCTGAAATCGGGTCAACAACAAGGGGGATACCCACCCGGTCGGGAACCTGGTTGGCGGCTCCGTGCCCGTTTGGTGTAGCGGGTCCAACTGGGGATAATGGGACCAACTTCCCAATCTAAGGGGTGTGTTTGTGTAGAGTTTGGCGATGTGTGTGTGTAGAATGTGATGATACTAAATCTGGAGATATTTCTAAGCTAATTTAATTTTAAACTCTAAGATGACTCTATGCTATTATAATCTAATGAAAAAAACACATCTAATCTACGCTAACCCGGGGTAGAACTTTTTCCATTATGCGATCTAAAAAAGATTTCATACAATAACTGATAATAAAGATCATTCAGCTATCATAAGAATATAAATCAATTAAGATGAACCATCCTGCGTAAAAAGTTAAGCAAAACAGTTGTGAACAGCATATCGCATAATCATTTATTCATATGTCAAGCACAAATAAATGACTCCACCATAAAAAAGTGCCAAATGGTAACCCACACATTCATACATTAACATATAAGCAACATCAGTTGTATATTACTCTAAGAATGCAAGCAGAAATTCGTCAAGAGATAAAAGTAGCATTTATCACTAATTTTGTACTCACAAACCTCAAGCAATAACGATCTATTTCTACTTACTTCTAACGCCTACTAAGAGTACAGAAGTGAAACATCAGTAGCAGACATTAAAATGCAAACATAAATAAATCTCGATCCGTCCATTCATCAAAAACCCCCTCCGAGGGTGAAAAAGTGCATGTTCTGAGGACAAGTTTTTTGAAAAATTTCCGGACCCCTCTCCAAATTCCATGAGAGGGGTTAAATACTACTAACTGACTAATCTTAATTACACAAATTTAGGGAACGGCTTCAAATGACCGCCCTTTTACTAAAACAAATTTATTTCTAAAAACTAAATCTAATTTCTAACCGTTTCTGTATCTTCTCCTTAGTGATGTAAGCAATGCGTTGTTCGCCTGGAAAGAGTCGGCTGATTGTCCTTTCCTTTTGTTCGAGCCCGAAAATTAGAAACAACAAGAGCTGGCACCTCTTTCTAACAAACTAGAAGATATTTTTGAAAGTCTTCTTCTGGAGGAGTGTCTTCACGGCGTGTATACTTAGTACAACTCAGATTTCTTTCAAACCGATTGTGCTGTTGCTATTTCAGTTTCCGGCCGTGCGAATGACTCAATGAGTTAGGGACTTTGTTGCCTGAACAATTTTTTGAATTGAAACTTGCTTCCGTTCTTTGTTCCAGGCTTTTCTGAGACGTCTTCCCTCTTAAGCGTTTTTCTTTTTGCTTTACCCAATTTGGGCTTTAGGATCTTTCGTAAACGCTTTGCTTTTGTGCGCCTTTGACTCTGAGTCTTGGATAGTCTATTTCCATCAGTATTTGTTGAGTGATACTCTAGAATCCGCGGTCCTGCTGCATGCGGTATCCATTTGCGAAGTCATCTCCTCTCTGTTCTTCTAGCTCTGGAACTTTTCCTTAGATGTTTCCTGCATATAGATTTATATTAGTTGTTGCCTTATAGTTCACGCAAAGGAAAAGAGACACGACGAAAATATTGACATGAAAGCATTAAGTTCTAATGAATGCATAATCATGACACCCATTATGACTTGACTCTTCGAAAAAAGCAACACAATCATCTTTGGATACACAGGCGTACAATCATTAATTTCCCGTAAGGTGCGCGCTCAATTTTGGGCTTACAGATCATGCCGAGGAATATTTGCGATGAATGGTTCCTGTGATTCGCATCGTAGCATTGAAGATTGCAATGTTTAAGAAGTGTCATCGCAGCAATTGATAGTCTCATTTGTCGCAAATCACAGATCGCAGATCGCAATTTTTGTAGGATCGCAGATCACAAGGTTTTCGTTTTATCACTTTGTGCTGCTTATGCGACATTGTGACGTGCGACGTCGCATATCGGCCGTCGGCGTTTCCTTAGGTTTTCCCTTTTTTGAGCGCTTTTAATGCATGCGATGCGATGGGTTTTCGCGTCGCTCCTTTGCAGCGTATTTATGCGCTTTGGGAAAACGCTTCTCTCTACTTTTGCGGCGCGATATAGCTCTTAGGGAGTTAAATACAAAATATTTTTTAACAAAATATTTTTAGGATTTTTGGTTAAGGGTCCCCCTTTGCTTGATGTTATTGCTAATATCAAACAAAGAGGGGGGTTGTTGGTGACCACAACAGGCCATTAGTGAGAGGATATGGGGGTATAATGTTAGGATTTTTTGTGATTGGATCAATATCTACTACCTGATTGTCCTCCTCTTATCCATCATTTGCATCATGGGCCTCCAAGTCCTCTTCTAACTTTCTTGAAAACTCCTCTTCTTGTTTCCTCCTGCTTTCTTCTTCAACTAATAGCTTTTGTTGTTCCTCTTCTTCCCTTTGTTTACTGAGAGATTCTTTGTGTTGCTTCTTCTTGGCTTCTTCCTCTTTTCTATTCTTCATTTCTTCTTTGTTCTTTTGCATTTCCTCTTGGTTCTTGTTTTCTTTCTCTTCCTTCTATTTACACTCTTCCTCTTTCTCCCTGTTCCTTGCTTCTTTGATTTCCTTTATTTTCTTTTATGCCTCGACTGCACCCTTAGTATGTAGATCAACCTTGAATTTCCTACTTCTCTCCTCTTTAGGATCATGCCTTTGCTTCCTCTTTGGCCGAACATTAACCTAATAAAACACTTCATGTTGGGTCCCTTATTAAGCAATATCGGGTGCATGTGTTGTATGAGAAGGGGTTGCCTCATCACCTAGTCCAACTTCTCTAGAAGAATTATACCATTTCTTGACCTTCGCTTCATCATCACAAGAGTCGGAAGTATATGGCCAGGTGTAATACAAATTTTCATAGTGTCACTTGCATACACCTCTAGGGTCATAACAATGGAAGTTCATCTTACTGAATAAGAGGCGGCTAAGTTACGTAATCTCTACTTCTTCTACCTTCAAATTCTTTAATTCATATGACCCTTCTTAAAGAGGGAAGATGGGAAAAGATGACTTCTTCTTCTTCTACAAATGTTGTGAAAGATAAAGAAAGCAAAATAAACACGAAAGTGAAAGCAAGCAAAAACGACAATCGCGAAAGTGAAAGTGAAAATTATGAATGAAAAAGTGTGCAAAAGCGATAGTTGAGAAAAATCATTGGGATGATGGTACTCTTGCAACTAAGAGTGAGAGACTGTCAACTATAATTGTGCACTGAATGACCACATGTATTGCACAGTCACCATTCCTGTCAACTGTGCAAGCACTATCATCAGGGATTGCACAATGTCTGAGAGTTGTGCAATTTCTAGCACTAAATATTACGCAATCACCATAAGTAAGGATTACGTAGGCACTGTCCTCCAAGGTTGCACCATGTTTGTCTTCAAAGGATAGACATGGGCCACTAAACTTTGCTAAAATGAGGTTCGCTTTTGAATACGTCAAAATCTATGCATGTGTAAGCAAGTGAATTTGACAGTTGAAATCTCACAAGAATACATCAACCAATCACAAAGTGACTATGATCAAATTGGAATGAAATATCATAAGATGGCAAGGAGGCTCCAAAATTCAAGTATAGGTAAGATTTTGAAGGGTGTTTCTTGCAACGAAAACACTTGGTGACATAGTAGAAGAACTCATGCTTCTTTGCTTAGGTCTACCTTTGAGCACAAATTATTAGTCTTTCAAGAAGTATTGATTCACCATGTGGATCACCTTCGCTACCCCATTTGACCTGGTTATATATGTAGCCTCTTTCATTCCCTTTCTCGTTTAAACACATTTACAAAGCTTACCGTATCAAAATGGTTCCAATCTAAGAGAAGGGTAATATGTAGTTGCGATATTGAAATGATCAATTTTTTTATTTCATCTTCAGTGTTGCTCCGCTGCCAACAAGAATGTTCAGTACCCCATGTTATCGTTCTGTACTTTTAAGGTTGTGGGAGTAAATACATTGGACAACATCAAAACCATTTTTGAAGTTGGGATCTAGCCCTGCCAGCTTTAGAGAGGGAACTATCTTTATAATTTAGCTTGGTTTTTAAGTTGATTTTAGGCTACTTATGATTATTCTTGGTTGTTTGTTTGAATTTGTTTGATTTGTTGGTTGGTTGATCTGATCAAATTACTTTCTTTCCATTGCACTATGGAGTCAAATTAAGTTGGATGCTGCATCAAAAGTTCAAAGGAGTAATCACGGGGAAAGCTAGTTACATTTAATTAATCCTTAAATTGAATTATGGAATGGAGAAAAGAGGTGATTCAATAGTGATTGAAAAGCATTTAAGAATTTCTCAATCAGACTTCAGAAGAAAACATACAAATTGTAAACGCAATCCAAATAAGGTGCTTAATAACATTTCTTATTTTTCACATCCCCTGTTTTACAATTATATTTTAGATGATAAATAGATAGAGAATAAAAATGGAAACACAATGACGCTAAGAAAAACATCACTAGTATATTGAAACACAAGTATCCTATGAAGATTCTTTTTATAATGATGCCCTAATAGCGTGGAAAACGTACAGTTCTTGATAAAAAGAGTTACAATGATTAGGAACCGACCCTCAATACTTTGACTAAATGAAGAATTTAAACATAATTTCCAAAAAATATTACAATTAATGCCTCATTGACATGGCATTATATTACTAACTTCAAACTAACAAAAATGACATAATGCGACCAAAAGAGGTGAATTGGTGAAGTGATCTAGACATTTGGCACTGCTTTGGTGGAGAACAGTTGCTGAGTGGCCACTATTTGTGTGTCACGCTGGTGAAGTTGGCCCTTTCTTTAATCCTGGAATTCACACAGTTTATCCCATCGCTTCTCATCTAGAATGGAAATTTTTGTTACTTTGTCGTAGATCTCATCTACCTCAGTATACCAATCGAATGTGGGTTTTACTACAAAAATGTGTTTTATCTCATGTTGGATGAAACTCATGTTGTTGATAGCTTCATAAAAATATCTCCCTCTCATAGCACCTTTGATGTGGGAAGACTTGGCCATATCCTTTGCAATGTCTTTCAGATTCTTCATATATTCTTCCCTAGTCATCATCTCGTCATTGATAAAAAATAAAGAAGGCATGCCTTTCTTATTTAATGCTTCTATTCTGGTGAAAAATATGTTAACTTCCACCTCCAAAGTGTGAAATTTCTCTGTCAGCTGCACAACCAATTTCTTCTTTATCAAAACTTTCTTTACTTCTAAGATTGTTTATGTTCTGTCATCTACTCCCAAATCATCCAATTCATATATGTTTTTAGAGTTGAGAAATTTGATGATGTGGTTGGTCGTGGTAGGCATTTCTCCCAATTCATTGTTGATAGTGGAAATGGTCCGTGTGGCTTGCTCCATCAACTCTTTATATAATCTAGATACAAGGCTAAATTTTCATCCATTGCCTCAATGATGTTATTCCATATAATTTATTTGACTTGGGCCAGTGTGTGGCCAATAGAGGACTCAATTGTTGATTTCCTCCATACTTCTATTTGGTTTTGAACTCTCTGTAGCTATGTTGCATGGAAAGTCTCAGTCTTTGTCTTCTGATCTTGTATAATATTGACTTGAGTCTGCAATCTTTTGATTTCTTCAGTTTAGAGAGACATATTTTGCACTGCAGTTGCCAACTAATCTGTAACAGCCCCTGTATTTGTTGTAGAAGATGTAGTTTTAGGAATTGCTATGATAGGGAGTGCTTCCAAAGGGACAACAACCATTTTGGTAGCTTTCTCCTTTGCTTTGATTCTATTTTCCATCTCTGTCTCCATTGGCTTCAAATGTGCACTCTGCTTCATGATGATATTCATCATGTCTTCCTTCTGTGTCTCTGTTTCTTCAATGTCCTCGGCCATAGGATCTTCTGTGGCTGGTAACTTCAACTACTTCCTTAATGCTACTATGTCTGTATTATTTTTCCTCACGAGCTATTCTGCAACATTGATATTTGCAGGATCATAACCTACTTTGATCACCAAGTCCTTAAAATATTTGATCCTTGTGTCTTTGGCAAGTGCAGATACCTTCTCCATCTTCAATTGTGATTGGACATTGGCTAATGTACCTGCAATTTAGACAAACTCATAGCAGTGTTAGTGAGAGTAGATGAAATCATTTGCCCAATTTTCTTGTGCATCTCCATTTGCTCAATGGTATGTATGTCTTTCACATCAAATTCAAATGATGTCTTCTTGTAGTTTGATGCTGCCTTGGGCTGGGGAATCTATGCTTGGAGGAATTCCATTTGCATTTTACCTTTCTCTGAATCAAAGGCTGACAACATCCTGCTTTGAGAGCTGGAAGTATGCTTCCAGAACTGATTATATGTGTTGATTTTCAAGGCCCCATTTCTCACTTTAATCTCTTTGAATATATCAAATATACTCTTTTCTATCTCCCTTGTGGTAGATGTGTTGGTCTGCATAACTTGTTGCTAAACTTGTGAAGTTGTGGAGGTAGTGGGCAAAAGTGTAGTGTGATCACCCACCAATGAGGAAACAAGTGGCTCTTTGGTGGTGATAACATTCTCTTGCTTTGAATCCTTGCATAGGCTTAGTTTAGAATGTAGCTTGGACTTCTTTTTGTACATGATTTTAAAGCCTTCATTAGGAATCTCAGTCACTGAAGGTCACTCTTCTTCTCTGCTCCTCTTTGTTGATTTCTCCTTTGTGATAGGAGTCTGCACTGTTGAAGTGGACACTAACTACTCCTTTGCCTCTTGTAGAGTATTCTTGGTCCATTCTAGTTGGTTTTTATATCTTTCAATCCCTGGTCTAGCTGTGTGAAAATAAGTAGTATATTTGTTCTCTACCCTCAACTTGGAGATGACCCCTAATGGAGCATATGACCAGGTGAAACTGAGGTTGAACTGCATCTCTTTTAGTAATTTATCTACTTCTTCCCCTGCTGCCTTGTTGCAAATGAAAGGCCCTATTTGAGTTTTTATTTTGAATTGGGATTTCTTCTTAGCATCTACAAAGTGAATCTCATAAACATTGAGAATTTTCCTGATGTATTCTAGAGCAACAATTCTCATTTGGAGGAATTCTGGAAGCTCATAAGGGGCTACCTCACACCCAAATATCCTCACATTTGTGTAAGTCTGATAAAGGTACCAATCCCCTATCTAGACTTGGTCTGATAGCTATAAAAATTTCCTAATTTCTTCACTGATCCTTGGCTATTTCATGCTGCTTAGGAGACGGAGTGTTGGATGTACAAACATCTCTATGAACTGTTTGTATGAAAATTCCTTTTGTTCCTTCATTACTAGCGGAGTCTAGAAGATGACTAAATGTTGATTTCCTTCTTCATCCATCTTTTGTAATGCAAGCTTCAGGTTGTCTCCCTAAAAATATAAAAACATATAAACTAAGACAGAAGCATATTTGAATACTTCCTCAGTTTGGAATTTGGTAAACTGCTCATGGATAAAATCTTCAAGAAATTGGCTAAAGTTAAACAAGATGGAAGGCTTGGAATCTGTGGAGAAAATGGAAAGAAATCCTATAATTGCCTCATATTCCCACTGATCAGAGTAATAGCCAAGGAGGTAGGAGATGACTGTGATGATTTTCTTGGCTCTCTCAGGGAAAATGGAGGATGGACAGGGAGGATTTTTCTTGGGTAATGGGGCATCTTCAGTCAAGAAAATTTCAAGGGTTTTGGCTCTTCTAGCAAAGTCCAGCTTCTGATACAATTCAACAAGTGCTTCATGGGAAAAAGGAGTGGAATTCTCTACTTTAGGGGCTTGCATCATTTGGTCTATAGCTTGCGGAGTGATAGTGAATAGAATGTCTCCAATGGGGGCAATAATAGCTCTCTGGCTTGGAAAATAACATGCATGACATTTCTTGACAAATCTAGGGGTGTCATGGGTATGGGGAAACATATAGTGGGGAAAATTGGACTCCCCAGTTGAATATCATCAGATTTATCTATAAACTTGTCCTCAAGCCAGCAATACATCTCAAACAGATCAAATTTACAGAGAGTTTCATGAATTTTATAGTCTCTGTCTGCCAAATGGATGCGGTGGAAATCAATGGGAGGGTGGATCAGAGGACTCATGGGTTCTTCTAGTCCCTTGTCTTTTGGAGGCATGACTGGATAAAGTTAAGGACATTGGTGAAATCTAGATTACAGGTTTACAGTACGCAAAGAGGACTTGGGATTTGAAGACAAAAGAAGAGGTAATGACATGAAATTCAGTTAGCTGGCAATATCCCCAACCTGGTGAAGTTTTTTGCAATTCGGACTGGTACACCTATAACAGAGCAATAGCAGTGTATAAGAACAATAACCAATGAATGGGTGAAAGGAGGGATTATACAGCCTTCCGGATTTCCCGTTAATGGTGGCATGGGTCCGTTGAATTAAAAATTAAGCCATTTAATTTCCTAACAGATTAATTTTGTAGGGAGCGGATGAGATTGGCAGGATCAACGAGCATACGACGTGGAGAAGGGTGACTGGCGAGAGTGCAATGGATAGAGCAGTGGTATTGGGAGGCGAAGAAATTGCTTTTTGAAGGGGGGGAGGCGGTTAATGGTTTCGGCCAAAGGGGTTGTGAAATCATATTGTACTAACACGTTGCAGTGGGTGCAGTTTCGAATACCACCCATTTCAGACCCCCTCCCCTCCATTGGTAAAGTTCAGATGGTAAGGGGGTGCTGAAATGTATTGTGGGCCGTCAAATGTTAAGAGATGGGTGCGAATGATGTGAGAAGTGGCAGGATGTTAATGCGATGTGATAGGGATTATGGTGGGGTCAGGAAATATATTAAATGCATAGTTGGGGAATGGTTGGGGTGTCTGGTGGAGTAATGAAACTTAGGAATAGGGGATTATATACCAAAATCACTTGATATGTTGAAATTTAGAGTCAAACTTAATCCTTTTTGCCTTTTCTCTGTGCATGAAAATAAATTTGAAATTCAACTTAGAGTAAAATCTTCATGCTTTTCCTCTAACCACCATAGTTCTTCTACCTACCCTTTCTCATTTCAAATATTTTTCTAAGCTAACATTTTCTCTTCTTGTTTTGCAGGGTGCATTTAAACTAGTAGACCCAAATCATTTTTCTTTTGTAAAAATCTACTTCATCCTATCACTTATTTCACCATTGATTCATATTAAACTGTTGAATCAATTGTATTTCTTCCTAACTACTAATTTACCAAAATTAAAATGTTTGGTAAATCTTCATTCACTAACTTATTGAACAGAAATTTAAATGTGTCCAATCATGATTAAACTGTAGGATTTGAACAGAAGTCTAGCCATTGTGGCATTCAAAAACAATTTGCACACAACCATATTTGCTAATGAATCAAAAGAACTAACTTATCAGTAGTGGCATTTATACTTGCAACACTTTCAGTATTATTTTCTATTTTTTCTTTTGTGGGGTTCTTATTTCCTTTTTTCTTATTTATTTGTTAACATACACTCTTTCCAATTTTTTATTTTTTTAATATATATATATATATATATATATATATATATATATATATATATATATATATATATATATATATATAATATATATATATATATATATATATATATATATATATATATATATATATATATATATATATATATATATATATATATATATATATATATATTTGGAAATCATTTTAATATTGAAATTATGTACTATATGAAATAACCAATACAAAATAATCAATCACCTTGAGATCCTACAATTTATAGGACCCTAACAGTGGCTCTAGCTGGGGATGGCACTTTTCCAAGTGAAGTATCAAGAACATATGATCAGTAGTCTCGAGAACTTCATGTCTGTAATATCTTCATCTAATTTCTTTGTTGTTTCAGATACTATTGGTAGCTCATCAATCCAGGCTTAGGGCCTTCACTGTGGGCTTCAACCTTTGTTAATAAGTTATCCAATCAAAACTATAAAGACTATGATATTTACAATGATGAAAGGAAAATCTGTAACCTAAGAAAAGTAGTGCTTTAGCATCCTGCCATTGACAGGACCTCCAGGTATCCCTACTCCATCTAGGTGCTTAAGGTAGAATGCATTATTTCCCCTGAAAGCATGAACAATATATGGCTCGTTCCAAATATTATTGAAAATTCCATGTTTACATTTGTCTTCTCTCCTTGAATCCCATCTCAAAACTTGGTCCCCAATGTTAAAGTCATCAGCTTTTGTTCTTTTGTCAAAGATCTTTTTAACATTTTCTTGAATAACTTGGGTCTTGTTGTATATTTCCTCCCTGGACTGCTACAACTTGATAGTTTGATTAATCCTTCTCTGTACATCATTGGGTTCAACTTGCACTTCTTAAATGATGTTCATGAATGGAAATCCTAAGGAGGATGGAAAAAATGCATCCATCCCATAGACCAATTGGTATAGTGACGTGCCAATTGATCTTTTAGTAGTAAGTCTGTCAGCCCAAAGTGCATTGACCAGCTTGTTGGTGCAAGACTTTTTTTGTCCTCTAACAAATTTTTGATGATGTTTACCAAAATTTTGTTTGAGGATTCATCCAACCCATTACCCTGAGGGTAATAAGCTGTTGAATGTCCCAGAGTAATGTGGTATTTATGGTAAAATTCAACCATCTTTTTACATTTAAAGGCTGCAGCATTATCAGTGATGAGTTTTCTAGGACAACCAAATCTGGAGAGGACATTAGTCTCAAGGAATTTAATAATGACAACATCAGTGGCATTCCTGGAAGGGACTGCCTCTATCCACTTGGTAAAGTAGTCAATGGATGTAAGAATCCACTTATGTTGGACGAAGGAAGAGGGATGAATTTCACCAATGAAATCTAATCCCCATTGTTGGAAGGGGGTTTCAACAGAGATAGGCTTTAATGGCAGGGGAAACATTTTTCTCTTTCCCTCAAAACTCTGGCATTTATGACATGAGGTGACTTGTTTGTAAATGTCAGGGAAAAGGGTAGGCTAGTAGAAACCAACACTAAGGATTTTATTGGCGGTAGCTTTCCAATAAAGATGTCCACCACAGTCACCTTGATGGAATTCATGCATAACTTTATTTGCATCATCCTTTAACAAGAATTTAAGTAAAATACCAACAACATCTTTCCAATACAAAAAAATTATCTATAATGAAAAATTTAACTGCTTCTAACTTCAGAAATCTTGCCTTTGTTTTTGTCAAACTAGGAGGAGCATTTAAATTAAATAAAACATAAATTAATTTTGCATAACAGGGTCAGTTCATAAATGCCTCATCAATTTGTGGAGTCGCCTGTTCCTCTTTATTATCTCATGAATCAATCAAGTTAATGTCTAATGCATGGTAATTTGACTCAGCCATCAATTTGGCTAGTCCCTAAGCTTTGATTAACTTGGTAGGTTTGATTTCTAAGTCATATTCAAGAATGACAACAATCCATTTTCCTCGCTTTCCATCAGGTCCATTCTATGTCAAAAATTCCTTAACCACTGCATTAGGTACATAAGAAATAATATGGGAATGAAAAATAAATACTATAAAATATTTTATTGTTTTAACCAATGCAAAGGCCTGCTTTTCCATATTATTGTGTTTCAAATATGCATCTCTTAAAGCTTGACTAAAGAATGCAATAATTTGTTAAAAGCCTTCACTGTTTTTCTGCAGTAAAACTACAGCAATAGTGTGTTTGGAAGAAAAAGAGAAGATTATGAAATCTTTGGTAAAATCTAGGCTGATCAACACTGGTGCTTTGGTCAATGCTTGTTTAACTAAGTCAAAGGATTGTTTAGCCTCAACACTCCACTTGATTTCAGAATCCTTTTTAAGCATGTTTGTTATGTTCCTAAGAAGTTTTGTCAGATTAGGAATAAATCTCCTTAGGAAATTGATTTTACCAATAAAAGACTGAAGCTCTTTGATGTTTCTTCGATCACTTATTTTTAATATTGCTTCAATTTTTCTAGGATCAATCCTAATTCCATCCTTGGAAATAATGTGACCAAGAATTTTTCCTTCCTCAAGGCCAAACAATGTCTTCCTAGGATTTAGTGAGATGCCAAACTTCCTACATTTTTCAAACACTCTTCTCAGATGTGCTAAATGTTCTTCATTAGTTTTAGAATAGACTGTAATGTCATCTAGATAAATCACAATAAAATGGCCAATTTCATCAGCAAAGGCAATATCCATTGCTCTTTGGAAAGTGTCTCCAACATTCATTAAGCCAAAGGGAATTTCCACATACATGAAGGTGCCCCATGGTGTAGTGAACGCAGTTTTATCCTGATCATCACAATGCACTAAGACTTGGTTGTAACTTGAGAAACCATCTAACAAGGAAATCCTACTAGACCCTACCACCCTTTGCAATATATGATCCATTTTAGGTAATAGGTAGTTGTCTTTAAGGGATACCTTATTTAGATTTCTGAAATCAATACACAATCTAAATTCTATAGTTTTCTTTCTAGTAGGCACAATGTTCAACACCAATTTAGAGTATCTAAGGGGAAGTATAATTTTAGCATCATACATCCTTTTACTTCTTTCTCAATCAAAGGCATTAGGACAGGATTTATCCTACGAATTTTTTGTTTGAATGGTTTTTTATCTTCCTTGATTGGGATTTTATGTTGTATGATGTTGGTGTCATATGTTTTTAGGTCCTCATAGCTCCATGAAAAGACATCTATGAACTCTTTGAAAAGGGCTATGTATTGTTGTTTTGTGATAATAGGAAGTGATTTTGAGAGTTTTATCATTTTTGGATTCTTCTCACTACCTATATTGCATTCTTCTATGTTTGTCCACGTGGTTTCCATTTTTGGCTTTTCTGCCACATCATTAAAATCGAAAAGTTATTCTAATGGAACTAAACTCCTAGGCAGAACATTATCCTTAAGCTCTAGTACCTCAAATTCTTCCTTTTCTGGATATATTTCATGCAATTCTACTTTATGTACATCTTTATTGATCGAAATATTTACATTAGAATCATCAAGCTACTTATCTATACTAACATATTCAAAAATCTGATTTTCTACTTCACACTCTAAATCTATGGTGTACTCTTCATACTCATCCTTGGATTGCAAAAATCTTTCAATTTCTTTGTCACTTCCAAATACCTGCCAATGTATCATATTTTCAGGTACAACTGGATGGTGTTTAACCTCCACTGTATGCTGTTTGTTGGGGTGAATCATTTTACATGTGCTAGCTGAAAAATATAAACCATTAGCCAAGAAACTCTGATTTCTGGGAATGACAACAATATCATATTCTTAAAAAGTTCCTAGAAATTCAAGCACAACATTTTTGTAGGCTCTCAACCTAGGATGTTTGGCAGCATACTCTCCCTTGATCTATCTTACAATTAATTCAGAATCCCCATGAACAACAATTATTTTAGTGGCTACAACCACCCTCCAAAATTTTGCCTTAGCCCATTTTTGAGCCTCCCTACCAACCTTTCACAACACCTTGTCTTGCTTCGTCAAGTACACAAGCTTCAGTGTTTTTCATGCACAAATTCTACCTATCGATCACAGCTTGATGCATTTCCCTCATAGGTTGTTCACCCAGACTTGGTCCAGTTGCAGGCTAAGCAGCTTCCCCAAGAAAATTTCGCATTTATGAAAGGAAACCAACCTTCTCTCCTGAAATTGCACAATTCTGTCTGGCAACCTGTTGGGCTCCAAAATTGTGCAATTCTACCAACCAATACTCCCAACAGAAATTGCGCAAATTTCCCCAATAGAGCTGCTCAGCCCAGAAATTGCGCAAATTTCCCTAGCAGGGCTGTTCAGCCTAGAATTTGTGCAAATCTCGGTAGTAGTCAACTACTCTGCCTAGAAATTGTGCAAACCTCCTGGGCAGTCAGCCCAACTCCCAACCAGAAATGCGTATTTTTCTCAAGCAGTTGGGCAGCTGCATGCATGAGCAATCTAGTTAACAAGTTCCACCCGGGACCAAGGAAACTTGAATTGCATGCATGCATGACTTGTTCTTCCCAGAATAGAAAAAGGAAACATGCAAAAGGAATCCCATGATCCAGGGAGCTATTTTTAGCAGACGAGGGTTACATGTAAAGTTGTTTTAGAAGTTTCCCTCCAAGTGTCTCTTTTTCTTAGATTTGTGGCATGCACATCATGAGCCTGGACTTATTTATTCGATGCGTCAGAGCTCATTCTTTCACATCAATCTTGGATCTCTGACATCCCATAGCACATCCAAGACTCTTTGACACATCCATCTCATCTATTCATAGGTAAGTCATCTGAACTTGTCTTTTTCAACATTTCTACCGCTTTTTGTGTATTCACTTGTGTGAGTGTTTTTTGCTTGATTTATTTGAATTATTTTTGTCATTTACATGTATACTAGCTTTTCCTAGCTTTGTTTCAGTTCTCGTTGCTATCTCACTGTTGTCGCATGCATGAAGCTCTTTTGCACGAACGTTTGTCAAACTGGCGAACTGCTTCACCCACATGCATGTTGATCTGTTTGCTAAATCTTTCATTCTTGTTTTGCATGCACTGTCAATCACTTCTGCTTTAACTTAGACTGCATTGCACAATCTAGGGAAGGAATGTTCTACCTTCCTCTCCAGAAATGCACATTTTGCCCAACACTAGCCTCCAGGATTATTTTGTGCATTTTTGGAGGACAGTGACTGTTGGTCTAGGAAATTGTGAAATTTAGTCCCTAGGCATGGAGTCCTTCCCAACTGAAATTGTGCATTGCGCAATCCCAGCAGCCAGCAGCCAGTCTGGATTGCACATTGTGCAAATCCAGCAGCCAATCCTACCTCCCAGTTAGCCCATACTGTGTGTTGCACGGTTCTGGTAATCAGTCACCCAACCTCCTAGAAGAAATTGCGCAATATTTCTCATCAGTTTCCCAGGTATGTGTTGTGTCTTTCCCTGGAATTTGCTTTGTTTTCGCTGACAGATTTCTTGCCATGCATGTTTCTTGTCTCCATATATTTCAGGTTTTCATCTGTCTCAATGGCTTCCAAGAGAACAAGATCTCAAGACACTGATGGAAATGTAGCTGGAGAAATAGTTGAGCAAGTGCCCTCTAATTTGTAGATCTATGAGACACAAAGTTCTATCTAGACAAGGAAATCAAATTGAAGTGGCAAGAGATCAATGAAACATTTGCAGGCACTTTTAGGGAACACCTTGAAGACCGTCAGGTGTACGTGAACATTCAAAAGTCTGGCTTGTACCAGATTGCATGCATATATCCCTTGTTCCCATGCACGGACATGATACAATGGATTGTCTCTCACACTAATCTCGAGATGATGACCTTGAGCAATGTTAGTGGGACGAAGCTTGCGACCTTCTGGGAACATGATTATGATGAGATGTATCAGATTTCAAAGCCCATTACTGCCATGGAGACTCCATTCATCTTACCCAATAGTAGTGCTAACTCCAGAGACATTTTGAAGAATTGGGTAAAGGAGCCAGCTCGATTCAGGTTGACACCCAACCAGGTCTACAAGACAAAGATGGTAAGGAAGGCATACCAATACTTGATCATATTTTCTTATCAACTGTATGGCCAAGCAAGCATGAAAACCTTCCCACAGAGTTGGGTGGTTGCACTGGACCAATTGGCTAGAGAAGGAAAACCATGTAACTACTCTGGCACACTAGCTCATCAGCTGAAGGAACAAGTCACGAAGGTTTAATAGTCACTTGGAGGTATGCATACAGAAATTTACATGTCTACCTACATCCTGGATGTAGTCTGTGCCCGACAGGAGTTCTGATGCAGGAGCATCTAGGAACTCTTCATTAGAGGAATCCAAAGCTGAGAAAGGAGGATCAACAGACTGTTCAAAACTTTGGTGTGAATATTGACCATTGGATTGGAGAATGTAATAGATGGCGGAGATCGAGCCAATTGAAGATCAGAGAATGGAAAGCGCAATGGAAAGGAGATGGACCAGGAGTGGACCCGATGATTTATAGATGTGGGCATAATGTATTTTAAGTTCGGCCTTATGTGTTCGGTCACATTCTTCCTCTATTTCCCATGTTATTCCGATATGTTATGGTCCCGGTTTTGAGGCTGAGCACAATGTCTAAATGCTTCCTATAGGTCTACGGGCCATAAGCCACAGGCCTTAGGATCAAAATTTATAAAGAAAGGGGAAAATGGTATACCTCAAAATCTCTTTTCATCATTTGGTATCAGAGCAGGGAAAGGTTAAGGGAAGAAGATTTCCTGCGAGAAGGAAGAAGGAGTGCAAGCAGAAGGACAAGGAGGTACATTTGTTTAAAATATGGAGAGTTTATGGTCTTTACTATCATGTAGACAACAACAGCCAAAGGTGAGACGACTTGCAGCAAACCTAGAGTGAGGAGTGCTCAATTGGTTCCAGGAAAGAGAACTAGAGAGAGGCCAAAGGAATAAGCTCGAGGAGAAAGATTGGTGAGGTATCGTGTAGCAGGGAAGACTGTTAATACAAAGGTTTTGTTGTGGCTCACAGAAGACCATGAAGGTAGTTCCACTGAGAAGTGGGTAGAATTGCTAAGGATAAGGAGAAGCATATGACTAGGAGGTCATAAATTTTTGTGCTTCGAGAGTCTGATGCAGGAGCATCTGAGCACTCTTCATTAAAGGAGGAATCCAAAACTGAGAAAGGAGGATCAATGGACTATTTAAAACTTTGGTGTGAATATTAACCGTTGGATCGGAGAATGTAATGGATGGTGGCGATCGGGCTGATCGGAGATCAGAGAATGGAAAGCGTAGTGGAAAGGAGATGGACTAGGAGCGGACCCGACGATTTATAGATGCAGGTGTAATGTATTTTAAGTTCGACCTTATGTGTTCGGGCGCATTGTTCCTGCATTTCCCATGTTATTTTGATATGTTATGGTCCCAGGTTTTGAGGCTGAGTGCAATGTTTAAATGCTTCTGATAGGTCTATGGGCCATAACCCACAGGCCTCAGGATCAAAATTTATAAAGAAAGGGGAAATTGGTATACCCCAAAATCTCCTTTCATCAAGTTCCCAGGCTTAGAGTGGGCATGGTTACTGGCGGAGACTGCTATGAACACATATTTCAAGTTGTTGTATGAATGCAACCTCAAAGGAGTAATCACATGGTCGTTTGATCATTTTGTCGTCCCTGTGTATAAGATGATATTCGAACAGGATCCACCCTACATGTCAAGGGAAGCAATGGAGGCATTGATAGGTATTGTAGATTGGTATGGCTCACCGTTAGGAACTTTCATCTAAATGTTCAGTGTAGAGAAGCCTTCGCATGTTCTCCCAAAGTTTTCCTTGGACGTATTTGTCATGCATAAAGTAGCATATCACATCTTGACAGGATTGAAACCTAGACTGCAGTGGAAGAAGAAGGAATCTTGGCCCACTCTTCCATTGTGGACTGGGTTATATGATATACAGAGTATCAACCAAGCAGATGCCAAAGCAGAATTGATGAAGAAGTACCCATTCAACCTCTGAAGCTACAATCTATATGACCCACATTTCATTGTGAAGGATCCCTGCACGAAATTTCAGTTCAATTGGATCTACAAGGAATTTCATTGGGCCGAGGAGGACCCATGGAGATATTACTACAATTTCTCCACACCCAATGAACTAGTCAGATGCACTGTGGAGTGGTTAGCGAAGCAACTTGAAGTAGCATCATGGAGAGCACCAACAGTAGCAGTAGATCCAAGCATACTAGTGCCCGACTAAGGGAAGAGGAAGATGGTCGATTGAATGGAGGAGGAGAAAAGTTGCAAGTTTTAAATAGATCCACTTGTAGAGAAAGCAGTTATGGCTATAGAGGCAAAGAGGAAGTAGTGCAACAAGCGAATCGTGTGAAGGCAAAAGGATAAGAAGAGAATGGAATAAGCAGAGAAGGAGTTGCAGAGTTGAGGGAGCAACTCCGAAAGGAACAAGAGCTGTGAAAACAAGAGAGGGAAGCGCAGTAGTAGCAGATACAACAGAAGGTGCATCGTTTGCAAACATACGAAGCAACACCCGTACAAGTAGTTGATTCATCTGAATGGCTAGCATTAGGTGAACAGGGTGAACCATCAAAAGTGCAAGACTTTTCTCATGAGATAGAACAAGAACTTCAATAGATGGATGCAGACATGGAGCAACAGGAGTTGGAACAGGACACCGATCTCATGCCTCACCAAAAATAGGTCAACTCACGCACTTCAATGCATCCAGAAGAGGAGCAAGTCTAGGATGACCAAGGAGGCACTGAGATCCTTGGTGATCATTTGGAAGAAGAGATGCGAAACATCTCATTTAATGAATCCCAACATAGATTTGTGCAGTATCACAGAGTGTCAACTCCGGAGGATCAAACATCTCCTGCTCAAGTTGAAGAATGAGTGATCATGACTGATGTGCGCAAACATCCAGCTACCTTGGTCGATGCAACCAGAGTGTACGTTGAAGCTAGTAGCTCAAGTGTTTGCTTCCTAATAGCTAAGAATGAGCAAATGCAAAAGGAACTACAAATGGCCAAGCAAGGAGGAGACTTGGTGACAATGTCTACCCGAGCTGAACTGAAGAAGGAAATACTAGATGAATTATTGTCTCTTGACATAGTTATGTGAGCATTGTACTCCAAGTTTGGTACCATGCACACGGTAGTCATCCATCTCAACGGATGGTAGCAATGATGTGCTAGAAGAGCACACACATTGATGAATGTGCATGCTACAGTTGATGACATGCAAACATGGATGATGAAGTACAAGGGATCCCCACTTCACTTTCCTAAGATGATGAGGGTCAATGCAGTCGAGCTGAAGGCATGCATCTGGAGTCAGATCCAAAATTACAAAGATCTCCCACAATTCATCACTAGCATACAAGCCTCCCATGCATGAGTATTCAAGAGTATGGATGTTGTGGTGCGCACGCAGGCGATCCCATCAATCGAGACTCTCACCCAGGCGAAGACAAAGAAGAAGGTTCGACTAGAGCTTGACTCGTACTTCGACAGGTTGTTGTGCATCGCCACTAGCCCAGACTTTCCTATCAATGCAGACATCATGCACAAGTATGTTATTGGTCTGACCACATTGAATAAAATGATGCACATGCTTTCAGACGAGTTAGACAGAGGAGCCCGAGCAGTGTACCCAGATGCTATGGAGGCAAAGGTCAGGTTTTATACAGATGTCACCATGGAACACATGGACACTATCAGAGACTACAGAGCTTGGCATCAATATGTTACTATTGATCAGCATGAGGATGTTGAGCAGTTGGACTTCTATAGTTGTCTAAGTCAGAGTGATGTCTAGTTTGGCTTGCTCAAGCCATTGTGTTCACATGGATACATGTGCATTGTAATGTTGAGTCATGTCAAGTGTAAGTCAAGTGTTAATAGTGGATGTAACAGTCATAGAGTAAGTGAAGAGTCATGAGGGTAGTTGAACAGTCACAAAGGGGAATGTCAAGGGCCACCCCACCCTTTGCTATAAATAGTCCCTCATAACTCATTGTATAGGCTTTTGGTCAGCCAAGCTTCTAATAAGACTATCTTGGAGAAATCTTGGACAATATTGTAACGCGCCTTGGCTTCTCCACTACATGGAGCTAGTTCATCTCTTTGGAGGAGAAGACAAATGGGGTTGTAACATTCCACTGTTGGGTTAGCAGGTTTACATGGATGTATTGTATGATTGGGACTTACACTTCTTTATATAATAAGAACCAACACATTTTCATGCAGATGTTGTTATTGTAGTTGGATTGTTCTGGTTGATTAGCAATGTATGTTGTTTAACTTACGTATTTGTGTATGAACTGATTCATATGAAATTATGTGAATCTTGTTGTAGATGTGTTGTTGGTTTAACCATCACTTTGGATTGTGGGTTAACCTTCTTTCCATCTTGTGATTCATCTTCGCTTGTGTGTTTTATTCTTAGCTGAGTATTGTTACAGGTTACCAAGGGGCATACTCATCTCACCCCCCACGTGTTAGAACCTCTCATTCACCTTCCTTGACTCACTACATCGGTCACACACTTTCTACTGACAGATTTATCTTACTTTCCTCTGTGCGACATCGTGGTCAAGGAATTACCTTATGACCCACTGCTAGGACTCCTACACCAAACAGTTTGAGGTCTAATTTGGACTTCTTATTAGGGATATCCCCTTGACATTTTGGCAGGTCCAGCACCATTAAAATTTCTAGTGCTAGAAGGAGGGCCAGATGACAAGCTGTGTCCTCTCATCTGGTTTTGAACCTTTGCATAACTTTCATGGATTCTTGCACTCTTCTCCCTCCATGATGTTTTTCGAATCATTAAGAGGTCTCCATCATGGGGGAGTTTTTCGATCTCTTGTCTACTTTCATGTATGATGGTGAAGGCGAAGTGGCTTGGCCTGAGTACTTACATGACTTTCTTTCCGTGCTTCATGAGGAAGATGGGTGTTCTAATGAATAGGACAACTTTTTGTTTGCACACACACTTTGTGAATGTCCACATAGATGGTTGCTCATCCTACCGGCTGACAGCATGCACTCAATTGAGCACTTTTGTGATCTTATTCAAGACACTTTCTATCATTTTGATCTAGACCATCTTGACTGGAAAATGTTACAGAAACGGAAGGCTCTGCATGAATTAGTTATTTGTTTTTGGTAGCGCTTCCATGACTTGCAGTTTCAAGCTCCGAGGAGCCAGATGGAATTTGCTTATCTTTGGGACCAGTTCAAGTATTGCCTAAAGAAATATGTCTGTCACAAGAAGAAGTTTGAGACCACGCCTCGCTCAACATTATTCATTGATGGAGATGCGCAATCTCATGTGGATGTGGCCACTGTCTCGACTGACTGTCCACCTTCCTCTCATTCAACAGCTCCACCACTGCCAAGTGATGTTGAAGATCATGCTTACACACCTATTCATCTGTCACATCATGCCAACATCACTTCACTCAATTTTCACACAGATGTGGTTGTGAGTCCTTTGAGTTCTCATATGCATTTTTTTCGACGTCCTCTGTCTTCGCACTTGGGTGTTCCTCGAAATGATGTTGTCTTGTGTTCATCCATCCTAGACTCTTCACTTGTTTTCAACAAGGAGTAACCCATTGATGGAGTTGGTGTTGCACAACCAACATGTGTTGTCATTCATGAAGAGTATGAGTGGGAGCTTGAGCATCAATGTTCGGTGAAGGATGATTCCCTTCTGTCCGAGCCCCCTCCGTTCTTTCCTAACATCTTTGGTGAACCTTCTATCCATGATTTCGCATGTGTGTCTTCATCCACTAATGCACCCATTATTTATCACTCGCAGGACTCACCAGATGTTTGATTCATCTGATCATGATGATGCCAATGAAATCATTGATTTTTCTGATCGTGGCGGTCGTGATCCATTTGTTTCCATATTTGATCATGATCATGACTCTATCACTAGTTATCTTTCGAAGCCACCGGTTTATGATGATATATCTGATGATGAAGTTGAAACACCCAAAATTAACGAGGCACTTCAGCTTGAGCTTATGGTTATGTCAGGTCCTCGCTTTCTTGTGGTTAGTCTCACTTCCAGTCAGGAAATTGTTCAATCACCCATGGCTCCTCATCACTCATCTATATACATAGAAGATCCATCTCACACACAGATCACATCTCCTCCACTCGAACTGCACGATCCCATCGCTCATGCATTGGAGGAATATTACATTGCAAGCAAACATGTATGACACAAGTTATCTTTGTTTCTTTCGATTGCTTGCATGTCTCGGTCAAGAGTGTGCTTATGCTTCAAAGTTGCATGTAGTGTTACAAAACAACATGATAAGTCCACGGACTGCTCGTCATGTACTTGCACTCACTTATGCCTGTGGGCACTGTCAGACACGAAGTGTGGTTGTATTCATTATTATATCTTTCTTTCTTGTTGGTTCACACAACTGGGTTGCTCGCGGACAAAGAGTTCACCAACATGGGTCAACCAATGCACCAATGGCTGCATTGGAAATATCAGTTCACGTGATCAAGCCCATGTATCGTTAGTGTAGGAGTAGGAGTAGTGTCTACTTTCAATCAATTTTCTTGCATGCTTGTTTGCTTATTCACTCTATTTTCTTGTGTGTCTACTTTCTTGTCTTCTTAATTTCTTTGATTTCACTTTTGCTTCTGCTTTTTCTTTGCTTTGATGTTCGTTAGTTCATTTGTTTCGTTCCTAGGTTGGTTTTGCATGAAATTATGTATGACTCTTGAAATGGGCTAGGTGAAGTACAAGAGGGCTTGTACAGATATCACTACTTGGTTATCTGTCATCTTGCCTCTGTATGAAGAGCTTGTTACTTTTAGTCCATGATACGTTGAAGGAAAATATGTAATGTTCGAAGTGAACCTTGGTGGAAACACAATACTTGCATGCTAACTAGTCTTACCTTCTCTAGTCGTTTGTTTTTGGGTTAACCCTTGTTAACTTAGTCAAGTAGAGTAACGTGAGGGGGAAAACCTTAACAGGATACAAATAAAATACTTCTCTGCTTGAACAACCTCTTCTTCTCTTAATAAGTCGGGATCCATCTTCTGCCTCTGAAATGAATAAGTGTTATGCACAGTTGAAAAAATGAAAAATGAAAAGTCAAAGAAAAATTCAAAATGAATAAGGTGGAAGAAGAGAAAGGCTTCCTGCATAGGGAGGTGATGCAAGTAACCCCGTCAGGGTACTGACCAGGCTTGTTGGTAGTAGATCCATGCCTGTGTTCCTATGTGACTCCACTGGGGAATGTACAGGCTTGCTGGCAGTGGAGCAACACCAGAGATGAAACTAAGACTCTGGCAACTATACTACTTGTGCACCTATATACACCTCAACCAAAATCGAAACAATTTTGTTTCCTTGGCTTGGAATGTGTGTCAATCGACCAAGAGCTTGGAAGATGCTACCTCTTACAATCAAGCTAGTGCGAAACCAAGATGAGCTGAGAACTGAACAATACTTCCGGAGGTGTTAGACTTGTTTTTCATGAGAAAGGTCCATTCAGAGAGTTGGAGTTCTACCAGTGTGTTGCCAATTGTTGTAGCAACTACAACCACCCTCAAAAATTTTTCCTTGGCCCATTTTGGAGCCTCCATACCAACCTTTCACAACACCTTGTCTTGCTTCGTCAAGTACACAAGCTTCAATGTTTTTCATGCACAAAGGCAGCCTGTCGATCACAACTTGATGCATTTCCCTCCCAGGTTGTTCACCCAGACTTGGTCCAGTTGCAGGCTGAGAATCTTCCCCAAGAAAATTGTGCATTTCTGGAGGGCAATCAACCTTCCCTCCAGAAATTTCGCAATTCTGTCTCGCAGCCTCCTGGGCTCCAGAATTGAGCAATTTTTCTAGCCAATACTCCCAACAGAAATTGCCCAAATTTCCCCACCAGGGCTACTCAGCCCAGAATTTGCACATATCTAGGCAAAAGTCAGCTGCTTTGCCCAGAAATTGCGCAAACCCCCTGGGAAGTCAGCCCAACTCCCAACCAGAAATGTGCATTTTTCTCAAGTAGTTGGGCAGCTGCATGCATGAGAAGTCTGGTTCACCCGTTCCACCCGGGACTAAGGAAACTTGACTTGCATGCATGCATGACTTGTTCTTTCTAGAATATAAAAAAGAAACAAGAAATCCCATGATTCAGGGTGTTATTTTTGGTAGCTGGGGGTTACATGCAAAGTTGTTTTAGAAGTTTCCCTCTAAGTGTCATTTTTTCCTAGATTTGTGGCATGCACGTCATGAGCCCAAACTTATTTATTCGACAAATCAAAGCTCATTATTTCACATCGATCATGGAGCTCTAACATCCCACAACACATCTAGGAATCTTTGACACATCCGACTCAGCTATTCACGCATAAGTTTTTAAGCATTTCTATCGCTTTTTTTGTATTCACTTGTGTGAGTGTTCTTTGCTTGATTTATTTAAATGTTTGCTGTCGTTTACATTTATACTAGCTTTTCCTTGCTCTTTTTCATTTTTCATTGCTATCTCAATATTGTCGCATGCATGAAGTTGTTTTGCACAAACGTTCGTCGAACCGACGAACTGCTTCAAACACATGCATGTTGATCTGTTTGTTGAATATTTCATTCATGTTTTGCATTCACTCTCAATCACTTCTGCTTTCACTTAGTGTTGTCATGAATTCACTATCTTATTTGCTTTCAACTGCCCGGTAGTGAGTCAGGCCAACCTTGGCCCAGACTCTGCCTTCCCTGAGACTGCATTGCGTAATCTGGGAAGGAAAGCTTTGCCTTCCTCTCCATAAATGAAAATTTTTTGCCCAGCACTAGCCTCCAGGACTATTTTGCGCATTTCTAGAGGACAGTGACTGCTGGCCAAGGAAATTGCGCAATTCAGGCCCTAGGCCTGTAGTCCTTCCCAGTTGGAATTGTGCATTGCACAATCCCAACAGCAAGCATCTAGTCTAGACTGCACATTGTGTAGATCCAACAACCATTTCTACCTCCCAGATAGCCTAGATTTCCTTTTGTGCAGTTCTTGCAGCCAGACACCCAACCTCCCAGAAGAAATTGCAGAATCTTGCTAATTAGTTTCGTAGGTATGTGCTTTGTCATTCCCAGGAATTTTCTTTGTTTTCGCTGACAGATTTCTTGCCATGCATGTTTCTTGCCTCCAGATCTTTCAGGTTTTCATCTATCTCAATGGCTCCAAGATAACAGGATCTCAAGACACTGATGGAAATGCAGTTGGATTAGCAGTTGAGCAAGTTTCCTCTAGTATGGCGATCTATGAAGACACAAAGGTGTATCTAGACAAGGACATCAAAATGAAGTGGCAAGAGGTCAATGAAACATTTGCAGGCACTTTTGGGGAACACCTTGAAGACCGTCAGGTGTACATGAACATTCGCAAATTTGGCTTTTACCAGAATGTATGCAGATATCCCATGTTCCCATGTGCGGACATGATACATTATATCGTCTCTCACACTAATCCCGAGACAATGACCTTGAGAAGTGTCAGTGGGACAAAGCTTCCAACCTTCTGGGAACAGGATTATGATGAGATGTATCATATGTCAAAGCCCGTGACTATCATGGAGACTCCATTCAGCTTACCCAACAACAGTGCTAACTTCAGAGACATTCTGAAGAATTGGGTAAAGGAGCCAGCTCGATTCAGGTTGACACCCAACAAAGTCAACAAGACAAAGATGTTGAGGAAGGCATACCAATAATTGATCATATTTTCTTATCGACTATATGGCCAAGTGTTATAGACATTTTTGTGCTTTGCAGCTCCAAGCATGAAATGTCCATAAACCAAGGGCTCCTAAGTCCCTAAAAGTGTTGTTCCAACCCCTAAAGGAACAAGGTCAACAAATTACAGCTTCTCCCAGAAGTTCTCCACCAGAAACTGCTCAGAATAAGTCAAAACAGGATCATTTCAGCTGCTCCACTGGCTAGCTGCGTTGCATAGCACCTAAACACACTAGCTGGGTGCGTTGCAATGCACCTAAATGCACTATGAGGGTGCGTTGAGCGAGAAATGACAAATGGCAGTGCCATTCCGCGAGGTGGAAAGACAATGGAAGCTTCCAGAATCTTCTCCTATGACACTTGCCTCACTGAATTCGACCAAGGATGAGTAAGAGGCTTTCAGTCTCCAAGTGGAAGCAAGAACTGACAGAGAGAAGACACTAATCAAATCACAAGCTGACTCATCCTCCTTGCATACATCTATATATGGATCCCTCATCCCAGAGATCCAGAGGCTGGAATTTTGCACATTGTAAGGAATTGTTGTTGGTTTTGAGATCAGAGTATTGGGTGATTTATGCTTTGTTGGAGGTGAAGAGGGGCTTCTTTGCTGGGAGGTTGATGCTGGGTCAGGAATCATCGGTTGTAACTCCTCCTGGATCTTCTTGTATACCAATAAAAACTATTTGAGTTTCTCCTCCATGCTTTTGTATCATTGATGCTTGTTACATTTGTATGGTTAGCTTAAATCTGATCCTAAGTTGTTTATGAATATAGATCCATGTCTTTGTATAGTTTTCTTCTTCTGTGATCTTACAGGTACTTGGTGAAGCTGGGCAAGTAAGGGAGCAAGTAGCTGGAAGCTGTCAAAGAAGAGAGACATTGGATCAAAGGACTAGCGCAAGACACAGGTCGGTTCTTTCTATCCCCCTCTATCTTTAATTCATAAAGGAAATACAAAAGTAGTTTTTCTCTGTTTGTTTCTAAGGCAGCTGTCACACCTTAGTGGGATAGAGCAGTTCTAAATAGACACTTTTCCCGGTAACAAAATGGCGACTCCGCTGGGGAGAATGTCTAATTAGGTTGTTTGTGTATCTCTTGTTGTTTGTTTCATAAACTTATAAGTAGCATTCGAACTGCATTTGCCATAACAAATGCAAAGTAGACATCTGCTGCTTCAATCCATCCACTGGATCTATTTATGATTTGAACAGCTGATTCATAGACTATCTGATTGCCCTTGTGATAGCTCTTAGACCCTCCTTAGATCTACCCCTGATTGTGCATTACTGATTGCTTTTACTCGGCCAAAAAGCCAAAGACTCAACTGCAAACCGTGACCCAGAACCCGGACAGATTCTCGTTTCTGGCCCAGCGTAGGTACTGTTAAGAGTTCCTGCATTTCACCGCACTTCCCAAAAGGGCAACCTGCACTGCAATCCAGTTTCTCTGTGTTACAGGTGCGCTGATCAGACTAGCCCTGTGCAGCTGAGGTTCTTGTGCTTCATTCTTTCCAGTTTTGTCTCTGATTTTTGCAGCCTGTGATCAGTATATGTCTGATTAAAACCCCTTTTCCTTACAGTTATTCCGCCTCCTTTGTACAAAAGAACTATATATGTTTTTGTGTGTTTGTTGAGTCGTTTACAGTTTTCCATTGCAAAAGTAAAATAGTCATACTGTCGTCCTTGGATTTAGATCTGTCGCAAGTGTCGATTTCAATCATAGGAGAAAGTTTGATTATTGTTGATGGTCGATTATACTTTTACTATTGCCTTTGGTCTGAATTTGTGACTTTCTAGCGTCAAAAACGAGTGTTCATTTCAAAATCGTAAAGTGTGGTAATCGTCTTTATCTTTTGATTTCGAAAAGAAGCTTGCTTGTGTTTGTCGCTTGAAAGCAAATTCAGATTTGTACATCAACTTTCTTTTTAGCATCAATACTAAGAGAGTCGAAAACAAGTACATGCACATGTGCATTTGCATATTGATAGTCTGTTTGGCTTGATTTAGGAAAAGTGCATTTACAGTGTGCTCTTTGCTCTTTGTGAAAAGATTGTGTCTTTCTTTTCCCCTAGTAGCTAGGATTTTCATTGCACAAAAGAGATAAAAGTTTGTTTATCATCTTTAGATTGCATTTTAGGAATTACATCTACATCTCGTGGTGAACCCAAAAGGAAAACTTCATAAGAAAGATCAACTTAAAATAAATTCAATGAATCTAACAATGCTTTGGAAATTAACGCACAACATTTAGAGGTCTAGGCTAGAGACGTATTCCGGCATCGTAAAACCTGGTAACTGTTGTCCTCACTGATGGTTGGATGATTCCTCCACTTTGAGATGATAAGTGCCAGTACGGACTTGTGCTCCCACGTACCGTCGAGTATATTTTGGGAGACCCCTATAGGCTTAAATCCTTTATCCATAGGAAGCCGTGTCTGCCGCCCTATCGATCACAATGCACTGAACACAGCATTCAGAAAGATTGACTGCCGTACCGTAAAAAGTATTCTGCAATTTTGCGATTGGTTTGGTACTCCCTCTACCTAGATCTCCAGAGCAGTCCCTTTCATTCCTTTTCAGACTCCTTAACGGAAAAGGTCCATCTGAGCACTTGTCACTTCAGGCTCATTAAAAATCGAAGGAGACTAGAGTCATCTTTTGTTTTTTCTCGACTCTTAAAAACTAAAAAGACAAGTTGTGTCAAAGCGTCTAAAATTTATTTTAAACGGAATATTCATTACCCCTTTCCTACGTTGATCTTGGGTTGAGAAAATGGAGTCCACTAACCAAGGAATTCCCCTTGGAGGAAATCCTAGTCCCTTCTCCTCTTGGGGAGATGTTGGTGCACCCCATATGGCCACATTGTCGCTTCCAGGACTGACAATTGGTTTGCCTGTATGGCTCTTCTCAACCTCTGTCATTCAGAACACCACTATTCCTGAACAATCGAATCACCAACTAGACGAATCCAGAGTTACCCACCAGCCTTCTACTTCCTCTAATTCTTCCTCTCCTCCTTCCTCTTTGCTTGATGGGGCTGGGAAAGCCAAAAGTCAAGTACCTAAGGAGAAGAAAGAAAAGAAGAAGAAAGAGAAGAAGAAGAAGGAGCCAAAAGCGAATGGGGGCAAACGAGTGTCGTCTAACAAAAATACACACACTTCACCGACCAGGCCTAAATCGCCATGTGTCATTTGTAAGGGAGACCACTATCACAGAGATTGTCCTTGCATCCCTCGGATCTTAAGGGACTAGTCTCCCCGTTTGCACAACCCGGTGTCGTCAACCTCTGATGATCATGTTGAGAACACACCGTCAACTAGTGAAAGTGAAGCCCCAGGACAAAAAGGAAAATACATATTTCCTTGTAAACTGTGCGAAGGTGATCATGCCATCCACCGTTGTCCCTTCTTAGACGAGGCTAAAAGAGTTTTGGACGATCGTCCGGTTTCACCATCACGACTTCCTCCTGGATATAAAAAACTCCTGCCGAGTCCGTCACCAGTTGAAAATCTGGCTGGCCCGCTTAGGTGGTCAGCTGAAGCACCTATCATTGAAGATAAACCATCTGAATCCATACCAGACGAAAGTCAAAAGGTCGAGGCGGAAGTTGACCCAGTCTTGCCTTCAGAGGTTTCATCTTCAGATGATACAGTCACCGAAGAGAACAAGGATGACACTGTCCAAATTCTCTTCATAAGCACAGACTCTAACGAACATGGGGGCAATTTACCCGTTCCTTTACCGCAGGAAGGAAGTTCGTCTGAGTCGTACCCAACCGTCTATTCGGTCCCACCTCCAAGCAACCTAGTTGTCTCCTTCGACCGGAATCAACTAGGCAGACCCTGTTTACCAGCTAGTGTACCATTCTGAATTATTGTTCAAATATATAGAATGGTTATGGCTGGTACCATCATAGATGAGGGGGCTTTGTTGGAAATAATACTGAGAGGGGGGGTGAATCAGTATTATCAAGCAATTTACCAAATCTTCCTTATTTGATCTTTTGAATTATTCTTGCATATCAGTACCATAAAATAATGAGCATGAATAAAGAAAATAGACAGTCACACCAAAGAACACAAGATGTAAGGTGGAAACCCAATGCGGGAGAAAACCACCTGCTGCAATATGTCTCTATCTTCTTTCAAGAAATTCTTTTTACAATGATTTTGTACTGGTGCAGTCCTTTACCAGCACGCAGGCTGCAACCTGCAGAGAGCTACAACTCTCTCTCGTTTTCCAGTCTCTCCTGGAAGGGAGCTACAACCCCCTACTTCTTTTCATGAAGAATCAAATGATCAACAAGTATACAACAGATACAGTCCACTACAGATATCAGATCAGTAATTACAGAAATAACCCAGAACACCTTATGAACAGAAATATACAGTCAACAGATCATCTTAAGACAGGGACGCATATTTTCTTTCTGTGACCTGCGACTGGACGCAGTCTACCTTCCACTGTTCTGCGTGCCGACGCACTGTTCCTCTATGCTTTGCTGCGACCGGCGCACCCAGAAACACTATCACGCCGCGTCTTTTGCTTCAGAGACGCACCCAATAACACAGTCGCGCCGCGTCCTTTGCCTCAGAGACGCACCTGCGCCTTTACTGTACTGCGTCCCGGCGCACTTTCCCTTCACTGAACCTGCGTCCCTTCAGATATAAAAGATATGAGGACTTCAGAACCAACCCAAACACTCGGATCCACAGATCTGATCATGCGCCATAGAGATCACAGTCCATTAGAAGATTCGCCTTCATAGATCTGGACTAGATCTCACCAAAAGATATTCAACCAAGATGATGCTTAATCCAAATGAACTCCTTTGCTTTATATAGGCAAGCTTCTCCCCAAAACATGGAACAAAACCACGAGCCGACACCATAGAAACACAAAACCGTCGGCTAGATACCACACAAGAAACCCCCACGTGCTTTTCTCTGCCTTGAAATGTGTGCACTGGGCGGACGCACCTCCTGAACGGCTGGCCTGCGTCCCTGGACGCGGGTTCTGTATGGTATACCTGCGGGGACGCACTTGCTGAACATATTTCCTGCGTCCTTCTTGATTTATCACCTGAATGGGTTTGCCATCAAGGACAACACCTGAATCATAATGCCAACAATCTCCCCCTTTGGACTTGATGGCAACCACATAATCTTCAGCTTCATTCTCCCCCTTTGACATCAAGGGCAAAGGGTATGCTCCCCCTATGCTCATGCATCTCCAGATTTGTAACCAGAAATCCATCATGAAGGAGATAGAGACATATTGCAGCTATTTCCAAGATCTCCTTCTCCATAATGCCAACAATGCATTATGTGCTCCCCCTGAGCCTATACCACCAATAGGAAGATGATCAACAGTAAGATGATGCATCAACAACCCCCAGCTTTTGCCTGAGGTATTCAAAAGTGTCCCTGGGCAACGGTTTGGTGAAAATATCAGCAACTTGTTCCTTAGAAGGAACATACTCCAACTTGACCTTCTGTTCAAGTACTTGTTCCCGGAGAAAATGGTACTTGATTGGTATGTGCTTGGTTTTTGAATGCATAACCGGATTCTTTGAGATGCTGATTGCACTTGTGTTGTCACATAAGATAGGAATAGGAGGTGTACAAGTGATGTGATAATCCTGCAAAGTCTGCATCATCCAAAGAAGTTGGGTGCAACAAGATGCAGCAGCAACATATTCCGCTTCAGCTGTAGACAAGGCAATTGAACTCTGTTTCTTGCTGAACCAAGATACCAGTCTAGTGCCCATAAAGAATGCACCGCCACTTGTGCTTTTCCTGTCATCCACGCTTCCGGCCCAATCTGCATCTGTGTAAGCATGAAGAGTGAGATCTGTATCTCTAGGATACCATAAGCCATAATTTTGAGTCCCTTGAAGATATTTGAAAATTCTCTTCACTGCTTGAAGATGAGTCTCCTTTGGATTTGCCTGAAATCTTCCAACTATTCCAACTGCATGCATGATGTCTGGTCGGGTACCTGTCAAATATAGTAAACTTCCAATCATAGATCTGTAGGTTGGTTGATGTACTGCTGCAGATTCATCATTTGCACTGAGACTACATCCTGTGACCATGGGTGTACATACTGGTTTTACATCTTCCATGCCATATTTCTTCAAAATCTGCTTGAGATACTTGGTTTGAGATAAAAAGATTCCTCCTTCCTTCTGTTGGATTTGCAAACCAAGGAAATATGTCAGTTCTCCTAGCAAGGACATTTCAAATTCTTTCTGCATGACTGAGGCAAAGCTTTGACTCATCGCTTCTTCATTGCTGCCAAAAATAATGTCATCTACATACACAACAAGTATTAGCAATTTGTCATTTTCAACTTTTATATACAGATTGCTATCTGCTGAACCTTTTAAGAAACCTTGTTGATGAAGATATTTGTCCAACCGGTAGTACCAAGCCCTTGGAGCTTGTTTGAGACCATAGAGAGCCTTTTTCAATCGGCATACAAGATTTGGATCATTTCCAAGAATGAACCCATCTGGCTGTTCAATGTACACTTCTTCTTCCAAGTCTCCATTCAAAAAGGCTGATTTCACATCCATTTGAAATACTTTGAAGTTCTGAAAACTTGAGAGAGCAAGGAACATTCGGATGGCCTCAAGTCTTGCAACAGGAGCAAAAGTTTCTTCAAAGTCTATTCCTTCTTCCTGCGCATACCCTTTACAAACGAGTCTGGCTTTGTTTCTAATTACTTCTCCATTTTCATTCAATTTATTTTTGAAGACCCATTTTGTTCCAATAACATTCTTATCTTTTGGTCTAGGAACCAGCTCCCAAGTGTTGTTCTTTTCGATTTGCTCAAGTTCTTCATCCATTGCTTTCACCCAACATTCATCTTTGCATGCCTCTTTCACATTTTGTGGTTCGGTGGAGGAAAGTAATGCCAAATAGCTTGAAGCTTCTGCAACTGTTCTTCTAGTTTGTATACCTGCTTCTTTTTGTCCCATGATCTGAGATTCTGGATGGTTCTTCTGAACATATCTGGATGGAGTCTTTTCTTCTATTCTTGTCCGTTCTTCTGCTTCTTTGTGAGGTTCTTCTTGAAATTCTTCTTGAGGTTCTTCTTCTTCATCATTCTGTCTTTGAGGGTAGCTCTCATCTTCTTCGATGTCTTCACGATGTATTTGCCTAGGAATATATCCCTTTTCATCAACCACTACATCAATGCTGTCAACAATTCTGCCAAGTCTTTTATTGTAGCATTTGTATGCTTTGCTATGTGGAGAATAGCCAAGAAGAATGCCTTCGTCTGCTCTAGGATCAAGTTTGCCAAGCTGCTCCTCAGTATTCTTGATATAGCATTTGCTCCCAAAGATTTTGAAGTGCTTTACCGAAGGAGTTTTACCACTCCAGAGCTCATGAGGGGTTTGAGTGCTGTTCACCCGGACATTTGTCTTGTTGAGAATAATAACCGCAGTATGTGCAGCCTCACCCCAGAAGGTTGCGGGGGTTCCTGATTCATCAAGCATAGCACGAGCCATTTGTTGGATTGTTCTGTTCATTCTTTCAACAACTCCATTTTGCTGAGGCGTTCTAGCTGTAGAGAATTCTCTCCTTATCCCATGTTCATCACAGAAATCGAAAAATTCATTTGAAGTAAATTCCCCACCTCTGTCAGATCTGAGGCACTTAATTTTGTGACCTGATTCATTTTCAGCCAAGGCTTTGAAGGTTTTGAATTTTTCGAATGCTTCATCTTTGTGCTTCATAAGTCCTAACCAAACAAACCTGGAGAAATCGTCAATAAATAATATCAAGTATTCCTCTCCTCTAGGTGTTCTTTTTCTGAATGGTCCACATACATTTGTATGTACTAGCTCAAGAGGCATGCTGGCTGATCCTTCTTTCTCTGGAAAGTTAGTTCTGGTTTGTTTTCCAAACTGACATGATCTGCATATGGTGTTGTCAGGAATTTTGATATCTGGAAGATCGCGAACTGCCTGATATTTGCAAGCTTTCCTTATTTGTGAGAAGCTTAGATGTCCCAACCTTCGATGCCATAACCAGTGCTCTTCATTCTTGCTTAGATAGCATTGTTGTTGTCCTTCATCAAATATATATAGATTATTTGGAGTTCTCTTTCCTTTGAGAACTGTTTTACCTGTATCAAGATCACGAACAAGGCATCCATTTGATCTGAATATAACCTCGGTTCTTTGATCACACATCTGGCTGACACTTAGTAGATTATGCTTCAATCCATCAACAAACAAAACATTTCCAGCCTTAACATCTTCTTTTAAAGGAGCAATACCTTTTCCTTTTATAGTTGCAGGAGTATCATTTCCAAAAGAGACTTTCTTTCCCTTTTCTAAATTAGAATAAGACTCAAGTTTTTCTTTATCACCTGTCATATGCTTCGAACATCCACTGTCAATGTACCATAGATTTTCTTGTCCTTCTGCATAAAATGCTATCCCACATCTTTCTGTTTCAGGTTCCTTTATTCTCCATGTTTTGGCGCCTGAGGCTTGTTCCTTTTTCTGCTCTTGTACCTTTTTTTCCGGACACCTGCTTCTGCATTCAAAGTCTTTATGTCCAAAATATTGCAAATAGAACATTCAACTTCATTTTCAAGAGCTGAAAAGTTGTTATAGGTCCTTTTTGTAATCCCTGTCATACTTCTTTGTTTTTGAGCTTCCCTAGTCATGATTGTTTTATACGCAACACATTGAGCTGCTTTGTGACCAAAGTTATGGCAAGAAAAGCATTGTCCATTGAAGAAGCTTCTGCGATTATTGGATCTACCAGCCAACTGATTGTAATTTCTATTTTCATCTATTCTTGAACCAAATTGAGAAGATTTTACCTGTGGCTGGTTGTGGCTTTTGTTCACCCTTAAGCTGGATTGCCCCTGATAGTTTCTGCTTGACATTTGTCCCTGCTTTACCTGATGATCTTCCTTGTGCTCTTGCTCATTTCTTCTTGCTGCATCAAGATAACTTTTTGAAGTGGATGCTTGAGAAGTTTCTCCATTATAGCCCAAACCTGTCTTATTTAGTGGAGACCGCTGCACACTGATAATCTCATCCAAAGTTTCAGATCCTTTGACAAACTTGAGATTAATAGTTTTTGTTTTCTCAATTTCTTTTCTAAGACCAACAATTTCACCTTCTAATTTTTCAAGATGTTTTTCCTTTTCATCAATTTGGAATTGTAGAGTATCAATAATCATGTTCTTTTCTTCTATGCATCTCTTGAGTCTAGTAATTTCATCATAAAGGTTATCCACATCTACAGCATCCTCATAATCATCATCTTCAAATGCCATTAACAACCTATATTTATTACCTTGTTCATCTTCATCACTGTTTGATAAGCCATCACTATCTTCATGGGTGTAGTAGCTTTTCTTATTTGTGCTTTGTTTCTTGTTCCATCTAACTGGTTCCTTTCCTTTATCCTTATAAGAGCATTTTGCAGCATAATGACCTACTCTTCCACAAGCAAAGCATTTGAAAGGTAGCTTACCTCTGAACCTTCCAGAACCTCTTTGAAGATTTCTGACAAAATTTGATTCTTCTTCCTCTTCTTCTGGATCATGGCTTGCTTCATAGTAATCTTCTTTGCTTGATGCTTTAAAAGCAGCCTCCCTTCTGTCTGATGGTCCTCCCTTTCTCATTTCATAAGCAGTTAGAATTCCATGTAGCTGAGACATAGTAAGAACACGGAGATTCTCTTTTTCTTCTATTGCAGATACTTTGGATTCAAACTTGGGGGATAATGATCTTAGAATCTTTTGAACTACTAGAGACTCCTTTACTTCTTCACCCAAATTTTTCATACAATTTACAATCTCATCTACCCGAAGAAAATAATTAGCCACACTTTCATCATTATACATCTTGAGAGTCTCATATTGAATTCTGAGAGTTTGAAGTTTGGCTTGTTTTACCTGTTCATCTCCTTCATAGCTTGTGATCATTTTGTCCCATATTTCTTTTGCTGATTTGAAGTGCATTACCTTCATGAATTCTGTTTGGGATATACTTCCTAATAGAGTACTGACTGCTTTTGCATTTGTTTCATACTTCTTTTTCTCAGCTGGATCTGTAGGAGTAGCTGAAGGAAAAGCATAGCCTGTTTCTACAATGTCCCAAACTTCAGTACCAAGAGATTGAAGATATGCAGTAACTCTTACCTTCCAATAATTGAAGTTTGTCCCATCAAAAACTGGTGGCCTGATTGATGCTTCTCTCTCATAGTTGCTCATGATGAACGATCTACCTTCAAGCGATCAAGCTTTTCTGAAGGACCTGCTCTGATACCAATTGTTGGAAATAATACTGAGAGGGGGGGTGAATCAGTATTATCAAGCAATTTACCAAATCTTCCTTATTTGATCTTTTGAATTATTCTTGCATATCAGTACCATAAAATAATGAGCATGAATAAAGAAAATAGACAGTCACACCAAAGAACACAAGATGTAAGGTGGAAACCCAATGCGGGAGAAAACCACCTGCTGCAATATGTCTCTATCTTCTTTCAAGAAATTCTTTTTACAATGATTTTGTACTGGTGCAGTCCTTTACCAGCACGCAGGCTGCAACCTGCAGAGAGCTACAACTCTCTCTCGTTTTCCAGTCTCTCCTGGAAGGGAGCTACAACCCCCTACTTCTTTTCATGAAGAATCAAATGATCAACAAGTATACAACAGATACAGTCCACTACAGATATCAGATCAGTAATTACAGAAATAACCCAGAACACCTTATGAACAGAAATATACAGTCAACAGATCATCTTAAGACAGGGACGCATATTTTCTTTCTGTGACCTGCGACTGGACGCAGTCTACCTTCCACTGTTCTGCGTGCCGACGCACTGTTCCTCTATGCTTTGCTGCGACCGGCGCACCCAGAAACACTATCGCGCCGCGTCTTTTGCTTCAGAGACGCACCTAATAACACAGTCGCGCCGCGTCCTTTGCCTCAGAGACGCACCTGCGCCTTTACTGTACTGCGTCCCGGCGCACTTTCCCTTCACTGAACCTGCGTCCCTTCAGATATAAAAGATATGAGGACTTCAGAACCAACCCAAACACTCGGATCCACAGATCTGATCATGCGCCATAGAGATCACAGTCCATTAGAAGATTCGCCTTCATAGATCTGGACTAGATCTCACCAAAAGATATTCAACCAAGATGATGCTTAATCCAAATGAACTCCTTTGCTTTATATAGGCAAGCTTCTCCCCAAAACATGGAACAAAACCACGAGCCGACACCATAGAAACACAAAACCGTCGGCTAGATACCACACAAGAAACCCCCACGTGCTTTTCTCTGCCTTGAAATGTGTGCACTGGGCGGACGCACCTCCTGAACGGCTGGCCTGCGTCCCTGGACGCGGGTTCTGTATGGTATACCTGCGGGGACGCACTTGCTGAACATATTTCCTGCGTCCTTCTTGATTTATCACCTGAATGGGTTTGCCATCAAGGACAACACCTGAATCATAATGCCAACAGGCTTCTGTGAGTATCCTTTCCTCGACTGCTTGGAAAGCGCTTGGTTCGCCATTGCTTTTGCCTAAAATGAGAAATCTAACAGGCTTTGATAAAGGAACCAGTCGACCGTTAGGGATCCTTCCCAATGTGCCCATAACATTGAGAAGGAAAACTGTTCACATGAACATAATGGTAGTTCAAGGACCCCTGGATTACAATCTACTCCTTGGACGAGACTATATTTATTGCATGGGAGCAATTGTCTCCTCACTCTTTAGAGTAATGTGTTTTCCGCACGAAGGAAGAGTGGTCCAACTCGTAGACCAGCTTTCATTTCCCGGATCATACATGGAAAATAGTCATATACCGACCCTAAATGGTCTCTTCACGCAAGAAATGTCTCAATCTCCAGTCCGTCCACCCAATGAGGGCGAGTGATTCGGGGGGACATGACTGAAACCCAGGGGGCATGCACCTTGGCCTGCTCCGGCAGGAAAACTTCGGGTATAGGGTAGGTTTCCGCGAGAGAATATGACTAGTCTGTACTCCCGTCCGTGATTGGAAGAGGGAGTTATTCTAGAACAAGATTCTCTTGTCAAAGTTATGTGAGTTGGCGGGCATCGCCACTCACCTTTGTCTATTTCGGTAGACATCGCCGAGGAAGTGTTTTGTTTGCACCGTGAATAGAGCAATCTTTGGATAGCCTGAAAGAGGTATACCCTTCCTGATAAAACAAATGTTTTGTCAGCTTGAATAGAGGGTGGCCTTGAAGCTCTGTTTTATACCTGGGGGCATGCAAACCTTTTGGAGTGCAAGCAAAGAGCGATTATTTATCTTCTTTTTGGATTGGTCGTTTCCTAACTTGCATAAAGAAAGGATGTGGGGAAAAACTCTAAAAGTTGTCGTTTTTATATGAGACATTCTTATCATACGACTGGATTTATCGAGCAGTGTTACCGCAAGGTTCAAGCTCATTAAAAAATAAACCCGCACCGAGCAAGTGTTTCCACCCGCGTTTAAGCTCGTTAAAAAATGAACTATTCCCCGATAAATAACCACTGTGAATGTAGTACTTCAACCATTAAAGCCTTGGTCGTGTTTGCACCGTCACCTCCACTTTTTCATTGGCCGGTCATTCACCTCCACTTGATTGTTTACCCATTTTGAGGAACAGCTGCGAAGAGTGATTTCACTAGCCATCCTTGTGATGCTGCCGTGATTGGAAAATTCCAAACCTTACCTGGAATCAGCTGCTACCCGTTTTATCACTCGTTCCTCAAAATACGAGTCTCCTTTAAGCTCTTTTCAACTGACTCGTAAAATATGAAAATATTGCCGAGTCCTTGGCCTTCCAGCTCGTTAAAGGGACAGGAAGTGCTATCCCTCCTCTAGATTTTAATCTTTTTGGACCTGAGGGATTATTACACAAAAAGATCGAGCGCTTGTTTTGTTCGGCTCGTTAAAACTATCGAAAATTGATCCCTTCTGTATTGTTTTATACTTTTTCGGACTTAAGGGATTAGATGACGAAAAAGTAATTTTGGAGTTACCTTTACGTACCTTTTCAGACTCTCTAAAAATGAAAAGGACCGAGTTATCTTTGTCATTAAACTCGTTAAAAAGATTAATAGCGACAAACTTGTCTTTAGACGAGAATGGGTTTCACTATCACTAGGCTCGTTAAAACATAGCGATGGGTTTGCCCGAAGGGAAAATTATAGAACACGCATATGTTATCCTCCTCAAGCTTGACAAAAATAAAGAGGTACTGGTCAGTAATGACTGGGGAAAAATGGGAAGAAAACTCAAAGAAACTTTATTGGTAGCAAGTCACTCTTGAACATGACACTTTCGCTCCGCATCTCATTCGGGTTGGGTTGTTTCATTCATCAGTCACATCACCATGGTCACGCCATACCATCCACATTTGGGGTTAATTCTACCATTCCATCATGTCAGTGTCGCCGATATGTTCAAGAGAAGTCATTTAGTGGATTCACCTGTGTCTCACCCACTACCATACATTATACTCCATTCATTCATGACCGCCACCCTGAACCTTATATCACCAGATCGTTTTCACCTCCATCAAAATCATTTGCTCCATTCCGTGTCATTGATGTGGGATTCATTAAGGCCCTCCTTTGACGGATCACTTCTTGTCGACATCAGCTCATTATCCAAGAAGTTGGTCTAGGAACACCCCATTCAGTACTTTGAAGCTTGCATGCCTTAATGGCAAGTTTCTCACTTCCGGCGACAGGTTTACATCAATGACCTTCAACCGAAAGATTTTGCGTGGTGTTCGACGCCAAGTCCTTTATTCACACCACGTGAATTGTACTGTAGTACCTTGAGGGTCATTATCATTATCGGTGATTCCTCTCGCACTTGTTAACAATTTACATCATTGACTGGTAATCAAGCGATGTCTTTCCATGTTCGACTTCAAAACATTTCTCACATGGATCGACTTGTACTTCGAGTGAAGATCGGACGAGATTGAAGACCCCAGATCTAGTTTCATCCATCCGGGCTGCGATATATATTTAGGGAAATAAAGACATTAAATGTACAGCATTGCAGCACAGATAATCATCCTACCAAAAGGATGATGGCTCTATCAGAATCATCAGTCTACACTCAGACGATTGTCTGTCCTATGTACATGAAAATGAATTTATAAAGCTGAGCATGCGAATTCCCACCTCAGCTAGATCATGAAAAATAGTATGAAGATAATGTATTGTATTGTATCTTATTATAGGTCTCCTCCTAGCATTGAAAGAACTTCGGATCCTCATAATAAAGCATTTCACCCGATTAACGGCCTCATGCTTTAGGGGGCAATTGTTATAGACATTTTTGTGCCTTGCAGCTCCAAGCATGAAATGTCCATAAACCAAGGGATCCTAAGTCCCTAAAAGTGTTGTTCCAACCCCTAAAGGAACAAGGTCAACAAATTACAACTTCTCCCAGAAGTTCTCCACCAGAAACTGCTTAGAATAAGTCAAAATAGGATCATTTCAGCTGCTCCACTGGCTAGTTGCGTTGCATAGCACCTAAATACACTAGCTGGGTGCGTTGCAATGCACCTAAATGCACTATGAGGGTGCGTTGAGCGAGAAATGACAAATGGCGGTGCCATTCCGCGAGGTGGAAAGACAATGGAAGCTTCCAGAATCTTCTCCTATGACACTTGCCTTACTGAATTCGACCAAGGATGAGTAAGAGGCTTTCAGTCTCCAAGTGGAAGAAAGAACTGATAGAAAGAAGACATTAATCAAATCACAAGCTGACTCATCCTCCTTGAATACATCTATATATGGATCCCTCATCCCAGAGATCCAGAGGCTGGAATTTTGCACATTGTAAGGAATTGTTGTTGGTTTTGAGATCAGAGTATTGGGTGATTTATGCTTTGTTGGAGGTGAAGAGGGGCTCCTTTGCTGGGAGGTTGATGCTGGGTCAGGAATCATCGGTTGTAACTCCTCTTGGATCTTCTTGTATACCAATAAAAACTATTTGAGTTTCTCCTCCATGCTTTTGTATCATTGATGCTTGTTACATTTGTATGGTTAGCTTAAATCTGATCCTAAGTTGTTTATGAATATAGATCCATGTCTTTGTATAGTTTTCTTCTTCTGTGATCTTACAAGTACTTGGTGAAGTTGGGCAAGTAAGGGAGCAAGTAGCTGGAAGCTGTCAAAGAAGAGAGAGATTGGATCAAAGGACTAGTGCAAGACACAGGTCGGTTCTTTCTATCCCCCTCTATCTTTAATTCATAAAGGAAATACAAAAGTAGTTTTTCTCTGTTTGTTTCTAAGGCAGCTGTCACACCTTAGTGGGATAGAGCAGTTCTAAATAGACACTTTTCCCGGTAACACCAAGCAAGCACAGAAACCTTCCCACAGAGATGGGTGGTTGCATTGGACCAATTTGCTAGAGAAGGAAAACCATGTAACTAGTCCAACATACTAGCTCATCAACTGAAGGAACAAGTCACGAAGGCTCGACTGTCACCCGGAGGTATGCATGTAGAAACATTAGGGGAATTTTGAGGTCTAAAATTGGCCTCCTAAGGAAATTATAAAATAATAGTGGAAATAATAAAATAAGATTTGATTACATCATCAAATTTTAGAGGGAACAAAGAAAAAACTATTTATTGAACTCATATTTTCAACTTACCTCCCTATGGATTTATTCAAATTTCTAGCAGAAACACTCATTAGATGCATAATTTGATTCCTCATCCAATGAGTGCCCATGTTGCATACTTTCGATGGACTCTACTACATGAAAAATGAGAAATACATGAAAAACATGATTGTAATCACGTTTTTTCATGTATTTCTCATTTTTCGTGTAGCAGGTTCCATCGAAAGTATGCAACATGGGTACTCCTTGGATGAAGAATTAATCCAACGATTACTTCCACTCAAAATTTGAGTAAAATATTAGGGAGATAAGTTGAAAATAAGAGTTGAAAAATAAGTTTGATTATTTTATTATTTTTTAATCTTTTTACTTTTTTATTTCAAAAATGGTGAATCATCCCCCATGGTTGACATCATCATCTTGAATCCTATTGGTTCTTATAAAGTTTATTTTGGTTGTAAATTTTTCTTAGGAGGCCCATTTCAGACCTTAAACTTCCCCTAATGTTTACATGTTCGCCTACATCCTGGATGCAATTTGTGCCTGACAGGAGTTCCTCGGCTTGGGGTGGGCATGGCCACTGGTGGAGACTGCTATGAACACACATTTCAAGTTTTTGTCCGAATGCAACTTCAAAGGAGTAATCACACAACTATCTGATCATTTTGTCGTCCCTGTGTACAAGATGATATTCAAACAGGATCCACCTTGCATGTCAAGGGAAGAAATGGAGGCATTGATAGGTATTGCAAATTTGTATGCCTCACCATTAGGCACTTTCATTTGAATATTCAGTGAGAAGAATCCTCCACATGTTCTACCAAAGTTTTCCTTGGACATACTTGTCATGCAGGAAGTAGCATATCACATCTTGGCAGGATTGATAACTAGACTACAGCGGAAGAAGAAGGCACCTTGGCCCACTCTTTTGTTGCGGATTGAGTTATATGAGATCTGTAGTATCAAGCAAGCGGATGTCAAAGAAAAACTGATGAAGAAGTACCCATTCGACCTCTAAAGCTACAATCCATATGACCCACATTGCATTGTGAAGGATCACTGCACGAGAGTTCAATTCAACTAGATCTATGGGGCATTTCATTGGGTCGAGGAGGACCTATGGAGTGGTTAGCGAAGCAACATGAAGCAACATCACAGAGAGCACTAACAGTATTAGTAGTAGTAGCAGTGGCAGTAGAGCCAAGCATACCAGTGCGCGACAAAGGGAAGAGGAATATTTTCAATCACATGGAGGAGGAGTAAAGCTGCAAGTTTCGAGGATATCCACTGGTAGAGAAATAAACTATGGCTATAGATGCAAAGAGGAAATAGTGCGACAAGCGAATCATGCAAAGGCAGAAGTATAAGAAGAGAATGGAAGAAGTAGAGAAGGAGTTGCATGAGCTGAGGGAGCAACTCCAAAAGGAACAAGAGCTGCGCAAATAGGAGAGGGAAGCGCAACAACAGCAGATACAACAGGGGGTGCATCATGTGCAAACAAACAAAGCAATGCTCGTACAAGTAGTTGATTCATCTGAATATATAGCATTATGAAAATAGAGTGAACCATCACAAGGGCAAGACTTTTCTCATGAGATAGAACAGGCACTTCAACAGTTGGATGCAGACATGTAGCAGCAAGAGTTGGAACAGGACATCGACCTCATGCCTCACCACAAAGAGGTCGACTCACCCACTTCAATGCATCCAGAAGAGGAGAAAGTCTCGAATGACCAAGGAGGCACTCAGATCCTTGGTGATCAACTGAAAGAAGAGATGCGCAACAGCTCGTTTGATGCATCCCAACATAGAGTTGTGTATTCTCGCAGAGTGTCAACTTGGGAGAATCAAACATCTCCTGCACAAGGTGAAGAATGAGTGATCATGACTGATGTGCGCAAACATCCAGTTACCTTAGCCGATGCAACCAGAGTGTATGCCGAAGCCACTAGCTCAAGTGTTCATTGCATAATAGCAGAGGATTAGTGAATGGAAAAGGAACTACAAACAACCAAGCAAGGAGGAGACTTGGTGACAATGCCTGCTCGAGATGAAATGAAGAAGGAAATACTAGATGACGTATTGTCTCTTGACGTAGTTATGCAAGAATTTTACTCTAAGTTTGGTACCATGCACAAGGCAAACATCCATCTCAACGGATGGCAGCAGCGATGTTCTAGAAGAACACACATATTGACAAACGTGCATGCTGTTGCTGATGACATGCAAACATGGACGATGAAGTACAAGGGAGCCCCACTTCACTTGTCTAAGATGATGAGGGTTAATGTAGTCGAGCTGAAGGCATGTATCCGGAGTCAGATTCGGGATTATGAAGAGATCCCACAGCTAATCACTAGCATACAAGCCTCCCATGCATGAGTATTCAAGAGTATGGATGTTGTGGTGTGCATGCATGCGATCCCATCAATCGGGACTCTCTACCAGGCGAAGACAAAGAAGTAGGTCTGACTAGATCTTGACCCATACTTCAACGAGTTGATTTGCATCGCCACTAGTCCAGACTTTCCTATCAGTGCAGACATCATGCACAAGTATGTTACTAGTCTAGCCATGTTGAACATAATGATGTGCATGCTTTAAGATGAATTGGATAGAGGAGCCCGAGTCATGTACCCAGATGCTATGGAGGCAAAGGTCAGGTTTCAGACGATGTCACCGCAGAACACACAGAAACTGTTAGAGACTACTGAGCTTGGCATCAATATGTTACTTTTGATCAGCATGAGAATGTTGAGAAGTTGGACTTCTGTAGTTGTCTAAGTTAGAGTGATGTATAGTTTGGCTTGCTCAAGCCATTGTGTTCACATGGGTACATGTGCATTGTAATGTTGAGTCATGTCAAGTGTAAGTAAAGTGTCAATAGTGGATGTAACAATCATAGAGTAGGTGAAGAGTCATGAGGGTAGTTGAACAGTCACAAAGGGGAATGTCAAGGACCACCCCACGCTTTGCTATAAATAGTCCCTCATAACTAATTATATAGGCTTTTGGTCAACCAAGCTTCTGATAAGACTGTCTTGGAGAAATCTTGGACAGTGTAACATGTCTTGGCTTCTCCATAGCATGAAGCTAGTTCATCTCTTTGGAGGAGCAGGTGGATGTGTCTAGAATGTTACACTGTTGGGGATATCAGGTTTATATGGATGTATTGTATGATTGGGACTTACACTTATTTATATAATAAGATCTAGCACATTTTAACGCATATGTTGTTATTGTAGTTGGACAGTTCTGGTTGCTTAGCAATGTTTGTTGTTTAACTTACGTATTTGTGTATGAACTACTTCGTATGTAATTATATGAATCTTGTTGCATATGTGTTCTTGGTTTAACCATCACTTTGGATTGTCATCTGACTTGCTTTCCAGCTTGTGATGCATCTTCGCTTGTGTGTTCCCTTCTCAATGGAGTACTACTATAGGTTGCCAAGAGGCACACTCATTTCACCCCCCATGTGTTAGAACCTCTCATTCACCTTCCTTGACTCACTGCGACAGTCACACCCTTGCTACTAACATAGTTATCTTACTTGCCTCTGTGTGACATCACGGTCAAGGCATTACTTTACAACCCACTGTTGGGACTCCTACACCAAACGGTCTAAGGTCTAATTGGGACTTCTTACTGAGGATATCCCCTTGACATTTTGGCGGGTCCAGTATAGTCAACATCACATAACTTCTTCAATAATTGCAATCCTAAGAGAAGTGCCTCATATTCCACTATATTATTGGTGCAATGAAAGTTGAGTTTATAGCAATGACCCTCTGCATGAGTTTTACCTGAATTGGATGCCCAAACACCTACTCCTAAACCTACTTTTCTACAAGAGCCATCAAAGCTTATGTTCCAAAAAGGTTCAGTTTCAGCGTTTTGTTGCACAATTAGAGTTTGATTTTCATGTTTTTTTATCAATATCATTTTTTGCTTGAGTAACTTGTGCATCAATGCCTTCATCATTGTAAATAATGAAAGAGTCTAGGTCGGAAGGAGCAGAGTAGAGAGGGTAGTTATGTGGTTTATCATGACTGTTGACCATATACTTCATTAATTTTTCCCTATACAGTCTTCTCTATTGACCAAACACTGGTATAGTGGCATAAGTCATGTCCATTTGCAAGGTTCCTTGTAGTTTTTCTCCCCATGAGCATGACAACAACATGCCATACTTTGGGGTAATTTCTGCAACCACTATATCCATCACTAGACTTTTAGAAGGGATTTGGGCTAAAGTAACACATAGGTCTTTGATAAGATCTAGGCATCTGAATTTGCTCGAATCAAAGGAATGCAAATATTTGTATTGTCTAGTAATGTAGTCCTAGTTTCTCCATGACTGCTTTGGGCATTAAATTATGGGATGCACCTAAATCTAGAATAGCATTATGAAAAATTTTATCATGAATATTCAAAATGACATAAAATTGAGGAACTCCTCCTTCTTGTGGTTTGCCTTCTAGCCCAAATAGGAGCTCAAGTTGATCATCACTCAAATTTACATCACCAGTTTTCTTCCCAATGTTCAATGCCTTCAAGACCTAAGTTCTGTATAAATTCTTGTTGACTAATTCAGTTAAGGGGATAGAAATATTCAACTTGGAAAGTTCATTCTCAATATTGAATGGTGTTTGATTTTTAAGAAGATCTGAAAAATCAGATTTATCAACAAATATTTTTGTGGCTAGTTCAGTTTGTTGGCTGGTACAAGGGAGATCAGTTTGAGTATTTCTAGAAGAAGTATCAATGGCCTTTTTCATGGTAACTTTTGTTGGCTACTTTCCAATATTTTCTGTGATTTTCTTAGGGGGATTTTATGTTGTTTTCTTGGGATCAGAATCAAGGACCTTTTTTATAGGATTTTCAACATTCTTTTTATTTGTAGTATCTTGATTTTTCTTACTTCTAATATTATACTACCTATGGAATTCCATTAGGCATTTTCAAATCCTTGTTTGTATTATTCTGACTCTTCAGAACTCATTTCAGTTTGGGCTATAAGAAAAAATTTGTGTTCCTCCTAAGTGAGGAAATCTATTTCATCATCACTTATCCCTAACAAATTAATTTGGTTATCATCCAAATCTTCAACAATATTCCCCTCATCATCTGTGTAATTTTCCTGAAAAGGAGGCAAAATATGTTGATCTAGTCCCTTTTTCTCTCTGTGTTTGTTGCGGGTGAGACCACACTAGGACTTTGAGTTGAGAACCCCAACAGAGCAGAGGGAAAACCACAACAAGAAATTCTCAGGAAATCAACCTAAATGCTTATTCTACTGAACTGTGGAGGAGTGTCGTTACCCAGATGTCCTACGTTTGAGTAGATCCTACAGGGTGAAAACCCTTAGCTTCTCTTGATGTTCTTGAAACCTGAAAATTATTCAAATGGAAAATACACATTAGTAGAAACATAAAGTGTGTTCATGATATTAACCTTAATTCATATAAATGAATGACCAATTATACATCAATACAAGATTCATAAATGAATTACAACATAAATTGATGCATAAACACATTTAATATCAAAAACAGAACAACATTCCTTTTATTGAAGTTAGCTACAAGTAAAGTGGAGAAATACGACCTGAGTCCTTCTTCGGCTCCAAGTGGAACCATCCTTCGGATCCGTCCTTTCTCGACCTTCAGCAATTTTTCTCCATCACTAATACAAGGATATCTCAAGCAAGATGAAGGATATCTACAACAAGGAAACAAGGGTTTCCTAAAGCTTTAGGGAGTGTAGGAGGCACAGGGATTCGTCAAACTCGATCAGGGATAATCTCACTATAGTATCAATATCTCATATCTTCTCCCTTAAGGCCTTCCCATGGAGGTTTATTTATACTTCTCCAAATTATTTTTTTCAGTTGGGAAACAGTTGGGCCACGGGAAATAGGAGGTAAATAACAGGTGAAACCCATGAAATCCACCCGAAATTAAGGAAATTTAATTTTTTTAAGTGTTTTAACATATGTAGGCAAGTTGGGTATCTACTGACCCACGTGTACATGCTTTTATCACATGGAAAAGTAGCATATAGGGAATAAAAAATTGTTTTTTAAATTTTGGACCAAGTCTGGAAGGAGGGGTTGCCTTAGGCCATAATCAGAGCATCAAATCTACTAATAGTGGTAAATGGTGCTATAACAGATGCCCCCTAATATATGATGTCGGAAGAGGTATATGATGGCCGAAATGTATTAAGTGTGTGGAAGGAATCAAGTTGAGACCGAGGATGAGTTCACCAGAATTTAGCTTGCCAAGCCAACGAAAGAGATCAAAAAGAAACTATTGTTTGAGGTGGGCATACCCATTCTCAAAAATAGTAAAGCATGTCCACATGTCAAGTACAAAAGTGGATCCAATATGCATACAAGTATAAAGGAACTACAAATACATAATGGATCATCTGATCACAATCAAGAAAGTACACCTCTGAATATCACATATAAAGAGCTGATCAATGATGTTGAAGTATGTAACTGATCACTGAAGTCAAGAAACTAATCCAAATAGTACTGAGTGAACATGATGGAATAAATGGTAGTACATTGTAACTCGGGTGCCAGCATATAAGATGTCGTTGTAAGGAACTTCAACATATAAGGTGGATGGCTTCAACTAGCAAAAACAAGAGCAACTGACAAGTGAACCAAGACATGTTGATGCAAGCCTAGGTCTTCACCTACTGTCATGGTACATTTCTACACAATGAGAATGAATGATATGAAGTCTACCATGTGAGAAATCATTTGATTACCAGTGATTGATGTATATCATTAACAAACGCGAGGCTACTCACCGATAATGACGATGAGAGTCAAGCTACCCAGTACAATCTAACAAGTGCGAATAAATGAGTTGTAGTTGAACACTTGAAAGAATCTATCAATCAAGAGACAATGATGTTTTCCCACTGTTGATAGAAAAGGAATATTCCACTGATGACTACAAACCCTACGGTACTTCCAAATGGACTCTAGATCTCTTTCCCAGAGCAATGAGCTAAATTCAATGCGAAAAGATTTGCTAGAAGGAAGGAATTAAGGCATCCTTCATCAATATAGTGCGAGTGTAACCCGTAGGCCAATAATGTGGAAGGAATCGAACGAACAAAGATGTAGTAAGCCAACCGAAGCACATTTCTGGCGTACACAAGATGTGGCTAGCACATGATAGAAACCCTCTAAACCAACCAATAATGAAAGCTGACACAGAGGAGAGGAATCCACCAATAGGGTTAAATGGAAACCAAGGCACTGCGCTAATCCCAGCGTGTGATAATGAAAGATGACGTCGAACACAAGGGAAACCACTTAGTCAAAGACCCATGATACTGATCGATCATGAGCATGAGGTGACCTATTAATAATGAAAATAGGGCTAGGGTGCGGAACTAGATCTACCCTTAGAGCAATTTGTCGTAGTTGATAAGAGCAAGACCCTCCAGCAAGAAGTCAATGGAGACCTTCTCAAACCAGCACGAGAAAAGGACCAATAAAACTGATGTGATAAAAAACATGACACTAAAAACTAGGGATGGGCGACTGAAAAATAGGTAAAGAGACACCGTAGAGAGGCTGGCTCAAGTTTACTTCCCTTGAACAAAAGCACGACTTAACTGTGACTATATGGCAGCATATGATAACTTTGTATAAGTTTTTCATGCAAGAAGCATAAGCAAACTCTCCATATGATTGGAAGAGGTAACCAATCGGAGGAGTACTGACTCAATAACAAGGTTAAGTCTCTCCTAAGTCAAACTCAAGCCCATCCCAATGGAGTAAAGACTTACTTTTGAGTACTTTGTCCAAGGGTGACACAACTGACTCTAGCTGCCATCAAATATGGAAATAATAATCTGCTCCCTCTCTTTTTGGAATATATATTTTTTGTCTTTTTCTTTTATAGGAAGCTTGAAAAATAATAAAATAATGCTATAGTACAATGGAAACAACAAGTGTCGAAAAACATATGTTCTAGTTCCTGGGAGGGGAACATTCCTATGCTCAATCCAAGGTGGAGAAACTGGTCAAGGACACTTAAAGGAATGTTCATTCCACAGGTAAAAGGGTGTGTGAAGTCACAGAGGCTAATTGATTGCAAGGTTGATTTTGCAGAAGACATGGTCGATAAGTGGCTTAAACACGAGTCCAAGTGAATCCGGCTCGAGGCCAAAAGGTGAAAGTAGTCAATATGCAATGTAGTAGTACAACTCAACACAAAGGAACCTCTAGGGTATAAGGCCAGAAAATGGTGCAAAAGGACTAGAATGAGTCTTCAATGCATAAGTCATGGCAATACTAAAGAGGACACTCAAGCCTACTGAATATAGCGGAATGGGAAAAAAAATGTTAGCAACCCTAGGGATCCACGAATGGGTAGATGGGTCGACCTGATGAAATGCCTTAGGGGTGGCAAAGTCCCAAGGACGACTTTTGACAACAAGTTTTTCACATGGTAGGATCAACAGGTCATCACAGTCAATGACTACCCTTATGCCGAGATGGATTTTCGAACAGATCCAGATTTAATGTTACCACCGAATGCAACATGGGGTTCCATAGGTAACAATTTTTTATTTTTTTGAATTTCTTAAGATTTTTTGGATTTTTAATATAAATGAACTTAAAAATCTTTTTTATGAGACAAGACACTTACAAACTATATGATCATGTTTCAGATGTGGGGCCAGTGATACCTGACAGATTTCACCAACATAGGCATCATGGAAGAGATGTCGAAGGGGCTGCAGCTAAGACGAAGAGAGTTCTCCATGCAGTTCAAAGGAACTTGGTGAGACTGACTCACCAAGTACCCATTATTACGATAGAGGACTTACCCAAGGAGATGCAGCGTCGCATGGTAGGAGTACCATGGGACTGGGTGCAACTCTTTCGGTGTGTGGCTAATGTCATTGTTTATTTTCTAGCTAGCTACTCATCCTGAGCCAGCGAGACAGATAATCGGATCTTTTTATGATTAGACATGATGATGGGCATAAGCCCAAATTTTATAGGGCATTTTGTCCCAATTTTTGTATATTATTTTGGACACAAACACTCTATCTATATACAGGTGATTTTATGATGATCATATATACAGATGATACTTTGATTATTTTTTATGTTTTTTAATTTGATGAATGATTTATATGCTAGTCCAATGCTTGATTAGCAATAGAATCTGCTAATGAATTTTCTGATCGTGGAATGTGAACATATGTGATATAAACAAATGATCGTTGCAACAATCTCACTCTCATAAATTGGTGATACAAATAGGGATCTTGTACCCGATAAATGTTATTTAGTTGAGATACCACCAGTTGTGAGTCTAAATAAACCACTAACGAATCAATACCAAGAGATATCTCTTCGAATAGAAAATTAATAACAAAAGTATATTCAGAAATATTATTCGAAGCAAGACTGATACATACTCCTCTCGAAACCATCAACTAGCTAGATGGATAATAAATCACCCAAGCCGTGGAAGCAAGGTTCCAGGTATGCCTACTCGCACCATCGGTGAATCCTAAATATATTGAATCATCCATCAATACCTACCAAAGCAGATCAAAAATATTGACATCACTAAAACCGATAGATAGATATGTACAAACATACAATATATACAAACAAGTAAGTGCTCGGCCGAAGCCTAAGCAAATTAATTCTTAAGGTAGAGCCCATTTCTGGGCTCCGTCAACTTGTTTCCTTAAAAGTCAATTAATTCATAAGCTCCATTTTTCAAAACTTGCTTGACTATAAAGGGATCGTACCACATAGACTCAAACATGCCTGCCCCAAGGCGTCTTTGTCTTGATCGTAGACCAAGACAAGGTCACCTTTAGAAAAATTTCTAGGATGGACAACTTTATCGTATTGAGTTTTTACCCTCTTTTTATGGGCTTTGTTTATTGCGGTGGCATCTCGACGTTGCTCATCAAGATGCTTCAAATGAACAAGGTGCTCCTTGAGACTAGAAGTCTCTAGAAGAAGTTCAACAACTAGTTTAAGGTAAGGAATTTCACATTCAATAGGAAAGATAGATTCCAACCTGTAAACTAGTTGAAAAGGAGTAAATCCAGTGGCAGTCTTAAGTGATGTTTGGTATGACCAAAGTGTCAGATACAACATGATGTGCCAATTAGATAGGGCTTTGTTAACCATCCTTTGCATGATTATTTTAAGGGATTTTTTCATGGCTTCAAGCTACCCATTGGCTTGAGGATAATACGGAGATGAATGGTCTTGCTGGAAACCCAACTTGAGAGCCAATTCGAACATCAATTGATTTTGGAAATGATTGCCATGGTCAGTGAAAATATCTTTAGGGATACAAAATCATGAAATAACCTAATTGAAGAGAAACAAGGTCGTTATTTCACTTTCGTTTTTAAAAGTAGGCATGGCCTCAGCCCACTTCGTAAAGTAGTCTATGGCCACAATAATGTACTTATGATTTCCCATCGAAGGTGGATTACAAGTAGTAAAATCAATGCCCCACCTTGTGAAAGGACCGACGGTGATAATAGGGAAAAGCGGAGCTGGATGTGCGTGCATTTCCTGAGTATAGACTTGACAAGGATGACATCTTTTGACTGCTTCAATGCAATCTTTGAAAATTCAAGGCCAACAATAGCCTGCTTGTAAAATAATTTGGGCTGCTACAAGCCCTAGTATATGACGCCACAAGCTCTGTTGTGGAAATCATTAAGAACTGACTCAGATTCTTCCAAAGTTAAACAACGTCTAAGGATTAAATCAATCCTATGCTGATATAATGGGTCACCTATAATAACATAATTCTTAGCGAGGTGACACAACTTTCTACGCTCATCTTTGGAAAAAGCAGGTAGAAACTTCAAAGTCTGGAGATATATAATGATATCCCCATACCAAGGATCTTGTGAATAAATGAGAAATAAATGTTCACTAGGAAAAATTTCCTCGTGAATAATTTCTTCCTCATAAGGAAACTCTGATATCAACTCTACAAATACTAAAGATTTCTAAGATTTAGCCGACATGAATTCAAGATCAAATTCTTCCAAAATGACAATCCATCTATTATATTTGCCCTCAATCACTCGCCTATTGAGAACAAGCTGAAATGGATTGACGACTGATAATACGAATGTTTTTCAAAGCATAATGTAATGTTGAAGCCGTTGGACATCATGGACAGTTGCCAAAGACAATTTCTCGATGGCAGAATAGCGTAGTTTAGGACCTACCAAACCTCGACTTAGATAGTAGATTACATGATCATAGAAGGCATCATCTTCTTGAACCAGAACCATACCAATGGTTGATTATGCTGCAGTGCAATACAAGAGGAAATCTCTGCTATAATCGGGTGGACTCAACAATGGATCAGAGGTTAATGCTTTTTTCAAAGCATCAAAATATCGTTGCATGAAATCATCCCATAAAAATGGGACCCCTTTCTTAAGCAAACGCATAAATCCTTTTGTGATCTCGGTGTAATTGGCTATAAATCTCCTCAAGAAATTTTCTTTTCCTTGGAGACTTTGAAGTTGATGTATGGAAGACAGGGGAGGCAACTGAAGTATTGCCCCAACTTTGAAGGGATCATCATGAATCCCCTCTGTTGACACGATGAATCCTAATAACTGAACATATGTGATGGTGAAAATGCACTTATTCGGATTCAACCGGATCTTATAAAAATGAAATTGTTCAAAGATCAACCGAAGATGTTTAGGATGATCAATTCTCTTTCAATAAGGAGCAACTAAATCATCCATATATGCTTCGATAATGTTTTTGATGTCATGAAAAGCATAGGACATGGCCCACTGAAAAGTGGCTCCAGTATTTTTCAGGCCAAAAGGAATATTTTTGTACGCAAACATACCCCAAGGACAAATAAAGGTTTTCTTGTGCTGATCTTCTGGATAAATATTAATTTTATTGTAATCAGAGAATCCATCCATGAACGAAAAAATTTCATTACCTGCACATTCATCAATAATTTGATCAATAAAGGGCATGGGGTAATTTTCTTTCAGACACGCCTTATTTAGGTTGCTAAAGTCAATACATACTCAGATCGTTCCTTGCTTTTTATCTACGGGGAATGGATTAGAGACCCACTCAGTTAGAGGAATGGGGTATATAAAACCCGCCTTTAGCAGCTTTTTGACTTTAGCTTTGATATGTTGGGTTGTGTTATATTCTTTCCATGTAGTTAACAGGGGGTTTGAAGGGCACTCGTAACCGCACTTTATGGGGTTCAGGGCAGCGCCCCAGAAAATTTTGGTTTTGGACCCTATGTTAGGTTGGGTGGACCCACCTATGGTTTTGTGCATGATTTTCGCACATGTTTTTTACGCGAAGGTTTTCGGTCCATGGTATTGGACACGATGGTTTTTGATCCATGGTATTGGACATGATGGTTTTTGGTCCATGGTATTGGATGCTTCGGCATGTATAAATATGTATTGTAACATTGAAAGGAACATAATGAAAAATCAAGCTGGTAGTCTCGGTTTTGGGATCCATGGGAAAATCTCTGTGTATATGTGTTTTGTGTGTTCTACTCTCGCATTATTTATTTTCTATGTTTTAGAATTTTTATGCAGGTAATTTCTGTACGGGGTTAAAACCTACATTTGGTATCGAAGTTGTTTTGGCTTCAAGGGGACGCCTTTATTGCTAAGGGGTTTCGCTTGGGCCTGTGGTAGATCCTGTTCAATGGGAGATCTGCGAGATTGATTCTAGTGGTGAAAGAAGATGGCGAGCAATGGAAAGATAGAGACTCGGTGACAGAGCATCTGAATGCATTTAATATTGTGGTAAGTTAGTTAGCATCTGTTGATATTAAAATTTTAGATGAAGATAAGTGCATCAATTTATTGTGTTATCTACCAGATTCGTGGGATAGTCTGGTTATTGCAATAGGTAGCAATGCAACTGCCTTGCATTTTGATGAAATAGTCTCATCCTTGCTGACGGAGAAGATGAAACGGAAAACATATGGAGAGCCAAAATGGTGATGCCTTGTCTGTACAAGGGCGGACCCAAAACAGAAACAAAAATAAGTCATCGAGTGGGAGACCTAAATCTAAAGGGAGATCTAAATCTCTAGGAAAACCTGTAAAGGTGGTGTGTTGGAAATGTGGAAAGGAAGGGCACTACAAAAGGCACTGTAAATCTAAAGCTCCTAACAAAGGAAAGGGATCTGATGAGGCTCCTTCTACAAAGGTGAAAACCACCTCAGATGAAGGTGGGGATGTGTACTTGGCTTCTCCAAGTACACATGTAGATCATGAGGCATGGTTTATTGACTCCGGTGCATCCTTTCACTTCACTCCCCATAGAGAGTGGTTCTACGAGTATGAGAAATATGATGGTGGTGATGTCTTCTTGGGGGATGACAGGAAGGCTAGAATTATTGGTCGCGGAAAAGTAAATTTGAAGTTGCAAGGTGGAAGGGTTAGAACGCTTCCATGTTTTCTACATATTCCTTCATTAGCCAGAAATCTGATTTCTATTAGCAAGTTGGATGATGCAGGTGTAAAAACAGTGTTCGAGAAGGATACCTGCAAGATGGTTCGAGGAGAACTGGTATTGATGTGGGGAGTTCAAATTGGAACTTTGTACAAGCTGCAAGGTAGCACTCTTATTGATGGGTGCAATAGTTCTATGGTTCCTGAAAGTGGGGCAAAAAATCTAGTGGTCTCTAGAGAGAAGACCATGTTGTGGCATCAAAGGCTTGGACATATTGGAGAAAAGTGCGTTCGGATACTTCATGGTAAAGGTATGGTAGAAGGTATGAGTAATAGCTCTCTGGATTTTGATTTCTATGAAAATTATGTATATGGGAAGCAGAATCGGGTGAGTTTCCCCTCTGGTAGTAAGAGGGTGAAACAAATATTAGAACTTGTGCACAGTGATGTGTTTGGACCTGCGAAGGTTCCATCACTGGGTAAGTCTGTGTACTATGTATCATTTATAGATGACTTCTCAAGGAATACATGGATATATTTCCTTAAGAAGGAATCTAAAGTCTTTAACAAGTTTAAAGAATTTAAGGCTATAGTGAAAAGCAGACAGAGAAGAAGATAAAGGTGTTGAGGACAGATAACGATGGAGAGTTTTGTAGTAAGGAATTTGAAGAATTCTGTAAGAAGTGTGGTATAGCATGACAGAAGACTACTCCATATACACCTCAACAAAATGGAGTTGCAGAAAGAATGAATAAGACGTTGATGGAAAGGGCAAGAAGCATGCTCAGTGGTGCCGCGTTAGGATAGGAATTCTGGGCAGAGGGGGTGGATACTGCATGTTACCTAGTCAACAGGTCACCTTCATCAGTATTGGAGGATAAGACTCCATAAGAGGTATGGACTAGTAAGAAACCCTCTCTTTCACATCTGAGGGTATTTGGATGTGATGCATATGTACATGTTCCAAAGGAGAAACGAACCAAGTTGGATAGTAAATCTGAAAAGTGCATATTTATTGGGTATAAGGATGGTTTAAAGGGTTATAAGCTTTGGAACCCAGTCACACGGAAGGTTGTGTATAGCCAAGATGCGGTTTTCAGAGAGGTAAAAGATGTTATTAAACATGAATTCCAACCAAAGGAACTTGAGAAGATAGAGTTTGAGCTAAAGGAGGAAGAATCAGACTCTACAGTAGAGGAGGAATCAGAAGATGAAGAGCCACAAACTTCGGGTGTAAGAAGATCAGCTCGAGAAAGAAGGAAACCAGAAAGGTATAGTCCATCTACTTTCTATTCAAATTTTGCTTTATCTATTACTGATGATGCTCCCAGAACTGTGAAGGAAGCATTAGATTCAGAGGATGGAAAACTCTGGAAAGAGGCCATGGTTGATGAAATGGCATCTTTGCACAAAAATGAGGCTTGGGATGTGGTGTAGTTGTCGGATGGAAGGAAACCCATTGGCAACAAATGGGTGTTCAAGAAGAAGACATATGAAAAAGGAAAGGTGGAGAAATACAAAGCTCGGTTGCTAGAAAAAGGTTATTCCCAGGTGCCGGGAATTGATTTTGATGATATTTTTTCTCCTGTTGCCAAGGTAACTCCTATTAAATTACTTTTATCTGTTGTTGTTGCTTTTGATTTTGAGGTAGAACAGATGGATGTGAAGACAGCATTTCTTCACGGGGATCTGGAAGAGGAAATCTACATGAAACAACCTAAAGGCTTTGTAGCAAAGGGTAAGAAAGAACTGGTATGCAAGTTAAAGAAGTCTCTATATGGGTTAAAACAATCACCAAGGATGTGGTATTAGAAATTTGATACGTTTATACGGGGACTTGGCTTCACTAGAAGCAAAGCAGATAACTGTGTGTATTTTAAATTAATTGGTGACCGTGTTATTTATTTGGTCTTGTATGTGGATGATATGTTTCTAGTTGGAAATGACAAAGAAATTATCTAGGATTTGAAGACCCAATTATCCTCCAAATTCGACATGAAAGATCTTGGTGCTGCAAACTATATTTTGGGCATGGAAATTAAAAGAGATCGAGCAAATAGGAAGCTCTGGTTAAACCAGAGGAAGTATGACGAGACAATACTGCAGAGGTTTAATATGCAGGATAATAAACTAGTGAGGTTCCTATTCCTGTAGGTGTGAGGTTATCTATTGAACAATGTCCCAAGACACAAGAAGAGGAAGAGGACATGTCCCGTGTTCCATATGCAAGTGTAGTCCGTAGCCTGATGTATGCAATGGTCTGCACTAGACCATACATTGCAAATGCAGTGGGAGTATTGAGCAGGTTTATGTCAAAACCAAGAAAGGAGCATCGGACAACAGTGAAGCGGGTTTTCAGGTATTTTCGTGGCACTAGTGATTATGGTTTGTGCTACCAAGGAAGACCAGGATTAGATAGAGTGTTGGATATTCATGGCTTTGTTGATGCAGACTGGGCTAGAGATCTAGATTAGAGAAGATCTACAAGTGGGTATGCGTTTAACCTATTTGGAGGTGCAGTCAGTTGGATGAGTAAGAAACAATCTGTAGTGGCACTATCAACTACAGAGGTAGAATACATAGCAGCCACTCATGCAAGCAAGGAAGCAATTTGGTTGCAGAGATTGTGTTCAAGTATGGGGTTAGTACAGGGAGCTATAAGGATAGACTGTGACAGTCAAAGTGCAATTTTCTTGGCAAAGAACCCTGCATATCATTCAAAGACAAAGCACATTGATGTTCAGTATCACTTTGTGAGGGATATGATAGAAGACAAAAAGGTGTTGCTGGTAAAGGTGGACACTTTGAAGAATATTGCAGATGCATTGACAAAATATATGAGCTATGAGAAGTTCTCTTGGTGTAGAGAGACAATGGGCATTTTAGGGCTGGAAAAATGACTAAGCTCTCTTGTGGCTCCTTGGGGAAAGAAAACAACAAGTGGGAGAATGTTGGGTTGTGTTATATTCTTTCCACGTAGTTAACAGGGGGTTTGAAGGGCACCCGTAACACCACTTTATGGGGTCCGGGGCAGCGCCCCGAAAAATTTTGGTTTTGGACCCTATGTTAGGTTGGGCGGACCCATTTATGGTTTTTTGCATGATTTTTGCACATGTTTTTTATGCGATGGTTTTCTTTCCATGGTATTGGACGCGATGGTTTTCGGTCCATGGTATTGGACGTGATGGTTTTTGGTCCATGGTATTGGATGCTTCGGCATGTATAAATATGTATTGTAACATTGAAAGGAACATAATGAAAAATCAAGCTGGTAGTCCTGGTTTTGGGATCTAGGGGAAAATATATGTGTATATGTGTTTTATGTGTTCTAGTCTCACATTATTTATTTTTTGTGCTTTAGAATTCGTATGCAGGTAATTTATGTATGGAGTTAAAACCTACATGATAGTTGTTGCTTTTCTAGGGTTAACCGATTGAAGTTTTTGACGAATAGGTTTAACATTTTCGTATGTCTTGATCTCATGCTAGACAATAGATGGATCTATTCCAGGAATTTCCTCAAAAGCCAAAGTAAACACATCATGAAACTATTTGAAGAGATCAGTATAAATTTGAATTTCTTTAGGGGAACAGTCAGCTCCAATGAAGACATTTTTTATTATGTCAGAATTCCTAGCGATGATCGCCGATATAGTTTGTGATATAACGGACATGTTACCTTCGGCTGAAAACTGTGTTGGGGCCAAAGGGTTTAAAACTGTATGAGCATCACTAGTAGAAGCTCTGGACAAACTTGACTCAATTTCTCGCAAATGAGGGAGGAAATATGAACGATGATGTAAATCATCCCATGGTCTATCAACACCCATCATTGCTTCTAGAATTGCTTCCTCAGATGGTAAGACTGTATCTAAGCAATCCTGAGCCAAAGTTGAGTCAAGGGTCCAGGTCGGAGCCACATCTCCATCTAACTCCTCTGGTGAGAAAGGAGTAGGATGGGAGTCTGCAAAGTTAACAATAAACTGATAAGCAATTTCTGCTGTAGACATAGGACATGCCATTCCACCTACCTATCCTCCATCTAATGTGGTGTTAGATGAAGGTAAAGGCCAAGGGTCCAAAAAATAATGAGTTTGAAAGAACTCTCTTCGAGAAGGCCCCTTGGAGGATGAAATAGCATTGATTCTAGTTATAGGAGAAGGAAGATAAAAAATAGCCATTAAAGAAGAGTGCATCCCAAATCCTAACTTCTATATAGGTTGCCTGGGATTGTTCACTAATGGAATAGTAGAATTAGAAGATGCATGGGAGTCACCCAGAGAATAGTCCATCTGATCAACTTTCAAAATCCTCCCCTCATGAGGAAAACAAATGATGCGAAATAATGATGAAACTATGGCATCCGTAAATCCAATTCCTACCTAAGAGGAGGTTGTAATCTAGATTTGCATAGACTATTTCTACCTCAATATCTACCACCTTTCCCCCAACACAGATGGCAAAGGTTGGAATAATACCGTGCGGCCTATGAGAATGTCCATCAAATGTCAATGTCATCAATAGAGTCGATGAAGGAACGGCTTGAGGTGATCCAATGACCTTACAACATGACATGGACATCACACATGTGGAAGCTCCCTCATCGATAACGGTTCGAAAGATGTTGGTATTTCGATATGTAAACTTTATCTGAAAAGCCATATGATGGGGAAGTCTCTTTTTGACGTTTGACACGTCAAAAGTGAGCACAAGAGAACTTTTTGGATCTACTACTCCGATTGCCAAGAGTAATGCACTCCTTTGAGAAGGGCACGACTGGAGTACCTCTAAAGCTGACATAGCACAAGGACTTTGAGCCAGATATTCTAAAATCGAGTACTTCTAGGCTTCCCTAGCATTAGGGTTGATGGTCGAGTGCTTTTTGGATCCTTTCGACATCCGAGGTATAGACTTTACAGAGTGCCTATCAATATGGAGCAGCTTTGAGGCATTGGAAGCAAACTTAGCCTTAGATGATTTCGATTCCCTGTAATCACGCGATCGTGTAGCGATGTCGATATGTGAGCTCATCATGAAGACATTTGATGAATTATCCCCTTCTTGGTTTCCCCCTATGGGGGTACTAGCATTTGAGTTTGCGCTAACAAGTAATTGTTGCCCTTGGGGAAAGGGTTAGTGAGGATAGCCTGGAAGCTAGAAGTCCCCTGTTGCACTAATAAACATTGAGCATCTTGGATCTTAGGGTAGAGATGAGTCAAATGATCTCCATTGCATAATTTGCATGGAATATTACCTTTTTCTTGGACTCTTTCTTACCCCCTCCTGCATCATTGCTGGGTTTGTTTGCATTGCCCTTCCCATCCTGGCCCTTTTTCCTACCTTGTCCTTTCTTCTTCCCATAAGATTTTTGGTTTCCTTTGGGTTAGAAGTTTGCACACCATTTATAGACGTCGGTTGGGAAGGTGTAGATACAGATGGTGATGCCTACATAGAAGAAGTAGTTTGTAAAGACAACTCTTGAAATTGATTCAGCAGGTTAGCCGTGTTGGCATCAATTGATCCGAGTCCATGGAAAATTTTAGGGGCTAATGTTCGCCCAGTGGGCTAATTTTCCATGATTTTTCCACAAAAAAGATTCGCCAATTTCCAATTTTATAAAAGACGATTCGCCCAAATTTTAGAATATAAAATTATTTTACCTTAAAAATCGCCAACATTATAGAGATACTATATATAAAATAATTATAAATTTGATTAATTTTACAAATATATCAATAAACATTTATAATTTGCATATTAGGGATTAGTGAGATTCGCCACTGTTTTAAACTTCAAGAAAATTTTCCATCCTTAAAATTTTCCTTGGATCCGACTAGCCTGCCGGCATGGGGACTTGGCTTCGGTTTGGCTATATCCACCTTGGATGTAGGAGTGTCAGGTAGAATTTTTTGAAGAACCCCACACTGAGAATATATAAGTTCCAATTGTTGGGCTCTGAAAATGGCCTACTCTTTGATGAAAACACCAAAGAGGGACACGTCCTTAGAGATCTCAGGTTGTAATGATTTAAGAAAACATTCAAGAAGGAATTCTTGTGGAATATCAGCTTTAATGAGCCTCTTCCTCCTCCTCCATTCCTGGATATGATCGGAAATGTGAGTTGCCTGATCTTATTGGAAATTAGCCAGAAGCTCAGTTCCAACATCATATTGGACAAGCAATTGAAAATGGTTCAAAAAGATAGTAGCCAAATCACCGAAAGAAGTGAAGGTTCCCCCTCGCAATTCTATGTACGATTTATCCATATTTCCAGTTAGGGTACATTGAAATAATCTCAACCTGATTGAATCATCTATCAGGGAGTTGGACGAACACCATAAGTGGAAAGTGGTTATGTGGTCACCCAGATCTTCACCAGTCTTCCCCTCAAATTTTGGTATATTTGAGGGAAGCTTGGTTGGGACCGGAGGCCAAACTAGGTTATACCTAATTGGATCATTAGTCAATTTAGAAATATCTAACAAGTTTAATGTTGCCAGAAATGGGAGTCGTGGTGGACCTTGAGGATTCCACCCGATGTGGGTGGAACTCTCAACGTTATGAAAAGAATGGCCTAGATTTGTGAAGGCACTAAGTTTCCTGAAGTAACTCGTAGACCCAAATGAACCATAAGGAGCCCATTTTGGTCCAGAAAAAACCAGAGTTTAACCAAATCCTGTCAAAAAACCTCTTTAACTGGTAAAATTCCCCCCTCGAGAAGTGTTAAAAGGAGCAGAGAGCCCTTGATATGGGTTCCATGCATTAGCATAGGGAGAAAAGTTCTGGAAAGAACTGACAGAAGAATATAGCATATTCCCTTGTTGACTGAAATATAATTGATTCCCAGCTCCTAACCCACTAACCGCAAGGTTTGTGCAACTTTAAAATGGATTATAACTTTGACCCATAAAGGAAAAAGGCATTGTTCCCACTGTTGGATTGGAATGTGGTATATGACCACCCCTAAATGGGAAACCTTGAAAATATGTTGATCCACTCGCCATGGATGTGGAGGAAACTAATGGAATGCTTAACGGAACTGAAGGAATCGTGATAGTCGGCATTCCAAAAGGGGAAAAGCCAATGCCAAAGGCAATAGATTGAGAAATTCCACTCGAAGATGGAATGGAAATAGAACAAAATATAGCAGTGCTAGGAGTAACAGAAGGTATATAAATTGTTCCTCCTCCTTGTACAGATATATGAGTTTTCAGACTCATAGCACTTGTCATGTATGCCATGCTTCCAGCAGTGGTCATCGAAGGAAAATATAGATGTAAACCTCGGCTCGAAGGCCTGTTGTTCGGAGTTCCGACGTATAATAAAACGTCTAGATGATCAAAAGGAAGAGGAGAATTAGGAGCCGCAATAGACTCAGGAAGCTCTTCAACCTCAATATTATCTTCCAATTGAAAGAGGACTTGAGAAAGAACTAGAGTGTTCCTCTCTAACTCTCTACTTGTACTAGGCCTATCTTGTGAATCAATGACTCCAACCGGAGGATCAATCTCCAATGCGCTTGCTGCCACTGGTTAAAAACCACTGGCAGTATTGCTCCTACGCCTTCGAGGATAAGGCTCAGGACTTGTAGGTGATAGCCCATGAAGTATTCTAGATTGACGAGTTGGTCGATCAACCACTTTAAATTACTTTTAAGAAATCTACTTAAAGACTCAAAAAAGTTGTAAAGCTAGGCCAACTAGGAGCAAAGAGAAATCTCTAAAAGTCCCTAAATATACAAGCAATCAAACAACCTTCAAGTATTTCTGCTCCAGGTGATCAAGACCGGACATCAAAATACAAGAAATCCAAAATCAAGGGAGTTCTGAAAAATAGACTGGGGTAATTATGCCCCAGGCCTACTAATGAAGGTATCATAAATAGTTACACTGACCTCCAGAAAATAGCCTTTGCTAGTTCAAGCACCCAAGCTTCACAAGGGTACCCTCTAGAAGTACTGTTGAATGTGATGCAACATCAGCCTCAAGTACCATGGGATTCCCCTCTGCAGCCACCTATGCAATCCCTAGGAAAGGAAACTATGGATACCAACTCATATCAAAAGCCAGGCAGAATAGTCGTTAGGCGAGATCCAACAAGTAGGAGAGGGGGTATCTCTCTTCCTTGTTTTCACTCTCCCTCGTGCTTAACTCCCAATCACAGATCTTTCCCTATCTTTCTAAGGATATTGGATTTTGCCCTTTATTCAACTTTTACATTTTGTAATTTTAGTGGCCTTGGAGAGTTAACTCTCCACTCACCTATTCCAAGGCCCTAATGAACCTAAACTTGTTGGTGTTTATTAATGACAATAATAAAATTTATATTTCATTTTATTAATCACTTGATTTTATATAGTTGTTCTTTAAGTCAGGGGGAATTACGAGAGTGAAACTGATGATGTTTTATAATTCAAAAGGAATCAATAGAAAACTAACTATATGGATGCAATCATTTTCTTCGATGAAGATTGATTTCTACTTGGGTTCTACGAAAACCTATATATAAGCAAAATATTTTTCTTTTCTTTTTTGAAACAATCCACACACACCCAAAAACTAAAAATGACTAAGAATTCCTTAAGATGCAAACTATCCTAACGCAATTTATAATGATGATGCAAGATCCTAAAAAACACTCATGAGAAAATGCAACTCTTTATAGATACAATAAGCCAACTTAAAAATGAAGAGGGCAAAAATTTGAACACAAATCTCTCTTCAAAGCAAGTAGGAAAAATCGCAAAAGATCACAATTCGCTTCTCAACAATAAAACAACAGAAATCGTAAACCACAAACTTGGAAAAAGAAAAGCAAAAGAAATGTTTTTGAACTTTTTCTTTTAAGGAGGCAAAAGAAACTTTTTGAGGTCACAAAAGTACTACTAAAACTCGAAAGGTCAATAAATAAGCACAAGGAGTCTTTCAATCTCACAAGTTATAAAGATGAAAATGAATGAAACTTGAACAAGAAAGACTACAAACTTGCACAAACTTATCTAAATAGCAACAAAAGGTTTCGACAAACTAACAAAAATGTCAAGAAAGAAATACTTTCAAACTTGTCAAGAAGACAACCAAAAAAGCAAGAAAAGAAATAAGGCCACCAAACAAGGGAAAGCAAAGCAAGGGAACTTGAAATTCGGGCTGAAAATGAAATTGAAAACAATTTCCTATTCTGGAAGACCATAACAACCAATAACTTCATAATGAAGCCTTGAACCCAAGATACAAACTACAAACTTGCTTAAGAAGCAATTCTGGGCCAAATATTTTCAGTGAGAAGGAGATTTTGAAAAAGAAAGCTTGCAGGAAAACTGAGTTCTCCAGACAACAGATGACCATACAACATCATAAATCACCAGGTAGTAGCCCTGACTGGGAAAAAAGATTTGAAAAAATAATCCAAAAAATTGCATACGCGACTATGTAAAGACACAAGAGCTTGCACACGCGTTTCTAATACAAGAAGCTCATGAATGCGCGAGTCTTCTTTAAAGAAACCTACATGTATATGCTACTATAATCAAAGAAAAAAACATATACAAAGATTAATTAGGAAAAAACAAAAATCAAGGTATAATCAAGAAGATCAGACTTGATGCTTGGGACACTAATGGACCAAACAATACTGTAAAAGCAAGAAATCAAGAAACTGAACCCGGATTGAGAACAAACAACCCAAACTAGGAATAACAAGATTTTTATCCCCAGTGGAGTTACCAATTCTGTTGCGAGTGAGACCACCCTAGGCTTTGGGTTGAGAACCCCAACAAAGTAGAGGGCAAACCACAACAATAAATGCTCAAGAAATCAACCTAAATGCTTATTCTACTGAATTGTGCAGGAGTGTCCTTACCCAGATGTCATATGTTTAGGTAGAACCCACAGGGTGCAAACCCTTAGCTTCTCCTAATGTTATTGAAACTTGAAAATTATTCAAATGAAACATATACATAAAGCATGTTCATGATATTAACCTTAAATCATATAAATGAATGACAAATTATACATCAATACAAGATTCATAAATGAATTACAACATAACTTGATGCATAAACACATTTAAAATTGGAAACATAAAAACATTCCTTTTATTGAAGTTAGCTACAAGTAAAGTGGAGAAATACAACCTGAGTCCTCTCCAACTCCAAGCAGAAATGTCCTCTAGATCCATCCTTTCCCGGCCTTCAGCAATCTTCTTCCATCACCAATAAAAGGATATCTCAAGCAAGATGAAGGATATCTACAACAAGGAAACAAGGGTTTCCTAAAGCTTTGGGGAGTGCAGGAGGCACAGAGATTCATTTGACTCAATTAGGGATAATCTCACTATAGTATCAATATCTCATATATTCTCCCTTAAGGCCTTCCCATGGAGGTTTATTTATACTTCTCCAAATTAGTTTTTTCAGTTGGGAAACAATGGGGCCACGAGAAATAGGAGGTGAGTAACAGGTGAAACCCCTGAACTCCGCCCGAAATTAAGGAAATTTAATTTTTTTAAGTGTTTTAAAATATGTACGTGGGTTGGGTATTTGCTGAACTGCGTGTACATGCTTTTATCACATGGAAAAGTAGTGTATAGGGAATAAAACATTGTTTTTCAAATTTTGGACCAAGTCTAGAAGGAGGGGTTGCCCTAGGCCATAATCAGAGCATTAGATCTACCAAGAGTGGTAAATGGTGCTATAACAGTGTTTAATTTGGAGATTATTTCTTCTAAAGTTTTGGTTTCTCATTTTTGAACGTTTTGGTTTTCTCTTGCTTGATTCTGGTCATTGATCCTCACTCTTTGCATCATTTGATTCACTACTCTGACTAGGTTATCAATCTTATGGTCAACAGCAGAAGTAGAAGGTTCTTCTTTTATGATTACTCTGTGTTCAGACTTTAGTTTAGACTTTTCGGTCAGGAGGTTGGCTTCAACTTTGATTGCATTTTCTTGCATTTCTTCCAAAGTTGTCGGGTCTCTTTCCCTAAGTTGATAATCCATATCTACATCGAAACCATCTGGAAAATAAATCAGGGCTAGGCCAAGGGAGGGATTGATGTCTTGTGGAATGACATTGTAAACAGTATTAAATCTTTAACAATACTCTTCCACAGTTTCATTGGGTTTTATTTTTAACCTTTTATATTTGTTTAGGAGTTGAAGTGGGTTCTTCTTGATCTCCAATCTAGCTAAAAAAACTTGATGGAAAGCAACAAGGTTTGCTATACTTCCTACAAGTAAACCCCTAAACCACTTCTTTACATCACCTCCTAAGCTCTGGGCAAACAATCTCATTTTAACATCGACTTCATCCACTTCTTGGAGGTCAAACACATCATCAATCCTATCCACATGCTGTTGGGCAGTATAAGCACTAGTATTATCAAAGGTCATAATTTTTTATGGATAATATGCAGGCATAGAATTTAGTTGACCTGGTAACACCAAGAGTGCATACCTTCCTACCATAACTATCCTGGTAGATTTATTTGAGGATGGACCTAGTGGAGGTGTAGTTTGGATAACTACAGGGATAGTAGGTATCGTAGTTTGAGAAACCAGAGGTAGAGAAGTTGAAACTACAGAATGAGTAGGGATGGAAGGCTGTAAATGTACAGTCTAAGAAGAATGAATAGAAAAAGAGGCTTCTGCAACAGTTAAAGCAGAGAATTCAACGGACTATTGAATAAAAGCTTCTTCTATAGCTTGGTCTAACAATGAAACTAGACCTTGTAATTTTTCAAACTGTTGTAAAGATTCTAGATCAGGATATGTTTCAAAGTCTTGGGTTTGGGGTACATATGGTTGCAGTATGGATTTATATATGACAGTTTGATCTATAAAAGCCTCAGACTTGGATCTAAATAAACTTTATTGGAAAGGAAATCCAAATTCTATGTCTTGTAAAGTTTCAAATTTCTCTGGGAGAGAATTAGACCTTGACAAAGGAGAATTGAATCTAGACAAGGGACTATTACTACCTTGACTCTCAGTAAAGCTTTTCTTTCTTACCAGTTTCTCAGGGTCATCTACAATTTTAGCAGGGTTGGGATCAGGATGATATCTAGCATAAATTCTTTTGGGAGCCAAGGTTATGAAAAATCATCACACAAAAATCAAAATCAAAACCTATAATCTAGAAGATATCTACAAAAAACAACCTCAGATCATGTATTTCATGTTGATAGAGGAATTACTTACTAAAATATTGATTTTAAACCAGGGAATAATAATGTTTTGGATTAAAATGTGTTCTTCCCTGGTATGGTCACCACTATGTTATGTATTTTTGAGGTTATAGGAGTAAATACATTGGACAACATCAAAACCACTTTTGAAGCTGGGATCTAGCCCTGCCATCTTTAGAGAGGGATCTCTCTTTAGGATTTAGCTTGGTTTTTAAGTTTATTTTAGGCTAGTTATGATTATACTTGGTTGTTTGTTTGAATTTGTTTGATTGGTTGGTTGGATGATTTGATCAAATTACTTTCTTTCCATTTGGATATGGAGTCAAATTAAGCTAGATGTTGCATCAAAAGTTCAAAGGAGTAATCATAGGGCAAGCTAGTTACATTTACTGGATCTTTAAATTGAATTATGGAAGGGAGAAAAGGGGTGATTCAGTAGTGATTGAAAAGAATTTAATAATTTATCAATCAAACTTCAGAAGAAAAAATACAGATATTAAACACAGTCCAAATAAGGTGCTCAATAACATATCTTATTTTTCACATCTCCTATTTTACAATTAGATTTTAGATGATAAAGATACAAAGAATAACAATGGAAACAAATTTAAACTAAGAAAAACATCACCAATATATCACAACATAAGTATCTTGTGAAGAGTCTTTTTATTAATGATGCTCCAGCAGCGTGGAAAAAGTACAGTGCTTGATAAAAAGAGTTACAATGATTAGGAACCGACCCTCAATACTTCGACTGAATGAAGTATTTAAACATAATTTGAAAAAAAGATTACAATTAATGCCTCATTAACATGGAATTCTATTATTAACTTCAAACTAACAGAAATGAAACAATACGACCAAAAGAGGTGAATTCGGTGGAGAACGGTTACTGAGTGGCCACTATTTGTGTGTCGCGCTGGTGAAGTTGGCCCTCTTTTTAATCCTAGAATTCACACATTTTATCCCACTGCTCCACATTTGGAATGGATTTTTTTTTTACTTTGCAGTAGATCTCATCTACCTCACTATATTGAGCGAATGTGGGTTTTACTACAAAAATGTGTTTTATCTCATACTGGATGAAACTCATGTTGCTGATAGCTTCATAAAAATCTCTCACCTTTTATGTGGGAAGACTTGGCCATATCCTTTGCAACTTATTTCAGCGTCATATAATCTTCCCTCATCATTAGCCTGTCATTGATCACAAATAAAGAAGGCATGAATTTCTTATTTAATGTTCTATTCTGGTGAAAAACCTGTTTACTGCTACCTCCAAAGTTTGACATTTCTCTGTCAGCTGCGCAACCAAGTTCTTCTTTGTTAGAAATTTATTTACTTCTAATATTGTTTATGTTATGTCATCTACTCCCAAATCATCCAATTCATATATGTTTTTACAGTTGACAAATTTGATGATGTGGTTGGCCATGGTAGACATTTCTCCCAATTCATTGTTGATAGTGGGAATGGCCTACTTGGCTTTCTCCATCAACTCTTTTTGCTCAAATATAATCTATATACAAGGAAATATTTCATCCATTTCCTCAATGATGTTATTCCATATAATTTCTTTGACTTGGGCCAGTGTGTGGCCAATAGACGACTCAGTTGCTGATTTCCTCCATACTTATATTTGGTTTTGAGCTCTCTGTAGCTCTACTGCATGGAAAGTCTTAGTCTTTGTCTTCTGATGTTGTAGAATATTGACTTGAACCTGCAATCTTTTGAATTATTGAGTTTGGAGAGACATATTCTTCACTGCAGTTGCCAACTGATCTGCAACAACCCTTGTGTTTGTTGTAGAAGATGTAGTTGTAGGAATTGTTGTGATAGGGAGTGCTTCCAAAGGGACAACAACCATTTTGGCATCTTGCTCCTTTTCTTTTATTATCTTTTCCATATTTTTCTCCATTTTTTCAATTGTGCACTCTGCTCCATGATGAGCTTCATCATGTCTGCCTTCTTTGTCTCTATTTCTTCAATGTCCCTGGCTAGAGGATGTTCTATGGCTGGTAACTTCAACTGCTTCCTTAACGCTGCTATGTCTGTATTCTTTTTCCTCACGAGCTCTTGTATAGCATTGGAATTTGCATTATCATAACCTACTTTGATCATCAAGTCCTCCAAAGCTTTGATCCTTGTGTCTTTGGCAAGTGTAGAGACCTTCTCCATATTCAATTATGATTGGACATTGACTAATGTAACTTGCAATTTAGACAAACTCATAACAATGTTAGTGAGAGTAGATGAAATCATTTGCCCAGTCTGCTTGCGCATCTCCATTTGGTCAATGGGATGTATGTCTTTCACATCAAATTCAAATGATGTCTTCTTGTTGTCTGATGTTTCCTTGGGCTAGGGTATCTGTGCTTGGAGGAATGCCATTTGCATTTTACCTTTCTCTGAATCAAAGGTTGACAATAGCTTGCTTTGAGAGCTTGAAGTTTGCTTCCAGAACTGATTATATGTGTTGATTTTCAAGGCCTCATTACTCACTTTAATCTCTTTGAATATATCAAATATACTGTTTTTTGTATCCCCTGTGGTAGATGTGTTGGTATGCATAACCTGTTGTTGATCTTGAGAAGTTGTGGAGGTAGTGGGAGAAAGTGTAGTGTAATCACTCACCAATGGGAAAACAAGTGGCTATTTGGTGGTGATAATGTTCTCTTGCTCTGAATCCTTGCTTAGGCTTAGTTTAGAATGTAGCTTGGCCTTATTTCTGTACATGTTTTTAAAGCCTTCACTAGAAATCTCAGTCACTGAAGGTGACTCTTCTTCTCTACTCCTCTTTGTTGATTTATCCATTGTGATAGGAGTCTGCATTGTTGAAGTGGAAACTAACTGCTCCTCTATCTCTTATAGAGTATTCTCTGTCCATTCTAGTTGGTTTTTATATCTTTAAATCTCTGGTATGGCTGTGTTAAAATAAGAAGTAGAAATTTTCTCTACCCTCAACTTGGAGATGACCCCTAATGGATCATATGACTAGGTGAAACTAAGGCTGAACTGCATCTCTTTTAGTAATTTATATACTTCTTCCCCTGCTGCCCTGTTGTTGCAAATGAAAGGCCATATTTGAGTTTTGATTTTGATTTGGGATTTCTTCTTGTTATCTACAAAGTGAATCTCATCCATATTGAGCATTTTCCGTATGTATTCTAGAGAAAAAAAACCTCATTGGGAGGAATTTTGGCAGCTTGTAACGGGCTAGCTCACACCGAAATATCCTCAGCTGTGTGTAATTCAGATAAGGTACCAATCCCGTATCTGGACTTGGTATGATAGCTGTAAAACTTTCCTAATTTCTTCACTGATCCTTGGCTTTGTCCTGCTGCTTAGGAGACTGAGTGTTGGATGTACAAACATCTCTATGAACTATTTGTATAAAAATTCCTTTTGTTCCTTCATTACCAGCATAGTCTAGAATATGACTAACTTCTAATTTCCTTCTTCATCCATATTTGTAAGGAAATCTTGAGGTTGTATCCCTGAAAATATAAAAATATATAAACTAATACATAAGCATATTTGAATACTTCCTCAATTTGGAATTTGATAAACTGCTTATGGGTAGAATCTGCAAGAAATTGGCTAAGGTTAAACAAGATGGAAGGCTTGGAATCTGCAAAGAAAATGGAAAGAAATCCTATAATTTCCTTATCTACCCACTGATTAGAGTAATAGCCAAGGAGGTAGGAGATGACTGTGATGACTTTCTTGGCTCTCTCAGGGAAATGGAGGATGGATAGGGAGGATTTTTCTTGGGTAATGGGGCATCTTCAGTAAAGAAAAGTTCAAGGGTTTTGGCTCTTCTAGAAAATTCCAACTTCTGATACAATTCAACTAGTGCTTCATGGGAAAAAGGAGCGGCATTCTCTACTATAGGGGCTTGCATCATTTGGTCTATAGCTTGGGGAGTGATAGTGAATAAAATGTCTCCAATGGGGGCAATAATAGCTCTTTGGCTTGGAAAATAACATGCATGACATTTCCTGACAAATTCAAGGGTGTTGTGGGTACGAGGAAAGATATAGTGGAGAAAATTGGACTCCCACAGTTGAATATCATTAGATTTATCTATATACTTGTACTCAAGCCAAAAATACATCTCAAACAGATCAAATTCATAAAGAGTTTCATGAATTTTATAGTCTTTGTCTACCAAAGGGATGTGGTGAAAATCAATGGTAGGGTGGATCAAAGGACTCACGGGTTCTTCTGGTCCCTTCTCTTTTGGAGGCATGACTAGATAAAGCTAAGGACAGTGGTGAAATCTAGATTACAGGTTTACAGTATGTAGAGAGGACTTGAGATTTGCAGACAAAAGCAGAGGTAATGGCCTGAAATTCAGTTAGATGGCAATGTCCTTGGCCTGGTGAAGTTTTTTGCAGTTTGGAATGGTACACCTATAACAAAGAAATATCAGTGTATAACAATAGTAACCGGTGAATACCTGAAAGGAGGGATTATATAGTCTTCTGGTTTTCTCGTTGATGGTGGCGCGGGTCCATTGAATTAACAGTTAAGCCATTTAAATGCCTAACAGATTAATTTTGGAGGGAGCGGATGAGATTGGCGGGATCAATGGGCAGATGACGTGGTGAAGGGTGTGTTATAACACCATTTACCACTCTTGGTAGATTTGATGCTCTAGTTATGGCCTAAGGCAACCCTTCCTTTCCAGACTTGGTCCAAAATCTAAAAAATAGTGTTTTATTTCCTATACACTACTTTTCCCTGTGTTAAAAGCGTGTACACGCGGGTCACCATATACCCAACCCGTGTGTATGTGTTAAAACAATTAAAAATAATAAATCTCCTTAATTTCGGGCAGAGTTTATGGTTTTACTTGTTACTCACCTACTATAGTTGTGGCCCAAATGTTTCCCAACTGAAAAAACTAATTTGGATAAGTATAAATAAACCTCCATGGGAAGGCTTAAAGGAGAGAAGAGATGAGATATTGATATTATAGTTGATTGATACCTGATCGAGTCTGAAGAAATGCATGTGCATCCTGCACTTCCCAAGCTTTAGGAAACTCTTGTTAATGGAGGAAGATTACTGAGGCCAGGACAGGACGAATCCGGAGGACAGTTCCGCTTGGAGCTGGAGGAAGACTCAGGTTGTAGTTTTCCACCTTTCTTGTAGCTTACATCAATAAAGAAATGTTGTTTTGTTCCTGATATTTATCATGTTTATGCATTGATACATGTTGTGAGTTGTTTATAAATCTTATATTAATGTGTAATTATTCACTTTCTTATATGATCTAATGTATATATCATGAATATTATTTATGCTACTACTGTTGTATATGGTTTGCTTGGATAATTTACAAGTTTCAAAGGCATTAGAGGAAGCAGAGGGTTTGAACCCTACAGGATCTACCCAAACATAGGCCCTACTGGTAAGGTCACTTCTTCCCAGTTCAGTAATATAAGTATTTAGATTGTTTGTCTGAGCATTTCTTGTTGTTGTTTACCCTCCGCTCTGTTGTGGTTTTTAACCCAAGACTCTAGGATGTTACCATGATCCATGTGGATATTGGTGGCCACCCACAAATTCCACTTGGATCCCCACCATTGTTTCTTTTAGTTTTTCAGTTTCCTTAATTGTAGCATAGTTTATTATTTTTAGCAATTTTTCAGGTCATAAACTTCCAGAGTTGTATAGAGGCCCTAAACAAATTTGTTTTAGCAATCTATTGCTAGTGATTATCTAACTAAAATTGTACTTTTTGTCATAGTCCTCAGAGAGATCTTTCCAATGGGTTATCATGTGCGTCAAAAGGAGATAATATGACCAAGTCGCGACCCCGGGAAGTTGGTTGTCCAACTCACCCCAATGGGGCCCATAAACTCTTAGTTTTACATCTCCTCAGGTTAGGGTTTTGGTTGTTTAGGGTTTCTCTTATTGTTCAATAATAAAAAGGTACTTGAGCTTCATTGTAATGCAATTCAGAGGTATGTAGCTGCCACATCTCTTCTCAGAAATAAGCTACCATTGCCCGAGCTAGTATTATTTCCATTCTATTTATAAGCATATTTCAGTATTTGATATTAATGAAATGAAGTGTTATTTCTACTGCATCTTTGTATTTATGGCTATATCTATAATTTGTTGCATTCCCATTTAAATCTAGATTAGTGGTATCAGAGTGGTCTTCTCTTTCTCTATATTTTCTTTTCATGTCCCCAATGAGGTCAGGTAATAAGGAGTTAGGGCTTGAACTGGTCGAGCCTTTGCAAGACTAGCCTCACAAATCCCGACAACCTCCCATGGCAGATGAAAATAAAGATGAGGGGGCAAGAGATCATATCAAAATCTTGCTCGAGGAAGCCCTCAAGCTACAAAGGAACACGATGATGGACAACGTTTCCCAGATCCTTCAGTGGCTACCTAGGGATGACACATCTACTTCCGGCAGCTACTCTGGAAGCACCACACCCTTTAAGGTACAAGTTAACTTTGACATTCCCATATTTGAGGGTTAGATAGATGCAGACATTGTAGATAAATGGTTAAATCTGCTACAAGGATATTTTTTCGTTCATGATTTTTACAGACGGGAAAAGATCACCTTTGCACTCCTCAAAGCAGCCCCCCCCGTCAAGGATTAGTGGGAAACCTACTGTGAGCAGAAGGATGAAAGTACGAACTCATTGTTTTCAACTGTACCCACTTGGAACTCGTTTCGGGATGCCATCAAGGAGCAGTACTACCCTATCATGAGCTATGAGGATAAATACAAAATGTGGACAATGCTACGACATAGAAGGGACCAAGATGTGCTAGAGTTTACCAATGTTTTTCATACCCTTCGCACGAAGTGGGGTATCAAGGATTCTGAGAAGAATTTGGTTCTCAAGTATCTTGGCTACCTGCACAGTTACATTCAGGACGAGATGGAATTCCTGGAAATCTCCTCACTCGGCACGGCATACCGATATGCAGTCAAGATCGAGCAAAAGTTTAAACAGAAGAAGAGAGACTTTGGATCTGCGAATGCAAAGCAAGGGAAAGGTGTCTGCAAATCGTGAAACAAAGGACAAAGCGAAGGTGGGGTGGCCTAGGAAAACCCACCAAAGCCAAAAGAAAATAACAACGTCGCGAAGCCAAAGAAGGAGATGGGAAAGTGGTGTGAGTTCCATAAGAACTCCTCACAAAACAAGTGAGTGTCAGGCCAACCAGTCACTGGTGGCCGAGCTAAAGTCTTCGGAATCAGATGCATGTTACGACTTTGAGTCAGAACCTAACAAGGGGAATGACAATGGAAAGTATATTATCGATGTGGAGTCCAATGCCACCATTTCCACCATGAAGATCTAGAAGGAGGAACCCAAAGATCCAAAGGAGGAGGAGCGCCTCTTCCACTCCCAAATGTGGGTAAAAGGTTCCCCACTACAGTTCATTGTCGACATCAAGAAAGAAAAGAGCCTCATTTTGACAAAGATTGTGAAGTAGCTGGGCTTACCGACCATAACACATCCATAAGCGTACACCATCAGGTGGCTTCACCAAGGATGGGATCTTCGCGTGAGCCAGCAGTGTCGCCTTCCATACAACATAAAGCCCTTCATGGATGAGGTATTATGTGATGTTGCTCCCCTTGATGTTTGTGATGCATTATTATGCCAACCATACTTATGGAAGCAACATGTTGTGTATGAGTCAAGCCCTCGTGCTGTTATTATTACTTTGGGAAATAAGTTTTACATGATATCGGAGGTAGCACCACCTACCATCATCTCTTTGGTTACTGCAAAACAATGTAGTAAGCTCATTTCCAAAACTGGGAAATTTATTTTCCTGATGATACGCCCTCAAGGAAAGAAGAAGACATGGACACAACCTCTAGATAGGGCCCCTCCACATGGCAACAATAAATGGACAAGGTCGTGGAAGAGTACAAGGACATCTTCACCTCCCCCACAGGGGTGCCTCTGTACTGTCAGGTCAAGCACTCCATTGATCTGACCCCAAGTGTGTCGCTACCCAATGGACCAATATAGCGATGCTTTGTTCTGGAGAACGATGAAATCAAGAGGTAGATTTAAGAGCTGCTACAGAAAGGTCACATCCATCCGAGTTCATCGCCCTGTGGGAGCCCAATCGTGTTGGTACCAAAAAAGGATGGGACTTGGAGACTTTGTATTGACTACCGGGTGTTGAACAAGATCACTGTCTAGAATAGGTACCCGATCCCATAGATTGATGACTTTCTGGACCAGCTGAAGGGGGGAAATATTTCAGCAAGATCAACTTGAAGTTCGGCTATGACCAGGTACTAATCGAACCCTTCGATGTGTGGAATACTACCTTCAAAGCCAAGGAGGGCCTTTTCGAATGGTTGGTTATGCCTTTTGGGTTGACGAATTCTCTTGCAACCTTCGTGAGGTTGATGGATGACATCTTATGGCCATTCACCAAGCCATTTGTAGTGGTATAATTGGATGACATCCTGATATTCAACTAGAGTTGGGAAGAGCACCTCCACCACATTTGATAGGTTCTCCAAACACTACGGCAACACAAGTTGTGTGCCAATTTAGAGAAATGCACTTTTGGCATGACCCAGGTTCCGTATTTGGGATACATTATTAATGAATGAGGGGTGCATGTGGATCCAACCAAGATCCAAGTCATTCAGGATTGGCCAGCCCCAACCACTCTGACAGAGCTCCGTACCTTTCTGGGTCTTGCCAATTTCTACCGTAGGTTCGTGTTGGGATTCTCTCATATCACTTGGACCTTGAGTCAAGTCACTAAGGAAGGAGCGAAAGCAAATTTTTTTTGGTTTGAATCTCAACAGAAGGCATTCATAGAGTAGAAACATCGCCTTTTTTATGCACCAGTGCTCATTTTACCAAACTTGCAATAGTTATTTGAGATCATGACAGATGCCTTTGACTATGCTATTGGGACAGTCCTTACACAACGGGGCATCCAGTGATCTGAATAGAAAATGGCATCAACCCATGGTATTCATCCACCCATGTTATTCATCCACCTATGGAATTTTTCCATGGTATTGTAAGTGGCATCCACCCATGGTATTGTAAGTGACATCCACCCATGGTATTCATTCACCCATGGTATTTTCCCATGGTATTGTGACATCCATGCATGGTCTTCATTCACCCATGGAATTGACCCATGGTATTGTAACTGAAAAATACTATAAGTAACAAGTCGCATTTTGTAAAAGGACAAAAATGATCCCAATAGAAAATGGCATCAACCCATGGTATTCATCCACCCATTTTATTCATCCACCTATGGAATTTACCCATGGTATTGTAAGTGGCATCCACCCATGGTATTGTAAGTGACATCTTCCCATGGTATTCATTCACCCATGGTATTTGCCCATGGTATTGTGACATCCACTCATGGTATTCATTCACCCATGGAATTGATCAGTGGTATTGTAACTAAAAAATACTATAAGTAACAAGTCACATTTTGTAAAAGGACAAAGGGTCCACCACAATGTAGCTTTTACAGTTATTCTCCATTTTACTAAAAAGTTTCTTTCTGGTTTTGTTTATTGGGCATTATCCTCTTTTTCTTCTGGAAATTTTAATTTTTTCAAATCTTGGGGGTCTCTCCCCCAAAATCCATTTCAATCTTTTAGATCTTGGAGGCCACCCCCAAGATCTGGATAACTGGTATTAGAGTAGGTTATGATTCCATGTGAATGAGGGTTTGATGCATATTTTAGTTTCAAATTTTTCAGAAATATTCAACAAACTTCAGGCATGTGCTACGTCCTCCACAGAGTAATATCTTGGGCAAAGCGAGAAGTTTTTTTTTTTCATTTTTTTGCAAGAATGTTTTTGGGCGGCGAGTTTGTAGATCAGATTTGAACTTTTTGGTGAAAATTTTACCAAAAAAATGTAATATATCTAGATACCTTGCGAAAAAATACCCAAATTAAAAAAAAAAAAAAAAAAAAAAAAAAAAAAAAAAAAAAAAAAAAAAAAAAAAAAAACATCCAAATCAGAGTCTAAATGAGGGAGATATTGTTGATTTAAAATAAGTTATGTTTCAGAAATGTTTCTGACAACAATTTGTTAATGGCGGCTCTCCTATATTTTTTTTTCGCAATTTTGGTGTAGAATTTCAAAAAAGTGATTATATATCTAAGATCCTCTAGAAACATTTCTCAATTTCAAAAAACAATGAGTCGAATTGGAGTTTGTATGTGGGAGATATCGTTGATTTAATATCAACGATTTTTTTAGAATTTTTTGTGACGGCGAAAAAGTTGCAACACAAATATGAGATTCTAGAGTGTCCAGATAAGGATTTCCAACACATGGGAAGATTCAAATGGTCCTTCTGTTTTCAAAACCAGGTTATAATAAATATTATGAGTTATATTGATCGAGTTATGTCCATTTTAATTATGGAGCAACATTCTGAGCGGGTTCCCTTTGGAGACGTGCCCTCCCACCCCACTTTAGTAGGCACCTGCTTCACATTCATTAGTTTTAGCATAGAATCATTTGGATTGGGTTCTTTGGAGACATGCCCTCCCACCCCAGGCTATGTAGGAACCTGCTACTTCATCAACAACCAACATCATGGTTATGGGTCAACCGCACAAAATCCTTTTCATTGAAGTCCATTTGCTAGGCCGCACACTGTTAGTATCACAGTTGGTCACAAGCATTACAGGGTATCTCTATCCTCAAATCTTCGTTTGTCATGGTTATGGGTCATCCACAAACCCACACTTCATCGAAGTCCATTTGCTAGGCCACACATTGTTAGTATCACAGTTGGTCACAAGCTTTACAGGGTATCTCTATCATCAGATATTCATTCATCATGGTTATGGGTCATCCACAAACCCACACTTCATCGAAGTCCATTTTCTAGGCCACACACTACCAATATCAGAGTTTGTCACAAGCATTACAGGGTATTTTTATCCTCAGATATTCGTTCATCATGGTTATGGGTTAACCACATAAAACCCTTCTCTTCAGTGGCTCTTCATATTCAACAAAGGCTTCGTAGGAGGGAACTTAACACAATGGAGACCATTGATTCTTAAGGAGGGAGGAATGATCTGAATAGAAAATGGCATCAACCCATGGTATTCATCCACCCATTTTATTCATCTACCTATGGAATTTACCCATGGTATTGTAAGTGGCATCCTCCCATGGTATTTATCCACCCATGGTATTGTAAGTGACATCCAACCATGGTATTCATTCACCCACGAAATTGACCCATGGTATTGTAACTGAAAAATACTATAAGTAAAAAGTCGCATTTTGTAAAAGGACAGATGGTCCACCACAATGTAGCTTTTACAGTTATTCTCTGTTTTAATAAAATGTTTCTCAGGAATTCTCCTCTTTTTCTTTTGCTAATATTATTTTTTTCAGATCTTGGGGGCCTCTCCCCCAGTTCTGGATCATCCAGTGCTATATCACAGTGAGACACTTTTAGACACAATCTGCAAGTATCCCACTTATGACAAAGAGATGTATTCCGTTATGCAGGCTTGCTGACAACGGAAGCATTACATTTTGGGGAAGGAAATGGTAATCCACACAGACCACCAACCCCTGCAGTTCATAAAGATGCAAGGGAAGTTGCAGAATGATCACCATCAAAAGTGGTCCACATACCTGCAGCAGTTCCATTTGAATATCAAGTATAAGAAGGGTATCACCAATAATGTTGCAGACTGCCTCAACCGACCACCGATCATGGTGTTAACCACTGTGCTCAACTCTTGTGGGTACGAGACTTCTGATTGGCCACTTCTCTACAAAAGTGACCCAGAGTTCAGCAACACATACTAGATGCTCTTGGAGGGTCAACAAGTTCCATATTTTCACCTCGAGGATGCCCTGCTATGCCACCTGGGACACCTTTGTGTTCCTTCAAGCGAGTGAGACAAGATGATTTGGGAAGCACACTACAGTCACGTTGCTGGGCATTTTGGGGTCGAGAAAATAGTGGTAGTACTGTAGAAGTATTTCTACTGGCTGAATCTTTGACAGGATACCGGGAAGTACATCAGATCCTGCACTACCTATGCCATTGTCAAACCGACCATCAAGAAGAAAGGCCTCTATACTCCATTTCCTACCCCTAGTTGACCTTGGGAATCCATCATCATGAATTACATGTCATGCCTTCCTTCTACTAAGCATGGAAATGGCTGTATTTTTGTTGTCGTCGACAGATTCTCGAGGATGGCCATTCTAGCGACCTGCAAGAAGAATATCATAGCAGAAGCCACTGCTAAACTCTTCTTTGAACGAGTATGGGTACACTTTGGTATCCCACAATCTGTCATCTTAGATCGGGACAACAGGTTCCTCATTACATTTTGGTCTAGTCTCTGGTCAATGCTGGACACCAAGCTCACTAAGTCCACAGTTCTCCATCCCCAAACTGATGGTGAGAGAGAGGTCATCAACAAGATGATCATACACATTATGCACATGTACAACTCAAAGCATCCATGCACATGGGATGATAGCCTTCCTTATGTCCAACACCGCTATAACTGGGCTCTCCACAAATCGACTGGCCACAACCCTTTTAAGGTGGGCTTGGGATTCCAGCCACTATGTCCCATTGATGTGGCTATACCATTTGCAGCTACTCAAGTAGATATGGCTCATGTCTAGTCGGAAACCAATATGGAAAACATATTCATTGAGCACATCCAACATATCTACCAACAGGTCCATGACATTCTAGAGAAAAAAAATACCGAGTACAAGAAGCGACATGATCAACATCAGGTGCCACACAAGTTTCGGGTGGGCGACAAAGTTTGGTTGCATTTGCATAAGGAATGCCTTACCGAAGTGTATTGTAAACTCAGAACACTTTGATATGCTTCTTACACCACCAAGGTTGTGGGAAACAATGCATTTGAGCTCAGAATTCCCCCATTTCTTGGCCTGCACCCAGTGTTCAATGTGGACCGCCTTCAACCATACTTGCCACCATTACTGGACACATCAGACATTGCAGAACAACTCACACCTATAAAGTTAAATCCAAATTGGATGGAGCAAGCCACAAATGATCAGATCATGGACATACGGATCAATATCACTCGCAAGCAGAAGATCCAACTGTATCGAGTTGTCAAAGCAGGCCAACTCCTTCACCAGGGCAAGTGCCTCACCAGGAACCAATTTCAGCAGAAGTTTCCCCATCTCATGGGGGAACTCAACACAATGGGGACCATTGCTTCCTAAGGGGGGAGGAATGATCCAAGTGGATATTGGTGGCCAACCACCAATTCCACTTGGACCCCCACCATTGTTTATTTTAATTTTTCAGTTTCCTTAATTGTAGCATAGTTTCCTTAATTGTAGCACAATTTAGTATTTTTAGCAATTTTTTCGGCTCCTAAACTTCCGGAGCTGTTTTGAGGCCCTAAACGACATTCTTTAGCAATCTACCGCCAGTGAGTTTTTGACTAATTTTTTTTTGTCATAGTCCTCAAATAGATCTTTCCAACGGGTTATCATGCACGTCAAACGGAGATAATATGACCAAGTCGCGAGCCTGGGAAGTTGGCTATCCAACTCACCCCCAACGGGGCCCATAAACTCTTGGTGTTACATCTCCTTGGGTTAGGGTTTTGATTGTTTAGGTTTTCTCTTATTGTTCAATAGTAAAAAGGCACTTGAGCCTCATTGTAACGCAGTTTAGAGGCATGTAGCCGCCACATCTCTTCTCAGAGATAAGCTACCATCACCTGAGCTAGTCTTATTTCCATTATTTTTGTAAGCATATTTCAGTATTTGATATTAATGAAATGAAGTGTTATTTCTACTACATATTTTTATTTATGGTTATCTCTTTAATTTGTTGCGTTCCTGTTTAACTTTTGATCAGTGATATCAGAGTGATCTACTCTTTCTCTGTTTTTCTTTGCATGTCCTCAACGAGGTCAGGATCTAAGGAGTTAGGGCTTGAATGGATCAAACATTTGCAAGACCAGCCTCGCAAATCTTGATGGCCTCTCATGGCAGATGAAAAGAAAGACGAGGGGGAAGGAGATCCTATCAAAATCTTGCTTGAGGAAGCCCTCGAGCGACAAAGGAACGCGACGATGGAAAAATTTTCCCAGATCCTGCAACAACTACCTAGGGGCGACGCATCTACTTCCGGAAGCTACTCTGGAAGCGCCACACCCTTTAAGGTACAAGTTAACTTTGAAATTCCCATATTTGAGGGTTAGATAGATGTAGAAACTATAGATAAATGGTAAAATCTGCTAGAAGGATATTTTTCCATTCATGATTTTTCCAGCTGGGAAAAGATCACCTTTGCACTTCTCAAAGCATCCCCCCATGTCAAGGACTGGTGGGAAACCTACTATGAGTAGAAGGATGAAAGTATAAACTCATTGTTTTCATCTGCACCCACTTGGAACTTGTTCCGGGATGCCATCAAGTAGTAGTACTACCCTGTTAGGAGCTATGAGGATAAATACATAAAGTGGACAACGCTGTGACAAAGAAGGGACCAAGATGTGCCGGAGTTTACCAATGTTTTTCATACCCTTCGCACAAAGTTGGGTATCAAGGATTCTAAGAAGAATATGGTTCTCAAGTATCTTGGTTGCCTGCACAGTTACATTCAGGACGAGATGGAATTCCTGGACATCTCCTCGGTCGGCACGACATACCGATATGTGGTCAAGATCGAGCAAAAGTTTAAACAGAAGAAGCGAGACTTTGGATCTATGAATCCAAAGCGAGGGAAAGGTGCCCCCAAACTGCAAAACAAAGGACAAAGCCAAGGCGGGTCGGCCCAGGAAAACCCACCAAATCCACAAGCAAAGAACAACATCGTGAAGCCGAAGAAGGACACAGGAAAGTGGTGTGAGTTCCATAAGAGCTCCTCTCGCAACACAAGTGAGTGTCGGGCCAAGTAGTCACTAGTGGCCAAGCTAAAGGCTTCAGAAGTAGATGCATGTTACGACTCTAAGTCAGAACCTGACAAGGGGAATGAGAAAGGGAAGCAGATTATCGATGCAGAGCCCAACACCATCGTTGCCACCACAAAGTTCCAGAAAGAGGAACCCAAATATCTAGAGGAGGAGAAGCGCCTATTCCACTCCCAAATGTGGGTAAAGGGTTCCCCGCTATAGTTCATTGTCAACATCGAGAGCCAAAAGAACCTCATTTTGGTAGAGGTCGTGAAACAGTTGGGCTTATTGACCACAACACATCCACAACCGTACACCATCGGCTAGCTTCACCAAGGATGGGATCTTCGCGTGAGCCAGTAGTGCTACCTTCCATACAACAACAAGCCCTTCACGAATGAGGTATTACGTGATGTTTCTCCCCTTGATGTTTATGATGTATTATTAGGCCAACCATACTTATCGAAGCAACATGTTTTATATGAGTCAAGGCCTTGTGTTGTTATTATTACTTTGGGAAATAAGTTGTACAGGATACCAGAGGTAGCATCGCCTACCGCCATCTCTTTGGTTGCTGCAAAAAAATGACGTAAGCTCATTTCCAAAAATGGGAAAAAAAATTTCCTGATGATACGCCCTCAAGGAAAGAAGAAGACAGTGGCCACAACCTCCAGATAGGGCCCCTCCACATGGCAACAACAGACGGACAAGGTCATGGAGGAGTACGAGGACATCTTCACCTCCCCCACAAGGGTGCCTCTACACTGTCAAGTCAAGCACTCCATCGATCTGACCCAAGGTGCGTTGCTGCCTTATGGACCCATCTAGCGGTGCTCCATTTTGGAGAACGATGAAATCAAGAGCCAGATTTAGGAGCTACTCCAGTAAGGTCACACCCATCCGAGTTCATCGCTCTGTGGAGCCCGATCATGTTGGTACCGAAGAAGGATGTGACTTGGAGACTCTATATTGACTACCGGGCACTGAACAAGATCACTCTCTGGAATAGGTACTCGATCCCATGGATTGATGACTTTCTGGACCAACTAAAGGGGAGAAAATATTTCAACAAGAATGACTTGAAGTCAGGCTATCACCAAGTACCAATCAAACCCTCTGATGTGTGGAACACTGCCTTCAAAGCCAAGGAGGGCCTTTTCGAATGGTTGGTTATGCCTTTTGGGTTGACGAATTCTCCTGCAACCTTCATGAGGTTTATGGATGACATCTTGTGGTCATTCACCAACTCATTTGTAGTGGTATACTTGGATGACATCCTGATCTTCAGCCAGAGTTGGGAAGAGCACCTCCACCACATCTGACAGGTTCTCCAAACACTGCGGCAACACAAGTTGTGTCCCAATTTGGAGAAATGCTCTTTTGGCATGACCCAAGTTCCGTATCTGGGATACATTATTGATGAATGAGGGGTGCATGTGGATCCCACCAAGATCCAAGTCATTTGAGATTGGCTGGCCCCAACCACTCTAACAGATCTCTGTATCTTTCAGGGTCTTGAAAATTTCTACTGCAGGATAGTGTTGGGATTCTCTCATATCACTTGGCCCTTGAGTCAAGTCACCAAGGGAGGAGCGAAAGAAAAATTATTTTGGTCTGAATCTCAATAGAAGGCATTCGCAAAGTTGAAACATCACCTCTGCTCTACACCAATGCTCACTTTACCGGACTTGCAACAACCATTTGAGATTGAGACATATGCCTCTGACTATGTTATTGGAGAAATCCTTACTCAACAAGGGCATCCAATGATCTGAATAGAAAATGACATCAGCCCATGTTATTCATCCACCTATGGAATTTACCACCCATGTTATTCATCCACCTATGGAATTTACCCATGGTATTGTAAGTGGCATCCACCCATGGTATTGTAAGTGGCATCCACCCATGGTATTGTAAGTAACTTCCACCCATGGTATTGTGACATCCACGCATGGTATTCATTCACCCATGAAATTGACCCATGGTATTGTAACTGAAAAATATTATAAGTAACAAGTTGCATTTTGTAAAAGGACAGAAATGATCCAAATAGAAAATGACATCAACCCATGGTATTCATCCACCCATGTTACTCATCCACCTATGGAATTTACCCATGGTATTGTGACATCCACTCATGCTATTCATTCACCCATGGAATTGACCCGTGGTATTGTAATTGCAAAATACTATAAGTAAGAAGGCGCATTTTGTAAAAGGACAGATGGTCTACCACAATGTAGCTTTTACAATTATTCTATGTTTTAATAAAAATTTTCTTTGTGGTTTTATTTATTGGGCATCATCCTCTTTTTCTTTTGGAAATTTTAATTTTTTTTAGATCTTGGGGGCCTCTCCCGCAAAATCCATTTCAATCTTTTAGATCTTGGGGGCCACCCCCCAAGATCTAGATCATTGGTATCAGAGAAGCTTATGATTCCATGTGAAAGAGGGTTTGATGCATATTTCAATTTCCAATTTTTCAGAAATATTCAACAAACTTCAGGCATGTGCTACGTCCTCCACAGAGTACTTTCTTGGGCCAAGCGGGAAGACTTTTTTTTCATTTTTTTTGCAGGAATGTTTTTGAACGTGAACTTTCAGATCAGATCTGAAATTTTTGGTGAAAATTTTACAAAAAAAATGACATGTCTTGATTCCTTGCGAAAAAATACCCAAATTCAAAAAAAAATGGCCAAATTGGAGTCCGGATGAGGGAGATATTACTGATTTAAAATTAGCTATGTTGCAGAAATGTTTCTGACAACAATTCGTGGATAACGGCTCTCCTATATTTCTTTTCGCAATTTTGGTGCAGAATTTCATAAAAGTGATTATATATCTGAGTTCCTCTAGAAACATTTCTCATTTTCAAAAAAAAATGGGTCGAATCGGAATCGGATGTGGGAGATATCGCTAATTTAAAATCAGTTATTTTTTCAGAATTTTTGTGACGACGGAAAAGATGCAACATGAATATGAGATTCTAGAGTGTCCATATAAGGATTTCCAACACATGGGAAGATGCAAAATTATCCTTCTGTTTCCAAAAAAATGTTATAATAAATATTCTGAGTTATATTGATCAAGTTATGTCCATTTTAATTATGGAGCAACATTTTGAGCAGATTCCCTTTGGAGACGTGCCCTCCCACCCCACTTTAGTAGGCACCTGCTTCACATTTATCAGTTTTAGCATAGCATCATTCAGCTTGGGATGTGCCCTCCCACCCCAGGCTATGTAGGCACCTACTACTTCATCAAAAACCAACATCACGGTTATGGGTCAACTGCATAAAATCCTTTTCATCGAAGTCCATTTGCTAGGCCGCACACTGTTAGTATCATATTTGGTCACAAGCATTACAAGGTATCTCTATCCTCGGATCTTCATTTTTCATGGTATGGGTCATCAAAAACCCACACTTCATCAAAGTCCATTTGCTAGGCTGCACACTGTCAATATCATAGTTGGTCACAAGCATTACAAGGTATCTCTATCATCATATCTCCGTTCATCATGGTTATGGGTCATCCACAAATCCACACTTCATCAAAGTCCATTTGTTAAGCCGTACACTATCAATATCATAGTTGGTTACAAGCATTACAAGGTATTTTTATCCTAGATATTCATTCATCATGGTTATGGGGTAACCACATAAAACCCTTCTCTTTGTTGGCTCTTCATATCCAACAAAGGCTTCGTAGGAGGGAACTTAACGCATTAGGGAACATTGCTTCTTAAGGAGGGAGGAATGATCTGAATAGAAAACAGCATCAACCCATGGTATTCATCCACCCATGTTATTCATCAACCTATGGAATTTACCCATGGTATTGTAAGTGGCATCCTCCCATGGTATTTATCCACCCATGGTATTGTAAGTGACATCCACCCATGGTATTCATTCACCCACGGAATTGACCCGTGGTATTGTAATTGAAAAATACTATAAGTAACAAGTCACATTTGTAAAAGGACAGATGGTCCACCACAATGCATCTTTTATAGTTATTATCCATTTTAATAAAAAGTTTCTTTGTGGTTTTGTGTATTGGGAATTCTCCTCTTTTTCTTTTGGAAATTTTAATTTACCAGATCTTGGGGGCCTCTCCCCCAAAATTCATTTCAATCTTTTAGATCTTGGGGGCCACCCCCCAAGATCTGGATCATCCAGTGGTATATCACAGTGAGACACTTTCAAACACAGTCCAGAAGTATCCCACTTATGACAAAGAGATGTATTCCATTGTGTAAGCTTGCCAACAATGGAAGCATTACATTTTGGGGAAGGAAACGACCATCCACACAGACCACCAACCCCTGAAATTCATACAGATGCAAGGGAAGTTGAAGAATGATTGTCATCAAAAGTGGTCCACATAATTGTAGTAGTTCCATTTGAATATCAATTATAAGAAGGGTAGGACCAATAATGTTGTAGACTTCCTCAACTAACCACCAATCATGGCATTAACCACTGTGCTCAACTCTTGTGGGAACGATACTTATGATTGGCCACTTCTCTACAAAAGAAATCCAGAGTTCAACAACACATACCAGATGCTCTTGGAGGTTCAATAAGTTCTAGATTTTCACCTCCAGGATGTCTTGTGGCGAGCACAAGTATTGAAGCAATAATGTTGCAACTCCTGGGCTTCCTACTTTACTTTTATCAACTAGGAGCTCAAGCCAACTTCTATGGATTCTAGAAGAAGCTCTATATATGATGAAAGAAATGAAAGCTTACTCTACATAGGCTACTCTACTTGCAAAAAGGAAAAGAAGACTGAAATGTAAAGTAAACCTAGCAAACCCTACTTAACCAACTAATCCTAATTTTCCAGAAAGAGATATGAAAAGCCATGAAATGAATGCCATTACCTACTCAGGAAGTAAACAACATCTACTCAAGCTATTTATAAAAGTAAATGAGCAAAAACATATTTTTGGATTTTTATGTGAAATTGTCATGCATGTAATTTATTTGTTTGTGAATGTGGTAGAGATTAGGTGGCGATGGAGGGTGAATTTTAGATTTACAGAGGTGTAGGATGGGTCCTAGGAGGTCTCAAGTGGCCTTTTGGAAGCTTTTCCTACAATCGGACTTCAAAAAGAAGCCTACAGGAAAATCTACAGGAAGTTACAGGGGATCTAGAGGAGGTCTACAGGAGGATGCCAAGAGCAGTTTTGGAGGTTTTGAAGGTAGGAAAGCGGGTGGAAAGAGTAGCTAAAGGCTAGGATGTTGTATTCATTTGTCTAGGGTCCATCAAGAATGATTAGGAGAGAGAAAGATGGTCAGATTTGTTCAAGGAAAGAGAGGAAAGTCTATGGAAAAGTGCAGAAAACTAAGGCAAATTTGAGAAGAACTTTGGGCGACCTGTGGGGCATAGATAAAAGAGAGATTGTGATGGTCGATTGGCTAACTTGTTGTGCGAAGAGATTTTCTGTAAGAGAATTGAAGATCAAACAATGAGATTAAACAGGCAAGGAAACTAGATACATTAAAAAAACAGAATTTTGCATCAAGTTAATCTAGATTATGAGCTATGTAAAGAAATGCTGAAAAATGCTATAACGAGGGAAAGTATGGATGGAAACTTATAGTAAGATAGAAATGAGCATGGTGAAATAGATCTAAAGAAAAGCATTAACCTTCTAACAAACTGCAACATTAGAAATCCTATGGAGAAGGCAAATCTATGTTTTTGTGGCAACAAGAAGGTCTTGGCCTCAGTTCATGGTCCCAAAGGGAGGAAAGGAGGCCAAGGCTCTGTTGATTGTCTTTTATATCTTCTTTCTATCACTGTTCAACCTGTTATGGAAAAATCAAATGGAAACAGCCTTCTAAATCACCAAAAGCAACCTATTCTTAACCAAAAAATAAATTTATCTAACAGCAACTAATCTATAAACTGAAACAAAGCATATAAATACAAACAAGAGGAGCTTGGTTGCTTGGATTGGGCCCTAAACTAAGAGCTTCAACCCTCTAAGGTAACTTAGTGCTATCTCAAAAATGATCTCATCTTTATTATCAAAATAATAATAGGATTACATGAAACTGTCAACAAAAGTAAGCTCAAAGTTGAGCAGAGAAAAGCTGCAACAAAAATTCGAAAATTTGACTAACTTCCTAATGAGGCCCTAGGCCTCTCTACTTATACAACTGAAGCTCCCAACAGCTTCCTTAAAATCAGGGAGGCTTGGCTTCCAAAACTTGAGATAAACAGAAGTTATCCTCCACTTGCTCGACTACCTCCTAGTGCATTGATGTAGTTATTTGTGCTTCGAGCTGCATGAAGGAGAATTCGAAGTGGGGAGTCACAGATGAGGGGGATACCCTCATATAAATCCTCTCCCTTGTCTACTTCGAATTATCATTGCCAATTTGCCATTAAATATTTGACTTTATCTCCCAAAATTCAACAAAAAACTACATTAAACACATATTAGACTCCATGGCATAATGACCAACCCAACTCACTCCATAAGCATAAATATAATAAAAAAACATACAATAAGCTAAGAGAACGGTTAATTAAACTATGTTAGTGTTGATGCCTCGAAAATCGCTGCAACAACATTGGGGAAACCACCCGGTCCGGACCTTAGTACAGCTCCTTTTCCGTTTGGAATAGTGGCTCCGACTGGGGATAATGGGACCAGTTTCCCAGAAATAGGTAAATGGGATGGACGAATGATTTATAGATTATACTAATGATAAGCGAAAGGCTAAAACTATTAACAGAAATATAAATGAATGACACTATCCCGGGATTATATTGAGCTCTAAAGCGCGGCGTTTGATGTTCTGTGCCTAAAAGACAAGCATATAGATGACTGTATCTTTATGAACATAGAAATTAACTCATTCAAGATTTGTTGTGCCTAAATAGTTAAGCAGAGCGATTTAAAGCAAGATTACCACACTTTAAACATCTATATCATTGTCATATACATGATTAAAAGAAAAGGCATATCACATAACATCCAATAGTGGAATGAATAGGATCTGCTGTTATAGCGCATGCATATAATCAACAATAGCAAGAATACATAACATAACAATTCATATAAAAGGAATGAATTCAGACGTAGATAAAAATACCATATGAGCCGCGGGACATTCCCAAATAGCAATCACTATTAGCAGTTCTTCCTTCAACACAGAAATCGTCCTCAACAAAGGCAATAGTGCACAATTGCATTAAAAAACTTTCAAGTCAAATTCAGAACAACTGGTCCAATTTCATAAAAAAAATATCGACTGAAGCACAGTAGTGCAAACTTCAGTCTATTAAGTCTGTTACAAAATTTTACGACCCTTTCCAAAACAATGAAAGGGTCTATAAATACTACACTAATTTAAAAATCTACTAAACAGAAATCCTACTAAATGGGTATCAATAACTCTTGATCCTATTTTGGCTGGCGATCTGGCAAGCGGGAGTGTGATTCATCAAGTCGGTTGCTTTCCTTTGAACCTGAGCTGATTTATTGCAAGCATTGGCTCAACTTCAGGAGGTTTGCTGAGTCGCGAACTGAGCTGTGTGGCCAGGTGGCATCTTGAATATCGGGGATCATACACCCGATAGCATATGTAAGGCACTTTAGGGCAGATCTCTGTGTATGTGGCTTGATCAAAAAGAGCCAATATGCATCTAAAGTTAAGCTTTTAACTCCAGCGATTAATCTTCCTTTTTCCCCCAATTCAGGGTAGCATGATAGCTCTAATGTATTTTTTGTTGTCATATTTCCCGGTGTACATTGGGAAATCATATTTGCCAAGTAAAGAGTGTTGTTGACTAGATCAACTAGATTGCTGGCAGTTGATTTACATCTTGAAGCCACCCTCTCTACTTTCATCACTTGAGTGTGCCATTCTGTGAAGAGTATATCCTTATATGTTTCTAGGATCCTGGGCAAATTTGTTGCTTTTCCTTGATCAGAATCTTGCCAGTCAAGATATGCAGTAATGGCCTCGTCCGCTTGATCTAGTTCAGTCCTGGCCTTTTCTACCTGCTGATTTATTGATGTAGTTAACTCACACAGTGGCTCAGCTTGAGCGATCTGTTGACACAAGAGTCTGACCTGAGATATTAATGCATTGTTTATCAATAATGCCTCTGCTTTGAACTCTGTCACTTGTGAAGCGCCCTTCATCTTTTCTAGCTGCGATGACATTTGAGCGATTTGCTCATCTTTGGTTTTTATCATTTGTTCATTCGCTGCTCTCAACTTTGCCAATGCCTCCGACAATTCTTTTTGTTTCTGGATCGCACTTTGGTCGATCCTTTGCTTTTCTGCTTGCAACTGCTGGGTTAATTGATTGTTCACTTATTGTTGCGCTAGCAACTATTCTTCTGCCTCCGCTGCCTTTTGCTTTGTTTCAGTCAATTCTGCCTGTAATGCAAATATTTCTTGGTCCTTATTCTTCAACAGAAGGCTTACCTCCGATGCTTTGTCGATTGTTGCTGCCGAATAGGCTCCCGCATACTGTGACAGCTTTGTTAAGTCATCGGAGGGGTCCAATTCCTCCTTCCATACTACATTGCCCGTGACTGTTTGTTCTGGGAAGATAGAAGGTTGATCAATCCTTCGTCTTTTCCTTGATCGCTTTACAACTGCTCTATGCCTTGGGCTATAGAAAACATCCAATGGAGGAATATCTTCTACCTGTAGAATAATCTGATTGGAGGGGTCTTTTGGAATAATCTCAACATCCTTAGAACTTGGTGGGCCGCTGGTTCCACTTAGAACCTGAGGAGAGGTAATGTCCTGTGTATCATTTGTTTTGGAAGTATCTGTATCTTTTGAGCATTCTAATCCACTGATGATGGAATGAAACTGCTGCCATTCCTGGAGCAGTTTAGGGTCCACATTGACATCAGTGGTGGTCTGTTGCCCTTTTTCGGTTTGGGACTCCTTCCGTTTCTGTTCCTGCTCTTTCCTTTTACGCTCCTCTTGTTCCCTTTGTTGCCTATCTTCATGCTCTTTCTTCAGCTGTTCCTCTTTTCCTTCCTCAGTCTTTCTTCGTTTTCTTTCTTCTGCTGTTCTTCTTTCTCCTTCCTCTGCTTTTCCTCTTGTTCTTTCCTCTGCTTTTCCTCCTGCTCCTTATTATGATCTTTCGTTACAGCAGGAGGTTCCTTCAACTGTTGCCGAACAGGCTCGCTTGATGATGTCGCTGGGGTCGTTGCCAGTAAATCTAGAGGCAGAGTTTGCAACCTCTGTTCTCTGAGTTTATTGAACTCAGTCAATCCCTCATCATTATATTGCATCCTAGCGAGTTCTTTAGCCTGACCTATCGATTCAATTGAAATGAACAGGTCATCGAATATATCTTCCTGATGCTCAAACCTTGTTAATTTGGCCTGTTCTAATGCAGCATAGGCAACTTTTTTTGGATCGAATGGTCTGTTTGGGATTGTGGCCAGAGTTAAAGATTGAATCTTCATGGCTTCCTTTTCTGCATGTTTGAGATCATGCAGAGTATAAACACCACATCTCAAGGGAAAAGATGGCCAGCCCTTCTTCTTTTCTCTTTTGAGAGTCTGTGTAGTACTCTCAGCCATAATCTGATATGCGATTTCCCTTGCTAGCAGCTTATCTGGAACATATAAAGGGAGAACATGTGGGTCGGCTTCGCTGCCGAAAACTCTGATATAGGTGAATTTCTCTTCTCCAAACCAACTTGCTACTGCTGGTAAATCAAAGGAAGCTTGATAGGAAATTTTTGAAATGGGTTTATCAAAAATGGAATAGTAAATGGGCACCATAAAACCATTACAGATTTGATACAGGTGGTGTTTATAAGAAGACTTCCACAATTTTTGGTGATTTATATGAATGGGTGAGGGGTCTTATGCAGTCCACCTCCAACTGAGAACAGGAAATTCGGAATTGAAACATAGGGTGTCTAAGATATATGCACTATAGTAGAACGGGGGAATTTTCCTTTCTGAGACAACAGTCTTAGCTCTAAAATCACGAACAGCTACTACTAATTTATCCAAAAGAATAGTAGCCCAATCCATAATTAAACTATTTACTGCTGCCTCCATTAGAGGGACCATTTCAATGGTAAAATTAGCAGAATCATGCAATCCCCACAGTCTACACATCATTATCCCCGCATAACAACAAGGAGAAGCCAAAGAATCAACCGAGTACTTACCGGAAGATTCGTGCTTGTGCTTGTTTGGATTTTGTCTCCAATCCTTGATGCATTCGGATTCGATTTCATTTTCGCTTGCAAACTTCTCCAGGAAGGCCTTGTTATATATTTTCTCTGGCTCAGGCAAATGATACATTTGCCTTAAGTCATCTGGCTTGAATGATCTGAAAATCCTCCCATCTCTGGTGCTGAAAGTTCTGTCGAGGATTGGGATTTCTTCAATTGCCCATCACACAACATCTGTATATGGGAGGATTTGCTCCCTGGCCGCTATTCTGTGAAGGAAAGAGTCGGCTAAATCTTTGAGAGTACTCTCAGACTTGCGGAGTAAATCCACACTAGCTTCTGTCACTGTCTTTTCTGGTTGCTCAGCTTCAATTAGGTTGTAAGTGCCTTGCCAAGTAACTCTGGTGAGACCCGTGCATGTAGTATCAGATATTAGGCCCTTCTTCTTGTTTACGGCAGCTTGTCCTGCAACTGGTGTAGCGGAAGCACCCGCAGTCTTCTTGGACTTCTTTCCCATCTTCTCAGGCTTGCTTCTATGAATGAATTCTGCACAGAGAGGCAATTGGGCGTAATACACAGAGATAGCGATGAAAAGCTCACAAGTGATAAAGCACATATGAATAGATGCGTAATAAGGGATTTAGCTTTTAAAATGGGCGCGGATACAATCCGTAGAAAGATTTTAGGACATGATCTTATTAATTGGCCGTTTAAAACCTGTCATTCCTTAAATGCCCATTATATCGTTATTCGGGTGAACGATTCACTTAAGCGTGCAGTGGACGTTTTGGCGGTTGGGCGCAGGTGATTGATTGCGTAAGCGATCAAGCTTTAAATATGAATGAATTGTGCTATCCCATCACTTAACGGCTTTTCATTGAAAACCGCGCTTTATCGCATCGCGTCGGGAGAGCGAGGGTTACAAAGTGTACAATAGTGTATTACCAATGGCCGACAGCGATATCGCATCGCATCGGGGATGTGACCAGTGCACCTTAATGGTGTGTATTGGATACCGCCGATCGCCGATTGTGCATCGCGTCGGGGAAAAGCTTTAAGCGCCTTAAGTCTTAGGTGATATTACCGACGATACCCGATTCCCGACTGCGCATCGCATCGGGGCAAATCTTTGGGAGCATTAAGACTGCTTTATAAAGTGTCGCCGATCGCCGATTGCGCATCGCGTCGGGACTATTGGCATGGGGCGTTATAACATGTACATGGAGTATTGCCGATCGCCGATTGCGATATCGCATCGGCGGAAAGCTTTGGGCCGCTTATTTATATTTCTTGTGTCATTGCGATATGCGATCTTGCGATCGCTTTATCGCAATGACAAAGATTCACTTGATTTCTTTTAAATAGGTTTTCTAAAAGGGTTTTATAAAATGCGCTTATTTGATTTTCGGGCCTTTTTTTAACAATAAAAGTATTGATACCAATTTAAGCTTTAAAGGGACCCATTTCATATGTTAATGTTTGAAATAAAAATGATATGAAATGGGGGGTTGTTGTAGAGCACAACAATTGGCGATTCGCTGGAAGAACCAGTTATCTCTGGAAATGATAAAAATACTTGAACTTTTTCAAAATAGAGTTTCAACTAAAAAGGGGAAAATTCTAATATAACTAGATATTTATGCATTCCGAATATAATGAAACTAATTTTGCTAACTTCCTGCCTTTTTCAGAAAATAAGTACATTTTAGTCTTAAATAGGCCTTTATTGGTTTATAATGATAAAAATAGAAAACCTTTCCAAATCAGCCTTTATAGTAAACTCGTCTATCATAGGTAGAGCCTCTGCTGCCAGCAAACGTTTATAGTTTCGACAGGGATACCTTTTAACCATGTAATTGTTCATTGTCCCATCCAATTAAGAGTGTGATTAACAGAATGAATTCAAAACATTTTTTCATATTTTGTTCATCTTTCTTTTTTCTGTCATTGACAGGATAAAAAGCCATTGCCCTGGTTTGGTGGCCAGCTGTTGACAATGCCATTCACTGGTAGTAATCTAACTGAACAAGCTAGCTCGTGATGAGACTCCTTGTCTTGCAATTTCAAGCCATTACCCTGTTTTGGTATGCAGTATTGGTAATGTCAGTTAAACTATTTCCCTATGAACATGGTAAGCAGGCTTGTAATAAGACCTCTTATCTTTAATATCTTATATTTTAGAATTACACTCTGAATAATCATAAACTTTAATGAATGGGATGAACAATTTTCTCCTTAAGAGTCAATGGATGACAGGGTAAGAGTTGAAGATGCTGAAATTGGATTGGCTTCTATCTTGATATTGATAACCTTTTGAGACCAATTTGAAAACAGAAAATGATTTACAGTACTTCTATATTTTGGTAGGAGTTGGCGAAATTTGAATTGTGGTTTCGGAATACAATGATACCTAATTTCCCAAAATTTATCCCTTTTGGTTAAAAGTTCTATTATTTAAAAACAAATATTCACATTACTTCTGTGGGACAACTTTTCAAATACAGCAAAAGGTCAATTGAAGATGTCTTTGAACCTTATTTCCTAAAAATCCTACAAACTATAAAAACCTATAAAATGAAAGGAGAAGGGGTTACCTTCTCAATTGAAGAATTTTTTCAAGATAAGGCCATTAACAGGGAGAGAATCTCTCACACCTGCTAAATCTTGCAATATAAAGGTCGAATGGCCTATCTTCTCACAGATCTGAAATGGTCCGAGCCATAACTTCTGGAACTTGGAGTGTTTGCCCTTGTCTTCATGGGCTTTGTCCCATTTCAGAACTAAATCACCGACTTGGAATTGTTTTGAACCGGATGAGACTGAATCAAAAGCTGCTTTGATGATTTGCTGATGCTTGGCATGGGTATCCTTGGCTTTTTCTCTTTCTTCTTCTAGTTTTAAAATTTGGTCATATCTGAGCTGAATAGAAGAGGAAGGAGCTTCCTCAATGAACTGTACTAGGGCTAAAGAAGGAAGAACAAGATTTGTGGGTATTATTGCTTCTTTTCCATACACAAGATTAAATGGAGAGGTTCCTATAGAAGCTTTCTGTGTTATCCTGTCAGCCCATAATGCAAACACTAAGGATTTGTGCCAATTTCTATGATTCTGTTCGATAGTTCGCTTGATGATTTTGATTAGATTCTTATTAGTGGATTCTGCTAGGCCATTACCCTGGGGATAGTAATTAGCAGAATACTTTAACTTAAACCCTCTCTTGATAGCAAAATCAAACATAGCATTTCCTGAGAAATAAGAAGCATTATAAAAAACAAGAGCATTTGGGACACCAAACCTGGTAATGATGAATTGATCTATGAATTCAATGATTGCTTCAGAATTTGTTGTCTTCAAAGGGATTGCCTCAACCCATTTAGTGAAATAATCGGTAGCAGTAAGTATATACTTATGTTGTTTGGAAGAAGGTGGATTAATTTCCCCAATGATATCCAATCCCCATTGCTCAAATGGTTGTTCAATGTTGACTGGTTGCAAAGGGAAAGCCGGTTTCTGTTGTCTTCCACTAGAAGTTTGGCAATTGAGGCATTTCCTTACATACTCATGGGCATCTCTAAATAGAGTGGGCCAATAATATCCAGCATGAATAATCTTGTGAGCTGTTGTGTCAGCTCCAAAATGTCCTCCAGCTGGTCCATCATGTAACTCCTGCAAAACCTTTTGGGCTTCAGGTTTCTCAAGGCATCTTAGTAAAATAGAATCATAATTCTTCTTAAAAAGCACATCATCAATAATTGTAAAACTCTTTGCTTTTAACCTGATGGCCCTTTTGTTCTTGTAAGATAAATTTGGAGGAGCATAACCATTCTTTAAATAAAATATTAAATCTGCATATTGGGATTCAGAATCAGTGACACTTATCTGATTGATTGCTTCAGTTTGATCTGTATCGCTTGATTCGGGAATGTTGGATGCTCCTGCCAATATCCTGCAAAAACCTTGGCCCCTAACAATCTTTGCTGGCTTTATTTCTAAGTCATACTCTTGAAGCGCTGTGACCCAATTTGCCCTTTTTTCACCCAGTTCTTTTTGGATTAATAGTTGCCTTACCGCGGGGAAAGGAACTATAACTTTTGTGTGGGTTTTCAGAAGGAAGGGTCTATAATGTTTGACTGCTTTAAACACAGCAAAGGCTTGCTTTTCCACATCAGAGTAATTCAATTCGGCACCCTGAAGATTTGAGCTAAAAAACGAAATGGGTGCTTCCAAATTGTGATCGTTTAATTGCGTGAGTACTGCAGCATATGAAGAGTTGGATGCGATAGTATACAATGTAAAATGATTAGAGAAATTTGGAGTATTTAAGGAAGGGGCGTTGATTATAGATTGCTTAATTAGATCAAAAGCTTCTTTTTCTACCGATCCCCACTTAAAGACTGAATTTTTCCTAATCATTGTTTGAAGTGGCAAAATAATTTGAGAAAAATCTAGAACAAATCTTTTAACAAAATTGATCTGGCCTAGAAATGACTGCATTGATTTTTTATTGTGTGGAAATGGGATTTCAGAAATTTCTTTGATCCGATCAGGATCGATATAAATGCCATCTTTAGACACAATAAAACCCAAGAGCTTCCCTTGATCAAGAGCAAAGAATGATTTTTTAGGGTTAAGAGAAATACCATATCTTTTGCAGCGTTGAAAGATCTGACTTAAGTCGTGCAAATGATTAGACCTCTCTTTAGAGAATACAGTTATATCGTCTAGATAGACTACCACTGTTCTATTAATCAACCCCCTAAAAGTTGTATCCATAGCTCTTTGGAATGTCGCTCCTGCATTTATTAGTCCAAAAGGCATTTTCTGATATGCATAGGTTCCCCATTTTGTTCTAAATGTAGTTTTAAGTTGGTCATCAGGATGAACCAGAACTTGGTTGTATCCTGAGAAACCATCTAGAAAGGACATCAATTCAGAGCCTGCCACTGATTGAAGTATTTGCTCCATAGTAGGCAATGGGAAATTGTCTTTTAAGCTTGCTTTATTCAAGTTTCTGAAATCAATACAAATGCGAATGTCGCCGTTTTTCTTCCTGACTGGTACCATATTAGAGACCCAGTTTGAATGTCGGACTGGAAAGATAATCTTGGCTTTCAGGAGTTTGTTAAGTTCCGACTTTATCTGGCTTTCTAAGTTTGGGTGTATCTTTCTTAACTTCTGCTGAATCGGTTTCTGATCGGGAAGCATTGGAATGGTATGTTGGATAATAGATGTATCATAAGTCTTCAAATCATCGTATTTCCAAGCAAAAACTTGTTTATTCTTCCTTAACAGTTTAATGAATGCTTCTTTCTCTTCTAAAGAAAGTCCTAATCCTAAGTTGACATTTTGAGGAGCTTGCTCAGTACCCAAATTAATCAATTCAAACCTTAGGGTAGAGCTTTGGATTTTTGCATTGGTTACAGGTTTAAATCTGTCTTTGATATCATAAAGATCTTCTAGCTTTACCACAGGCTTAGGAATTGCATTTTCCTGAGGTATTTCTTTTATTTGGGAGTCATGCTCATCTTCTTCAATGATTTGATTATCATAAGACTTCTCAGAAGTTAAGAATTGTAAAATATCATCATCGTGGTTGAATACTCTCCAACTAGTGACATTATCAGGGATTGAAGGCCTAAAAATTAATTCTACGGAAAATCTATCAGGGTTGTAGTCTTCAGAAGGTAAAAGCTTGGAAGCTACATTGGCTAGTAGGTCGGCTGCTGAATTTTGGGACCGAGGAATGGAGGAAATGTTGAATGCCAAAAAGTGTGAAGTAAGGTCTTGTACTAGCGATTGATAATGCTTAAGGTGATTTGAAAGGCAATGAATTGCATTCCTAACCTGTTTAACAATTATTTCAGAATCGCCGAATACTTTTAGATATTGCACTTTAAGGTCAATTGCTTTATATAATCCCTGGACTAGAGCTTCATATTCAGCTGTATTGTTGGTACATTCAAATTCTAATCTACAAGACAACATTGTCTTTTCTCCATATGGACTAACCAAGACACATCCTGCTCCTGAGCCTTCACTAGACTTGGAGCCATCAAAATATAAAGACCAGAATAAAGGAGTATTAACAATCATATTTACAGTTTTCTCATCATCATTAAAACATCTAGACTTATCAGTTTGCGAAAAATTCTCAATCTGAGATGAAAAATGATTGACTGAGAAAGGGGAAGGTTGGGCAACAAAGTTGCCAAAGAATGACTCTGCTGAATAATTTCCCAAGATGTTATTGTTGAATGCTACGGGTTGGTTTTCTTGTTCAAATTTAGTAACTGTATGGGTCATATGTTTTTCTCGATCGATCCTTATTTGATTTGGCTTACCCTTATAAGGAAGCCACATGTGTGACCAATTGGTAGAAATATACCCATGCAATTTTTCAGACCAATCCCTACTCCAAATTAAACCGTAAAATTCAGGTATATAAGCTATTAGAATGTCAATCCTTTGTACCACTCTGGGATCAGCCGACAATCTGATAGTTACGGAGTTAATCTCTCCCACAACCTGCACTTTGGTTCTGTCCAACTGTACAATATGGATGGCAGACTTCTGGGGTTCAATGTTCAGTTTAGAACAAATTGAAGCTGGCATTATGTTAGATGATGCCCTAGAGTCAATTAAACAGTTGTGCAGGTTTCTGTTATAGATCTCATAGGTGAGAAGGAAGGGCGGGGTATGAGAATTTGATCTATCCCCAATCAGAACTGAGTCGGTAGCTTCAACCATACCTGGAGGAGGTTGGCCTGAATCATTAGCAGCTTTTGCACTGGGAAGTGGTGTAGAGGGAACAACATTCAATTCTTTAAGAAGTAATTTTTGTTGATGTTTTAATTTACTAAGTTCAAACATGGTTATGTTTGCTTTAGTTTTCTTCATGTCATCAACAATGTTATATTCCATTGAATCGGATACCACTAATGTTTTAGATGTTGAAGGAGAATTAGAATTTGAAGGCTGGTTTTGAGGAACTACCGCAGGTGATTTCTTTGGAGGCACTTTTTCCTTTGTTGTGGCAGCACCTGCACTCCTTTTCTTTGAAGTTGCCTGGACAGGTTCAGAAGTACTTTTACTTCTAGTGGTAACTGGGAAGGCTTCTTCTTCATTATCGGTATCAGAGTTGGGGAGTATAAAATCCCACATTCCATGGCATTCAGCTACTTCTTCTTCATCATCATTTGGTGAGGTTGTCTCCTCTTCCTCCTCTTCTTGCTCCGAATCTGCGTTAGATATAACGTTGGGTGGTTTTGATTCAGTTTTCCTATAAGTCCTAAATGGTCTTTTATTTGAAGTTTCGGCCACCTATTTCTTTATATCAATCATTTCATTAGACAAAGTTTTCAGGACCTTTTGCAAACCCTCCATGTCATATGGGTCTTTTGGGCTTTTCTTCTTAGAATCTTCTTTGAAAGAGACTTTTTTGGCTTTTCTGTCTTCCAAGGCAGCTTTCTTTTCTAAAGCGTTGATGCGTTTTTCCACAGCAAGTGCTTCTTTCATGTTTTCGGCTAAGGTAGGTTTCCCAGCCCTATCTACAAAAATGGCTATATTAGCAGGTAGGGCAGTGATATACCATTCGCTTCGAATTTGTTCACTTGGTTTGGAAGCTGTAGGGATTTTGTTTAGGAGTTTATTGAAGCGAGCATTAAATTCCTTTATTGGTTCCCTATGTTCTATTCTTAGATTGGAGAGATCGTTTATTAAAGTAGCCAAGGACCTATCATCTCCATATTTGGTAAGAAACTGCTCTTGGCAAGTGTTCCAACTGGTAATAGAACCAGATGGCAAAGAGAAATACCAGGATCCTGCTGATCCTTGCAATGTGTAAGGGAAGAGTCTAACAACAACATCCTGTTCTGTCACTCCTTTCAAGTTGACTGCTAACATAAAATTATTAATGTGTTCTTCAGCCTGGGTCCCGTCATCTGGATTAAATTTGGGTAGCCATTTTTCAGGAGCATCGGGTAAAGGATGCAATGGTGCAGGCATATTGACTGCACCAGGCCTGGTCCATGGGTCTGCCATTATAATAGCAACAGTGGTTGATACTACTGTTGGAATTCCAGATGAATGAGCAGGAAATAATGCTGAGGAGTGAGCAGGTTGGGATGTTGAGGCTTCTAATCCCTGGTGAACAACAATATGTAATGGAGGAGTGGATGGTTGACTTTGCAGATGGGGAGATGAAATGGAGGATGTGGATGAAAGCTCTCCACTATCAGATCCTTCAGTATATTTCTTCGCCTTTTTCCTTTTGGGTAAAGGGAATTCGATGGGTTCAATACCAAGCTTTTCGCTTTGAAGTCTGGTAAGTGGATGAGATAAATTGAACTGCGAAGTCGCACTGCTTTGTGATACCTCAGATTTCTGTGGCGAAATCGAGAAGCTCTGAAGTTTGTGGATAAGAGACTGGACTTCAGGAGATTCAAGACTTAATTGTTCTGGAGTATGATGGGTTTGAGCAGTGGTAGTTGATTCCTCTTCTTCTTGATTGTATGCTGGAGAACCAGCATGCGATTGAGAAGAACGAGGAGATTTGGAGGGAGAATTACTCTTAGAATGGCTTGCAGATTTGGGTTTGCTTGCCATTCACAGTCAAGGCCCTCCTTCTAGCGCCAAAAATGTTGATGCCTCGAAAATCGCTGCAACAACATTGGGGAAACCACCCGGTCCGGACCTTAGTACAGCTCCTTTTCCGTTTGGAATAGTGGCTCCGACTGGGGATAATGGGACCAGTTTCCCAGAAATAGGTAAATGGGATGGACGAATGATTTATAGATTATACTAATGATAAGCGAAAGGCTAAAACTATTAACAGAAATATAAATGAATGACACTATCCCAGGATTATATTGAGCTCTAAAGTGCGGCGTTTGATGTTCTGTGCCTAAAAGACAAGCATATAGATGACTGTATCTTTATGAACATAGAAATTAACTCATTCAAGATTTGTTGTGCCTAAATAGTTAAGCAGAGCGATTTAAAGCAAGATTACCACACTTTAAACATCTATATCATTGTCATATACATGATTAAAAGAAAAGGCATATCACATAACATCCAATAGTGGAATGAATAGGATGTGCTGTTATAGCGCATGCATATAATCAACAATAGCAAGAATACATAACATAACAATTCATATAAAAGGAATGAATTCAGACGTAGATAAAAATACCATATGAGCTGCGGGACATTCCCAAATATCAATCGCTATTAGCAGTTCTTCCTTCAACACAGAAATCGTCCTCAACAAAGGCAATAGTGCACAATTGCATTAAAAACTTTCAAGTCAAATTCAGAACAACTGGTCCAATTTCATAAAAAAAATATCGACTGAAGCACAGTAGTGCAAACTTCAGTCTATTAAGTCTGTTACAAAATTTTACGACCCTTTCCAAAACAATGAAAGGGTCTATAAATACTAAACTAATTTAAAAATCTACTAAACAGAAATCCTACTAAATTGGTATCAATAACTCTTGATCCTATTTTGGCTGGCGATCTGGCAAGCAGGAGTGTGATTCATCAAGTCGGCTGCTTTCCTTTGAATCTGAGCTGATTTATTGCAAGCATTGGCTCAACTTCAGGAGGTTTGTTGAGGCGCGAACTGAGCTGTGCGGCATAGGTGGCATCTTGAATATCGGGGATTATACACCCGATTGCATCTGTAAGGCACTTTAGGGCAGATCTCTGTGTATGTGGCTTGATCAAAAAGAGCCAATATGCATCTAAAGTTAAGCTTTTAACTCCAGCGATTAATCTTCCTTTTTCCTCCAATTCAGGGTAGCATGATAGCTCTAATGTATTTGTTGTTGTCATCTTTCCTGGTGTACATTGGGAAATCATATTTGCCAAGTAAAGAGTGTTGTTGACTAGATCAACTAGATTGCTGGCAGTTGATTTACATCTTGAAGCCGCCCTCTCTGCTTTCATCACTTGAGTGTGCCATTCTGTGAAGAGTATATCCTTATATGTTTCTAGGATCCTGGGCAAATTTGCTGCTTTTCCTTGATCAGAATCTTGCCAGTCAAGATATGCAGTAATGGCCTCGTCCGCTTGATCTAGTTCAGTCCTCGCCTTTTCTACCTGTTGATTTATTGATATAGTTAACTCACACAATGGCTTACCTTGAGCGATCTGTTGACACAAGAGTCTGACCTGAGATATTAATGCATTGTTTATCAATAATGCCTCTTCTTTGAACTCTGTCACTTGTGAAGTGCCCTTCATCTTTTCTAGCTGCGATGACATTTGAGCGATTTGCTCATCTTTGGTTTTTATCATTTGTTCATTCGCTGCTCTCAACTTTGCCAATGCCTCCGACAATTCTTTTTGTTTCTGGATCGCACTTTGGTCGATCCTTTGCTTTTCCGCTTGCAACTGCTGGGTTAATTGATTGTTCACTTGCTGTTGTGCCAGCAACTGTTCTTCTGCCTGCGCTGCCTTTTGCTTTGTTTCAGCCAATTCTGCCTGTAACGCAAAGATTTCTTGGTCCTTATTCTTCAACAGAAGGCTTACCTCCGATGCTTTGTCGATTGTTGCTGCCGAATAGGCTCCCGCATACTGTGACAGCTTTGTTAAGTCATCGGAGGGGTCCAATTCCTCCTTCCATACTACATTGCCCGTGACTGTTTGTTCTGGGAAGATAGAAGGTTGATCAATCCTTCGTCTTTTCCTTGATCGCTTTACAACTGCTCTATGCCTCGGGCTGTAGAAAACATCCAATGGAGGAATATCTTCTACCTGTAGAATAATTTGATCGGAGGGGTCTTTTGGAATTATCTCAACATCCTTAGAACTGGGTGGGCCGCTGGTTCCACTTAGAACCTGAGGAGAGGTAATGTTCTGTGTATCATTTGTCTTGGAAGTGTCTGTATCTTTTGAGCATTCTAATCCGCTGATGATGGAATGAAATTGTTGCCATTCCTGGAGCAGTTTAGGGTCCACATTGACATCAGTGGTGGTCTGTTGCCCTTTTTCGGTTTGGGACTCCTTCCATTTCTGTTCCTGCTCTTTCTTTTTACGCTCCTCTTGTTCCCTTTGTTGCCTATCTTCATGCTCTTTCTTCAACTGTTCCTCTTTTTCCTTCCTCAGTCTTTCTTCGTTTTCTTTCTTCTGTTGTTCTTCTTTCTCCTTCCTCTGCTTTTCCTCTTGTTCTTTCCTTTGCTTTTCCTCCTGCTCCTTATTATGATCCTTCGTTACAGCAGGAGGTTCCTTCAACTGTTGCCGAACAGGCTCTCTTGATGATGTCGCTGGTGTTGTTGCCAATAAATCTAGAGGCAGAGTTTGCAACCTCTGTTCTCTCAGTTTATTGAACTCAGTCAATCCCTCATCATTATATTGCATCCTAGCGAGTTCTTTAGCCTGAACTATCGATTCAATTGAAATGAACAGGTCATCGAATATATCTTCCTGATGCTCAAACCTTGTTAATTTGGCCTGTTCTAAGGCAGCATAGGCAACTTTTTTTGGATTGAATGGTCTGTTTGGGATTGTGGCCAGAGTTAAAGATTGAATCTTCATGGCTTCCTTTTCTGCATGTTTGAGATCATGCAGAGTATAAACACCACATCTCAAGGGAAAAGATGGCCATCCCTTCTTCTTTTCTCTTTTGAGAGTCTGTGTAGTACACTCAGCCATAATCTGATATGCGATTTCCCTTGCTAGCAACTTATCTGGAACATATAAAGGGAGAACATGTGGGTCGGCTTCGCTGCCGAAAACTCTGATATAGGTGAATTTCTCTTCTCCAAACCAACTTGCTACTGCTGGTAAATCAAAGGAAGCTTGATAGGAAATTTTTGAAATGGGTTTATCAAAAATGGAATAGTAAATGGGCACCATAAAACCATTACAGATTTGATACAGGTGGTGTTTATAAGAAGACTTCCACAATTTTTGGTGATATATATGAATGGGTGAGGGGTCTTGTGCAGTCCACCTCCAACCGAGAACAGGAAATTCGGAATTGAAACATAGGGTGTCTAAGATATATGCACTATAGTAGAACGGGGGAATTTTCCTTTCTGAGACAACAGTCTTAGCTCTAAAATCACGAACAGCTACTGCTAATTTATCCGAAAGAATAGTAGCCCAATCCATAATTAAACTGTTTACTGCTGCCTCCATTAGAGGAACCATTTCAATGGTAAAATTGGCAGAATCATGCAATCCCCACAGTCTACACATCATTATCCCCGCATAACAATAAGGAGAAGCCAAAGAATCAACCGAGTACTTACCGGAAGATTCGTGCTTGTGCTTGTTTGGATTTTGTCTCCAATCCTTGATGGGTTCGGATTCGATTTCATTTTCGCTTGCAAACTTCTCCAGGAAGGCCTTGTTATATATTTTCTCTGGCTCGGGCAAATGATACATTTGCCTTAGGTCATCTGGCTTGAATGATCCGAAAATCCTCCCATCTCTGGTGCTGAAAGTTCTGTCGAGGATTGGGATTTCTTCAATCGCCCATCGCACAACGTCTGTATATGGGAGGATTTGCTCCCTGGCCGCTATTCTGTGAAGAAAAGAGTCGGCTAAATCTTTGAGAGTATTCTCAGACTTGCGGAGTAAATCCACACTAGCTTCCGTCACTGTCTTTTCTGGTTGCTCCGCTTCAATTAGGTTGTAAGTGCTTTGCCAAGTAACTCTGGTGAGTCCCGTGCATGTAGTATCAGATATTAGGCCCTTCTTCTTGTTTATGGTAGCTTGTCCTGCAACTGGTGTAGTGGAAGCACCCGCAGTCTTCTTGGACTTCTTTCTCATCTTCTCAGGCTTGCTTCTATGAATGAATTCTGCACAGAGAGGCAATTGGGCGTAATACACAGAGATAGCGATGAAAATCTCACAAGTGATAAAGCACATATGAATAGATGCGTAATAAGGGATTTAGCTTTTAAAATGGGTGTGGATACAATCCGTAGAAAGATTTTAGGACATGATCTTATTAATTGGCCGTTTAAAACCTGTCATTCCTTAAATGCCCATTATATCATTATTCGGGTGAACGATTCACTTAAGCGTGCAGTGGATGTTTTGGCGGTTGGGTGCAGGTGATTGATTGCGTAAGCGATCAAGCTTTAAATATGAATGAATTGTGCTATCCCATCACTTAACGACTTTTCATTGAAAACCGTGCTTTATCGCATCGCGTCGAGAGAGCGAGGGTTACAAAGTGTACAATAGTGTATTATCAATGGCCGATAGCGATATCGCATCGCATCGAGGATGTGAACAGTGCGCCTTAATGGTGTGTATTGGATACCGTTGATCGCCGATTGCGCATCGTGTCGGGGAAAAGCTTTAAGCGCCTTAAGTCTTAGGTGATATTACCGACAGTACCCGATTCCTGACTGCGCATCGCATCGGGGCAAATCTTTGGGAGCATTAAGACTGCTTTATAAAGTGTCGCCGATCGCCGATTGCCGATTGCGCATCGCGTCGGGACTATTGGCATGGGGCGTTATAACATGTACATGGAGTATTGCCGATCGTCGATTGCGATATCGCATCGGCGAAAAGCTTTGGGCTGCTTATTTATAATCCTTTTGTCATTGTGATATGCGATCTTGCGATCGCTTTATCGCAATGACAAAGATTCACTTGATTTCTTTTAAATAGGTTTTCTAAAGGGCTTCATAAAAATGCGCTTATTTGATTTTCGGGCCTTTTTTTAACCAATAAGAGTATTGATACCAATTTTAGCTTTAAAGGGACCCATTTCATATGTTAATGTTTGAAATAAAAATGATATGAAATTGGGGGTTGTTGTAGATCACAACAGTTAGGAGGCAAAATTATCCCATATAATTACCCATTTATGGGGCTCATCATCACCCCCTACTGAAGTTGTTGCTCATCCTTTGAGCAACTTAGTCCATCTCCTCATCTTTGATGGCCCTGGTGGCCTCCCTGACATCCCATGCTTCTGATGTGAGCTCCTCTTCTCTGTCATGGAATCCTGCCTTTCTATCCACCTCTTCCCACTGTTGTTTCTCTTCTTCCTCTTTTCTGCCTTCTAGCATGCCTAGCAGCAGTGGGGGACTCAATTTGAGGCCAATCCAATTGACCTTCAAATTCTACATAGAGTGCTTGTATAGTGGCACTCTCCTTAATGTTTCTTTCATCCTTGTTGGGGAGTGATACTCCCTGACCTGTAAACTGTGTGGTAGGGTGTTCCACCTCCTCATGTAAGCATGAATACAGTCATCCCCAAGTAACCCTTCCATGACCTCAAAATGTAAAATGGCTTGAGCCTGATCATTGATATACTTAGGGGCAATTTGGGTATTTTTTGCAAGCAGCTGGTGTGTGCTGATGAGAGCCATGGGGTCTGATGGCTCAGCTCTAATCATTAAGGGCTCATTCTGCTCCTTTATCATCAACTTTTATCTTTGCTGCCCTTAATTCCTCATGATTCATCCATGATGCCATGTCCATTAGTTGCAGGTCCCCTAGCCTAGCATTGGGGTCCCACACATTCATATCGGTGAGGGCCATGTTATGCAAATAGAACTTTGCTATTTTTGCCTTATCTTCTGATGAACTTTGGTCACATAGGTCCATAAACTGTCTGTAATATTGGAAAGGCATTGTGCCTCTCTATGCCAAAGTCTTTATCTGAAACTGCAGCCGTTGGTCTTTGAGGTATAATCCATATGATTTTGCTGGTGTTCTGCATATGCCTCCATGGACCAGCTGGCCATGCATGCCAATTGTGTCTCTTTTTCTTGCAGCTGTTTTTTTAGCAATTTATTTTTTGTTTGAAGGTGAGTTCTTGTGATTGCATCTCTATGTCTAACAGCACTTATTCCTCTACCCATTTCTCTGAGTTGATTCTCCATATGGCCAATATCCTCAACTCCCTTGGATTTGGTGATTTGCATCCACCTATGGCTTCTTATTCTTTCTTTCTCCAACTCAAAGAAAAGTGGGATTGAAAGTTTCTGTGGAATGATTTTTCCCCCCTCAAGAAGATTGTAGTAAGAGCCCAAACTAGGTTGGGGATCAAGTTCTTGAGTCTTTGTTTCTTCCTCCTTCCCTTGTGACTATCCTTCTAGTCTTTTTCAAGTTTTTTGGTCTCCTATAGTCTTGATAGGGTCTCCTGTAGAACAGTCTGTGCCTCCTGTAGGACTGTTTTTGAGTCTTGTAGTTCCACTTTTTCCTTCCATGTGGGAGATGTAGGAGTCCCCTTTCATAAGTGATAGGTGCCTTGGAAGGAGATTCCTTCCCTTGAGTAGAGGGTGAATCTTCAATAACAATGGGCACTTTAGAAGAAGGCTGGGGCTTCCCTTGTTTGATCCTTGTGCTCTTCCGAGCCCTGAAATACATTGAGGTCTGCCTCTTCCTCTTTTTTTTGGGTTTAATTGGGGTGTTGAGGGTAGCGAGAGCAGCTGCTGCCTCCCTTTCTAGGGTCTCAGGAGACACTTCTGTCTTTTCTACCCCTTTTTCCTCTCCTTCTATCTTTTTCTCTGTCTCTGCTGGTTTTGTTTCCTTTTGTTCTATTTTGGTTTCTTCCTCCTCTGTTTTGGTTTCCTCCTTCTCTTTTTTGGTACCTTCCTTCTTCTTTGCTTGTTCCTCAGTTTCCTCCCCTTCTCCCCCTTGCTGCTCTTCCTCCTCACTATCAAAAGGACTAAGATCATATGTGAGGGCCTTTATATCATCTTCTGTTGTCATGTTTCGGAAGATTTCCCATGCTATGGGGATTGTGAAGGTATGGAGGGCTTCTTCCACTAACAGTTTAATTAACCCATGGTGAGCCAACTGATCTAGACCTCCTACCTTCAACTTAATGCTGGAGTCTATGAGGGACTGTAGGAGAAAATAGGGGATGTTGAGTTTCTGGGGTGTTGGAGTGTCCATGCCATATCTCAGCTCATGGAGAAGTCTAAAATGGTAGCCATAAAATATGTTATACCTCCCTTCACAAGAAATATATTTGATAATTTGGTAACTAACCTCATCCCAAGGGTAAGGTATGCTTGTCCTTCTAATGCCATTTTTGTCTTCTACAGGATTTTCATTGTTTTGGAAGAAGTTTTTCTTGGTAGACTGTCCAATTGGCTTTTCATCTTTGCTCCAAGGTAATCCAAGAGGGAGGGTGTTGTGGGGGAAAGTATCCAACTCGGAATGACCCTAACCCACTCTAAGGGTGACAGTTCCTTAGCAACAGCTGAAAGCAAAGCTATCTAAAGTTTCTTCTTTATGACATGCAAGAGATAAAAGGAAGAGATCCACTTACCGATGTCTTGCGCAAATGGTCGATCCAATCTCCTTTGTTTGCCGCTTGCTCCCAGCTCCAAGTATTTTCACGGGCCCAGCTACACGAGATCCTACAAAATAAGACAAGAAAAGGAAACTACAAGAAGCATGCATTCATAAATGATTCAAGGATTAGCATAAATCAAAGACGCAAGTAAGACAATTCACCATTGAAACACATGCGAATAGAAGAACCTCAAATGCTTTATTAATATATGGAAGTAAGGTTCAGGCGGTGATACAACCATGAGAGGTCCAATCCAGCATCACCTTCCCGACGGAGAGAAATCTCTTCTTCACCTCCCTCAAGCAATCACCCAATACTCTCAACTGCAAACCAACAACGATTCTTTGCACTGAATTCCGCCCTCTAGATCCCATGGGATGAGATCCTTATATAGAGTTTTGGAGTGAAGATAAGTCAGCTTGATGTGTGACTTGTTGTCCTCTTCAACTCCAGTTGTTCTTCAGTTCTTCACTTGGAGTTTCTGTCTTCCACTTGGAGTTTTAGAAGCTCTTAACTCATCATTAGGCGAATCTTATGATCAAGTGTCTTTCTGGAAGCTTCCTGGGCACTGGCACATTGAGAGAAAGATTCCTCCACATGTCCAAGTACGCCCAACGCAGGTAGCCTTTGTTGCACTTGCTATGCAGCGCAGGTAGCCTTTGGAGCAGCTGCTTTGATCCAGAATTGACCTGTTTTTGAGTGTTTTTCAGTGGAGAACTGATTTGCAGTGCTGTGGTTTGCTGACCTTGTTCCTCTAAGGGTAAGAACAACATGTTTAGGGACTTTGGATCCCTTAGATTATTGACATTTCATGCTCCATGCTGTAAGGCACAAAAATGTCTATAACAGTTGCCCCCTAAAGTATGAGGTCGTTTATCGGGTGAAATGCTTTATTAGGAGGATCCGAAGTTCATTCAATCGTCAGGAGGTGACCTGTAACAAAATACAATACAATACATTATCTTTTCATACTTTCTTTTCATGATCTAGCTGAGGCGGGCATTTCCCATGCTCAGCTTTATAAATACATTTGCTGTACATAAACAGACGATCGTCTGATAATAGACGGATAATTCTCTGCTTTTAATTATCATCCTTTTAGTAGGATAATCATCTGCTGCACATGTCTATGTTTTTATCTCCTGAATATATATCGCAGCCCGGATGGATGAAACTAGATCCGGGGTCTTCAAACTTGTCCGATCTTCACTCTAGTACAAGTCGATCCATGTGAGAATTTCTTGAAGTCGAACATGGAAAGACATCGCTTGATTACCAGTCAATAATGTAAACTGTTAACAAGCGCGAGAGGAATCACCGATAATGATGATGACCCTCAAGGTACTGCAGCACAATTCACGTGGTGTGAATATAGGATCTGACGTCGAACACCACGCAAAGTCTCCTGGTCGAAGGTCATTAATGTATACCTATCGCCGGGAGTGAGAAACTTGCCATTGAGGCATGCAAGCTTCAAAGTACTGAGGGGGTGTTCCTAGATCAACTTCTTGGATAATGAGCTGATGTCGACAAGAAGTGATCCGTCAAAGGAGGGCCTTAATGAATCCCACATCAGTGACACGGAACGGAGCTAGTGACGATTGATGAAAACGATCTGTGAAATATGATTCAGGGTGGCGGTCATGGAAGGATGAAAGATGATGTACGGTAGTGGATGGGACCCGGTTGACACTTTCTGAATGACATCTCTTGAACATACAACGACACTGATGTGATGGATCGGTAGCATTACCCCATGTATGGATGGTATGGCGAGACCATGGTGAAGGGACCGGTGAATGATAATAACCCAACCCGATATTTACGGAGGCAAAAGTGTCATGTTCAAGAGCGACTTGCTACCATTAAGCTTTGAGGTTCTTCCCAATTTTTCCCCAGTCATTTCTAACCAGTACCTCTTTATTTTTGTCAAGCTTGAGGAGGATAACATATGCTTGATCTATAACCTGCCCTTCGGGCAAGCCCATCGCTATGTTTTAACGAGCCTAGCGATAGGGAAACTCGTTCTTGTCTAAAGACAAGTTTGTCGCTATCTAATATTTTAACGAGCCCAGCGACAAAGACAACTCGGTCCTTTTCATTTTTAGAGAGTCTGAAAAGTGCACATAAAGTAGACTCCAGGGGTCCTTTTTTCGTCATCTAATCCCTTAAGTCCGAAAAAGTATAAAACAATACAGAAGGGATGAATGTTCGATATCTTTATCGAGCCGAACTAGACAAGCGCTCGATCTTTTTGTGCAATAATCCCTCAAGTCCAAAAAGATTAAAATCTAGAGGAGGGATAGCTCTTCCGGTCCTTTTAACGAGCTGGAAGGCCAAAACTCGGCAAACTTTTCATTTTTTACGAGTCAGTGAAAAGAGCTCAAAAAAGACTCGTATTTTGAGGAACGAGTGATAAATAGGGATAGCAGCAGATTCCAGGTACAGGTTGGAATTTTCCAATCACGGTAGTATTACAAGGATGGCTAGGTGGGATCACTCTTCGCAGCTGTTCCTCAAAATAGGTAAACAATCAAGTGGATGTGAATGATCGGTCAAATGAAAAATGGAGGTGACGGTGCACAAACACGACCAAGGCTTTTATGGCTGATGAATTTACGGTCTCAAATGGTTATTTACCGGTTCATTTTTTCTGGATGAGCTTGAACTCTGGGGGAAGCCTGCTCACTAGCTTATGTTTATTTTTTAACAAGCATGAATTTCCGCATTAAAACTGCTCGGATCTTGCGTTTATTTTTTAACGAGCATGAACTTTGCCAAAACTGCTCGTTTGATAAGGTCAAATTCATATTTTACCATGACTAGTTTTTCTTTTCCAGAGATAGTACTGTTTTCATCAATTTGCTGCAACAAACTTGTTAGAAACGGATAACATGAAGTAAAAATATTAATATTTTACTTTGAATTACGTAAAAAGCAATTTAAAAGATGTTTTTACCTCTCATTTTACCATTTCATGTGCATTTGGTTTGTTGGAGCTTTGGAGGTGCCTCTTCCTCTTGATTTTTCACCAGCTGATTTCGAGAGATTCTGTGGACGATTTTCAGCGCCGTTTCCACCAGGTAGGAGCTAAACCCTAGCTCTATCTTTTCATGGTCTTATTTCTCAGTTTCATGCTTGTTTTCCTGCCCCCATGAGCCCCTGGGGTTTCCTTAGGGCGCTCTGCCATCAGCGCAGGTGCCCTATATCGAAACCTGCGTTCGGGGTGCTCATTTCCAAAGGCAGTTTGTCTCCCAACACAGGTGAGACCCTTCCCCACCTACGTTGGGCGCAGAAAACTTCTTGGTTGCATATTTTTTCATGAGAATTTTGCCATTTTCTTTACTGAGTCAGGGATCTTACTCCTCCTCTTGTTTGTTTTGCAGAGTTTATTGGAGCAGAATGACTCTCACGTGGAGAGAACGAGAGCATGAAGAGGAGGACATGATTGCCCTCCATGATCCTGTTACCGTGAGCGCGTTGCGGAACTGTGGCTTGCTAAAATTCTTTCGTATATCTAGCATGAGGGCACAGATACATTTACTGCAGTACCTGCTTGATGCTTGGGATCCTGTTAACCAAGTGTTCCAGATTAGGGGCAAGTCCATCCCTTTGACCATAGTGGACATTTACTTCTTGACTGGGTTGTCAAGGAGGGGTGCCCCCATTTCCTTGTCCGGTTCGGCCCGAGGGAGTGATTCCGTGAAAGATTATATCCGCCAGTATTGCAGGGAGGGATCTCAGCCGAGCAGAGACGGCAAGATTTCTATCTGTGATGTCACTGACAGGTCTCTCAGGTCTATTCTGTACACGATTTGTAGGATGGCCGGTAGTGCATCCCCTCATGTTGCCAACAGGTCATATGTGCAGCACGCCCTGGAATGTCTTCAGCCAAAAGTTTTTAACTGGTGTGATGCAGTATTGGTTCAGATGAAAAACCAGTTGACCAAAGTAAAGGACAGGAGACTGAAGAATTTTGGCTTTGGTTCAGTTTTGACTGCCTTCGCTTTGGAGAAGATACCCCTGATGCAACCTCAGTACATTGTCCTCGACTTGCCATCTCCCACTGAGCCACGCATGCAGAGGTGGGTTGACCACATGGCTAGACATGTAGGTCAATCTAAGATTACTTTTACTGATGCCTTCTTTAGGTGGTTCGAGCGGCAGGATATGGCTTTTTCCGAGTATCCATATATTGGCATGGATTTCCGAGGTGATCCGGATTTGGTACTACCGGATGGCGAGCAGTGGGGTGATCTTGGTAAATATTTTGACCTTATCACTGTTTACTGTTTTTTATTTATAATTTCCTTGTGCTTTACTCTATCAAGACTCTAATCAAACTCATGTGTGCATGCAGATGTGGGCCCCGTCCGTCCAGCAGTTCGTCCGGGAGTTCCGGCCGCTGCCCCAGCAGGGGAGGCTCCAGGGAGGGCTATTCTCCGTGACCTTGACTTGGCCGAGACTCTTGCTGCCGTGCAGGAACAGGTCGAGGGTATTACCTTCGGGATTCCGGATATACGGATTGACGAGTTGCCTCTGTGATTGCAGCGACATACTGCTGGTGTTCCTAGACGATGGTCTCGTCTTCTGCGCATGATCACACAGGCCGTGGCATGTTATCATGAGCACCACTAGGCTAGGGTGCCCCCCAGCCATTTTTGAGTTTTTGGGTCGTATGACCGATTTTGTCTTGGTTGCAGAACATTATATGTAAACCATAAACAGTTATATATATTTTTGATTTTCGGGGTTTATTCCAGTTTTTATGTGATCCATGTATGAAACATCGATTATGCTTCTCTTTTTATCAAATTTGCAAATGTCTATCTAACACATAGTTTGCTAATGAGTCGGTTAATGTGTTTAAGTTTCTGGAAATGTGTTGATATTGGATAAAATCAAACTGTCTTTCCAAGATTTTAACTCTTAGGAACTTGCGATAAATAGCTGGATTTCGGACAGAGTAGGTACCTTTGAGCTGTAGTACCACGAGCTGTGAGTCTAGCCTGACGACTAGCCGGCGTATGCCATGGGTGATGGCATCAGAGAGGAGCTCTATCAACGCGCTATACTCAGCGATATTATTTGTTGATTGACCAATACATACCCCCCTGAAACTCATTAACTCGCCGCTTGGGTTAAAAATGGCCCATGCTGCTGAGGATAGGTTCCTCGAACTACGACTCGCTCCGTCAGCATATCCAACCCATGGTTCCAATGGATTTGACATCTGCAATAAGTGTAAAAAGTGGATTACTTAAACCGGAACAAACGCTTTAGCGAAAACAAAAATGTAACAAAAGCATACAGGTTACTATTAGGCATAGTAACGCTTAAGGTACAACCCGTTGCGGGGTTGTGCCAGTGGAATTCCGTCATAGTCTACCAACTCGTAGGCACCTTTTGCTAACACACTTTTAACAATATAAGGGCCCATCCATAAGGACTTGAATTTCCCAGCTCCCAATTTATCGGATTCTTGGTCATAAAGCAAGACCAAATCACCTTCCGAGAAGACACGGGGTTTGACATTTTTGTCGAACTGCGCTTTGACTTGTTTCTTATGGGCTTCGTTGGCCAAGGCGGCATCACGACGGGTTTCATCCAACTGGATTAATTCCAAGAAACGAGCTTCTTCTTCTTAGGTTCCGGGGAAGAGATCAATTGCGATTTTAAGGGACGAAATTTCGCACTGGATTGGTAGGATCGCTTCCAGGCCATACACCAGTTGAAACGGTGTGAACCCAGTGGCGTTCCTTACCGATGTTCGGTAGGCCCACAAGGCCAAGTACAGGATCAAATGCCATCTCCTTTTGTGAACCCCCACCATCCTTTGCAGCATGCGCTTCAGGACTTTGTTGATTGCTTCAACTTGTCCGTTAGCTTGCGGATAGTACGGAGTAGAGCTGTCGTGAGACAATCCTAGTTTGGCAGTTAATTCAACCATCATGTGATTGCGAAAATGTGATCCATGATCTGTTACTATGGCCTGTGGCACGCCGAATCTAGCGACCACATGATTAAAAAAGAATAGGGCTGCTGTTTCACCAGTGTTATCCAATGTAGGCATCGCCTCGGCCCATTTGGTAAAATAGTCAACTGCGACTATAATATACCCATGCCCCCCGGTTGAGGTGGGGTTACATTGCATGAAATCGATGCCCCACTTGGCGAAAGGCCCCACAGCTATTATTGGCTGTAAAGGAGCGGGGGGTCTTCTGGTTTTGCTATCAAAAATCTGACATGCATGGCAACTTCTAACTGCGGTTATGCAATCTTTGAACATGGTTGGCCAGAAGTATCCTGCTCGTAAGATTCTTTGTGCTGTAGCATATCCAGATTGATGCCCCCCACAGGTGCCTGAATGACATTCATTCAGGGCTTTTTCGGCCTCCTCATGGGTTAGACACCTCCTCAGGACCGTATCAACACCACGACGGTAAAGTGTATCACCGACGATCATGTAGTCTTTTGCTTGGTATCGAATGCGTTTTCGTTCTGAGTGAGAGGTGTCTGGCCGAAACTTTTGGGTTTGGAGATAAACTATTATATCTCCATACCACTCATCACTTGCTGATATCAGAAACAAAATTTCGTCCACGATCGATTCTTTGGACGTTCCATCGTTGTACGATGACGGGAGATCGCATAATAATTCTGCAAAAACTAAAGCTTTCTTTGATTTGGATTTCACAAATTCTAGATCAAACTCTTGGAGGATAGCTATCCACTTTGAATATTTGCCCCCAAGCAACTGTCGCGACAGTATATAAGTCATGGGGTTGCAATCTGACAATACAGTGGTCTTCCTAAAGAGGACATAATGCCGAAATCTTTGAATCGCTTGAACAGCTGCCAATGCCAGCTTTTCAACATGAGAATATCTACTTTCCGTATCATTTAAGTTTTTACTTAAATAATATATAGGGTGTTCAATTCCATCGACTTCTTGAACTAAAACCATCGCAATGGTCGTATCTGCTGCAGCCAGATACAGGTTAAAATCCCTTAGATAGTCTGGGGCGTACATTAATGATGCTTTGACTAGCGCTTCTTTCAAAGCATCAAAGGAAGCTTGTGCAACCTGGTCCCAGACGAAAGGTACATCCTTTTTCAGGAGACGGGTATAACCTTTAGCAAGTTCTGCGTAATTTGGAATGAACCTCCTCAGAAAGTTTGCTTTCCCTTGGAGTTTCTGAATCTGAAGCAAGTTCGAAGGTGGAGGCAAATTAATGATTGCCTGCACCTTGCAAGGGTCGAGACGAATCCCATCCTTCGAGACTATAAAGCCAAGTAAATGACCAGAACCGACGCAAAACACACATTTGTGCGGATTGAGTCTTATCTTGTAGTGTCGGCAACGTAGAAATATTGCTCTTAAATGATGCGGATGATCAGTCCGCTTTTGCGAATGAGCCGAAAGATCGTCGAGATAAGGTTGAACGATGTTCTTGATGTCATGGAAAGCATAATTCATTGCTCTCTGAAACGTCGCCCCTGCGTTCTTTAAAACAAAGGGTAATTTTCGATAAGCGAAGGTGCCCCACGGATAAATAAATGCAGTCTTTGACTGGTCCTGTGGGCGGATATTAATTTGATTATACCCGGAAAATCCGTCCATAAACGAAAAGATTTCACATCCGGCGCATTCATCAATTATCTGGTCGATGAAGGGTGTAGGGTAGTTGTCCTTTGGACAAGCTTGATTTACATCCCTGTAATCGACGCACACTCGTATTGTCCCTTGTTTCTTCATAACACGGATTATATTCGATACCCAAACGGTTAGAGGAACCGGGTAGATGAAACCAGCATGGAGGAGTTTTTCAACTTCTGCCTTAATGGCAGCGGCTTTCTTGGGGTGCACCTGCTGAAGCCGTTGTCTTACTAGTTTGACATCAGGATACATATTAATTTTATGTTCAACGATACTCGAGTCGATGCCTGGCATTTCATCATATGACCAAGCAAAGACATCTCTAAATTCGCGGAAAAGAGCTTTAGATATTTCTTGTTCTGAAGGGGAACAACCTTTGCCAACATAAATATTCTCTACAATGTTTGTTTTGGTCGAGATATTTATGGCTATAGTCTCTTCTATATTGGATAGGTTTCTCTTGGAATCCACCGTATTTACAGTATTTGTTAGGAATTCAAATACTGAAGGGTGATACAGGTCGCCTTAAGTATCTTCCTGAGGAAGGGAACGATGGTGGTTATCATCCCATGGTGCCCCCTCAATCAACATTGACTGCAGGATTCCTTCGTCACTTGCCTGCACTCGTGACCAAGGATCCAAAGGGGTACCACATTCTCCTGACCTATCTACCCAAATGCTTGACGAGCATTGATTTGGGCTCGCCTCCCATGCCTGAAACATTGATTGCTACAATATTTCGATTGGGCTCGGGTGTAACACCATTGCCCGATCCATGACAACTTTGTCTTTTGCGACCTTCGTGGAAGATATCATGTTGCAGGTAGCCACCAATGGTACATTTCCTATGTACATATGATTTGGTAGCGAGAAAGTCCCCATCATCGTGGGGTCTTTCAACAGGCCTACTCCTATATCTTGAATTGAATGGTCGCTCTCATGGATCATGGGAATGCTTCCCGTAACTTGTGAACCATTAAGGAGGAAGTTCTATTGGTCGACGACCGTAATCCCTCCTTCAAACGGGAATGCGATCTTCCTAAAATAAGTCGACACTACAGCTGCCATGGCATAAATCCATGGTCTTCCCAGTAGGATGTTGTAATCCAGATTTCCATCTATGACTTCAACATCAATCTCTACTGTTTTTCCTCCTAGTTCAACTTTCAAGTTACTTAGGATACCGTAAGGGGTATATGTCTTACCTTCGAAAGCCTTTAGTGTTGTCGAAGATCTCGACAAGGTTGGTGACCCTAGCGTTTTCCAGCAGCTCATGGACATAATGCATGTCAATGCCCCCTCGTCAATAATTGTTCTGTGAACAGTTTTGTTGAGGGCCTTCACTTGAATAAGGAAAGCTAGCTGAGCTGGTAATTGAGGGTCATACCCTTTGTGATCAAAGGACACAAGATTGGAATCCTTAGGATCAACCCCCCCTATTGCTGATAACAATGCCTGCCTTTGGGATGGACAATTTTGTAGTACTTCTAGAGTCGACATAGCGGATGGCGATTGAGCCAAATCTTCTACTATGTTATAATGCTGCGCCACTCTGGCACGAGGATTAAACGTCGACTTGTGTACTACACCCTTAGGTGGTCTTATCATTAATTCTGGCATTATGGGTGGGACAACTTCTGTCGAAGTTGTTGTCGAACTACTAGGTTGATCTTTACCTTTTTCGTTTGATAGTTGCGGATTCCCGTAATCTTTGTTCCTTGTCGAAATCAAAGCATCATTTTGCTGCTTAGAGATCGACAACATCAGCACTTGCGACGGGGAAGAATTTCCACTATCAACCATATTTTGACCTGGATTGGGAAATGGATCAGTCAGCACCGCTGGGTTCTTTGGAATTTTAAAGAATCTCTTGAGCTCAGCTTTGTACGGACACTCTGTTGTCTTGTGATCTTCGTCACATATCATACAGGGCCATTTCTTTTTCCCTTTCTCAGGAGAGTTAGAAGAAGTTTTCTCAGGTGACGGATCATCCTGTTGCTTCTTCTTCCCTTTGTTTTGCTTCTTCTTGCTTCCTGGTTGATTGGTTTCTTTGCCTTTATCTGCTGATATGGCATTTACTTCCGAAGCAAGAATCTCTTCATGGGCATTTCGATCTGAAGTCTTACGGGCTTTCTAAGGTGAAGCCTTTTTCGACTTCGCGCTTGTAGTGCCAATCACGCCATCTCCGGCATGAGAGTCAATATTCGATTTAGGAGGGGGAGGAATTGAAAATTCAGGTCTGGGGGCATCAGGTATTTTGTCATAGAGCGTGCCAGACTGAGTATATACCAAGTCTAAATATTGAGCACGAGCAATGACTTGCTCCTCTGTTACGACTCCCCCCTTGGCCACATCTTCCGTTATCGCCGGAAGTAATGACTTTATAAACCATTCAGCTAGTAGCTGATCAGGAACGTATGTTTTCACCATCCTACGACGGCGACGCCACTCATGTATATGATCAGATATGTGAGTAGCTGTCGTTTGTTTGAAGTTGGTCAGTATCTCGGTTCCTGTTTCATACCTGATAGGTAATTGAAAATGGGTTAAGAAAGTCGTGGCTAAGGAGCTGAAATTGTCGAAGGAGGCTCTTGGCAATTCTATATACCATTTGGCCGCCGGACCTGTCAATGTCCTCTGGAAGAGGCGAAGTCTTATCGAATCATCGTTCAGAGTGTTCGATGAACACCATAGATGAAAGGTCATGACGTGATTCGACGGGTCTTCGCCTGGATTTCCATTGAATTTAGGAATGTCGGAGGGAAGTTTGTGAGGAATCACTGGCCACCAAGGGGCATAAGCAATTAGATCGTTTGTCAACCGATGTAAATCGGGTAACTCCAAAGTTGCCACGAATGGCAGCTGTTGACTCAGGTTAGGTGAAGCGTACCCAGGATACGATGGAATCGCCTGAGCAGTTGGTCTTTGCGTACCAGCATAATGCAATTGATGCTGATATGATTGATACAGTTGATGGACTACTCCACCATAGAGTGGTTGGTTTTGACCGTATTGTAGGTACGGTTGTCCATTGTTCGCAAAAATGTGTTGCTCGGTACCTTGGTACACTTGCTGGAACTGCGGTTGTTGATACTGCACCAACCATGGTTGTGATACCATTGGTTGTTGTGCGATGCTTACCACTGGGCCAAGATGAGGGGTAAGGGTACCCGTTTGTGCTTGTGTCGCCCCGCCAGTCGGCGATTGTGGTTGGGTTGCAGGGTCAAAGGGTTGTTGCATTACAACCTGAGAAAATTGAGGTTGACATGCAACAGGTATCGTTTGAACTTGCGACACAGTCACAATTGCTGGTGTCGTCGGGATGTTCGTCACAGGCATATGTTGTTGCATGGAATATACAACTCTTGGTTGCTGGGGTAGCATAGGTATCCAACCACTTGTAGTTATTCCAGTATAACCCGAGTATGGTTGTGAGCTCCCGTATGGGTAACCTCCCGGAGGAGGTAATGAAAAAGCATATTGCCCCCCACAAGGTGGTGGTCCAGAACCGAGAGGATTTATTACACCTCGAGGACCGGATTGCCCAAACTGATTTCTGAAAGGATCAATCTGTTGAGTTCCAACATAGGAGTTACCGGGTATTATCCCGGGAGAACAAACAGGAACAGACCATACTGTCGTCATGGCCCCCGAAGGGACCCCCTCCAGCTGTTGAGAGTTAGGGACAGATGGTATGCCGGCGAACATTGTCAGAATGACTGCAGGGAGCTCTGTTGTCGCTGTGTCATTCGGTACAGTCCTAGACGTCGACGGTTGTTTAGACATTTTGAGTCTATCCAATAGATTTCCTAGTGATTCTTCAAGAACTTCTCTGGGTGATAGGCTAGCTTCTGATGCAGTAGGAAGTAGAGTGATCCCTGCTCCAAAATGTGTTGGAGTAGTTGCTTGCGGATCTTCTACAATTTCTTCTATTGCGATCAGACCGGGTGGAAGAGGAAGACCGTCAGGTCCGTAGAATATTTCTGGTGTCGAAGAAGGGGTTGTTTTGACAGCGACAGTTGTTTGAGGAGCAAGACTCTCTGAACTGATCACTGATGGAACTGATTCAGTAACACAAGTATTTGCTCTCAGACTAGGATCAGTGTTACTGTCCTTCTGGGGCTGTTGAACTTCTTCAATAGGGGCAGGGCTTCCAGAAATGTTTGGAGTAACCGGAACCTCAGATGTCGTCGGAACACTTGTTCTAACTTTGACAGGAGAACCAGCTGAACGAGGTCGCTTTGCCCGGGTTGTTTTCGATTCCGGGGACAAAGACGTTTGTCTCGTATTCCTCCGCGAACGATGGTTCATCGATTGACTTTCTTCCACGATTGCGGATTACTTGATCAACCAACAATGCACAGGGTAAAATGTGTTTTCGAAATGAATTAATTTTAGACGCTTTTTAAGACACAACTTGCTTTTTCACTTTTTAAGAGTCGAGAAAAAGCTAAAGATGACTCTAGTCTCCTTTGATGTATTAACGAGCCCGAAGTGACAAATGCTCGGATGGAATTTTTCAGTTTTAGAGTTTGAAAAAGGTCAAAAGAAACTACTCTGGAGTTCTAGGCAAGGGTGTGCCAAACCTTTCGCGAAACCACAGAATACGTTTTACGGTACGAGTGGTTGATCTTCGTGAATGCTGTGTTCACTGCATCGCGATCAGTAGGGCGGCCGACACGGCTTCCTATGGATAAAGGCTTTGTTCCTATAGGGGTCCCCCAATATACGCGACGGTACGCGGGGGCACAAGTCCGTATTAGTGCTATCGTCCCTCAGGAGGAATCACCCACCTTCGTAGAGATCAGCAGTCACTATGTTTAACGACGCCGGTTCACGTCTCTACCTAGACCTCTACTGTGTTTCGTTATGTTTCAAAGCGTTGTTAGATAAATTCAGTTCTTTTTAGGTTGATCTTGCTTAGCAGTTTGCCTTTATGGATCACCACGTGATGTATGATACAACTCCTAAATGCAGTCAAAGAATGATAAGCAAGCTTTTTTCAATTCTTTCAACTTATGAAAACCTTAACTACTGAAGGAAAAGAAAGACATCATCTTTTCAAACAGATCATAGAGCACACACTGATGCACTTTTCCTAAATCGACATGCAAACTGTCAAAATGCACATGCACAATGCAAGTATTTCTTTTCTTCTCTCTTAATGTTGGTGTATGACAAAAAGAAAGCCGTTGTATAATTTCGAATCCGATTTCACGCGTAAGAAAACAAGTTTTGTCCAATAATCAAAAGAACACCTTAAGATTCACTCGTTTCAACACAAGAAATACTGAAATTCGAACCATATAATGAAAGCAAATGCTCAAGCAGCTATGAACAGCAATAAACTAGCTCTTAGAATCACAACGACACTTTCTCATAGGTCTAGATCCAAGAGGTCATAGCAAGACTAGTTCACTTTCGCTATGGGAAACTGTGAATGACAGCAAGAAATACAATAAGAACAATCACGGTTTCTTCATACAACTGAGGTGGAATGAAGGCAAAGAGAAGTGGTCTCAGCTGGGTATACAGGTTGACAACAGGCTGCAAAAACAATACTGAAAACTGGGCAACAGACAGTGGGGAATCCCAGCTGCACAAGGCAACACTGGATCAGCGCAGGTGCTGCATTGTCAATCTGAGATGCAGTGCAGGTAGCCCCTTCGGGACCTGCGTTGCAGTGCAGGTAGCCTTTGTTGCAGCTGCATTGATGAGACAACTCTCGTCTCTCTCAGATTCCGGCTCACAGTTTGCTCAAAAATCAATGGTTTTTGGCCAAATCAGAGGCTATCAGTCAAGTATACACTAGAGGATGATTAAAGGAAGATGAACACTATCACAAAGAGCTAAAAAGAGTCCTTGTAGATCAGCTCTTCAAATCATAAACATGCCCAGCACTGGGCTAGAGTAGCTGCCCTCTACTTTGCATTCGAAGGACTCGAATGCAGTTCGATTCGGTACTCCTTTGTTTAAGAAATGAATAGCAAGAAACACAAGCTACCAACAAGACACGATCCCCAGTGGAGTCGCCAGTCTGTTGTGGGGGAAAGTATCCAACTCGGAATGACCCTAACCCACTCTAAGGGTGACAGTTCCTTAGCAACAGCTGAAAGCAAAGCTATCTAAAGTTTCTTCTTTATGACATGCAAGAGATAAAAGGAAGAGATCCACTTACCGATGTCTTGCGCAAATGGTCGATCCAATCTCCTTTGTTTGCCGCTTGCTCCCAGCTCCAAGTCTTTTCACGGGCCCAGCTACACGAGATCCTGCAAAATAAGACAAGGAAACTACAAGAAGCATGCATTCATAAATGATTCAAGGATTAGCATAAATCAAAGATGCAAGTAAGACAATTGACCATTGAAACACATGTGAATAGAAGAACCTCAAATGCTTTATTAATATATGGAAGTAAGGTTCAGGCGGTGATACAACCATGAGAGGTCCAATCCAGCATCACCTTCCCGACAGAGAGAAATCTCTTCTTCACCTCCCTCAAGCAATCACCCAATACTCTCAACTGCAAACCAACAGCGATTCTTTGCACTGAATTCCGCCCTCTAAATCCCATGGGATGAGATCCTTATATAGAGTTTTGGAGTGAAGATGAGTCAGCTTGATGTGTGACTTGTTTTCCTCTTCAACTCCAGTTGTTCTTCAGTTCTTCACTTGGAGTTTCTGTCTTCCACTTGGAGTTTTAGAAGCTCTTAACTCATCATTAGGCGAATCTTATGATCAAGTGTCTTTCTGGAAGCTTCCTGGGCACTGGCACATTGAGAGAAAGATTCCTCCACATGTCCAAGTACGCCCAACGCAGGTAGCCTTTGTTGCACTTGCTATGCAGCGCAGGTAGCCTTTGTTGCACTTGCTATGCAGCGCAGGTAGCCTTTGTTGCACTTGCTATGCAGCGCAGGTAGCCTTTGGAGCAGCTGCTTTGATCCAGAATTGACCTGTTTTTGAGTGTTTTTCAGTGGAGAACTGATTTGCAGTGCTGTGGTTTGCTGACCTTGTTCCTCTAAGGGTAAGAACAACATGTTTAGGGACTTTGGATCCCTTAGATTATTGACATTTCATGCTCCATGCTGTAAGGCACAAAAATGTCTATAACAGAGGGTGGTAACCATACTGATAAATTCTGGGGTGATTTCCATGGAGATACCTCTAAAAGTAACAGTGGCATGAGTAAAGAAAGGGCAAACTCTTGAGCCACTTCTTCATCAAACCCTCAGAATTTCTCAAAAAATGGCATCCAATTTGCTCTGGTGAAAATGGCTACTACTTCAAAATGTTCATGGAGCCTGGTTGAATTTGTGGGCTCCTTCCTCTTGAATCCTCTGTCATTGTGCTTATGCCCCTTTTGAACACCCAAGGTAGATATGGAGACAACAATTTTGAAGAAACTAGAAAACAGAGAAAACTGTGTTTTTTTTTAAGAAAACAGGAAGAATTTTCTTTTTATGTAATTCCTCTTCTTCCATGGACTCATTTCCTCCTTAAAATTATATCATTCCTTAAACATATTGATAATCAAGGTGGGTATGCATAGAACCTACCTCCTCAAGCCAAAAATCAATCAAAAACCCCGTGTTTTCTCCTTAAAAACAATGTACTGCCCCTCCTGTAGAATTGCCTATAGGTGCTCCTGTAGAACCTGTAAGTGCTCCTGCATAACGTCGATAGCAGGAGGACGGATGAAAGTGATGGTGAACTATGGTTTCGAGGCTATGGGGGTGAAAAAGAGCTTGTTGTAGCTAAGTGGATGGGGATGAAATGGAAGAAAAGGTGGTAAAGGAGTTTCGAGGAGTACTTATTCCTTCTTTTAGATATTTGCGATGATAGGGTGAGCTGGAAAAAATGTACATTTCAATATTTGGACCATTGGTCCCCACTACCTTGTCATCATGGCTCTTTCCCAAAATCACTTCCCATCATTGCATCGGAGTTTGCATACCCTCCACTACCTATCCTTTAGATTTTTCTCTGAGTTGACTAGGCACACGTGTGGTGGCATTTCCAGATGAACGCAGTCAACTGGATGAGGGTGGCCAGTTAACTATCCACGTTTTCTCATTCAACCCTAACCATCTCATGCGCTTATGTACATTTTCCAATTACACAGATGCAACAGAGTAGAGGGTTAGTCACTTAGTTGCGAGTCGAATGTATGTGTTGTGAGGCATTTTGGTTCCTTTTGTTGTTGCATGCTTGTATTTCAGTTGTTGCATGCATGTATCTCCTCTGCTGCATGCTCTATGCTTCATGATGTGTGGCTCGTTTGCTTTGTGCAAGTATCCTCTACCTAGATCTATCTTCAGATGTCCCCTTCAATCCCATGGTTGCACTTCTTTTGCTGTTGTGGCTTGATTTTAATGGGATCAACTACTACAGGAATTCCTACAAGAGCTCCTTTAGCTGCTTCTCCCTTTAAAATTTTAGTTGATTTTTGTGCCGAGAGCTGTGAGGATGATGCCAGAGATGTTGATGAAGATGGAGAGGTACTTGGTGGGATACAGGTGAATTTGAGGTGTTGCTCCCTTTATTTTTTGTTTTTTTTGTTTTTCTAAAAAACTGGTTTCTGTGTTTTTTCGACAGGAAGGGAAAAAAAATGATCATGATGAGGTGGTGCAGGTGTGGGATGGATGGAAAGGAGGGTGGATAGCTGTAAGAGGGTCTACATGCTCCTCATGAAACCTCCCAGCCCCTCAAACTACTTTTTGGAACCATTTCTGGCTCTCTGTGATTTCTACAAGAGCCTCCTATAGAACACACAGGGCCTCCTATAGAACACACAGTTTTCGGAAAAAAAACATAGTTGGGTGGAAGAAAGGTCAGAAATGATGGAGAAGAGTGTGGGGGAGATGAAATAGACTCTGTGGCATCTTCTCTTGCTCCCTGTGGTCCACCTGTAACCTGCAATGCACATTAAAAGTCAATTATTTTTTCCTTCTTTTCTTTGTTTTTCTTCTTCTTCTTTTTTTTTTTTTTGAAAGACAACTAGGGCGCCTCAAGGAGGTTTTCACCCTAATTTCCTGCCCTATGCATCTCCAAGGGAGGTTTTCACCCAGGGATCTTATTCTCTCTCTTTTTTTTTTCATCACTGGGCCACCTCAAAAGAGGTTTTCAACCCAATGATGGGACTGAAGTGCCTCATGGAGGTTTTCACTTGAGTCCTTATTATTATTATTATTATTTTCTTCTTCAGTGAGTGGGTGAAGTGGAGGCTAAGCCCTGCTCCACTACCATCACTGTCTTATTCAGATCTTCAATGAACTCTCGCTTGGAGAGGGGATTCTTGTAAATTTTCAACTTATGTCCATTGGCAAGCATGGGGATGGCTTCCTCATCAATGGTTTTGATCACAGCTGAACCATTTTCATTGCATTTTTCCACAATATAGGTTCCCAACCATCTTGTCCTTAGCTTGCCTTTGAAGTCTTTAAACCTTGAGTCATAGAGCAGTGCCCAATCTCCCTCTTGGAATTGCTTCTCCTTGATATTTTTGTCATGCCATATCTTCCTTTGAAGCTGAACTACCTCTGTGTGGAGAAGGGCATGCAATCTTTGTTCATCCAATCCATTGAGTTGGAGTAGTATTTCCCTCTATGCATGGCTAAGGCCTAGGTCCAACTGAGCTGGCATTCTTAGTGTATTGTATTCAAATTCTATTGACAACAAAGCCTTCTTCCCATAGACCAGTTCATAGGGTGTGAACCCTGTGGTGGTCTTCCATGTTATGTTGTAGGTCCAGGTGGCCTCAACTACTCTATCCACCCAATATTTTCTACTGCTGCTCACTACCTTGGTCAAAATTCCTTCCAAAGCTCTGTTAGTGACTTCCACCTGCCCATTGGCTTGTGGATGGTATGGGGTGGAAGTCCTGTGCTTGATTTTATGATGTGTGAGTAGGTCTTCAATCAACTTGGAAGTGAACTAACTGCCTTGCTTTGTGACCATTTCTCTTGGACACTGAACTTATAGAATATGTTTTCTCTCAAAAACTTAGCTACTTTTTCCTCTGTTGTTGCTTTGATTGCTTTTGTTTATGCCCATTTTGTCAGATAATCAGTGCACACAATGACGTATTGCTTATGTTTTGAAGGAGGGTTGATAGGACCGACAAAGTCCATGCCCCACTTCTCAAATGGCTCAAAGCTCACTTGAGGTTGCATGGGCATCTCATCCTTTGGAGTAGGTTTCCCCATCCTTTGACACCGATCACATTGGCTAGTATACCTCCTCACATCTTAATGAAGAGTTGGCCAATAGTAGCCTTCTTGCAATATTTGAAGGAAATCATCTTTGGTACAAAATGGCCTCCACAAGGCCCATCATGATAGGTCAGGATAATGTTAAAAACTTCCTCCTCCCTGAAACATCTTCTCAAGATCTGATATGGGCCAAGTTTGAAGAGATTGCCCCCAATCCAGGTGAAAAGGGGCACTTTTCCTCACGATCTTGCTCTCCTCCTTTGAGGACAGGTGTGGTGGGAACTGTGCTGAAACCAAGTAGTTTGCTATATCAAAAAACCATGGAGAGAGTACTAAGATAGCAAACAGGTTTTTATCTGGAATTTGATCATCCACCATTCCTTCTTCACCTGCAGGAAAATTTACTCTAGACAAAAAGTCAACAACAACATTTTCTTTACCAGGCTTATCAACAATGGTCAAATCAAACTACTGCAGTAAAAGAAACCATCTAATAATGTGAGCATTTACATCTGGTTTGTTTATTAAATATCTAATTGCAACATGATCAGTGTGTACAAAGGTTTGATAGCCTGTGATGTAATATCTGAATTTGTTTAAGGAATGCACTATAGCTAGGAGTTCCTTCTCTGTTACCATTAGTTTAACTCTGCCTTTGACAAATTTTTACTTATAAAGTATATGGCATAAGGTAACTTTTCATCAATCTGTCCTAAGGCTACTCCTATTGCTTTGTTCAAGGCATCTATGTGAAAGTGGAAAGGCAGGGCCTAGTTTGGGCCTCTCAAAATTGGGGCAGTCACAAGTTTTCTTGTTAAGGTATCTAGGGATTCTTGACATTTTTCAATCCATATGAACTCGACATATTTTCCTAAAAGACCAAACAATGGAAAGGCTAACTTACTAAAATCTTTAATGAATCTTCTGTAATATTCAGCTAAGCCTAGGAAACTTCAAACGTCTCTCACCTTTTGAGGAGGTGGGACCCTTTGGATGATGGCAATTTTGTTGGGGTCCACCTGTAATCCTTGCTAAGATATTGCATGACCTGGCACGGTCCCTTCAGTCATCAAAAATTCACATTTTTCCAGACTGAGGGATAGGTTTATTTCAATACACTTGTCCAAGACTTTTCCTAGGTTAGATAAAGCTTCCTAAAAGTTAGAACCATAAGGAGTAAAATCATCCATATATATTTCCACTGCATCATGAACCAAGTCAGAAAATATACTCAATACTACTCTCTAGAAAGTGGCTGGAGCAATACATAAACAAAAAGGAAGGACCTGATATGAAAAGGTACCCCAAAGACAAGTGAAAGTGGTCTTATCTTAGTCCTCCATGCTGATTTGAATCTGATTGTACCCGCTAAACCCATATAGGAAGGAGAAAAACTTTTTCCCCGCCAGACCATCTAACACTTGATCTATGAAAGGCAAAGGAAAATTTCCTTTTTAGTGGCTTTGTTCAGTTCCCAATAATCGACACAGATTCTCCACTTATCATTTTTCTTTGGCACTAGCACCAAAGGAGAGACCCATTCACTGTCAGAGATGGGGTAGATGAATCTTGCATCAAGTAATTTTTGGAATTTTTCCTTAGCAATTTCTTTAAGGGCTGGATTCATCCTCCTTTGAGGCCACCTGACTGGTTTGCAATCGTCCTTAATGTATATATGATGAGTACATACTAAAGGGTGCACTCCCTTCATCTCCTTATAACTCTAGGCGAAGGCATCTAAATGTTTTCTCAATAAGCTGCACAGCTCCTTCTCCTGGGAAGTGGATAGGGATGAATTGATTTTCAAGGTTCTTTCTGGGCCGAACTCTATATTCTTAACACGGAGAGAGGTCGGGTCAGCCACACAGAGATCAGTTAAGGGATTGTTTTGGGTTTCTTTCACTATATCTTCTAATGGAAAGGTATTTGGGGGTGGATTCTGAATTAAATTTTCAATGATATCATCCTCATTTTGTGGTTTCCCCCCCATGATAGTTTCTAATGCACAAAGTGGTGCAGAATAGACTTCATCCTCATCCTCCTCCTCCAACCAGAGAGGTAGATCATGTTCTAGCAAGGGTTGAGTAGGAGGGTATAGGATTAACTACTTGGACATATGCTCATTCTTGATGGTCATGTTCCCAGCTCGACAAATGATGTAGGCATTGGAAGTAGCCAACCAAGGTCTCCCCAGGATGAGAGGATACCCAGTGAGCTTTGCCTTTGGCTGGAAACTAGGAAATTAGTAGGGTACTCCCAAGAATCAATGGAGACCATCATATCTTCCACAATCCATTCAGGGATCACAGTGGAGTGGTCTGCTAGTTGCAGTACTGTCGTGGTCTTCCTCAAGGAGCCCTGGAGGTTAAGAGTGAGCATGGTGTCCTTTGTCATCACATTAATGGCATCTCCCATATCAATCAAGGTGTGTGGGATCATGGTGCCATTGATGTGGACATCAACTACTGGGCTTCCAGGGTCCAGATATTTCAGATAAATTACTTGCCCCAACATCAGGTCAGACAGTTGTCCTAAGACATTGATGGTTGGAGCATCTATCTTGTGCCTGCCTGGATTCCTAAAGCACTTCTCTTTGATCATCTTATTGTATATAAGCACATCCTTTATGGCCTATAGAAATGGTATCTTTACACATAACTATTTCAATTATCCCAGAAGTTCAGATTCTTCTAGGGTGGGCTGTGTTGTCCCGGCTAGTCTCTCAGGAAAGGGTGGAATTGCTTTAGGTTAACTTTCCTCTTTATCTTCCTCAACCTCCTTAGGGGGAGGTTGGCTATCTAGGAGAACCTTCCCAGATCATAGGTTAATCTCCTGAATCTCCACAGCATAAGTTGGGCATGATGGTTCCCCACTATATACTTGTTGAGCCTGTCTGTTGTTCGGGTTCAGGTTCAGTTAGGCAGGAATTTGGGGTTGCCTTGGTGGAGCAGGAGGCAATGGTTGTGGTTGAGAAGGTGGTGGAGGAAAAATAGTGGGAGGAGATTTGTACTAGGGCCTCCACCCCTGATGAGTTGCATTCCACTGATGTTGTGGCTGAGCATAGGATTGAAATGAATGAGCGGTTGGTTGGGCATGATACTAAGATTGATAGGACCAAGGAGGAGGTGTGGATCAGGAAGGATGAGTAGGAGGGCCCCAAGAACAGTAGTCTCGATATTTGTTATTAAAGGCCTGTTGCATTTGAGCCCAAGTTGTGATGCTATTTCCAGGTAACCCCATGAACCAGCACAACATTGCATCCTTGAGAGTAGAAGGAAATAGTTTCAAATTTTGCTCATCTTCTGCATAGTCATAGGTTTGACAGATGATAGCAAACTCACACAAGAAGGTGTCAGGATATTTTGTGGTCAAAATATGGAAGTGAGGTAGGCTGAGGGAATTATATTCTTCATTTTGGTGTCCCCATTGGTCTCCCGGATGGGAAAGGTACCCTCTACTCTTTCTCCATTCCCCCTAGCATTTCTGTTTTCAGCCATTGTCTCAAGAGGGATGTTTTCTTCTTCTTCTTCCCCTATAGGTTCTTCAAATATCTCTATTTTTTCACCTAAAGGTTCTTCTTGATCACTGCCACTGAAGAAGAGAGAAGGGTGGTTATGTGACATGGTGGGGGTGTTGGGCAAGATTTTTCCTGAATTATCTATGTTCCTTCAAGGCCCGAAAGGAAAAAAAAAATTGATTGGTTTTTGTCTTTTCATTGCTTGTACCTACAAAACTGAAATTGATTGAACAAACAAATTGTAAATAACTGAAATGAAATCGCTGAAATGAAATTGCAAAACTGAAAAGGAAAGCAAATGAAATGCAGAACTAAAAGCAAGGAAATGACTAATCTACTTTTGCTGAAATGAAGTTGCTGAAATGAAATTTGTAGAATTGAAAATGAAACCAAATGAAATGCAGAACTGAAAGCAAGGAAATGACGAATCTACTTTTGTTGAAATGAAAATTGCAGAATTGAAAATGAAAGGAAGGAAATGCAGAAACTGAAAGAAACAACTACTCTACTTTTGCTGAAATAAACTACTTAGCAGAATGTTACGATAGAGAAATAGAAGAAAGAAGTAATCACAAAATAATCTGATGCTTCCTTAGCAATGGTGCCAAAAAGTGGTGAGCAGCAATATTGCTACAACTCCTGGGATTCCTACTTTACTTTTATCAACCCGGTAGTTCGTAACAAACTTGGAAGCGACAGTGTTGTATGCACAAGTACTAATTCTTACTACAGGCTGTCACTTGGTCAGCTGACGCAAGATCACTAGGAGCTCAAGACAACTTCTATGGATTCCAAAAGAAGCTCTATATGTGATGAAAGAAAGGAAATCTTACTCTACAGAGGCTACTCTACTTGCAGAAAGGAAAAGAAGACTGAAATGTAAAGTAAACCTAGCAAACCCTACTTAACGAGCTAATCCTACTTTTGCAGAAAGAGAGATGAAAAACCATGAAATTAATGCCATTACCTACTCAGGAAGTAAACATCATCTACTAAATCTATTTCTAGAAGCAAATGAACAAAATACTTCTTTTTGGATTTTTATGTATTTTTATGTGAAATTGTCATGCATGTAATTTATTTGATTGTGAATGTGGCAGTTATTAGGTGGAAATGGAGGGCGACTTTGGGTTGCAGAGGTGTAGGATGGTGTGGATGGGTCCTAGGAGGTCTCAGATGGCCTTATGGAGGCTATTCCCACAATCAGACTTCAAAAAGAAGCCTACAGGAAAATCTACAGGAGGCTGTAGGGGATCTATATGAGGTCTACAAGAGGATGCCGAGAGCAGTTTTGGAGGTTTTGAAGGTAGGAAAGCGGGTGGAAAGGGTAGCTAAAGGCTAGGATGATGTGTTAAGGTGTCTAGGGTCCATCAAGAATGATTAGGAGAGAGAAATATGGTTGGAATTGTTCAAGGAAAGAGAGGAAAGTCTATGGAAAAGTACAGAAAACTAAGGTTGATTTGAGATGAACTTTGGGTGTCTTGTGGGGCATAGATCAAAGAGAGATTGTGATGGTTGATTGGATAACTTGTTGTGAGAAGAGATTTGCTGCAAGAAAACTAAAGATCAAACAATGATATTAAGCAGGCAAGGAAGCTAGATACATAAAAAAAACATAATTTTGCATAAAGCTAATCTAGATTATGAGCTATGGAAAGAAAAGCTGAAAAATGATATAATGAGAGAAAGCATGGAAGGAAAATTATTGCAAGATAGAAATGAGCACGGTGAAATAGATCTAAAGAAAAGCATTAACCTTCTAACAAACTACAACACTAGAAATCCTATGGAGAAGGCAAATATGTGTTTTTGTGGCAGCAAGAGGGTCTTGGTCTCAGTTCACGGTGCCAAAGGGAGGAAAGGAGGCCAACACTTTATTGATTGCCTTTTATATCTTCTTTCTATCACTATTCAACCTGCTATGGAAAACTCAAATGGAAACAACCTTCTAAATCACCAAAAACAACCTATTCTTAATGAAGAAAGAAATTTATTTAACAACAACTAATCTATAAACTGAAACAAAGCATATAAATACAAACAAGAGGAGATTGGCTGCTTGGATTGGGCCCTAACCCAAGAGCTTCAACCCTTTTAGGTAACTCAGTGCTAGCTCAAAAATGATCTCATCTTTATTATCAAAATAATAATAGGATTACATGAAATTGTCAACAAAAGTAAGCTCGAAGTTGAGCAGAGCAAAGTTGCAACAAAAATTCAAAAATTTGACTAACTTCCTAATGAGGCCCTAGGCCTCTCTACTTATACAACTGTAGCTCCCAACAACTTCCTTAAAATCAGGGAGGCTTGGCTTCTAAAACTTGAGATAAATAGAAGTTATCCTCCACTCGCTAGTGCATTGATGTGGTTGTTTGTGCTCCGAGCTGCATGAAGGAGAATTTGAAGTGAGGAGTCATAAATGAGGGGGATACCCTGCTATAAATCCTCTCCCTTGTCTACTTCGAATTATTGCTGCCAACTGTCCATTAAATGTTTGACTTTATCTCCCAAAATTCAACAAAAATATGCATTAAACACATATTAGACTCCATGGCATAATGACCAACCCAACTCACTCCATAAGCATAAATATAATAAAAAAACATGTAATAAGCTAAGAGAATGGTTGATTAAACTATGTTAGGAGGCAAAATGAGCCCATATAATTACCCATTTATGGGGCTCATCACCCTGCTATGCCACCTGGGACACCTTTGTGTTCCTTCAAGCGAGCGAGCCAAGATGATTTGGGAAGAACACTACAGTCAGGCTGCTGAGCATTTTGGGGTCGAGAAAATAGTGGTAGTATTGCAAAAGTATTTTTATAGGCCGAATATTCAACAGGATACCGGGAAGTATATCGAATCCTGCACTACCTTTGTCATTGCCAAACTAACCATTAATAATAAAGGCCTCTATACTATATTGCCTACCCCTATTTGAACTTGGGAATCCATCTCCATGGATTACATGTCAGGCCTTCCTTCTGCTAAGCATGGAAAGGACTGTATTTTTGTGGTTGTCGATAGATTCTCGAATATGGCCATTTTGGTGGCCTGCAAGAAGAATATCACAGTAGAAGCCACTACTAAACTCTTCTTTGAACGAGTGTAGGCACACTTTGGGATCCCACAGTCTATCATCTCAAATCGGTACAATAGGTTCCTTAGTAAATTTTGGTCCAGTCTCTGGTCGATATTAGACACCAAGCTCACTAAGTCCATAGCTCTCCATCCCCAAACTGATGGCCAAATAGAGGTCGTAAACATGATGATCGTACACATTTTGAACATGTACAACTCAAAGCATCCACGCGCATGGTATGAGAGCATTCCCTATGTCTAGCACAGCTATAAACCGGCCCTCCACAGCTCGACTGGCCACAACCCTTTTTTAGTGGGCTTGGGATTCCTGCCACTACGTCCCATTGATGTGGCCATACCATTTGCAGCTACTCAGGCAAATTTGGCTCATATCCAGTCAGAAGTAGATAAGTCAAACAACTTCATTGAGCACATCCAACATATACGCTAGTAGGTCCAAGACATTCTAGGGAAATAAAATGCCAAGTACAAGAAGCGACATGATCAACATCAGGTGTCACACAAGTTTTGGGTGGGCAACAAAGTTTGGTTGCATTTGCAGAAGGAATACCTTACTGAAGCCTATCATAAACTTATACCACTCCGATATGCTTATTACACCATTACCAAGGCTATGGGCGACAATGCATTTTAGCTCAGAATTCCCCCATTCCTTAGCCTGCACCCAGTGTTCCATGTGGACCACCTTCGACCATACTTCCCACCATTGCTAGACACATCAGACATTGCAGAATAACTCACACCTATAGAGTTAAATCCAGATTGCATGGAGCAAGCCACAACTGACCAGATCATGGACACATGGATCAAGAACACTCGCCAACAGAAGATCCAACTGTATCAAGTTGCCAAAGCAGGCCAAGTCGCTCACCATGGCAAGTGGCTCATGAGGGACCAAGTTTAGCAGAAGTTTCCTCATCTCATGGGGGAACTCAACGCAATGGGGACCATTGCTTCCTAAGGGGGGAGGAATGATCTAGGTGGATATTGGTGGCCACCCTCCAATTCCACTTGGACCCCCACCATTGTTTCTTTCAGTTTTTCAATTTCCTTAATTGTAGCACAATTTACTATTTTTAAGATTTTTTTCAGGTCCTAAACTTCTGAAGCCGTTTTGAGGCCCTAAACGACATTTTTTAGAAATCTACCTCCAGTGATTTTCTAACAAAAATCATATTTTTTTTCATAGTCCTCAGAGAGATCTTTCCAATGGGTTATCATGCACGTCAAACAGAGATAATATGACCAAGTTGTGAGCCCGAGAAGTTGGTTGTCTAACTCACCCCAACAGGGCCCATAAACTCTTGGTGCTACATCTCCTCGGGTTAGGGTTTTGGTTGTTTAGGTTTGCTCTTATTGTTCAATAATAAAAAGGTGCTTGAGCCTCATTGTAATGTAGTTCAGAGGCATGTAGCCACCACATTTCTTCTCAGAGAGAAGCTACCATCGTCCAAGCTAGTCTTATTTCCATTCTGTTTGTAAGCATATTTCAATATTTGATATTAATGAAATGAAGTGTTATTTCTACTACATCTTTTTATTTATGGTTATATCTATAATTTGTTGCATTCCCATTTAAATCTGGATCAGTGCTATCAGAGCAGTCTACTCTTTCTCTATTTTTCTTTGCATTTCCCCAACGAGGTCGGGATCTAAGGAGTTAGGGCTTGAACTAGTAGAACCTTTGCAAGACTAACCTCGCAAATGTTAATGGCCTCCCATTGCGGATGAAAAGTAAGATGAGGGGGCGGGAGGTCCTATCAAAATCTTGCTCAAGGAAGCCCTCGAGTAACAAAGGAACACAATGATGGAAAACTTTGCCAAGATGTTTCAGCGGATACCTAGGGACTACGCATCTTCTTCCGGCACCTACTCTGGAAGCGCCACACCCTCTAATGGAAAAGTTAACTTTGACATTCCCATATTTGAGGGTCAGATAGATGTAGACACTGTACATAAATGGTTAAATCTGCTAGAAGGACATTTTTCCATTCATGATTTTTCCAGCCGGGAAAATATCACCTTTTCACTTCTCAAAGCATCCCCCAACGTCAAGGATTGGTGAGAAACCTACTGTGAGCAGAAGGATGAAAGTATGAACTCACTGTTTTCAGCCGCACCCACTTCAAACTTGTTCTGGGATGCCATCAAGGAGTAGTACTACCCTGTCAGGAGCTATGAGGGTAAATACATAAAGTGCACAATGCTGTGACAGGGAAGGGACCAAGATGTGTTGGAGTTTACCAATGTTTTTCATACCCTTTGCATGAAGTTGGGTGTCAAGGATTCTGAGAAGAATTTGGTTCTCAAGTACCTCAGCTACCTGCATAGGTACATCCAGGAAGAGATGTAATTCCTGGACATCTCCTCGCTCGGCATGGCATACTAATATGCGGTCAAGATCGAGCAAAAGTTTAAACAGAAGAAGTAAGACTTTGGATCTACAAATCTGAAGCAAGGGAAAGGTGCCCCCAAACTGCAAAATAAAGGACAAATCCAAGGCAGGGCAGCCCAGGAAAACCCACGAAAGCCGCAAGAAAAGAACAACACCACGAAGCCAAAGAAGGACACGGAAAAGTGGTGTGAGTTCCATAAGAGCTCCACTCACAACACAAGTGAGTGTCAGGCCAAGCAGTCACTGGTGGCCGAGATAATGGCTTTGGAATCATACGCATTATACGACCCTGAGTCAGAACATGACAAGGGGAATGATGAAGGGAAGCAGATTATCGATGCGGAGCCTAATGCCACCATTGCCACCATGAATATCTAGAAGGAGGAACCCGAAGATCCAGAGGAGGAGGAGCGCCTCTTCCACTCCCAAATGTGAGTAAAGGGTTCCCCGCTACAGTTCATTATAGACAACGGGAGCCAAAAGAATCTCATCTTGGTAGAGGTCGTGAAGTGACTAGGCTTATTGGCCACAGCACATCCACAACCATACACCATCAGGTGGTTTCACCAAGGATGGCATCTTCGCGTGACAGTAGTGCTGCCTTCAATACAACATCAAGCCCTTCACGGATGAGGTATTATGTGACGTTGCTCCCCTTGATGTTTGTGATGTATTATTAGGCCAACCATACTTATGGACGCGACATCTTGTGTATGAGCCAAGGCCTTGTGCTATTATTATTACTTTGGTTACAACAAAACAATGCAGTAAGCTCATTTCCAAAACTGGGAAATTTGTTTTCCTGATGATGTGCCCTCAGGGAAAGAAGAAGGTGGTGGCCATGACCTCTAGACAGGGCCCCTCCACACAGCAACAACATATGGAAAAGGTCATGGAGGAGTACGACGACATCTTCACCTCCCCCACAGGGATGCCACTACACTGTCAGGTCAAGCACTCCATGGATCTGACCCTAGGTGCGTCGCTTCCCAATGGACCAATCTAGCGGCACTCCATTCTAGAGAATGAAAAAATCAAGAGGCAAATTCAGGAGCTTCTACAGAAAGGTCAAATTCGTCCGAGTTCATCACCCTATGGGAGCCCGATCATGTTGGTACAGAAGAAGGATGGGACTTGGAGACTCTATATTGACTACTGGGCACTGAACACGATCACTGTCTGGAATAGGTACCTGATCCCAAGGATGGATGACCTTCTGGACCAACTAAAGGGGGCAAAATATTTTAGCAAGATTGACTTGAAGTCTGGTTATCACCAAGTGCCAACCCAACCCTCTATTGTTTGGAAGACTGCCTTCAAAGCCAAGGAGGGCCTTTTCAAATGGTTGGTTATGCCTTTTGGGTTGAAGAATTCTCTTGCAACCTTCATGAGGCTGATGAATAACATCTTGTGGCCCTTCACCAACTCATTTTTAGTGGTGTACTTGGATGACATCCTGATCTTTAGCCAGATTTTGGAAGAGCACCTCCACCACATCCAACAAGTTCTCCAAACACTACGGCAATTCAAGCTGTGTGCTAATTTGGAGAAATGCACTTTTGGCATGACCCAAGTTCAGTATCTGGGATACATTATTGATGAACGAGGAGTGCATATGGATCCAGCCAAGATCCAAGTCATTTGGGATTAGCTAGCCCCAACCACTCTGATAGAGCTCTGTAGCTTTCTAGGTCTTTCCAATTTCTACCGCAGGTTCGTGTTGGGATTCTCTCATATCAATTGGCCCTTGAGTCAAGTCACCAAGGGAGGTGCGAAAGAAAATTATTTTGGTACGAATCTCAACAGAAGGCATTCAAATATTTGAAATATCACCTCTACTCTGCACTAGTGCTCACTTTACTAGACTTACAACAACCATTTGAGATAGAGATGAATGCCTCTAACTATGTTATTAGCGCATTCCTTACTCAACAGGGGCATATAGTGGCATACCACAGTGAGACACTTTCAAACACAGTCTAAAATTATCACACTTATGACAAAGATATGTATCCAATTGTGCAGGCTTGCCAACAATGGAAGCATTACATTTTGGGGAAGGAAATGATCATCCACACAGAAAATCGACCCATGCAGTTCATACAGACGCAAGGGAAGTTGCAGAATGGTCACCATTGAAAGTGGTCCACATACCTACAACATTTCCATTTGAATACCAAGTATAAGAAGGGTAGCACCAATAATGTTGAATACTTCCTCAACCGACGATCGATCATGGCGTTAACCACCGTGATCAACTCTTGTGGGCACGAGACTTCTGATTGTCCACTTCTCTACAAAAGCGACATAGTAGACGCCACTGCTAAACTCTTCTTTGAACGAGTATGGGTACACTTTGGGATACCACAATCCATCATCTCATATCAGGACAACAGGTTCTTCATTACGTTTTGGTCCAATCTCTGGTCGATGTTGGACACCAAGCTCTCTAAGTCCACAGCTTTCCATGCCCAAACTAATGGCCAAACAAAGTGATGAGCCCCAAAAATGGGTAACTTATTGGGCTCATTTTGCCTATTATTCTCCATTTATCCACCATTATTCATAGTTTATGTATGCTTTTGAAGTATTTTTATGTTAATTGAATGAATGAGAATAGTCACTTGACCATGAAGGCTAATACGTGTTTGTTGCAGATTTTTGGACAACTTTTGGACTAAGGTCAAGCATTTATGGACCATTTGACAGCCAAATACGAGGGGACAAGGTTGAGGATTCGTAGCAAGGGTGTCTCCGGCACTAAATGACCCCTTCCTTGAGTTCTCCACCATCAGCTCAGAGTTCAACAGCCCAACAAAGTTGATTTCCAAAGGCAGCCGAGCAGCTTTTATGAAGTGGTTGAGTACTGCAGTTTTGAGCAGCCAAGCCCCTTGAACTAAGGAGGACTGCTAGAGGTCCTCGTAGTGCATGAGTAGGAAGGCTTCCAGCCTTTGTAGGTTACTTGTTGAAAATTTGTATTTCGCACTATAGTGTTGCTTTGTTTCTGAGCCCATTTTGGAGCTTCTGCTGTAACACATTTTGGACATGGTTGTTTTCTGAGTAATGGAAACCAGTTTTATGTTGCATCATTTCTGAGCTTATTTTAGGAGCCTGTAGCTCTTGGGGTTGGGCCCAACCCAAGTTCCAGGTCTTCCTTTATGTACTGTTATATGTGTTATTTTTACTGTCTTCATAAAATAGTTTCTGCTGGTAGATTAAAATCTTGCTTGTTATCTAGGTCAGTTTTGATGATTGAAAAAGCTTTTCATGGTTCAGATTGATTTGATAGGTTGACAGCAGAAAATATCTTTGAAAAATGCCGTCAAGCAACCTTGGGTCTCACCTCTCCCTCCTCGGGACTATGAGCTGAGACCACAGTGTCCTTGTTGCCCCAAAAAACACTATGTTTGCTTCTTCATGCAATTTCTAGTGTTAGTTTCTTAGTTGCTAAAGTTGATACCAGGTCTGATTACATGTTTAGATCCATTCTTGCTTGGTTTTCATAAGTTATTTCACATGATTTTCTACTAAGGGATTTTTGTTCATCATGGTTGCTAGTTCCTAGGTCAAATTAGGTTAGAATAACTAGATACTTGGTTTGCATGATCTTTGTTTGGTCATTTTCAAGAAGTAGTGTGTAGAACACCTAAGAAACCTCCCTGCTTACCCTTCCTCCATCAGCATAACCTGTTCCATCCCCTAACTCTGATTTTTGCCTTTCATTTGCCACACTTTCTCACTTTGACCTAATTTCCATATTTTTTTCCAACATTGCTCTACCCCTCCTTGAACAAGTCTAGCCATCCTCATCACTTCTCAACTTCATTTGCCAAGTTTTGAACCTCTTCACACCCTCATCCAACCTCCATTTCCACTTCTCCACCTTTCTTCCACCATCAACCATCCAAAATCTCTTTTCGGAACATCCTGTAGAACCCCTGCAGACTTCCTGTAGAAGATCACGAGAGTGGTTTTTCGAGATTCGATCACTGTGAAACTCTCTGGAAGGGTGTTAGGGACCCCTTAGGCCCTCTTCTCACCTTCCCAACCTCCTTCAAGTGCCCTCACCATTTCCTTCCATCAATCAACCTCTGCACAGTCAAAATAGTTAAGCACATGCATAATAATTCTATAAGATTACTCAAAAATACAAAAAGACATTCCTTTTTAGATTTCACTACAAGAGTAGCTTATTCACATGCATTCTACAGTTCTAGAAGTCAATGGCATCCATTTCTGCTGCTTTCATCTCTTTCCTTGTACCGGTAGGGTTAGTCTGTAAAGCTAGGGTTTGCCAGGGTTTGCATTCCTTTTCCACTTTCAGCTTCTTTTTGAAAGTAGACTAGCTTCCTTTGAGTTAGCTTTCATCCATAACCATAAAAGCTTCTTCTAGCTCATAGAAGTTGGCTTAAGCTCCTAGCAGACTTGTGACAGCTGATCCAATGATAGCTGCGGCAAGAGCTAGTACTTGTGCATATATCATCGTCACTTCCAAGTTTGTTACGAACTACCGGGTTGATAAAAGTAAAGAAGGGAGTACCAGGAGTTGCAGCATTATTGCTGCAATACTGGAGCCCACCATATTTTTTGCGCCATTGCCAAGGAAGCGTCAGAGTATTGGTGATTGCCACTTTTCTTTAGTTTTCTACTACAACCTTCTGCTAAGTAGTTTATTTCAACAAGAGTAGAGTAGATTGTTTCATTTCCATTTTGCAATTTCATTTCAGCAAGCGTAGATTAGATATTTCCCACTTTCATAGACTAGTATTTCAATTCTACAATGTCAATTCTGCAAGCGTAGATTAGCATTTCAATTCCGAAATTTCAATTCTGCAAGCGTAGCCTAGCATTTCATTCCTCCAACTTCATTTCAGCAAAATAGATTAGTCATTTCCTGCTTTCCTTTCAATTTCGCATTTTCATTTCAGCAAGAAAGATTTTAGTTAGTTGCAGTTAAATCTATTTCAGTTTTGCAGGTACAATCAGAAAAAAATGCCAAAACTCCACCAAAAATATTCCATTTCATGCCTCGTAGGAACAGAGACAATACAGGGAAATTCTTACCCAACACCCCCACCACATCACTAAGTCACCCTTCTCTCTTCTTCGGTGATAGTGATCCAGAAGAACCTATAGGTGAACCTACAGAGATATACGAAGATCCTATAACAGAAGAAGAGCAAGAAAACATTCCTCTTGAGACCATGTCTGAAAACAGAAACGGTAGAGAAGATGAGGAGAGAATAGAAGGTGCCTTTCCCATCTGAGAGACCAACGGGGACATGAAAATGAAAAACATAAGTCCCTCAGCCTTACCTCATTTCCGTGGATTTACCATTGAAGACCCTGATACCTTCTTGTTTGAGTTTGTTATCCTTTGTCAAACTTATGACTATGCAGAAGACGAGCAAATTTTGAAACTCTTTCCCTCTACCCTCAAGGATGCAGCATTATGCCGGTTCATGGGGTTACCTAGAAATAGTATCACAACTTGGGCTCAAATGCAGCAAGCCTTTAACAAAAAATACCGAGACTAATGTAGGTCAAAGGAAACAAAGGGAGAGATCTTTCGGATGACCATGGGAAGTGATGAGTCTTTAGAAGACTATGAAGAAAGGTTCCAACTTAGTTATAAAAGGGCCAGGTGCACACTGGACCCCGAATCTCTGAAGCTGGTCCTGCTCCAAGGAGTCCCTGATGACCTTCTAGATACCCTCCATCTGCTAGCTGGAGGAGGCATCTACCAACTACCTTATGAGGACATAAAGACTGTGTTTAGAAACCACTCTAGGGCAGCCCGGAAAATAGGTAGGGGGAATCCACTTTCAGCTAGTGGCACCTTCTCCAAGCATGAGTTTGCAAATCAGATGGAAGACCTCAAAAGTGAGATGAGACATACCATTTCCATGCAACTGGATACCTTCTAAATCCAACAAAAGAAAGAGGAAGCTGAGAAGGCTTTGGCCATATTTTTTCCCAGATGTACAAGGAAGCATCCTAAGAATGAGTGTCCATTGCACTCAGTGGAGGTATGTTTCGTTTGTGAGGAAGACCACCCCACAAACCAGTGCCCAACCTTACCCGGACTTAAAGCCATGTACCAAGGGGCTGAAGGGGCCACTGAGCCACTCTACTTCCTTTAACGAAAGGAGGCCGCATGGATCTAGACCTTACAGCAGGGGATGCAAGGAACATCCCAAAATTATTAAAACCCCAACCAATCCACTCACATACCTTCTTGGGGCCCCCCTTCTCATCCTTCCTAGTCTGCACCTCCTCCTTGGTCTTATCCATCTCAATACCATACTCAACCTGCTGCTCATTCATTTTACTATCATGTTTAGCCAAAACCTCAGTGGAATGCACCTCAACCGGGGTGGAGGCCCCAACACAACTCTCCTCCTGCTATTTTGCCTCCACCCCCTACTCAACCACAACCATTACCTCCTGCTCCTCCAAGACAACCCCAGATGCCTGCCCAACCAAACCTGAACCCCAACAGTAGACAAGCTCGGCAGGTATACACTGGAGAGGTGACATGCTCTACCTATGCTGTGGAGATATAGGAGATCAAGCTACAATCTGGAAAATTCCTTCTAGTTCGCCAAACTCCTCCCCTGGAGGATGAGGAAGGGAAACAGGAAAGTGAACCCAAAGCCATTCCACCCTTTCCTGAGAGACTAATAGTAGCCACGCAACCAAACCCAGAGGAGACTAAACTTATGGGAGAACTTAAACAATTGTGTGTGAAAATCCCACTTCTCCAAGCCATAAAAGATGTACCTATCTACAACAAATTGATAAAGGAGAAGTGTTTCAGGCACCCAGGTAGGTGCAAGAGAGATGCCCCAAATATTAATGTCATAGGACAACTATCCGATCTGATGTTGGGGCAAATAATCTGTCCAAAATATTTGGATCCTGGGAGTCTTGTAGTAGATGTCCACATCAATGGCACCATAATCCCCCACACCCTGATCGATCTAGGGGTTGTCATCAATGTGATGACCAGGGAGACTATGCTCAAACTCAACCTCTAAAGTTCCTTAAGAAATACCTCGACATTACTACAGTTAGCAAACCGCTCCATCGTGACTCCCGAAGGGATTGTGGAGGATGTCCTGGTCTCTGTTGATTATTGGGAGTACCTTGCAGACTTTTTGGTCCTTCAGCCAAAGGAAAAAATCACTGGATACCCCCTCATTTTGGGAAGGCCTTGGTTAGCTACTGCGGATGCTTACATCAGTTGTCGAGATGGTAGCATGACCATCAAGAATGGGCGTATGTCCAAATAGCTAGTCATATACCCTCCTGCCCAACCTCTGCTAGAACATGACTTACCTCTCTGGTTGGAGGAGGAAGATGAGGATGAAGTCTACTTTGCACCAGTGTGCACAATGGAAGCCACTAGGGAGGTCCTCAAACCGAAGATGGCCTAATTGAGAATTTGATTCAAAATCCACCTCCCGATGTGCTGCCATTAGAGAAGTTGGTGGAAAGTACCCAAGCCCACACTTTAGTGGACCTCTGTGTGGCTGATCCGACCTCTCCCAGAGTTAAGAATGTGGAATTTGGCTCTGAAAGAACCTTTAAGATTAGCTCATCCTTATCTCCCTCTCAAGAGAAGGAACTGTGTAGCTTATTGAACCGCCATTTGGAGGCTTTCGCTTGGAGCTATATGGAAATGAATGGAGTCCATCCGTCAGTCTGTACCCATCACATTTAAATTAAAGAGGATTGTAAACCAGTCAGGCAGCCTCAGAGGGTAATGAATCCAGCCCTTAAGGACATTGTTAAAGAAGAATTGCAAAATTTGTTGGATGCAGGATAAATCTACCCCATCTCAGACAGTGAATGGGTTTCTCTTCTGGTGCTTGTGCCCAAGAAAAATGGGAAGTGGAGAATATGTGTATATTATTGAGAACTTAACAAAGCCACCAAGAAGGACCATTTCTGTTTTCCTTTCATAGATCAAGTGCTAGATGGGCTGGCAAGGAAGAAGTTCTTTTCTTTCCTAGATGGGTTCAGCTGGTATAATAAGATACAAATCAGCTCGGAAGACCAAGATAAGACCACCTTCACTTGTCCATGGGGTACCTTTGCCTACCGAGTCCTTCCCTTTGGGCTATGCAACACTCCTACCACTTTCCGGAGAGCAGTACTGAGCATATTTGCTGAGCTAGTTCATGATTCGGTAGAAATCTATATGGATGACTTTACCCCTTATGGGTCCAACTTCCAAGAAGCATTGACTAACCTGGGAAAAGTTTTAACCAAGTGTATTGAGATGAACCTGTCCCTCAGTCCTGAAAAATGTGAATTCCTGATGACTGAAGGGACTGTGCTAGGACATACAATCTCTCAGCAAGGATTACAGGTGGATCCTAACAAAATTGCTATCATCCAAAAGTTTCCACCTCCTAAGAAGGTAACATATGTCCAGAGTTTTATAGGCTTAGTAGGATACTATATGTTAGCGCTCGAATCTGCCTCAGGCTAAAGAAGGAAAAACTTGAGGCAACATCAAACCAAGCTCAACCTCGTAGCTAGCCCTACGAGGACAGGAGAGGGCTCTCTCCAGTTAATCTCGATAAAATGAGCAATAGGGTGCGAGATGACTTAAAATGGGAACTAATTTTAGGCTAGTAAATAGATAAGAGAGGGTATTTTGATAAATGACTGGGTTTTCTGGGTAGCGTGGGATTAATAACAGCATGAGCAGAGAGATTAAATCTGAGACACAGATTATCTAAGGAGGCAAGACAGGCAATAAATTTAGCATTCAATTTTGAAATGATATGGAATGAAAATACTGCTAAGAGGTTGACAAGGGGAATAGATGAATCCTTATCAAACAAAAGAAAACACAGAACATGAATACCTTCCCAAGGCAGAGCAGTAAACTGGATTATGCCCTTCTCACTTAAAAGTATTCATTTAGAAATGATTATGAAATGAAATGTGAAACATAACAAGCTACATATGAAACAAAAGAAAAGACAAATGCTAAATTCACACCACAAGAATCTTGGGAGTCAGAGCTGCATCTTTTCATTAAATCCCTGTCAAAAATTGTATAGTGAAGTTTTCCTTCACACCTCTCCCACTGTTTTCCAGAACTCTCCCTTTACAAATGATCTTTCATACAATAAATAATCTCTACCATTAGGAAATGGATCGACCCAAAGTGGGGATTGTTTAATCATTATTGACAGAAATGAACAACCAACAATCAGTAACTGAAGCAACGTTACATTTTGATTTCTCCAATGACCAATTAAAATGAAAAAATTGTAGCGTGGGTTCCATGAAATCGTGGCTAAAGACAGAATAGACCATCTGTTTCTATTCCTATGTTATGACAGATTTCCTTGTTTTAAATGTAGGCGATTCGGTCTTTGACTGTTTCATCTTCACTTTCCCATTACTTTGTTTTGATAGTTGGGTGCCTTGTGATTAGATAAAGAGACACCGTACCATGCTCATAAACACCTTAAAATCTGGTACCCTCTTTCCCATGTAAACATCCTTATTAAAGTAATCAAAACGTTACTTTTTAGTTGGAAAAATTATTATGCATCAATCTAGAAGATCTAGCTCTAAAAAAAAATGATGACGCTATCATAGAGCTTCTCCTTGCCATTGATGGAAAAGATGAAGTCCAAATGGGAAAATTTGGGTTTGAAAACATATTTGTATCCCGCTCTCAACTCACACTTCGGTTTTTCCATGTCTCGTAGGTCTGCAAGAGCGTCTGCACCTCCAGAAGTGAGGAACAAGTTTTGGGTGGGCACTCTGGACAGATCATATGCCGGAGGATACATGGAATTATACCTCTGATTGTTCTCTGCAGCTCCATAATCATATTTCCGAAACTTGTTTGCTCTATACAATTGAGCTAAATGAATTAAGTTCTTAGCTGAGGTATCCTCTGAAGTCTCATACATCCCACTTCTAGAAATGTTAAGGCAACAGTTTATTCCGCATAGATTCTGAAGTCTTCAAGTAGATTTAGAACGTTTCCAGCAACTGCTATCGGCGAAAACATATGAGAGTCATAAGCAACTGGAGCCAATAATGCCACTTTGTCCACAATATCCACTAAAAGCCCTTCACTTAAAGCAGCCAGGGTGCATTGAGCTCCCTGAGAGTGGCCGATGAGATGAACTTTTCGGTTTGTAATGTTGTGCACAGGTACATCATGCCGGGAAGGTCAAAGGCTGCCAATTCATCCGAGCTCCAATCCCAGTATGCCTTATCTAATTCTGTCAAGTATTCATGGCCATAGCTGTAACTCGTGGTGCGAGCATTCCCAATCCAAACATCATAACCTGCATCTGCCAGAACAAACGCAGGGGACACATCGGCTTGATCAGGGGGATTCACCACCCATGAGATTCCACCAGTTAAAACGCTGTGGTTAAAGAAAATGGGACTCTTTCGATTGGATTTAGATGGGAATGCCCGAGAATAGATCCTATGAACTCCCAACCGAAAGCCATCTACAATTGTAGTCTTGTATTTCTGGCAACCATAATAAGGTTGCATGAGTGTGGCGCAGAAACAGCCTGGCTCCTACGCTCCCCTGACAAAGAGGGTATTTGAATTGAAACCAATACAAAAAAATAAACCAAATATCATTTTCCACGTTTCCATGAATGCCCATCCACTAGAAGAACAGTGAAAGGCTGTACTTCTCACAAATGCTCTCATATATGTCGATTTGAGGGGTTTCAAAGGTGACTTGATGCAATTTGGAACAAGTTTCGAGCCTTTGTGGGTGTGCGCCATGCCCTGGGTGTGCGTCACGCCCGTTGAACAAATAAACTGAGGGTTGGCTCTGTGTGTGCCACGCCTTGGGGTGCGCCGCGCCCTGGGTGTGCGTCGCACCCTGGGTGTGCGCCGCGCCCTTGAGTATATGTGCCGCGCTACTTGAAAACACCCAGTCTACCCTTCTAAAACACATTTCCATCCCTCGAGAATTCAACTCAGCTTTTCTTTTTGGCGTTTTGACAATTTCTTGCTTGATAATTGTGAGAAGTGCCCGAGGTCTACAAACATTTCCTCTGAACCAGTGATGCACAATAGAATGCCTCCCAAGGACATCCAACTTCCTTGTTGTGCCTTTTTTTCAAAAATTTGTACATGTAAAATAGAGAGAGTGCCCGATGTACATGTGGATTCCAGAAAATAATATTATAGAGGCCAATCGCTCTAATGCATAGTATCCAAGTCAAAACCGTTGGTGCTAACATGAATCCCACCCAATGTGTGCCATGGTGTTGTAGTGCAAATAGGCCTATTATTGTAATATAAATTGAGCACTTTAACTGATTTTGACTGGCGAGCAACATGAACAATCATCGTGACACTTTGGATAGTGTGGCTACCTATGCATTTGACAATGTTTTAGTTGTCAGTGAACTTGGTCTCAGATTTCAGATTGTCCAACTTCATTCTTGTATAAGGCACTTCTGGACAGCTACAAGCCACACATGGTTCACTTTCAAGATAATAACCATCAAACTCTACCAAACTGTTGAGCGTGTTGTATATTCGACAATTAGGATGATTTGCCAAGAGTTCATTTTTTGAATGGAGCGTATCATAAAACAAATTTGACAACTTCTCTACCAAACTGCTGAGTGTGTTGTATATTCGAAAATTAGGATGATTTGCCAAGAGTTCATTTTTTGAATGGAGCGTATCATAAAACAAATTTGACAATTTCTTCTTCAAAACAGAGTTTTGAAGAAGAAATATCTTTGAGCATTAATGATGATGAAACTCTTGAAATAAGAAACTTATTGAACCTCCCTCTAGCCTGCAAGCGTTATTTCACACTTCTGGAGACAAAACCCTGGACTCAAGAATTAAAATGACTCTTTTTCACCAAAATGGAATTTGATGACTGCAAATGACGAGAAATGAACCTCGGTGAATTTGATTCTGACAGAGGACTAACAAGACTAAGTCTAACATTGGCTCCAATTGGGATGGCAGCTGCCGCTCCGTGGAGGTACCAAGAACATTAGATCTCTGGGAGAGCTAGACAGTGCCTTCGTCCATTGGGCTATGGAGTCCATTATTCCGACAAACCAACATGACTCAATTTATTGACTAAACCTTGAATCAAACTGACTCAATGCAAACTGACATGACTAAAAAAACTTGACTCTAACAAACTAACTCAAAATACTAATAACTGAACTTAAAACTTAAAGCTTGGTGGTAGTACATGACCACCTACATTTCTTGCAAGATAATATACCATCAAACTATATCAAAATGCCAATGTAACCAATCAAGCAGATGCCTTCTTGATTGATTCCCCTGATCAGATCTGCTGGTCAACAATACAAACTGATCACTGGGCATCCAAAAACATAGTTGACCATGATCTCCTTCATCACTGAACACTGCAATAAACACTTCCACAACTGACTGCAACAGATTGGCCATTGGATCATGAAAAGCATGAAGATTTCCCTCCTGGTGAGGACACAAGATGTCTTTCTCCTTTGATTCTGATCTTTCTTCACACTGTACTTCAATAAGAGTATGTTCCTGGTCCTCAAAAAATTCTGAACAAGTGGATGAGCAGATTTCCTCTTAAAAGAACATTTCAAAACATGAAACATAGGAAGAAGAATCTGAAATGGTGTCCTGAATGATCTGATCTTCGGTAGTATGAATATATTGTAGGTCATCTTCATATGATATGACAACCAGATTGTCTTTGCATTCATCAATCATGATAAAAGAAACTTAAAATGATTCTTGAAACCCACCACTAACATCTCTATCATCTACCTTAAATTCATCTAGAGGAACTTTTTTACTTGCTTGAGCAACGATCTCATCTTGCTGTTCATGAGCTGACTGGATTACCTCTTCATGAAGACTGTGTTCTGCTGACATGAGAACATTCGGATCCAAAACTCTGTCTTCTTCATCCCAGATGATTTCAGCAGCAGAGTTCTCTTTCATGGGAATTAGTACAAGGTTTTCTTGGTCATCACAATCTGAATCTAAATCTGAAATAGGTGACTTGACATTATCACATTCTGGAATTAGAACTGGACTTCCTTGCATGTTGTCTTCTTCTATGGACAAATTTGAACCGACACTTTTTCTTTCATCACCTTCAGCCATATGGAACTCTTCAACCTGCTGATCTATTTCATGTAATTCATGTTGACTGTCAAGATGCAAAATTCTTTCATCTTCCATCGTACTACAATCTTGATCATGCTGCAAACTTTCATGATCGTCTTTACGCTGCTGAAAGGGATTTTCATACAGGGCTTCCATGATCTCATCATCCATGAAATTATCATCTTCATAATATTTTTCAAGGCTTTCAATAAAAGTAGAAGCATGTTTGCAACAGTCATGAACTAGATTTAATGATGGATAAGATTCTTGATATCTTTCAATGAACAGGGCATGAAAATCCTCTAAACAGTAAATACAAGCAGGCGGAAAAATTTCATACCAAGATTGGGCTTCACCTTCCAGAGTGGCCATGAATATCTTCATCAAGCAATCTTCTATAAAATCAACCTTCAACTTGCGAATATGCATGTGAAATCGAACTAGATGTAAAGCAGCGTCCTTCTTACCATCATCTTTAAACGTAGGCAAATTCCTTGACCAATCTACCTTTGGAATTTTATTCGGAAAAACTGGGATGTGATCTCAGCTCATAGGAGCATATCTTCTTGCAATCCGCTCCATTTAAAAAAAAAAATCTCAAAGCTACTCATCCCTCTACAGTGGAGTCACCATGAAGCTCCAGTTGCTGGATTCTTCAGTGAAAGGAGTCACCAGGTGAATGATTTCAGCCATCTTCTTATGTCTAATTGTTGTTCACCATCAGCAATTAGCTCTGAACTTGATAGATGTACTGGGGCAAGAAAATCTTCAAGAAAACCATTTTCGTCCCCAGTATGGTCGCCACTATGTTAGCGCTTGAATCTGCCTCAGGCTGAAGAAGGCAAAACTCGAGGCAACATCAAACCAAGCTCAGCCTCATAGCTAGCCCTACGAGGACAGGAGAGGACTCTCTCCAGTCAATCTCGATAAAATGAGCAATATGGTGCGAGATGACTTAAAATGGGAACTGATTTTAGGCTAGTAAATAGATAAGAGAGGGTATTTTGATAAATGACTAGGTTTTCTGGGCAGCATGGGATTAAGAACAGCATGAGCAGAGAGATTAAATCCAAGACACAGATTATCTCAGGAGGCAAGATAGGCAATAAATTTAGCATTCAACTGTGAAATGATATGGAATGAAAAGACTGCTAAGAGGTTGACAAGGGGAATAGACGAATCCTTATCAAAAAGAAGAAAACATAGAACATGAATACCTTCCCAAGGCAGAGCAGTAAACTAGATTCTTCCCTTCTCACTTAAAAGTATTCATTTAGAAATGATTATGAAATGAAATGTGAAATATAACAAGCTACATATGAAACAAAAGAAAAGACAAATGCTAAATTCACACCACAAGAATCTTAGGAGTCAGAGCTGCATCTTTTCATTAAATCACTGTCATAAACTGTACAGTGAAGTTTTCCTTCACATCTCTCCCACTGCTTTCCAGAACTCTCCCTTTACAAATGATCTTTCATACAATAAATAATCTCTGCCATTAGGAAATGGATCGACCCAAAGTGGGGATTGCTTAATCATTATTGACAGAAATGAACAGCCAACAATCAGTAATTGAGGCAGCGTTACATTTTGATTTCTCCTGTGACCAATTAAAATGAAAAAACTGCAGCATGGGTTCCACGAGATCGTGGCTGAAGATAGAATAGACCATCTTTTTCTATTCCTTTGTTATGACAGATGTCCTTGTTTTAAATGTAGGCGATTCGGTCTTTGATTGTTTCATCTTCACTTTTCTGTTACTTTGTTTTGATAGTTGGGTGCCTTGTGATTAGATAAAGAGGCACCGTACCATGCTCATCAACACGTTAAAATTTGGTACCCTCTTTCCCATGTAAACATCCTTATTAAAGTAATCAAAACGTTACTTTTTAGTTGGAAAAATTATTATGCATCAATCTAGAAGATCTAGCTCTAAAAAAAAACGATGACGCTATCATAGAGCTTCTCCTTGCCATTGATGGAAAAGATGAAGTCCGAATGGGAAAATTTGGGTTTGAAAACATATTTGTATCCCGCTCTCAACTCACACTTTGGTTTTTCCACATCTCGTAGGTCTGCAAGAGCGTCTGCACCTCCAGAAGCGAGGAACAAGTTTTGGGTGGGCACTCTGGACAGATCATATGCCAGAGGATACATGGAATTATACCTCTGATTTTTCTTTGCAGCTCCATAATCATATTTCCGAAACTTGTTTGCTCTATACAATTGAGCTAAATGAATTAAGTTCTTTAGCTGAGGTATCCTCTGAAGTCTCATACATCCCACTTCTAGAAATGTTAAGGCAGCAATTTATTCTGCATAGATTCTGAAGTCTTCAAGTAGATTTAGAACGTTTCCAGCAACTGCTATCAGCGAAAACATATGAGAAAATTCAGAGGATATCCACTAAAATCCCTTCACTTAAAGCAGCCAAGGTAGGGAAAATTTTAAGAACCCCCCCTAAATTTATAAATATAATAAATGGGCGAATCTCCATGGTATATAGGAAAAATAGAAGGCGATTTTATCAATAATATAATATGTATATATAATTGTTTGGCGAATCTCTCACCAGGCATGGCGAATATTTTACTCAATTATAAAATCTTGTAAGATCTTGGCGAGTCTTTCACTAAATAATAAAACTTTGTAAAGTCCTAGTGAATCTTAGCATAGGCTACATGTTGGTTTAATTCCCCCATTTAAATAGGCTACATTCCAGGTGAATACCATGGGTCAATACCATGTGCCCTTTTGGTGAATACCATGGGTCAATACCATGTGCCATTTTTATTTTTATTAATTCTAATATTAGCGTTAATAATGGTTTTTTGCATGGTATTAATAACAATCTAGTCCATGGTACTTGTCCGATAGTATTTTGGCCATAGGTTTCATCTAAATATAACCCATTTTTTGAGTGTTCGTAAATATAAGGTGACTTATGGAGTAAATATAAAAAAATGTTTTATTTGTTTACCATACCTCTCGTTTATTTATATTTTTATTAATGTACCATACCTCTTTTACAAATATGGTATTTGGCCCATAGGATTCAATTAAATAAAACCTCTTTCTTAAGCCTTCATAAATAGAACGAGGGTTATGGACTAAATATAAAAAGAGGTTTTATTTATTTACGATACGTCTAGTTTATTTATATTTTTATTTATTTACCATACCTTTTGAGTAAGTATAAAAAGACATTTTATTTATTTACCATACCTCCACTTTACTTATATTTTTATTTGTTTACACCCTTACATGTATATAAGGTGACTTATGGAGTAAACATAAAAAATGTTTTATTTATTTACCATACCTCTCATTTATTTATATTTTTATTAATTTACCATACCTCCTTTATAAATATGGTATTTGGCCCATAGGATTCACTTAAATAAAACCTATTCTTGAAAATGGGCGAATGGATTCACTTAAATAAAGCCTATTCTTGAAAATGGGCGAATGGAAGGTTGTAAGTCCTAATTTCAAGGGCTAAATTTACCTTTTTTACCCTCTCCCTTAAAATAAGGTGGGCTATTTGAGATGATTTGTAAAAATGTACTATGATACAAAATATTCGCCCACTAAAAATGTAAAACCCCTTAATTTCGCCAAAGGGAGAACATTCGCCCCTAAAATTATCCTTGAGCCAAGGTGCATTGAGCTCCCTGAGAGTGGCCGATGAGATGAACTTTTCGATTTGTAATGTTGTGCACAGGTACATCACGCCGAGAAGGTCAAACGCTGTCAATTCATCCGAGCTCCAATCCTAGTATGCCTTATCTAATTCTGTCAAGTATTCATGGCCATAGCTGTAACTCGTGGTGCGAGCATTCCCAATCCAAACATCATAACCTGCATCTGCCAGAACAAACGCAGGGGACACATCGGCTTGATCAGGGGGATTCACCACCCATGAGATTCCACCAGTTAAAACGTCGTGGTTAAAGAAAATGGGACTCTTTCGATTGGATTTAGATGGGAATGCCCGAGAATAGATCCTCTGAACTCCCAACCGAAAGCCATCTACAGTTGTAGTCTTGTATTCCTGGCAACCATATTTAGAATAATAAGGTTGCACGAGTGTGGCGCAGAAACGGCCTGGCTCCTATGCTCCCCTGACAAAGAGGGTATTTGAATTGAAACCAATACAGAAAAGTAAACCAAATATCATTTTCCATGCTTCCATGAATGCCCACCCACCAGAAGAACAGTGAAAGGCTGTACTTCTCACAGATGCTCTCATATCTGTCGATTTGAGGGGTTTCAAAGGCGACTTGATGCAATTTGGAACAAGTTTCGGGCCTTTGTGGGTGTGCGCCATGCGAAAAACCCAGTGTGCCGCGCCCTGGGTGTGCGTCGCGCCCGTTGAACAAATAAACTGAGGGTTGGCTCTGTGTGCGCCGCGCCCTGGGTGTGTGCCACGCCCCTGAGTATATGCGCCGCGCTGCTTGCAAACACCCAGTCTGCCCTTCTAAAACGCATTTCCATCCCTCCAGACTTCAACTCGGCTTTTCTTTTGGGCGTTTTGACAATTTCTTGCTTGATAATTGTGAGAAGTGCCCGAGGTCTGCAAACATTGCCTCTGAACCAGTGATGCACAATAGAATGCCTCCCAAGGACATCCAACTTCCTCGTTGTGCCTTTTTTTCAAAAATTTGTACATGTAATATAGAGAGAGTGCCCGATGTACATGTGGATTCCAGCAAATAATATTATAGAGGCCAATCACTCTGATGCATAGTAGCCAAGTCAAAACCGTTGGTGCTAACATGAATCCCACCCAATGTGTGCCATGGTGTTGTAGTGCAAATAGGCCTATTATTGTAATATAAATTGAGCACTTTAACTGATTTTGACCGGCGAGCAACATGAACAGTCATCGTGACACTCTGGATAGTGTGGCTACCTGTGCATTTGACAATGTTTCAGTTGTCAGTGAACTTGGTCTCAGATTTCAGATTGTCCAACTTCATTCTTGTATAAGGCACTTCTGGACAGCTACAAGCCACACATGGTTCACTTTCAAGATAATAACCATCAAACTCCACCAAACTGCTGAGCGTGTTGTATATTCGACAATTAGGATGATTTGCCAAGAGTTCATTTTGTGAATGGAGCGTATCATAAAACAAATTTGACAATTTCTTCTTCAAAACAAAGTTTTGAAGAAGAAATATCTTTGAGCATTAATGATGATGAAACTCTTGAAATAAAAAACTTATTGAACCTCCCTCTAGCTTGCAAGCATTATTTCACACTTCTGGAGACAAAACCCTAGACTCAAGAATTAAAATGACTCTTTTTGACCAAAATGGCATTTGATGACTGCAAATGACGAGAAATGAACCTTGGTGAATTTGATTCTGACAGAGGACTGACAAGACTGATTCTAACACTATAGGAGATTCATCAAGGATTTTAGTAAGCTAGCCTTGCCATTGTTTGGTCTTTTGGGGAAAGATGTTGAGTTTAAATGGACTGACAACTGCCAAGAGGCTCTAGATGAGTTAAAAGATAAATTGGTAACTGCCCCAATCCTGAGAGGTCCAAACTGGGCCCTACCTTTCCACATCCGCACTGATGCCTCGAACAAAGCCATAGGGGAAACTTTCGAAAAAATTGAAGAGAAGCTACCATATGCCATATACTTTGTCAGCAAAAACCTGTCCAAGGCAGAATTAAACTATACTATTACCGAGAAAGAGCTCCTAGCTATAGTCCATTTCGTAAATAAGTTCAGACACTACATCACTAGTTATCAAACGTTTGTACACACTGATCATGTTGCGATAAGGTATTTGATGAATAAACCTGAAGTGAATGCTCGTATCATTAGATGGTTACTTTTATTGCAGCAATTTGACTTAACCATTGTTGACAAGCCAGAAAAGGAAATTGTCATTGCTAATTTTCTGTCTAGATTAGATTTGCTTGTAGATGAAGAAGGGATGGTGGATTACCAAATGCTAGATGAACACCTGTTTTCTATTTCAGTACTCTCTCCATGGTTTGCTGATATAGCAAACTACTTGGTCTCAGCACAGTTCCCTCCATACCTATCCTCGAAAGAAAAGAGCAGAATTATGAGGAAAAGCGCCCCCTTTACTTGGATTGGGGCCAACTTGTTCAAACTTGGCCCAGATCAGATCCTGAGGCGTTGTGTTAAGGAGGAGGAAGTTTTTGACATTCTCCTCGCCTATCACAATGGACCCTGTGGAGGCCACTTTGCAGCAAAAATGGTTGCCTTCAAAATTCTACAGGCAGGCTACTATTGGCCCACTCTTCATCAAGATGTCAGAAGATACATCACCCAATGTGACCGATGTCAAAGGATGGGGAAACCGACTCCGAGGGATGAAATGCCCCTCCAACCTCAAGTGACTTTCAAGCCATTCGAGAAGTGGGGCATGGATTTTGTGGGTCCTATCAACCCTCCTTCAAAGCAAAAGTCTTACATCATTGTGTGCACAGACTACCTGACAAAGTGGGCAGAAACAAAGGCAATCAAGGCAGTGACAGAAGAAAAAGTGGCTAAGTTTTTAAGGGAAAATATCTTCTACAAATTTGGCTACCCAAGAGAATTAGTCATAGATCAAGGAAGTCAGTTCACCTCTAACCTGATTGAAGACCTGCTCACTCATCACAAGATCAAGCATAGAACTTCCACCCCTTATCATCCGCAAGCAAATGGGTAGGTGGAAGTCACTAATAGGGCTCTAGAAGAAATTTTGACTAAGGTGGTGAGCAACAACAGAAAGGATTGGGCAGATCGCTTGGTTGAGGCCACCTAGGCCTACAACACCACTTGGAAAACCACCACAGCTTTCACACCTTATGAGCTGGTCTACAGGAAGAAGGCTCTGCTATCCATAGAGTTCGAATACAACACATTAAGGTTGGCAGCTCAGCTGGACTTGGATCTCAGCCATGCGCAACAGGAAAGGTTACTACAGCTTAAAGGATTAGATGAACAGAGAATGCAAGCCCTCCTCCACTTAGAAGTAGTTCAACTCCAGAGAAAGATATGGCATGACCAGCACTTTAACGGAAAGCAATTTCAGCCAGGAGATTGGGCGCTATTATATGACTCAAGATACAAGGATTTCAAAGGGAAGTTGAGGACAAAGTGGCTGGGACCATATGCAGTGGAGAAATGCAACGACAATGGTTTAGTTCTTATCAGTACCATTGATGAAGAAGCCATCCTCATGCTTGTCAACGGGCACCGATTGAAAATCTATAGGAAGCCCCTTTCCAAGCAAGAGTTCATTGAAACTCTGGATAAGTCAGTGCTGGTAGTGGAGCAGGGCCTTGTCTCTACTCCACCCACACCTTGATCATAAAAAAAAAGGGAAAAAAAGAAAAGAAAAAAAGATCCTTGGGTGAAAATCTCTCAGAGGCACCTAGGGAAGATAGTGAGGGTGAAAACCTCCTGGAGGCACCCCTATTGTCTCACCTAAAAAAAAGAGAGAAAAAAGAAAAAAATGAAATAGGCCTAATTTCTGTTGAATAATTGCAGGTTGCAGGGAAGACATTGCAGGTTCGGGGGGGGGCGCAAAACAAGGACAGAGGTCAACACCAGACTGCAAACATCCCTCACACACACCTCCTCCATGACCACTCCCCTTTCCTAGGATTTGATCACATTCAGGCTAAGATTTCACCTTCTACAGGAAGTTCTATATCTTCTACAAGAAGATCTTGTAGAACCTCCAGACAGGAAAAAATTGATCATGGAAGGGAATCCGAAGGTTGGAATCTACCTGCTAAGCCTGCAACCACCCCTGTTTATGTCCATCGCCATACATCACCCTGTTTCATCTCTTCACACCTCTATTGCACCCATTCTGTTATTTATGCTTGCACTGTCACAAAATATATATATATATATATATATAATAAAACACCCCTGTTTTCCTCATACTGCCAGCAAGAACTTTGAGTGACAAACCTAGCAGTGGTGTTTCACTCTCCCTACCTATCAATCCCCATCTGGACTCCTCATCAGCTGAATCCATCGTCAGCAGTATAGCCCTGCTCGTTTAGCTTGCATCCCAGGAGGAGAAGAAACTACAGGAATCCTATAGCATCTGATCCCACTGGAAGACATACTCTGGAGACAAGGACAGCTGAAAAAAAAAACAAAGAAGACATGCAAAGAGCTCGTCTTGAATGCGAAAACATCATCAGCAGTCGAAACCCAGCAAGACCTGTGCATGCAGTAACAACAACCAATGGAATGGATTCTGAAGCATGTGCATGCAGCGTCAATGACTGAAGGATTTGGTTCCAAAACCCGTGCAGGAAGCAACAGCAAATGAGGAAATGGTTCCGAGACACAAAATCTACATAACGCGGCCGTGACCACGCAGGTAAGTGTCTAAACTCATTCGTCAATTACATAAACTATATTTTAAAGAGCTGCATGCCTATGGAAATGGTTGGATAGAATGGGATCGGTGGCCAGTCAACTAGCCACCCTCGGCCAGTTACATAGCCTCGTGGGATCCGAACAAGCTCAGTTACATTCAAATTTTCGACGAGACATGCAGCCAACATGTGTGGAGTGTCCACTCAGGGAGAAATCGTCGGGACTGGCAGTGGTGGCGGCGGTTAACGGCAGAGGGGAGGTGATGGCGGCCAGAGACACGCAGAGAAATTATGGCCATGACGTTGGATCAATGGTTCGGTCCGGGCACCTCATCCCCTTGCCATGAATTACGCTATAGTTAAAAGATTCTCGGCTGAAACTCACACCACCCTCTGTTCATTTTCACTTGCATCGTCCTTGATTGAAGTACGCGTCCTTCACTCCATGAACTGTTAACCAGTCGTCCACCACCAGTTTTCTACCTATTTTTGAGAATCTCCCACATATCGGGCTCGCTCAGAGGCACAGAGATATTCTACAGGAACCAGGGAGTCTTCTATAGGAAAGGGTTCTACACAAAAGCCTACACAGCCTTCTGGAGTAGAAAAGCCTAGGATTTCTCGTCATCGAATTTGGAGCTCCAACCGAGGTAGGCCGGAAAAAAAAACTCTTTTATGCATGGTATGATTTGAAAAGGTGGTGAATTGAACAATATCAGAGTGGGGAACCAAAGAAAAATCTTCCTATGGATTGGAAGTAAGACATTTTCCTGTGCGTTGCACTAGGTTTCTCAGTTGTTTCTGCGTCCAAATTCTCCTCCACGTTCCTAGTTTTTTTAAAATTCTCCTGTAGGAAGATATGCAACTGTGTAGGTCAGCCTGTTTATGAAAATTTTGAATTTTTACATCTGTATATGTGTTGGAGAGAAAATTGAGCTCTGTGCTCTGTCTGTAAAAATGAAACTCTTCCTTTCATAAACAAGCAGTTGAGTTCTAGGCAACAGCAGTCTTGAAAACTAGGGAATCGCTGTTAATTAATATTGATACCCGAGAAATCTCTTCTTGAGTTAAGGGGGAAAACCATAAGCAGCATTCCTTTTTTCTGATCAAAGAAAAAAGAAAAACACTCTCACCATGCCAGGGGGATTCATAAGGAAAGAACCCTCGGACACCAGCAAACTGCATGAGCATCCTGAGTTGGTGGACCTTTTCACCCAGGCCAATTGGATGACATTTTTTGACAAAATTTGGGGTCATGACGAGGAGATAACAAAGGAATTTTTGATGTCCTTGAGACCTCAATCAAAGACACAGGCCATAGTAAGTTTTAGGGGTTTGACCCTAGAACTTACCCCTGTGCTCATTAGTCATGTTACTGGTTTGCCATTAGGGCTCCCTTGGAGCAAAGAAGAGAGGTCATTGGGCCAGGTTGCTAAGAAAACATTCTTCCTACCAGAGGAACATCCTGTAGAAGACAAAAATGGGTTTAGGAGAACCAGTTTGCCTCCTCTTTGGAGTGAGGTCAGTTTCCAAATTATCAAGTACATTACATGTGAGGGGAGGTTTAGCATTGTCTATGGATATCACTTCAGGTTTCTATGTGAACTAAGGCATGGGATTGATTCACCTCCAGCCCAGAAGCTGAGCATTCCCTATTTTCTTCTTCAGTCACTAATTGAATGTGGTACAAAATTGAATGAAGGGACCCCAGATCAGCTGGCCCATCATGGGCTCATTAAGTTAATAGTGGAAGATGCCGTGCATACCTACATTGTCCCCATATCTTGGGAAATCTTCCGAAACATGTCCTGGGATGACGATATTGGAATCCTGGCTGAAGACATCACCTCATCCAGCAGTGAGGAGGGAGAACACACTGAAGAAGGTAAGAAAACCAATGGTGAAGAAACATAGGACATTCAAGCACAATAAGGATAGAAAGAAAAAGGGGGAGAGGGCCAGATTGATGAGCCTAAAATAGAGCAAGAAACAACAGCACAAACCCCAAGGGAAAAGAGAATGTAGAGGAGAGCAGAGAAGGTAGAAAAACCCCAAGTGAAGGCTGTCATAGCCAAAGGAGTCACACCAAAATAAAAGGGAAAGACAAATCCTGAAATGGCCGCAATAAAGACAAAAACAGTTGACACAGGGACTTCTACATGAAACATGGAAAAAGAACAGCAAAGGGGGAAATCACCTGAAATATTGGCAAGAGAGGCAGAAGTTGTGCTTGTCGCCTTAAAAACACCTCCAAAACAAAAAGGGAAGCGAAAGAGGCAAACCTCCATGTACTTTAAAGCAAGAAGGAGCACTCAGATCAAAGTAGGCAAACCCCAGCCGCAGTCAAAGGAGCCAATTATCATTAAGGACACAACACCTAAACCAAAAGAAGGGTCCCCTTCAAAGATATCCGTCACCTATGAATGAGGAAGCCCAAAAAATTCCACCTGGAGAGAGATACTGAAGACAATGGACTCAAAGACGGCTCTACAGGAAGCTGAGAAATCTCTACAGGAAAATCAGGCTAAGCTAAAAGAGACCGAGAAATTGGAGGAAAAGGCGGCTAAACAATCACAGGAGGAAGAAAAGGCAGAGGAAATATTGGAACCAAGCCCTCAGCCTAGCTTGGGCTCATACTATAACATGTTAGAAGCCGGGAAAATAATTCCATAGAAATTTTCAGTGCCACTATTCTTTGCACTGGAAGAAGAAAGAATTAGGACTCACACTTGGATGAGGATTGCCAAGTCCAAGGGTGTGGCAGACATAGGCCCCCTAGAAGAACAACTCAGGGAGTCAAGGAGAGAATTTGCCATGGTGAAGCATATGGAAAGCAGTCAGAGGGCCAAACTATAGGAAGAGAATGAGCTGCTGAAATAGTAGCTACGACTACAGGGAATTCATAAGGAAGATAGGCCCTCCATTCTAGGAGAACAACAACAACAGGAAAGGTCTCCAGCAGACAAAGAAACCTCTGATGAATAGCATAAAGTGGACAGGATATAGGCCAAGGTTGAGGCGATAAAAAAACAGCTACAGGAGAAGGAGTCACAGGCAACTGAGGAAATACAGTCTCTAAAGCAACAGGTATAAGAAAAGGAAGCCCAACTGGCCTGCATGGCCAGCTGGGCAGTAGAGGCCTTGCAGTGTAGGAAACCTGCCAAGTCATATTCCCTATATCTTAAAGATCAATGGTTGCAGTTCCAGATCAACACCTTGGCCCAAAGGGGCACCATTCCATTTCAAAGCTACCATCAATTCATGACCTTGTGTGACATCATCTCAGCAGAAGATAAGGCTAAGTTATTCGAATTCTATTTACAGAACTTGGCCCTTCCAAACATGACCCTTTGGGACCCCAATGCTACATTGGGAGATGTGCAACTTATGGCCATGGCCTCTTGGTTAAATCATGAGGAAAAGAGGGCAGCAAAGATTCAGGATATTATGAACAGGGAGCAATGTGAACCACTCATGATCAAGGCAGAACCAAAAGATACATCAGCTCTAATATGTGCCGATCAGCACCTAGCCAACAACCCTCAGGTTTTACCAGATTACATTGAACGACAAGCTCAAGCCATTGCCCACTTTGAGGACATGGAAAGACTATTGGGGGATAACTGCATCCATGTTTTCACAAGGAGGTGGAACACACTATCCCACAATTTGAAAATAAGAGAATACCACTCCCGAACCAGGATGAGGGAGGCCTTGGCAAGGGTACCCCTCTATAAACAGTCAATGCAAAATCTGCAAGGCCAATTGGATTTGCCTAAAGTTCAGTCTTCCCTTGCTTTTGGATTGTTGGAAGGAGTCAAGGAAGAAGAAGAAAACAGGCAATGGGAGGAAGTGGAAAGAAAAGCAGGATTTCATGACTAGGAAGAAGACATCACCTCGGAGGCCTAGGACATGAGGGAAGTAGTCAAAGCTATCAAGGATGATGAGCTAGATTAGTTGCTCAGAGAATGAGCAACCCATTTAGCAGGGGGGTGATGATGAGCCCCAAAAATGGGTAACTTATTGGGCTCATTTTGCCTATTTTTCTCCATTTATCCACCATTCTTCATACTTTATGTATGCTTTTGAAGTATGTTTATGTTAATTGAATGAATGAGAATAGTCACTTGACCATGAAGGCTAATACGTGTTTGTTGCAGATTTTTGGACCAAGGTCAAGCATTTATGGACCATTTGACAGCCAAATACGAGCGGGCAAGGCTAAGGATTCGTAGGAAGGGTGTCTCCTCCACTAAATGACCTCTTCCTTGAGTTCTCCACCATCAGCTCGGAGTTCAACAGCCCACCAAAGTTGATTTCCAAAGGCAGCCGAGCAGCTTTTATGAAGTGGCTGAGTACTGTAGTTTTGAGTAGCCAAGCCCCTTGAATTAAGGATGACTGTTGGAGGTCCTCGTAGTGCGTAAGTAGGAAGGCTTCTAGCCTTTGTAGATTACTTTTTGAACATTTGTATTTCGTACTATAGTGCTGCTTTGTTTCTGAGCCCATTTTGGAGCTTCTGCTGTAACACATTTTGGACATGGTTGTTTTCTGAGTAATGGAAACCAGTTTTATGTTGCATCAGTTCTAAGCTTCTTTTAGTAGCCTATAGCTCTTGGGGTTGGGCCCAACCCAAGTACTAGGTCTTCCTTTATGTACTGTTATATGTGTTTTTTTTACTGTCTTCATAAAATAGTTTCTACTGGTAGATTAAAATCTTGCTTGGTTATCTAGGTCAGTTTTGATGATTGAAAAAGCTTTTCGTGGTTCAAAGTGATTTGATAGGTTGACAGCAAAAAATATCTTCGAAAAAGGCCATCAAGCAACCTTGGATCTCACCTCTCCCTCCTCGGGACCATGAGCTGAGACCACGGTGTCCTTGCTGCCCCAAAAAACACTATGTTTGCTTCTTCATGCAATTGCTAGTGTTAGTTTCTTAGTTGAAAAATTTGATACCAGGTGTGATTACATGTTTAGATCCATTATTGCTTGGTTTTCATAAGTTATTTCACATGATTTTCTACCAAGGGATTGCTTTTCAGCATGGTTGCTAGTTCCTAGGTAAAATTAGGTTAGAATAGCTAGATACTTGGTTTGCACGATCTTTGTTTGGTCAGTTTCAAGAAGTAGTGTGTAGAACACCTAAGAAACCTCCCTACTTACCCTTCCTCCATCAGTGCAACTTGTTCCATCCCCTAACTTAGATTCTTGCCTTTAGTTTTCCACACTTTCTCACTTTGACCTAATTTCCATATTTTTGTCCAACATTGCTCTACCCCTCCTTGAACAAGTCTAGCCATCCTCATCACTTCTCAGCTTAATTTGCCAGGTTTTGAACCTCTTCACACCCTCATCCAACCTCCATTTCCACTTCTCCACCTTTCTTCCACCATTAACCATCTAAAATCTCTTTTCAGAACATCTTGTAGAACCCCTGCAAACTTCCTGTAGAAGATCACGGGAGCGGTTTTTCGAGATCCGATCACTGTGAAAATATCTAGAAGGGTGTTAGGTACCCCTTAGGCCCTCTTCTCACCTTCCCAACCTCCTGCAAGTGCCCTCACCATTTCCTTCCATCAATCAACCTCTGCACATTCAAAACAGTTAAGCACATGCATAATAATTCTACAAGATTACTAAAAAATACACAAGACATTCCTTTTTAGATTTCACTGCAAGAGTAGCTTAGTCACATGCATTCTACATTTCTAGAAGTCAATGGCATCCATTTCCGCTGCTTTCATCACTTTCCTTGTACCGGTAGGGTTAGTCTGTAAAGCTAGGGTTTGTTAGGGTTTGCATTCCTTTTCCACTTTCAGCTTCTTTTTGCAAGTAGACTAGCTTCCTTTGAGTTAGCTTTCATCCATCACCATTAAAAGCTTCTTCTAAGAGCTCATAGAAGTTGGCTTAAGCTCCTAGTGGACTTGTGCCAGCTGATCCAGTGACAGTTGCGGCAAGAGCTAGTACTTGTGCATATAGCATTGTCACTTCCAAGTTTGTTACGAACTACTGGGTTGATAAAAGTAAAGAAGGGAGTCCCAGGAGTTGCAGCATTATTGCTGCAATACTGGAGCCCACCACAAAGGTCGTCAACAGGATGATTATACACATTCTACACATGTACAACTTAAACCATATACGCACATGGGATGAGAGCCTTCCCTATGTCCAGCATAGCTATAACTCAGCTCTCCATAGCTTGACTAACTACAACCGTTTTTAGGTGGGCTTGGGAATGCAGTCACTATGTCCCATTGATGTGGCCATACCATTTGCAGCTACTCAAGCAGATTCACCTCATGTCCAGTCAGAATCGATAAGGAAAACAACTTCATTGGGCACATCCAACATATTTGCCAGCAAGTCCATGACATTTTGGAGAAATAAAATGCCAAGTAAAAGTAGCGACATGATCAACATCGGGTACCACACAAGTTTCGGGTGGGCAACAAATTCTAGTTGCATTTTCAAAAGTTATGCCTTACCAGAGCCTATCGTAAAATCAAACCACTCTGATATGGTCCTTACACCATTACCAAGGTTGTGGGAAACAATGCATTTGAGCTCAGAATTCCCCCATTCCTTGGCCTGCACGCAGTGTTCAATGTGGACCGCCTTCGGCCATACTTCCCACCATTGTTGGACACATCATACATTGCACAACAACTGACATCTACATAGTTAAATCAAAATTGCATGGAGCAAGCCACAACTAATCAGATCATGGACACGTAGATCAAGAACACTTGCCAGCAGGATATCCAACTGTATCGAGTTGTCAAAGCAGGCCAACTCCTTCACCAAGGCAAGTGGCTCATCAGGGACCAAGTTCAACAGAAGTTTCCTCATTTCATGGAGGACTCAACACAATGGGGACCATTACTTCCTAATGGGGGAGGAATGATCCAAGAAGATATTGGCGGCCACCTGCCAATTCCACTTGGGCCGCCACCATTGTTTCTTTCAGTTTTTCAGTTTCCTTAACTGTAGCATAGTTTCCTTAATTGTAGCACAATTTACTGTTTTTAGCAGTTTTTTCGAGTCTAAGCTTCCAGAGTTGTTTTGAGGCCTTAAACGACATTTTTTTGGCAATTTATCACCACTGATTTTCTAAATACATTTTTCTTATCCGTCGTAGTCCTCGGAGAGATCTTTCCAATGAGTTATCATGCACATCAAACGGAGATAATATGACCAAGTCGCGACTCCAGGAAGTTGGTTGTCCAACTCACCCCAACGAGGCCCATAAACTCTTGGTGTTACGTCTCCTTGAGTTAGGGTTTTGGTTGTTTAGAGTTTTCTCTTATTGTTCAATAATAAAAAGGCAGTTGAGCCTCATTGTATTGTAGTTCCTAGGCATGTAGCCACCACATCCCTTCTCAAAGATAAGCTACCATTGCCCGAGCTAGTCATATTTCCATTCTGTTTGTAAGAATATTTCAGTATTTGATATTAATTAAATGAAGTGTTGTTTCTACTACATCTTTGTATTTATGGTTATATCTGTAATTTGTTGCATTTCCATTTAAATCCTGAACAGTGGTCAAACTAGTTGAACCTTTGCAAGACCAGCCTCGCAAATCTCGATGACCTTCCATGGAGTATGAAAACAAAGACGAGGGGGCAGGAGATCCTATCAAAATCTTGCTTAAAGAAGCCCTCGAGCGACAAAGGAACGCGATGATGGACAACTTTGCCCAGATCCTTCAGTAGCTACCCAGGGGCAACACATATACTTCCGGCAGCTACTCTAGAAGCTCCACACCCTTTAAGGTACAAGTTAACTTTGACATTCCCATATTTGAGAGTTAGATAGATGCAGACGTTGTAAGCAAGGGAAAGGTGCCCCCAAACCACAGAACAAAGGACAAAGCCAAGGAGGGGCGGCCTAAGAAAACCTTCCAAATCTGCTAGCAAATAACAACATTGCGAAGCCGAAGAAGGACACGGGAAAGTGGTGTGAGTTCCATAAGAGCTCGACTCACAATACAAGTGAGTGTCGGGCCAAGAAATCACTGGTGGCCATGCTAAAGGCTTCGGAATCAGATGCATGTTACAATCTGAGTTAGAACCCAACAAGGGGAATGACAAAGGGAAGCAGATTATTGATGAGGGGCCCAACCCCACCATTGCCACCACGAAGATCCAGAAGGAGGAACCCAAATATCTAGAGGAGGAGGAGTGCCTCTTCCACTCCCAAATGTGGGTAAAGGGTTCCCCGCTATAGTTCATTGTCGACAGTGAGAGCCAAAAGAACCTTATTTAGGAAGAGGCCATGAAGTGGCTAGGCTTACCAACCAAAGCACATCCACAACTATACAACATCAAGTGGCTTCACCAAGGAGGGGACCTTCGCATGAGGCAGTAGTGTCACCTTCCATACAAAATCAAGCCCTTCACGGATGAGGAATTATGTGACATTGCTCCCCTTGATGTTTGCGATGTATTATTAGGCCAACCATACTTATGGAAGTGATATGTTGTGTATGAGTCAAGGCCTCATGTTGTTATTATTACTTTGGGAATAAGTTGTACATGATACCAGAGGTAGCACCACCTACTGCCATCTCTTTGGTTACTGCAAAACAATGCAGTAAGCACATTTCCAAAACCAGGAATTTTTTTTTCCTAATGATACGCCCTTCGGGAAAGATGAAGACGGTGGCCATGACCTCTAGACAGGGACCCTCCTCATGGCAACAATATATGGACAAGGTCATGGAGGAGTACGAGGACATCTTCACCTCCCCCACAGGGGTGCCTCTGAAATGTCAGGTCAAGCACTCCATCGATCTGACCCCAGGTGCGACGCTACCCAATGGACCAATCTAGCGGTGCTTCATTCTGGAGAACGATGAAATCAAGTGGTAGATTTAGGAGCTACTACAGAAAGGTCACATCCGTCCGAGTTCATCACCCTGTGGGAGCCCGATCATGTTGGTAAGGAAGAGGGATGGGACTTGGAGACTTTGTATTGACTACCGCACACTGAACAAGATCATTGTCCGGAATAGCTACCCGATCCCACGGATTGATAACCTTTTGGACCAACTGAAGGGGGAAAAATATCAAGATCGACTTAAATTCCAACTATCACCAGGTACCAATCGAACCCTCTGATGTGTGGAAGACTGCCTTCAAAGCCAAGGAGGGCCTTTTCGAATGGTTGGTTATGACTTTTGGGTTGACGAATTCTCCTGCAACCTTCATGAGGTTGATGGATGACATATTGCAGCTATTCACCAACTCATTTGTAGTGGTATACTTGGATGACATCTTGATCTTCAGCCAGAGTTGTGAAGAGCCCCTCCACCACATCCGATAGGTTCTCCAAACACTGCGGCAACAAAATCTGTATACCAATTTGGAGAAATGCACTTTTGGCATGACCCAGGTTCAGTATCTGGGATACATTATTGATGGATGAGGGGTGCATGTGGATCCAGTCAAGATCTAATTCATTCAAGATTGGCCAGCCCCAACCACTCTGATAGAGCTCCATAGCTTTCTGGGTCTTGCCAACTTCTACCGCAGGTTCGTGTTGGGATTCTCTCATATCACTTGGCCCTTGAGTCAAGTCACCAAGGAAGGAGCGAAAGAAAAATTCTTTTGGTCTGAATCTCAACAGAAGGCATTCGCAGAGTTGAAACATCACCTCTAATATGCACTAGTGCTCACTTTACTAGACTTGCAACAACCATTTGATATCGAGACAGATGCCTTTGACTATGCTATTGGGGAAGTCCTTACTCAACAGGGGCATCTAGTGGCATATCACAGTGAGACACTTTCAGACATAGTTCAAAAGTATCCCACTTCTGACAAAGATATGTATTCCATTGTGCAGGCTTACCGACAATGGAAGCATTACATTTTGGGGAAGGAAATGATCATCCACACAGACCAGCGACCCCTACAGTTCATACAAATGCAAGGGAAGTTGTAGAATGATCGCCATCAAAAGTGGTCAACATACCTGCAACAGTTCCATTTGAATATCAAGTATAAGAAGGGTAGCACCAATAATGTTACAGACCACCTCAGCTGACCATCGATCATGGTGTTAACCACCATGCTCAACTCTTATGGGCACAGGACTTCTGATTGGCCACTTGTCTACAAAAGCGACCCAGAGTTTGGCCACACATACCAGATTCTCTTGGAGGGTCAGCAAGTTCCATATTCACCTCCAGGATGCCCTACTATGCCACCTGGGACACCTTTGTTTTCCTTCAAGCGAGTGAGCCAAGATGATTTTGGAAGCACACTACAGTTGGGCCGTTGGTCATTTCTGGGTCGAGAAAATAGTGGCAGTACTGCAAAAGTATTTCTACTGGCCGAATCTTTGATAGGATGTCGAGAAGTACATCAGATCCTACACTGCCTACGCCATTGCCAAACCGACCATCAAGAAGCAAGGCCTCTATACTTTCCTACCTACCCCTATTCGACCTTGGGAATCCATCTCCATGGATTATATGTTGGGCCTTCCTTCTACTAAGCATGGCAATGATTGTGTTTTTGTTTTCGTCGATAAATTCTCGAAGATGGTGATTTTGGCGGCCTACAAGAAGAATATCATAGCAGAAGCCACTGCTAAAATCTTCTTTGAATGAGTGTGGGTACACTTTTGGATCCCACAGTTTATCATCTCAGATCGGGACAATAGGTTCCTTAGTAAATTTTGTTCCAATATTTGGTCAATGCTAGACACCAAGCTCTCTAAGTCCACAACTTTCCATCCCCAAACTGATGGCCAAATAGAGGTCATCAATAGGATGACCGTACACATTCTATTCATGTACAACTCAAAGCCTCCACACACATGGGATGAGAGCCTTCCCTATGTCCAACACAGCTATAACCAGGCTCTCCACAACTCGACTGGCCACATCCCTTTTTAGGTGGGCTTGGGATTCCAGCCACTATGTCCCATTGATGTGGGCATACCACTTGCAGCTACTCAGGTAGATTCGGCTCATGTTCAGTCCGAAGCCGATAAGGAAAACGACTTCATTGAGCACATCCAACATATCTTCTAGTAGGTCCATGACATTATGGAGAACTCAAATGCCAAGTACAAGCAACGACATGATCAACATCGAGTGCCACACAAGTTTCGGGTGGGCAACAAAGTCTGGTTGCATTTGAAGAAGGAACACCTTACTGGTGCCTATTGTAAACTTAGACCACACCGATATGGTCCTTACACCATTACCAAGGTTGTGGGTGACAATGCATTTGAGCTCAGCATTCCCCCATTCCTTGGCCTACACGTAGTGTTCAATGTGGACCGCCTTTGACCATACTTCCCACCATTGTTGGACATATCAAACATTGTAGAACAACTCACACCTACAGAGTTAAATCCATATTGCATGGAGCAAGCCACAACTGATCGAATCATGGACATGCAGATCAAGAAAAATCACCAACAAAATATCCAACTGTATCGAGTTATCAAAGCAGGCCAACTCCTTCACCAGGGACCAAGCTCAGCAGAAGTTTCCTCATCTCATGGAGGAACTCGATGCAATGGGGGCCATTACTTCCTAAGGGGTGAGGAATGATCCAGGTGGATATTGGTGACCACCCACCAATTCTACTTGGACTTGCACCATTGTTTCTTTCAGTTTTTCAGTTTCCTTAATTGTAGCGTAGTGTACTATTTTTAGCAGTTTTTTTGGGTCGTAAGCTTCTGGAGCCATTTTGAGGCCCTAAACAATGGTTTTTTGGAAATCTACTACTAGCGATTTTTTGAAAAAAATCATCTTTTCCTTCGTAGTCCTTGGAGAGATCTTTCCAACAGGTTATCATGTGCATCAAATGGAGAGATATGACCAAGTCGCAAGCCCGGGAAGTTGGTTGTCCAACTCACCCCATGGGGCCCATAAACTCCTAGTGTTACATCTCTTCGGGTTAGGGTTTTGGTTGTTTATGGTTTGCTCTTATTGTTCAATAATAAAAAGGTGCTTGAGCCTCATTGTAACACAGTTCAGAGGAATGTAGCCACCACATCTCTTCTTAGAGATAAGCTACCATCGCCCAAGCTAGTCTTATTTCCATTCTATTGGTAAGCATATTTTAGTATTAGATATTAATGAAATGAAGTGTTATTTCTACTGCATCTTTGTATTGATGGTTATATCTGTAATTTATTGCATTCTCGTTTAAATCCAGATCAGTGGTATCAAAGTAGTCTACTCTTTCCCTGTTTTTCTTTGCATGTCCCCAACGAGATCAGGATATAAGGAGTTAGGGCTTAAACTGGTCGAACCTTTGCAAGACCGACCTCGCAAATCTCGACGGCCTCTCATGGCGATGAAAATAAAGACGAGGGGATAGGAGATACTATCAAAATCTTGCTCGAGGAAGCCCTCGAGTGATAAAGGAATGCGATGATGGACAACTTTGCCCAAATCCTTCAGTGGCTACCCAGGGGCGATGCATCTACTTCCGACAACTACTCTGGAAGTGCCACACCCTTTAAGGTAAAAGTTAACTTTGAAATTCCCATATTTGATGGTCAGATATATGCAAACACTATAGATAAATGGTTAAATTTTCTAGAAGGATATTTTTTCGTTCATTATTTTTCCAGCCGGGAATAGATCACCTTTTCACTTCTCAAAGCAGCTCCCCACTTCAAGGACTGGTGGGAAACCTACTGTGAACCAAAGGAGGAAAGTACCAACTCACTATTTTCAGACACACCCACTTGGAATTCATTCCGGGATGCCATCAAGGAGCAGTACTACCCTGTCAGGAGCTATGAGGATAACATAAAGTGGAGAACGCTGCAACAGGGAAGGGACCAAGATGTCTCGGAGTTTACCAATGTTTTTCATACCCTTCCCACGAAGTTGGGTATCAAGGATTCTAAGAAGAATTTGGTTCTCAAGTACCTTGGCTGCCTACACAGGTACATCCAAGACGAGATGGAATTCCGAGACATCTCCTCGCTTGGCATGGCATATCGATATGTGGTCAAGATTGAGAAAAATTTTAAACAGAAGAAGCGAGACTTGGGATATGCAAATCTGAAGCAAGGGAAAGATTACCCCAAACTGCAGAACAAAGGAAAAACCCAAGTTTGGGTGGCCCGGGAAAACCCGCCAAAGCCGCAAGAAAAGAACAACGCCGCGAAGCCGAAGAAGGACATAGGAAATTGGTGTGAATTCCATAAGAGCTCCACTCACAACACAAGTGGGTGTCAAGCCAAGTAGTCACTAGTGGCCGAGCTAAAGGCTTCGAAATCATATGCATGTTACGACCCTGAGTCAAAACCTGACAAGGGGAATGACAATGGGAAGCAGATTATCGATGTGGAACCCAACGCCACCGTTACCACCAAGAAGATCCAGAAGGAGGAACTCGAAGATCTAGAGGAGGAGCAACTCTTCCACTCCAAGATGTGGGTAAAGTGTTCCCCGCTACAGTTCATTGTCAACAATAGGAGCCAAAAGAACCTCATTTCGGCAGAGGTCGTGAAGCAGTTGGGCTTACTGACCACAACACATCCACAACTGTACACCATCGAGTGGCTTCACCAAGGACAGGATCTTCGCGTGAGCCAACAGTGTTGCCTTCCATACAACATCAAGCCCTTCATGGATGAGGTATTATGTGACATTGCTCCCCTTGATGTTTGTGATGTATTATTAGTCCAACCATACTTATGGAAGTGAAATGTTGTTTATGATAGATCCAATACTTTTGTGATCCATCAATTTAGAGAAAAGTCTTCCGGATTAATCACATCCTAAGGATTGGGTTGATGTTTTGAACCAACTAATGTGGTTCATCGTCAGGACAAGGCCAGAAATCAGTCGATCTGAGAGAATAAATAGCATCGATGCATCATTGTCCAGTGTTAGCCATTTATAATTAGTCATTGATTATTAATTTATTACATACTAATATTACTATATGAATTAATGAGTAACCAATTTATATCATAACCACTAGTTTCTAACTATTAATATTATAAATTATTCTTAAATATTATTATCTGAAATGAATAAATTATCCTTGAATATTATTATTTGAATTGATATATTAATTAATTGTAATATTATCACCACTAATTTATTACACAGCATCTAATTCCTTACATAAAAACCATTTTTTACCTAATTTTATTACTATATACATTAATTATTTATTATAACCAATAGTTTCTTACCATTAATAATATAAATTATTCTTGAATATATTTATCACATAACATCTAATTCATTACACAAGTTTTTAGCTAATATTATTATTATATAAATTAATTATTTACTATAACGACTAGTTTTCTTCCAAAGTCCCATTTGCTAGGTCAACCCTTTCTTTTAATATTATTTTATTAGATATATTATTATTTAATTAATGAATTGCGACTATTTCGATAATAAATAATTATTTATTACATAACAGCTAATTTTTTTTAACTAAATAGTTTTATTTCACCAACGAGTAATTCTAAATGGCTAACATTGGATAATGATGCATCCATGCTATTTATTTTCTCAGATCGATTGATTTCTGACCTTGTCCTAAGGATGAACCACATTAGTTGGTTTGAAACATCAACTCAATCCTTACGATGTGATTAATCTAGAAGACTTTTCTCTAAATATTTTGTGTATGAGTCAAGGCCTCGTGCTATTATTGTTACTTCGGGAAATAAGTTTTACAGGATATCGAAGGTAGCACTGCCTACCGCCATCTCTTTGGTTATTACAAAATAATGTAGTAAGCTCATTTCCAAAACCAGGAAAAAATTTCCTGATGATACGCCATCAGGGAAAGAAGAAGATGGTGGCCATGACCTCCAGACAGGGCCCCTCCGCACGAAAAAAATAGATGGACAAGGTCATGGAGGAGTACAAGGACATATTCACCTCCCCCATAGGGGTGCCTATGCACTGTCAGGTCAATCACTCCATCGATCTGACCCTAGGTGTGCCACTATCTAATGGACCAATATAGCGGTGCTCCGCTATGGAGAATGACGAAATCAAGAGGCATATTCAGGAGCTACTACAGAAATGTCACATCCGTCTGAGTTCATCGTCCTGTGGGAGCCCGATCGTGTTGGTACAAAAGAAGGATGGGACTTGGAGACTCTGTATTAACTACCGAGCATTGAACAAGATCACTATCCGGAATAGGTACCCGATCCCATGGATTGATGACCTTCTGAACCAACTGAAGGGGGGAAAATATTTCAAAAAGATCAACTTGAAGCCTTCGACCATAATTTACACCATTGTTGGACACATCAAACATTGTAGAACAACTAACACCTACAGAGTTAAATCCAGATTGCATGGTTCAAGCCACAACTGATCGAATCATGGACACGCATATCAAGAACACTCGCTAGTGGCTCACCAGGGACCAAGTTCAGCAGAAGTTTCCTCATATCATGGAGGAACTCAACGCAATGGGGACCATTGCTTCCTAAGGGGGGAGGAATGATCCAGGTGGATATTGGTGGCCACCCGCCAATTCCACTTGGGGCCCCACCATTGTTTCTTTAAGTTTTTAGGTTTCCTTAATTGTAGCACAGTTTACTATTTTTAGCAGCTTTTTCGAGTCCTAAACTTCTGGAGTCGTTTTGAGGCCCTAAATGACACTTTTTTGGCAATATATCGCCATCAATTTTCTAACTAAAATCATATTTTTCATCGTATTCCTTGGAGAGATCTTTCCAATGGGTCATCATGCATGTCAAATGGAGATAATATGACCAAGTCACAACCCCGGGAAGTTGGCTGTCCAACTCACCCCAATGGGGCCCATAAACTCTTGGTGTTACATCTCCTTAGGTTAGGGTTTTGGTTGTTTAGGGTTTTCTCTTATTGTTCAATAATAAAAACTCCCTTGAGCCTCATTGTAATGCAGTTCAGAGGCATGTAGGCACCACATCTCTTCTCAGAGATATGATACCATCACTCGAGCTAGACTTATTTCCATTTTGTTTGTAAGCATATCTCAGTATTCGATATTAATGAAATGAAGCGTTATTTCTACTAAATATTTTCATTTATGGTTATATTTGTATTCTTTTACGTTCCCATTTAAATCGAGATCATTCCACCCACAACAAAATTGGCGACTCCACTGGGGAAAACATTCTTGTTTTTCCTAGTTTGGGTTGTTCTTTCTTGATCAGGGTTTTTTTTCTTGATTGCTTGTTTTTTACATTGTCTTTGACTTATTAGCTTCCCAGGCATCAAGTCTGATATTCTAGATCAGGCCTTGATTTGTTTTTTTTCTTGATTGAGTCTTTTATACGTGTTTTTCTTGGAGTATAGTCACATATACATGCTATTTTCCTCAATAAGACTCGCATATATGCGAGTTTCCTATGTTTGAAATGCGTGTGCACACCTCTATGTCTTTACACAGTCGCATATACATAATTTTGGATTATTTTATAAAAAATATTTTTCTCAGTCAGGTCTGTTTCCTGGTGAATTTTGTTGTTGTCTAGCCATGTAGAACTTTGTTCTTTTGCAATTTTTCAATTTCGAATCTCCTTCTCAGTGAAAAGCTTAGTCGGTATAGGATTTCTTTTTGAGTAAGGTTTTGGTTTGTGTCTTGGGTTCAAGGCTTCTGTCTAAAGTTCTTGGATGTTCTGGTTTTCTAAAACAAGAAATTGGTTTTGATTTCATTTATAACCTAGATTTCAAATTGCTTTTCTTTTCTTTCCTTCTTGGTTGACCTTATTGATTTTCGTGTTTTTGAGTATCTCTTTGGCAATCTTGAGAATTTTATTGACATTTTGTCGGTTTACTGAAGTACTTTTCTATTGTTCAGATTAGTTTTTAGAAGTTTGTAGTCCTTCTTGTTTCAAGTTTCATTTATTAATGAGTTTTATAACTTGCAAGGTATAAGGACTCTTTGTGCTTGTTTCTTGATCTTTGGAATTTAGTAGTCTTTTTATGACCTCAAAAATTTCTTTTATTTTTTAAAAAAAGAAAAGAAAAAAACATAGTTTTAGCCTTTTTCTTTCCAAGCTTTTGGTTTTTTGGTTTCTTTTGTTTTGTTTCTGAGGAATTGTGATCTTTTTCAATTTGTTTTGCTTGGTTTTGAGGGAAATTTGTTATTAAATTTTTTCCCTCTTTATTGTCAAGTTGGCTTATTGATCTTATAAAGAAACACTTTTTCTTCTTGTATGAGCATCCATGCACCATCATTATAGTTTGCATTGTAGACATTTTAGTCTTTTTGTTAGCTTTTGAGTGTGTGGAGTGTGTTTTTTGGAAAAAGGAAAATTTGCTTGTACAAGTTTATTCATAGAAATTTATAGAAATCCCTTTTCATCGAAAGAAAATAACTGCATGCATATAATTAAGTTTCAATTGGTTTCTTTTGCGTCGAAAACATCATAAGTTTAACTCTCGTTATACCTTTGACTTAAAGAACAACCCTCTAAAATCAAGCAATTTAATAAAAATGACTAAAAATCTTTAATTTTGTCATTAACAAAACCAAAAATTTTAAGTTCTTTAGGGCCTTGGAATAGGTGAGTGGAGAGTTAACTCTCCAAGTCCACTCAAACTATCAAACATAGAAGTTGAATAATGAGTGAAATATAGTATCGTTAGAAAGACCAGGAAAGCTCCGTGACTGGGAGTCAAGCATGAGGGAGAGTGAAGGCAAGGAAGAGAGATACCCCCTCTCCTACTTGTTGGATCTCGCCTCACGACCGTTCTTCCCAAATTTTGATATGAAGTAGTGCCCGTAGTTGCCATTCCTATGGATCACATAGGTGCTTGCAGAGGGGAATCCCATGGCACCTGAGGCAAACATTGCATCACATTCATCAGTACTTCTAGAGGGTACCCTTGCAAAGCTTAGGTGCTTGCACTGGAAAATTATTTTGTCTGTAGGTTAGCGTAACTGTTTATGTTACCTTCGCTGGTAGGCTTGGGCCGTTATTATCCCAAACTATCTTCAGAAGATCCCTTACTTCACTTTCTTGTATTTTGGTGTCCAGTCCTCATCACCCGGAATGGAAATACTTGGAAATTTCTTGATTGGTTATATCTTTAGGGACTTTATAGTCGATTTCTCTTTATTCTTTGTATTTAGTTGGCTTTAGGTGGATTTGTCTTGTCACTTTTGATATTATATTCTGAGTGACTAGCCTACCACTCCAGCGATCTTGAAAAGCTGTTGATCTTTCTTTTTGAAAGTTGTGGAGTTTCCTCCTTAATGGCAAAGGTTTTGATTGTGCATCTCTCTTCCTTGGAAATTAATTTGTACATTCCCATAAGGGAAGGATCTACGCATAAGTCTGGTATGGCCCATACTCTTGTGGAGACCAACCAAGGTACCCTTCCAAAAGGGGATCCTTGTAATTTTCCTTTCTTTGGAAATGTTGGTACCCCCTTGATGGCCACTTTGAATATTCCTTGATTGAATGTTGGACTACCAGTTTGGTTGTGATCCACTCCAAATATTCCAGATGTTCTTGAAGCTTCTCAGATGAATGCTTTATTTCAAGGGCATAAAATGGGTGTTAATTTTTCATCTTCTTTCAAAGAGAAATTTGGGATTCCTCTTTCTCCTCACTCTTGTAATAAGAGATCTAAAAATAGGAGAAAGAGGAAGAGGAAGAAGAAGAATAGTTCTATTCATTCATCATCAACCTTTGCTAGTCATGTTGGAGATGAGCTTTCAGCCACTACAAGTCATGCTGGGGGCATAAGTCTAGTCACTACAAGTCATCCTAGCAATGGGTCACCTACCTCTGTGAGTCATACTTCTGTTGACTCACCTACTACTGTGAGTAGGACTAGGGGCATAAGTCCTATCTCCCTTGGGAAAGAGTCACTAACCTCTGCGAGTCATGTTAGCGAATTTCCATCAACCACTACTAGTCATGTTGGTCGAATGGATGTTGATCAGAAACCTAAGCATAGAAGTTCTAAACCTAAGTTCCCTTGTAAGATACGTAAGGGAGACCCTCTTACTCATTTGTGTCATGGTATTCTAGAGGTACGAAGGATACGTTCTGAGTCTGAAAGTTCTTATAGTCCTGAATCTGTAATGGTTTCTTGACAGTCTCATCAACAATTGGTTGATGAAGTAGTTGATCTAGTGCAATCTCTGGCTGATTACACTCCTCTTTTGGGGGGTGAAGTGCCTAAAAAAAGAGTCTATTTGATTTATAGTACAGATTCTTCTGGTATAGGGGTCATTCTGATACCTTCAAATGTTCACCCTCCAAGTTCTAGGAGTGTCTCCTTTGATTGGGATAATCTTAACAAGCCTCGTCTTCCTTCTGTTGCACCTTTCCAAATAAAGGTTAGTGTTAATTCCACAAACGTCTATCGATGTATGGTGGATGAAGAATAATATGCAAGTATTATATCCTATTTGACTTTGAAATCTTTGGGTTCTCCAAAGTTGTTGACAGTTGATAGTCAGTTGTTAGCCTATGATAGAAGACTTGGTGAATCTATGGGTGTTCTTCCTTAATTGCCTATTACTTTAGGTGGGAAGACTATTTTTATTGATATCATATTGGTTGATCTCCCTTAAGAATTTAATATGCTACTTGGGTGTGATTTTGTCTATGATATGAATGATGTGGTGTCTTCACTCTTTCGAGTGATGTGTTTTTCTCATAAATGGGAATATTGTCACTATTAATCAGCTTGCATATGATAATCACCACCCTAAATCGAATTTACTACAGAATACCCATTGTTTTGTTCCAAGTGTTCAAGTAGACTCTACCTCGCCACAGGTGAACTATGTGGCATTGAATCCTCAATGTTCAATTTCTTCTGAGAAGGATCCTTTGAACTATTATTTTCCTTCTTGGGACTTGGTCCCAGCACTTGACTAAGTGATTTCTCCTATGGGGACTTGGGAACCCTTAATTCCCTCTTTTGATCCTTATAGTTCTCATGATTTCTTGGAGTTTGATTTTCCTTCACAGGAGGAACTTTTTGAAGCCATGAGTTTTGACTACCAAAGGATTCCTTGGCCTAAGCCCCACGAGGGGCTTGTCCTGAAGAATTATTGTGTGTAAACTGCAGGGCTGCATGGTTCCCTGTACCATATTGTACATATAAGGTATGCATTTTCAAGTTTTGTATTCTATAACACAAGATTTTATCTGAAGTTTATATATGGGATGTATTAACTTCTTGTCTAGTGTTCCTACTTATGTCTACAGAACTTGGAAGACTTATCCTTTCGACAGTTTTATGGTTGATCCGTTCTAACAGGTATTGATTCTCGAAACTGGCATATAGGTTAGGTTCTTCATCTACATTGTGCATTTATCAGTTTCCTTTCCAATTTTGGCCTTAGGATCGACCCCACCAAGATATGATGCAGAACCTTCTCATTGCTTAGAAGTGTCATAACTTGTGTGGTAGAGCCTACCTTATCATGGGTGCCCTAGATAGTACCTTGTTGTCACTTGGCACCCATGCTGAACTTTTGTTCTTAGGCTCGGGAGTCCTCTTTAGTCCCACCATGACTTGTGCGTTGAAGACTCATTCTCTTTCTTCTTCGCTATTTTCTAGCTTTATACCTTATAGGCTCCTTTTTTGTTGAGTTATACTATTGCAATGCATGTTAACCATTTTCACTTTTTGGCCTTGATCCAGCTTCACTTAGACTCATGTTTAAGCCACTTTTTGACCATGTCTTCTGTGAAATCAACCTTGCAATCACTTAGCCTCTGCAACTTGACATCCCCTTTTACCCATGGAAAGAACATTCCTTTGAGTGTCATTGACCAGTTTCGCCACCTTGCATTGAGCATAGGAATGTTCCCCTCCTAGGAACTAAAGCATCTTCTTTTTCAACACTCATTCTTTCCACTGTACTATAGCATTCTTTTATTCTTTTTCAGGCTTCATAAATATGAAAAAGACAAAAAAATTATATATTCCAAAAAATAGAGCAAGAACGGGACGTTATTTCCATATTTGATGGCAGCTCGAGTCAGTTGTGTCGCCCTTGAACAAAGCAATCAAAAAATAAGTCTTTCCTCCATTGGGATGGGCTTTAGTTTGACTTAGGAGAGCCTTAACCTTGTTATTGAGTTAGTACTCCTCTGATTGGTTATCTCTTCCAATCATATGGAGAATTTGCTTATACCTCCTGCATGACAAACTTATACAAAGTAATCATATGCTTCCATGTAGTCACAGTTGAGTCGTGCTTTCGTTCAATGGGAGTAAACCTAAGTCGACCTCTCTGCGATGTCTCTTAACATATTTTTCAATCAGCCATCCCTAGTTGTCAGAGTCATGTTCATTATCACATCAGATATTCGGTCCTTTTCTCGTGCCAGTTTGAGAAGGTTTCCACTGAATTCTTGTTGGTGGGTATTTCTCTTATCAACTACAACAAATTGCTTTGAGAGTAGATCTAGAGCCACACCCTGGCCCTATTTTCATTATTGATAGGTCACCTTGTGCTCAACATCAATCAGTATCATGGGTCTTTGACTAAGTGGTTTCCATTGTGTTCGACATCATCTTTCATTATCACACATTAGAATTCATGCAGTGCCTTGGTTTCCATTTGACCCTATTGGTGGATTCCTCGCCTCTGTTTCAGCTTTCATTATTGGTTGGTTCAGAGGGTTTCTATCATTCACTAGCTACATCTTGTGTACACTAAAAAAATGCTTCGCTTGGGTTACTACATCTTTATTCATCTGATTCCTTCCACATTATTGGCCTATGGGTTACACTCACGCTATATTGATGAAGGATGCCTTAATGCATTCCTTCTAGTAGATCTTTTCCCATCAACTTCAGCTCATTTCTCTGGGAATGAGATCTAGAGTCCATTTGGCATATGTTATAGCACCATTTACCACTCTTGGTAGATTTGACACTCTGGTTATGGCCTAGGGCAACCCTTCATTTCTATACTTGGTCCAAAATCTAAAAAACAGTGTTTTATTTCCTATACGCTACTTTTCCCTGTGTTAAATGTGTGTACACGTGGGTCATCATATACCCAACCTGCATATATGTGTTAAAACACTTAAAAATAATAAATCTCCTTAATTTTGGGAGGATTTTATGGGTTTTACATGTTACTCACCTACTATAGCCCGTGGCCCAACTGTTTCCCAACTAAAAAAACTAATTTGGATAAGTATAAATAAACCTCCATGGGAAGGCCTAAAGGAGAGAAGAGATGAGATATTGATATTATAGTTGATTGATCCATGATTGAGTCTAAATAAATCCATGTGCCTACTGCACTCCCTAAGCTTTAGGAAACTCTTGTTTCCTCTTTTGAGATATCCTTCATCCCTCTTGTGATATCCTTGTGTATGTTGATGTAGGAAGATTGTTGAGACTGGGACAAGACGGATCTGGAGGACGGTTCCACTTGGAGCTAGAGGAAGACTCATGTTGTAGTTTTCCACCTTTCTTGTAGCTTACATCAATAAAGAAATGTTGTTTTGTTCCTGATATTTATCGTATTTATGCATTGATACATGTTGTGAGTTGTTTATAAATGTTATGTTAATGCGTAATTGTTCATTTGCTTATATGATCTAACGTATATATCATGAATATGCTTTATGTTATTGTTGTTGTATTTTCTTTTCTTGGATAATTTACAGGTTTCAAAGGCATAAGAGGAAGCAGAGGGTTTGAACCCTGCGGGATTTACCCAAATGTAGGACCTAGGGGTAAGGTCACCTCTTCCCAGTTCAGTAGTATAAGCATTTAGATTGTTTGTCTGAGCATTTCTTGTTGTTTTTTTCCCTCTGCTTTGTCGGGGTTTTAAACCCAAGACCCTAGGGTGTTCCCACCCGCAACAAGGTGACTGGCGGGAGCACAGTGGATAGAGGAGTGGTATCGAGAGGTGAAGAAGATGATTTTCGGGGGGAGGCAATTAATGGTTTCAACCGAGGGGGTGCAAAATCATATGGTGACACGTTGCAATGGGCGCGGTTTCAAATACCACCCATTTCGAAACCCCCCCGATGGTAAAGTTCAGATGGTGAGGGGAGGCCGAAACATACTGTGGCCCGTCAGATGTTAAGAGATGGGCGCGAATGAGGGGAGAAATGGTGGGATGTTAATGCGATGTGACAGGGCATATGGTGGGGTCAGGAAATATATTTAATGCATAGTGGGGGAATTGTTGGAGTGTACAGTGGGGTATTGAAGCTTAGGAATAGGGGATTATATACCAAAATCACTTGATATGTTGAACTTTAGAGTCAAACTCTAATATTTTTTGCCTTTGCTCTATGCATGAAAATACATTTGAAATTCAACTTAGAGTAAAATCTTCATGCTTTTCCTCTAACCACCATAGTGCTTCTACCTACCCTTTCTCATTTCAATTCTTTTTCTAAGCTAACATTTTTTCTTCTTGTTTTGTAGAGTGCATTTAAACTAGCAAACCCAAATCATTTTTCTTTTGTAAAAATATACTTCATACTATCACGTATTTTTCCATTGATTCAAATTAAACTGTTGAATCAATTTTATTTCTTCCTAACTACTGATTTATCAAGATTAAACTGTTTGGTAAATATTCATTCACTAACCTATTGAACAGAAATTTAAATGTGTCCAACCATGATTAAATTGTATGATTTGAATATAAGTCTAGTCATTGTGGCATTCAAAAAAAATTTGCACACCTTATTTGGTAATTAATCAAAAGAACTAACTTATTAGTAGTGGCATTTAGACTTGCAGCATTTTTAGTATTATTTTCTATTTTTTCTTTTGTGGGGTTCTTATTTCCTTTTTTCTTATTTATTTTTTAACATAACCTCTTTTCATTTTTTATTTTTATTTTGGAAATCATTTGAATATTGAAATTATGTACAATATGAAATCACCAATACAAAATACTCAATCACCTTGAGATCCTATAATTTATAGGACCCTAACACCCCAACAGTGTCACTACCGGAACATAGTCATTGCTTCACTGCCAATGAGCCTCTTCAATACCCTAGAAAAGTTACTTTCTTCACCTCTATGTGTAGGAAGATTTTCTCTTCTTTCACCCCTTATTTTATTTCCAATATTCTCATTGGAATTTTATCATCGCAGTGGAAGAGGGATTCTGACTTATTGAGAGAAAGAGAGGTTTTTCCTTCAGATATTGTTATATTCCTATGAAATTAATGCGATTTCCTTCAGTTTTCCCCTTTCCTTTTTCTACTCGATCGCATCAGCATGAAAAACACCATTTAATTACAACATTGAGTCAAGGAATGAAAATCCTATAATAGATACAGGTGTCATGGTTTTTCTCAAAGATTTTTATTTGAATGAGTCATATTTTACATTTAACAATCATATACCTTGAAGATATAAAACCCAATCAAAAAAGGGGGACCAAAAGTTAATCAAGTGTTGATGTGTGTCACAAATACTTGTTCAATCTTCACCACATTTTCTTTTGGGTTATCCAAAAGCAGTTTTCATGCATGTTCTTATTAGACAATACGTGAAATAAAAGGATGACACAAAAAGAATGGAAAAGGAAAAAGAGAAAAAAATGTAAGACTAAAATGAAAAGCATCATGAAAAACAGAAAGCAAGAAACAAAGAAAATGCAAAGACTAGATGAAGAGAAAATGCAAGGCCAGCAATGCAACTATCTCTACTCCTAATCTAATAGAAGGTCAGGGCTATGTGAAGTGAAATTTCAAATGTGGCCACCGAATTTGCTCTTGACCTGCAAGTAGAAAGATATGAGAAATTAAAAATAACATAAAATAATATGCAAAAGTAAAGATAACAACTTGAATACCTTGCACAAGAAATTGAAGGTCTTTCCTACTGGAAAAAAGATGTGCCATAATAACTAACTTTAACTAGTTTTCAGCCTTACCTTAATCTACTCATGGACACACCTTCGTCTATGTTCTCATTCTTAGAAAACACCAAGAAAGTTAGAAACTTATTATTTACAACTCAACTTGCTAAGTAAGATGTTTCCATCCAAGCATAGATATGATCATGGAATTTGGAACAATCCTTTAGAAAACCATAAAACCCTTTGGAGAATTAACTTTCAATTAGCTCATTTGAATCATGGGGAGAATATTGCAAAGAAAAAATAACCTGGTCTTGTTTAAACACCTTGTCAAGATAGTGAGGACCTGACATAACCATCAACAAAGGTTGAAGTGCCTCAACTATTTGACAAGTATCTAAATAGTGAAATGATAAATCATGAAGATCAATGGGTTCAACAAGATCAATTGATGTAAAAAAACTATCATCATATATACTAGTGGGAAAATAATGATTTAAATGAAAATTGTTAGACACAATGTTATGATTAGATTGATGGATTGACATATAAGGTTCTTGATTCTCGAACAGTTTCCTTTGTGTCAAATTCCATACCAGACTAGAATATGAAATCTTTGGGAATTAAAATCAATTGTTGGCCTTGTAAAGTTTGGAAACCAATTAGAATAACATGCTAAAAGAAGGTTAGAAGGATATATCAAATTAAATCTAGCATCCATATCATCATGGGTTTTTTTATCCACTAAATGATTCAAGCATTGAACGCTACTCAAAAGGATTGATTGGGCCAGAACAAAAACTATTAGCTTCATAACATTCACAATAAATATTAGGAGTTGATTGTTCTTAAAATCACTTAACATATATGAATTCTTGAGCCAATGATGATCTTTATCTAGATAGTGAGAATCATAGGCTAATTCATATCTCTATTCATTCGAGAAAGATATGCATTCTAATCCTTGTTCAAATGCAAGTGATTTGCATGAAGAAGAATTAACCAAACATGAATGTTTTATCTAATTAGAAACTCCATCCTAAGGACTAAGAAAATCAACTTTAAAATGTCTAAAATCCTCCAAGATTGAGCTTACAGCCAATGAAACAATGTTGAGAAAAGAATTATGGGAGAGAATTATAATCTGACCAAGTTCAAATGCCTCATTAATATTTCGAGATCCTGACATAACCGTGTTGGCAGGAAAAAATTCCCTAAGGTAAGGGTTGAAAGCCTCAATAGATCGAACACGGACTATCAACAAGAAGCATACATTCAAGCAAGAAAAATATATAAACAACCAAATTTAGGTTTGAGAGGAGTACCCATAGGTCCTACGTTTGATGTCGATCCTGTAGGTTCCAAACCCTATGTTTCCTCCAAAGTGGTCAGACATGCAACATAGTTCAGAGAAGCATATACATAACAAGTATTTCAAAGTTCGTGCATAATAAACATGTTAGATAATCAAGAATAAACATATAAATCATGATATATTACACATGAATCATAAAAAACATGAGATCATAACATATCAGGAACAAGACAGAGCTTCTTTATTGATATCAACAAATAGTAGTGGATAGATACAACCTGATCTGACCACGGCACCAATGAAACCTTCCTCTGGATCCATCCAGCCCAAGCCTCAAAGATCACCTCTCAAGCATGTGCAAAAGGATGCCATATAATGAAGGATGAGCATCTATGCAAGGAAACAAGGGTTTCCTATGACTAGGAGTGCAGGAGGCACAGGGAAAATCAAACTTGATCTGGGGACAAAAAGGACTATAATGTCGATATCCTATCTCCTTCTATGATTAGGCCTTCCCATGAGGTGTATAAATACCACCAGAAATCAGTTGATTCAGTTAGGCCACGAGCTCCTGTAGGTGGGATTTCAGTGAAAAGTCGCCTATGGATTTCAAAATATTATTATTTAATAAATGATCAAGTCTAAATGGGAAAGAGCTACCCAAGGCCATATCAGAGCATTAAAACTATAGGAGCATTGAATTATGCTATAACAGATGCCCCCTAATATATGAGGTCATAAGGGGTACATGATGACCGAAATGTATTAAGTACAAAGAGAGATCATTTGAGGACCTAAGAGGAGATCACTAGATTCCAACCCACTGAATACTTATAGAAGGAATCAGAAAGAAGATTCATTTTTTAGGTGGGCATACCCATGCTCAGAGATAGTAAAGCATGTTCGCTGATCAAGTATCAAGCAGATCCAATATGTATACATAAGTGTACAAATAAGACTGAAGAATACATTTTGGATCATCTTATCATACCCGCAAAGGAACACAATGGAGCTATGTCTCAATATCAAATATAGAAGAAAATGTAATCAATGATGCTCGAAGAATGCATGATCATTGATGCTGCATAACTGATCCTCATAATAGTACCAAATCATATAGGTGGAATAGTGGTACTGCATAAAATTGACTGTCAACATAAAGGATGCTTCTATAATGAACTGCAACATATAAGGGTAGTTGGTAACACTGGCAGAAAACTGAAGGAGATGACAAGTGAACCAAGATGTTGACACAACCTGAGGTCTTCACCAACCACAAATGGTACATTTCTACACTATGGGAATAAATGAGCTAAATTCGACCATGTGAGAAATTGTTTGATTACTAGTCATTGATGTATACCATTAACAAACGTGAAACAACTCACCAATAACGATGATGAGATTCAAGGTACCCTAATACAATCTAACAAGTATGAATAAATGTGTTGAAGTTGAACACTTCAAAGTATCTATCAATAATGATACATTGATTTATTCTCACTGTCAATAGAAAATGAGTCTGCCACTGATGACTGCAAAGCCTAAGGTATTGAAAAAAGGACTCTAGATTTTGTTCTCATATCAATGAGTTTGAATTGATGGAAAAGATCTGTTGGAAGGAAGGCATTAAGGCGTCCCACATCAACCTGCGTGAGTGTAACCCGTAGGCCAATAATTTAGAAGAACTCGTAGAAAAAGAAATAAAGTAACCATTCTAAAATATGTTTATGGAATACACAAGATGTGGCTAGTGCATGACATAAACCCTTTGAACTAACCAATAATGAGAGTTGAAACAGAGGTTAGGAATCCACCAATAAGGTAAAATGGAAACTAAGGTACTGCACAAATCCCTATATGTGGTAATGTATGTTGACATCAAACACAAGGGAAACCACTTAGTCAAAGACCCATGATATTGATCGATGTTGAGCACAAGGTCACCTATCAATGATGTAAATAGGGATAGGGTGAGGCTCTAGGCCTACTCTTAGAGAAATTTGTTGGAGTCGATAAGAGAAAACCTGCCAAAAATAATTCAATGGAGACCTTCATAAACAACATGAGTGAAGGACCAAATAATTGATGTGATAATGCAAATAACTTGACAGACTGGGTATGGTCGACTAAAAATGAGACAAGAGATACCACAAAATTGTCAACATAGGTTAACTTCACTTGAACAAAATCACGACTCAAATGTGACTCTATGGCAGCATAAAATAGCTTTGTATGATTTTTCAATATGGGAGGCATTAAAAAACTCTCCATATAATTGAAATAGATAATGACTCAATAACAAGGTTATGGCTCTCCTAAGGTCAAACTAAGTCCCATTTCAATGGAGGAAGGACTTATTTAGAGTGCTTGTTCAAGGGTGACATAAATGACTCTTTCTGCCATCAAATATGGAAGTAAATGTCTCATTCCCACTCTTTTTTAGAATATATAATTTTTTTCCTTTCAATGCTGAAAGCTTGAAAAGGAATAAGAGGATGTCTATAGTACAGTGGCAAGAACGAGTGTTAAAGTCAGATGCATTAGTTCCTACGACTAGAAAATTCTTATGCTCAATGCAAGGTGGCGACTACTGGTCATCAACACTCAAAGGAATGTTATTTCCATGGATAAAGGTGTCAAGTCACAAAGGATAATGAATGCATGGTTTGAACTTGCAAAAAAGTCATGGTCAAAATTGGCTTATACACGAGTCCAAGTGAAGTTGGCTTAAGGCCAAAACAGTAAAAGTAGTCAATATGAAATGCAACAGTACAACTTAACACCTAGGAGCCTCTAGGGTATAAAGCCAAAATAATAGAGAAGAAGAAGAGGAATGACGCTTCATTGCAAAGTCATGGTGGGACTAAAGAGGACTCCTGAGCCTAAACAATTCTTGTACCATGGGAAACATATGGCAGTGAGGATCTAACTAGTAAGCCCATGGAAGGAATGTATCTACCACTATGTTATGATTTTATAAGACAGAAAATGGAAGTGGTTTGAAAACTACAACATAATGGGGTCAATCCTATGGAAAAATATTGTAGTATGAGGTTAAGATGCATAATGCAATGGAAAAGGTGATATGTCCTAACCTATATGCCAGCAACAAAAACGATAACTGCCACGATAGGTGTACAATAATGGAGTTGAAGTGGTGAAAAAATGTCACAAAGTGTTCATTTACGCTGGAAAACAACCTCCCCCAACACTTCAAGCCAAAAGTTAAAAAGTTCATGAATTGATAAAATTAAAAATTATGAACTTTATAAAAGTGGGTTTTAAAGTTTTAATACAAAAATACATTTTAACCCACCAGAAATTCATTTTAACTTGAAAATGTTGAGAGATTGAGAGCTTGGGATAAAACTTGGGCAACTTCAATTCATGATTTCCTCAACCAATTTGTCAACCGAAGGCTTCCAGGTAATTCTAAATTCGTAATCTCATCCATTTTATTACATTTTTCATGAATTCAATCGATTTCACCATAGGATTTTATTTTTAAAATTTGCCTCTGCGTGTACACGGGTCAGATCTTTGGAAACTACGTATAGAAAGCCACACATGTAGGTTTCCAAAGGAAAATCCACGTGTATACATGACTTTCAATTAAGAAAGTCACTTATGCGCAAAGAAAATTGAAAAACCCAATTTCTAATGGATGAATTCTCATAAATTTGTAGGATTGAAATTTTTTGGAAAGAGAGGGAGCATAGTGATTTTTACAATGAGGTTTTAAATGATCCAATGGAATTGGATGCATTGAGAGGATGTACATTTCTCAAGTTTTTAATGATGTCAAATATGAAAGCCCAAACTCAATTGTTAGAAATTCTTGTTCATTACTGGGATCCAGAGCAAGAGATCTTTACGATTGATCAAATGCCTTGATTGATGTGGAAGATATTTACTTCATCACAGGACTTTCCCAGAGAGGGGACATAGTTGATTTGAAATACAGGGCTTGGGGAGGGCTGATTGTCTTAGATTACATAGATCTCTACTACACACTAGGGACAGACAAGTTCAGATCATAGATTCCGATAATAAAAAAATAAGGACCCTGCCGATTAAAATATCCTCTTTACCATTGTTAGGGTAGTAGGCCCAGTAGCAATACATTAGGCCTCTCGACCTGCCATATTCTTAGAAGTAGAGTGCCTTCGTCTGAATGTATTTTATTGGTGCACAGGGCTCTTGGCCTGCATGAAGAAGCAATTGTCTTTAGTGAGATGAAGGAAAAGGAAGAATTTTGGCTATGGGAGTATACTTTGTTCCTTTTTCTTTGAGAGAGTACCAACACTTCGACCCATAGTGTCTACATCCGTTAGCAGACTCAGGGATCTGAGGATGGCTAGATGGGAAGACTTAATCAAGCGACTTGGCAGAGGTGAAGACACTCGAGCAACATTTGATGACGAGTTCTTCCTATGGTGGGAGAAACAAGTTGTAGCTATAGATGACTACCCTTATGCAGGCATAGATTGTCGAGAGGACCCAAATCTGGCACTTCCCAAGGGCACTACATGGGGTGAAATGAGTAAAAAAAATTATTTTTTTATGTTATTTTATTTTTTTGGATTTAAATATGATCTTAAGAAGTCAAAATTATTTTTCCATGAAACAAAAATATTACAATATTATTTGATCATGATGATGATGTTGGATCACTGATACCTAAGGCTCTGCCTAGGCATAGACATCATGGCAGAGACACGGAGAGAGTAGTATCAGTGACTAAGAGAGTCCTTCATGCAGTTGAGAGGAACTTGGAGAGTTTGACTTTCCAGGTTCCCATGGTAGCCATAGAGGATCTCCCTGAGGCCATTAAAAGTTGAGTGGTAGGAGTACCACGAGAGTGATAAGAGTACCGTGAGAGTGGTAGCAGATCTTACGACGAGTGGTGAATGTCATCATCTTTTTCCTTGACACTCATCCAGGGTAGGGCCCACAGACTTAGATTATATGACTAGTCTTTTTTATGGACATGATCAGGCTTAGGCCCTAATTTTGTAGGACATGTGTCCACATTTTGTAATATTTTGGACATATTATTCCTATCTATATACAGATAGTTTTGTGATAATTTGATCATATATATAGATGATTTTATGATATTATTTATTTTAATGTGATGAATGACTAATGTGCCAATCTAATGGTTGATTAGCTATAGAATCAGCAAATGAATTTTCTAATCATGGAATATGAATAAAATTAATAAAATTAAATTATCTATGTAATAATCTCACTCTCATAAATTTTTGATGTAATAAAGGATCTCTCACATGATATATGTTATTTAATCGAGACACCACCAGCTGTGCATCTAAATAAACCACTAACAATTCAATACCAAAAGATATTGCTTCAGATAATAAATTTATGAAAGCATTGTATTCAGCTATATTTTTGGATGTAGGACTGATACATATGCCTCTTGAGACTAAAAACTGACCATATGGATAATATATTACCCAAACGGTGGAAGATAAGTTGCAAGTATGTCTACTAGCACCATCAGTGAATCCTAGATACACCAGATCACCGTACGAACCCTGCCAAAGCATATAAAAAATGCCAACATCACCACGAGACCCATAGAAAAAAACAAACAACTATGTATAGTATTTAAAAACAAAGAAAATGCTAGGCAATAGCCTAGGCATAATACTTCTTAATATAGAACTCATTTATGGGCTTCAACAACACATTTCCATTAAATTAAACCAACTCATATGCACCTTTCTTCAAGTCCTTTTTGATGATTAAATGACCGTACCACATGGGTTTGAACTTGCCTGCCCCCAAGGTGTCCTTGTCTTGGTCATAGACCAGGACAAGGTCACCTTCAGAGAAAACCCTAGGACACATAGTCTTGTCATATTGGGCCTATACTCTCCTTTTATGAGCTTCATTCATTATGGATGCATCCTGATGCTACTCATCGAGATGCTCCAAATGAATAAAGAATTCTTCAAGACTAGATGTGACTAGAAGAAGTTCAACAACTAATTTAAGAGATGGGATCTGACATTGCACAGGAAAGATTGATTCCAAACCATAAACTAGTTGAAAAGGAGTAAAACCCATGGCAATCTTGACAAACATTCGGTATGCCCAAAGCGCAGGATATAAGATGATGTGCCAGTTGGATTTAGCTTTATTGATTGTCCTTTTAAGGATAGTTTTGAGGGATTTGTTCACTTATTTAACTTGTCCATTTTCTTGAGGATAGTACGGAGATGAATTCTCCTTCCGAAATCCCAATTTCAAAGCCAACTCAGACATCATCTTATTCTGAAAATGACTGCCATGACCAGTGGAAATATCCCTTGGAATACTGAAATGTGAAATCATTTGGTTGAATAGGAAAAGAGTTGTTGTCTAACCATTGTTATTGAAAGTAGGCATAGCCTCAACCCACTTCATGAAGTAGTCTACTACTATGATAATGTACTTGTGACCCTTAGTTAAGGCCAGGTTACAAGTAATCAAATCAATACTCCATTTAGTGAACAGACTGACAGTGATGACAGGGAAAACAGGAGTTGGATGAGCACACATTTTCCGAGTATATACCTGACAAGGATGGCACTTCTTGACCACTTCCATGCAATCTTTAAAAATTGAGGGCCAAAAATCATTTGCACGCAAGATTGTTTAGGTTGTAGCAAGCCCAGATAGATAACCTCCATAAGCTCCATTATGGAATTCATTAAGAAGATACTCAGCTTCTTCTAGGGTTAGACAATGCCTAAGGATTGAGTCAATACCACGACGATACAAAGTGTCACTGGCAATAGTATAATTTTTAGCTAGGTGATGCAATTTTCTACGTTCATCCTTTGAAAAAGTCTGAGGGAACTTCACAATCTAGAGATACTATGATGTATCCATGCCAAGGATCATGTGAAGAGATTAGGAGGAGATTTTCATCAAGAAGTGACTCTTCATAAACAACATCCTCTTCACAAGGCAACTCTGAAATCAATTTCGTGAATACTAAAGAATTTTTAGACTTAGCTGACATAAACTCGAAATCAAATTCCTGTAAGATGAAAATCCATTTATTATAATTTCCCCTAATCACTTTCCTACTGAGGACAAACTAAAATGGGTTGATGCCAGCCAACACAAAAAAATTTCTAAGCAGAATATAATGACAGAGTTGCTGGACAGCGTGAACTGCTACCAAATCCAATTTACCTATATGAGGATACCTATTTTCAAGACTGAATAAGCCTTGGCTCAGATAATAAATCACATTCTCTCTAAGAGCATCATCTTCTTGAACTAGAACCATACTAATGGTTGATTCTGCCACAACGAGATACAAGAGGAAATCCCTGCTATATTCGGGTGGACTCAAAAGAGGAGTAGAGGTCAATGCCATTTTCAAAGCATCAAATGAGTGCTGAGTGAAATCGTTCCAAACAAATGGAACTCCTTTCTTCAGTAATTGCGTAGATCCTTTCGTAATCTAGGTATAATTTACGATAAATATCCTTAAGAAATTACCTTTTCCTTGGAGACTCTGAATTTGAAAAACCATCGACGGGGGAGGCAACTAAAGTATTGCCTCAACCTTGATGGGATCAATGTGAATCCCTTCATTGGATACAATGAATCCCAATAACCGACCGGATGTGACAATGAAAACACATTTATTAAGGCTCAACTAGATATTATAGTGATAACATCTTTCAAAAACCAAACCCAGGTGTTTTGGATGATCAATTCTCTTTCGAGAACGAGTAGCTAGGTCATCCAAATATTCTCCTATTATGTGCTTGATGTCGTGGAAAGCATAAGACATGGCCCACTGAAAATTAGCTCCAACATTTTTTAGGCCAAAAGACATCTTGTACGCAAACATGCCCAGGGGAAAATAAATGTTGTCTTGTGTTGATCTTCAGGACGGATAGTTATTTGATTATATCCTAAAAAACCATCCATGAAGGAAAACACCTCATTTCCATCACACTCATCAATGATCTGATCGATAAATGGAGTGGGGAAATTATCTTTAGGACAAGCCTTATTCAAATCCCTAAATTCAATGCATACCTGGATCATTCCTTGCTTTTTATCAATAGGGACTCGATTCGATGACCATTCAGTTAGAGGAACGGGGTATATAAAACCCACCTTAAGCAGAATTTCAACCTCAGATTTAATAGTTGCAGCTTTCCTAGGATTTACTGGTCGGAGATTTTGTCGTACAAGATTAGCATTTTCATATGTCTTGATCTCATGCTAAACTATCAATGGATTGATTCCAGGAATTTCTTCATAAGACCAAGCAAACACATCTCGAAATTCCTTAAAGAGGTCAGTATAGATATTGATTTCTTCAGGGGAACATGCAGCTTTGATGAAGATATTCTCGATGATATTGGGATTCCTGGAAATATTCACCAAAATATTTTATGATATATTAGACATATCACCTTCGTAAAAATTTTTGATCAGGCTAAAGGATTTAGAATGTTATAAAGACTTCAAGTTGAAAAAGGATCAGACAAGTTTGATTCAACTTCATGCAAATTAGGGAGAAAATATGACCGATGATGAAAATCATCCCACGGTCTTTCTTCACCAGTAATTGCTTCTAATATTGCTTCATCATAGGATAAGACAATGTCAAGGTAATCCATAGCCGAGCTAGAGTCGACATTGTTGGGTTGTGTTATATTCTTTCCATGACTAGCCCATGTAATTAACTGGGCGGTTAGAGGGGGGGAGGTCACAGGGGGTTTGAGGGGCACCCTAACCCCACTTTATGGGGTCCAGGGTAGCACCCCGGAAAATTTTGGTTTTGGACCCTATGTTAGGTTGGGCAGACCCACCTATGGTTTTGTGCATGATTTTCGCACATGTTTTTGGACGCGATGGTTTTTGGTCCATGGTTTTGGATGCGATGGTTTTCAGTCCATGGTATTAGATGCTTCGGCATGTATAAATATGTATTGTAACATTGAAAGGAACATAATGAAAAATCAATCTGGTAGTCCCGGTTTTGGGATCTAAGGGAAAATCTGTGTATATGTGTTTTATGTGTTATTCTCACATTGTTTATTTTCTATGTTTTAGGATTTGTATGCAAGTAATTTTTATACGAGGTTAAAACCTACATTTGGTATCAGAGTAGTTTTGGCTTCAAGGGGATGACTTTTTTGCTGAGGGGTTTCACTTAGGCCTGTGGTAGACCCTGTTTAGTGGGAGATCTGCGAGATCGATTCTGGTGGTGAAATAATATGGCGAGCAGTGGAAAAATAGAGATCGAGAAATTTAATGGTCAGATTTTTGAGTTGTGGAAACTCAAGATGGAGGATCTATTGGTGGATAAATATTAGTGGATCGCGGTAGATCCGAGTACTAAACCAACAAGAGTGTCTGATGAAGAATGGAAGAAGTTGGATCAGGAGGCAAAGAGCACAACACGATTGTGCGTCTCAGATTCAGTATTGTTGAATGTATCAAGGGAAGGTACAACGAAGGCTTTGTGGGACAAGTTAGGGACTTTGTACCAATCTAAGTCTCTGGTGAATAAACTGTTCCTGTGGAAAAATTTGTATAACCTGAGGATGAAAGATGGAGACTCGATGATAGAGCATCTAAATGAATTTAATACAGTGGTAAGTCAGTTAGCATCTGTTGATATTAAAATTTTAGCTGAAGTTAAGTGCATAAGTTTTTTGTGTTCTCTACCAGATTCATGGGATAGTCTGGTTATTGTAATAGGTAGCAATGCAACTACCTTGCAGTTTGATGAAATAGTCTCATCCTTGCTGACGGAGGAGATGAGACAGAAAAATATGGAGAGCCAGAATGGTGATGCCTTGTCTATATGAGGACGGACCTAGAACAAAAACAAAAATAAGTCATCGAGTGAGAGATCTAAATCTAGAGGGAGATCTAAATCTCCAGGAAAACCTGTAAAGGTGGTGTGCTGGAAATGCAGAAAGGAAGGGCACTACAAAAGGGACTGTAAATCTAAAGCTCTTGATAAAGGAAAGGGATCTGATGATGCTCCTTTTGCAGAGGCGAAAACCACCTCAAATGAAGGTGGGGATGTGTACTTGGCTTCTTCAAGTACACATGTAGATCATGAGGCATGGTTGATTGACTTAGGTGCATCTGCGAGTATGAGAAATACGATGGTGGTGATGTCTTCTTAGGGGATGATAGGAAGGCTAGAATCATTGGTCGCGGAAAAGTAAAATTGAAGTTGCAAGGTGGAAGGGTTAGAACACTTCCGGGTGTTCTACATATTCCTGCATTGGCCAGAAATCTAATTTCTGTAAGAAAGATGGATGATGTAGGTGTAAAAATAGTGTTCGAGAAGGATACCTGCAAAATTGTTCAGGGAGCACTGGTATTGATGCAGGGAGTTCGGATTGGAACTTTGTACAAGCTGCAAGGTAGCACTATTATTGATGGGTGCAACAGTTCAATGGTTCCTGAAAGTGGAGTAGAAAATCTAGTGGTCTCTAGAGAGAAGACCATGCTATGGCATAAAAGGCTTGGACATATTAGAGAGAAGGGCCTTCGAATACTTCATGGTAAAGGTATGGTAGAAGGTATGAGTAATATCTCTCTAGATTTTGATTTCTGTGAAAATTGTGTATATGGGAAGCAGAATTAGGTGAGTTTCCCCTCTGGTAGTAAGAGGGTGAAACAGATACTAGAGCTTGTGCACAGTGATGTGTTTGGACCTGTGAAGGTTCCATCACTGGGCAAGTCTGTGTACTATGTATCATTTATAGATGACTTCTCAAGGAATACATGGATATATTTCCTTAATAAGAAATTTGAAGCCTTTGACAGGTTTAAATAATTTAAGGCTCTCATGGAAAATCAAACAGAGAAGAAGATAAAGGTGATGGGGATAGATAATGGTGGAGAGTTTTACAACAAGGAATTTGAAGAATTCTGTAAGAAGTGTGGTATATCACGACAAAAGACTACTCCATATACACCTCAACAAAATGGAGTTGCAGAAAGAATGAATAAGGCATTGATGGAAAGGGCAAGAAGCATGCTCAATGGTGCTGGGTTAGGACAAGAATTATGGGCAAAGGTGGTGGATACTACATGTTACGTAGTCAATAGGTTGCCTTCATTAGTGTTGGAGGATAGGACTCCACAAGATGTATGGACTGGTAAGAAACCCCCTCTTTCACATCTAAGGGTATTTGGATGTGATGCATATGTACATGTTCCAAAGGAGAAATGAACCAAGTTGTATAGCAAATCTGAAAAGTGCATCTTTATTGGGTATAAGGATGGTTTAAAGGGTTATAAGGTTTGGAACCCAGTAACAAGGAAGGTTGTGTACAGCCGAGATGTGGTGTTCAGAGTGGTGAAAGATATTATTAAACATGAAGTCCAACCAAAGGAACCTGAGAAGATAGAGTTTGAGCTAAAGGACGAAGAATCAGACTCTACAGCAGAGGAGGAATCAGAAGATGAAGAGCCACAAACTCCGAGTGTGAGAAGATCAGTTCGAGAAAGAAGGTAGCCAGAAAGGTATAGTCCATCTGCTTTCTGTTCAAATTTTGCTTTGTCTATTACTGATGATGATCCCAGAACTGTGAAGGAAGCAGTGGATTCAGAGGATGGCAAACTCTGGAAAGAGGCCATGGTTATGAAATGGCATATTTGCACAAAAATGAGGCTTGGGATCTGGTGGAGTTGTCGATTGGAAGGAAACCCATTGGCAGCAAATGGGTGTTCAAGAAGAAGACAAATGTAGAAGGAAAGGTGAAGAAATACAAAGCTCGGTTGGTAGCAAAAAGTTATTCCCAAGTGACGGGAATTAAATTTGGTGATATTTTTTTCTCCTGTTGCCAAGGTAACTTCTATTAAATTACTTTTAGTTGTTGTTGCTGCTTTTGATTTTGAGGTAGAACAGATGGATGTGAAGATAACATTTCTTCATGGGGATCTAGAAGAGGAAATATACATGAAGCAACCTGAAGGCTTTGCGATGAAGAGTAAGAAAGAATTGGTATGCAAGTTAAAGAAGTCTCTGTATGGGTTAAAACAATCACCAAGGATGTGGTATCAGAAATTTGATACATTTATATGGGGACTTGGCTTCACCAGAACTAAAGTAGATCAATGTGTGTATTTAAAATTAATTGGTGACCGTGTTATTTATCTGGTCTTGTATGTGGATGATATGTTGCTGGTTGGAAATGACAAAGAAATTATCCAGGATTTGAAGACCCAATTGTCCTCCAAATTCGACATGAAAGATCTTGGTGCTACAAACTATATTTTGGGCATGGAAATTAAAAGAGATCGAGCAAGGAGGAAGCTCTAGCTAAACCAAAGGAAGTATGTCGAGACAATACTGTAGAGGTTTAATATACAGGATAGTAAACCAGTGAAGGTTCCTATTCCTATAGGTGTGAGGTTATCTGCTAAATAGTGTCCCAAGACACAAGAAGAGGAAGAGGACATGTCTCGTGTTCCATATGCAAGTGCAGTCGATAGCCTGATGTATGCAATGGTTTGTACTAGACCAGACATTTCACATGCAGTGGGAGTATTGAGCAGGTTTATGTCAAAACCAGGGAAGGAGCATTGGACAGTAGTGAAGTGGGTTTTCAGGTATTTGCGTGGCACTAGTGATTATGTTTTGTGCTACCAAGGAAGACCAGGATTGGACAGAGTGTTGGATATTTGTGGCTTTGATGATGCAAACTGGGTTGGAGATCTAGATCAGAGAAGATCTACAAGTGGGTATGTGTTTAACCTATTTGGAGGTGCAGTCAGTTGGATGAGTAAGAAACAATCTCTAGTGGCACTATCAACTACAGAGGCAGAATACATGGCAGCCACTCATGCAAGCAAGGAAGCAATTTGGTTGCAGAGATTGTGTTCAAGTATGGGGTTAGTACAGGAAGCTATAAGGATAGATTGTGATAGCCAAAGTGCAATTTTCTTGGCAAAGAACCTCGCATATCATTCAAAGACAAAGCACATTGATGTTCAATATCACTTTGTGAGGGATATGATAGAAGACAAAAGGGTGTTGCTGGTAAAGGTGGACACTTTGAAGAATACTGCAGATGCATTGACAAAATATGTGAGCTCTGAGAAGTTCTCTTGGGGTAGAGAGACAATGGGCGTTTCAGGGCTGGAAAAATGACTAAGCTCTTTTATGGCCTCCTGTGGAAAGAAAACAACAAGTGGGAGAATGTTGGGTTGTGTTATATTCTTTCCACAACTAGCCCACATAGTTAACTGGGTGGTTAGAGGGGGGGAGGTTACAGGGGGTTTGAGGAGCACCCGTAACCCCACTTTATGGGGTTTGAGGAGCACCCGTAACCCCACTTTATGGGATTCAGGGCAACGCCCCAAAAATTTTTGGTTTTGGACCCTATGTTAGGTTGGGCGGACCCACCTATGGTTTTGTGCATGATTTTCGCACATGTTTCTGGACGCAATGATTTTCGGTCCATGGTATTAGATACTTTGGCATGTATAAATATGTTTTGTAACATTGAAAGGAACATAATGAAAAATCAAGATGGTAGTCCCAGTTTTTGGATCCAGGGGAAAATCTCTGTGTATATGTGTTTTATGCGTTATTCTCTCACATTGTTTATTTTCTGTGTTTTAGAATTTGTATGCAGGTAATTTCTATACGGGGTTAAAACCTACAGACATTCCATAACGGAGCCACATCACCATCAAAATCCTCTGATGGGGGAGGAATTGGAGAGGAATCTGCAAAATTCACAATAGATTGGTACGTGATTTTTGCTATAGATATAGGATATTCCATTCTACCTACTTTCCCCTCTTCTAATGTGGCAGTAGATGGGGATAAGGTCCAAGGATCAGAAAAATAATGAGTTTTGAACGAACCTTTTCGAGGAGGGATCCTGGAGGATGAAATGGTATTGATATGAGTAATAGGAAGAGGAAGATCAAAAGTACCCATCAAGGAAGAATACGTTCCATCTCCCAAATTCTCAACAAGTTTCTTGTTATTCTTCACCAAGGGGATGGTAGAGCCAGAATATGCATTGGGAACATAAAGAGAATAAGCCATTTGATCAATTGTAACAATTATACCTTCATGAGGGAAGCATGGGATGCGACACAATGACAAAACAATGGAATCCATTGCTTTACCCCAATTTCGACCCAATAAAAGATTATAATCAATTAGGTTGGCATCAACTATCTCTACCTTGACATTGACAACCTTACCCCCAACACAGATGAGAAAGGCTGGAATAATTCCATGAGGCCTATGAGAATGACCATTGAATGCAGTAAAGAGAGTAGGGGAAGGAACAACTTTCAAAGACCCGATAGCCTTCCAACATGATATCGACATGACGCATGTGGAAGCCCCTTCATCAACTATAGTTTGAAAGATATTGATTTCCCGATATGTAGATTTAATCTGGAAAGTCATGTGATGAGGTAGTCTCTTCTTAGCACTTGACATATCAAATGTAATAACAAGATATTTCTTCGGATCTACTTCTCTGATCACAATGAGAAATGCACTTTTTTGTGGAGGACGCAATTAGAGTACCTCTAATGCTAACATTGCACTGGGGCTCTGAGCCAGATATTTGACAATAGAATAGTTTTGAGTAGCCATAGCATTAGGATTGGCAGTCTAACGTTTTGTAGATCCTTTTGGCATCCGAGTTATAGACTCAACTATGAGCCTCTCGATATGGAGTGGCTCTGGGATATAGGAAACAACCTTAGCCTTATAAGGTTCTGGCTCAGCATAATCATGTGATCTTGTAGCAACATCGACATGAGACCTCACCATATATACATTCGACATGGATTCCCCATCCTAATTCCCCCTGTGGGGATTCTAGTACTAGCATTAGTGCCAACAAGCATTTGTTTCCCTTGGGGAAAATGTTAGTCAGCACAACCTAGGAACTTGAAGAACCCTGCTAAGCTAAAAAGCACTGAGCATCCTGAATCTTAGGGAAAATATGGGTAAGAGGATCCCCATTGCATAGCTTACATGGGAATTTTACTTTATTTTTCGATTCCTTTTTTCCATCACTAGTATCATTACTAGAATTGTTCGCATTCCCCTTCCTAGCCTTATCTTTCTTCTTACCACATCCCTTCTTCTTCCCATCAGATTATTGGTCTCCTTTGGGATTTGAAGATTGGACAACATTAACTACTAAAGGTTGGGAAGGCATAGACATTAACAGCATAGCCTATGTCAGAGAAGCTAATTGTAAAGACAAACGTTGCAATTGATTCAACAAGTTAGTCGTACTACTATCAATTGACCCTACAATTCCAACGGTATGGGGTCTTGGCTTAGGGTTGGCTAGATCGATCTTCGATCAAGGAGCATTAAGCAAAATCTTGTAAAGGACTCCAAACTAAGAATATATGAGTTCTAACTGTTAAGCTCTAAATATGGCTTGTTATTTATTGAACACCCTGGAGAGTGACACATCCTTAGAAATCTTTGGCTGCAAAGATTTCAAAAACCATTTGAGAAGGAACTCATCAGGGATATATTCCTTGATGAGCCTCTTCCTTTTGTGCCACTCTTGGATGTGTTCAGAAATATGAGTTTCTTTGTCTTGTTCAAAACTGGCTAGAAGCTCAGTTCCAGCATCATATTAGGTAGATAACTGAAAATGATTTATAAATATAGTAACCAATTCGCCATACTTAGCAAAGGTACCCCCTCTAAGCTCAATATACCACTTTGCAGCGTTTCCAGTTAGGGTGCATTGAAATAATCTCAACCTGATTGAATCATCGATCGACGAGTTAGATGAGCACCACAAATGGAATGTGGTTATATGATCAGTCGGATCCTCTCTAAACTTCCCTTCAAATTTTGGAATATCATATGGAATTTTGGTGGGGACCGGAGGCCAAGCCGGATTGTATTGGATTGGATCCTTTATCAATTTCAAAATATCTGGCAAGTTTAAAGTTGTTAAATAATGAATCCATATAGGTGAGGATAGTTTTAAAAAGAGGAGGAATGAGTTGTTATAGAGTTTTATGAACCCGACGTTTCAGACTACCAAGTGAGTCCATCATCGAGGGATGCAACAATAGATATTCTAGAGATATTCATGACGTATCCATGAGCTATATTTTAAGTTATATATATAGGTTATGAAGGAGTTAATCTAAGAAATTAGGTTGGCCAATCTCCACTTAGTTTGTTAATATTCAGATTTATTTATTTATTATTATTATTATTTATTATTTTATCTTTTTATTCAGATTTATTTATTTATTTATTTTAATTCAGATTTTTTTTTTTTTAATTTGTTTACTAAATTAATTAATTTGTTTAATTAATCAATTAGTTTGTTTAATTAATTAATTAATTGTTAAATTAATTAATTAATTGTTAAATTAATTAATTAATTAATATGTTTGTGTAATTAATTAATTGAACAAATTAACTAATTAATTTGTTTAACTAATTAATTAATTAATTTATTAATTAATTTGTTTACTTAATTAACTAACTTGTTTAATTAATTCCTTATAATTTTCTATATGATTCCTATTGTTTATTTTCTAACTGTTTTAATATGAGTTAATACGACTATATGTTTAATTTAAATACATGTGTTACCATGCTATTATAATTAATAAGTTATGATTTTAATTTAATTTAATATTATCAAATGATTAGTTATGAAATAACCAATTATTTGATTTATATGTTTATTTATGTTTTTGTTTTATTGTTTGAGGAGGATGTTATATAATGTTTTCTTGTTGAGTTGATTTATATTTTATTAATCTTTTAATGATAGATGAGGGATTAAATTTTTTTTTTTCACGTAGGAAAAAAGTCGTAATTTTATTCATATGAAAAAAATTACATTTTGTAGATGCTTAGAGCATATGCATATGAGTTGTTCTTGAAAATCAGGACGCATAAGAATACAAAAACAAGAAAACAAAAATTGTGCCAGCAGGCCTATATTTTCCTGCCTTTTTCTTCTCCACTTTTCGCCAAACTCCAGTGTTGGAAGTGGGAACAATTATAGCAAGCTGGTTTTCTTCTGTGTACATTGGTTGTTCTTTATCAAATTCCGATCCTTCGGAACTATGTGTTCGTTTGACGCCGCTTATTTCCAGCTGCAATTCTTGTTCCCGTACCAAGTTATTTGGCCGCAAAATGGGCCCCCCGGTGCTCTCTTCCTGTAATTTTTTCCTATCTCCTTTGCATGTCTGTGGGTTCTGTCTTTAGTGCCTCCTCCTCCAGTGGTTCGGTATGTTGCCAACCTTTGGGTTTTTTCTGTTGTTTCTTGTTCCCTTTTTGCTCCTTACTGGCCAATGGACAGGCATATTGTAGGTGCCCTGTCTGCAAGCAACTGCGACATCTAAATTTCGTGTTCTCGTAGTCAAGTGGTTGTGTCCACAGTGAATTATTAAAATTCAATGTGATGTGATCTGGGAGTCCTTGACTTAGATCCACCTCTACACATATTCTGGCATATGTGAAGATTCCCCAGATAGCTCTGTCTTCATCTGTTTTAAGATGTTTTCCTAAGGAGTTCCGAATGGCTGTTAAAGCTTTTTGGTGCCAAAAATGCAGTGGGAGGTTGTGCAGCCTTACCCAAACTGGCATCGTTGAAACTACCATGGTATTGGCATCAAAGTCCGGGAACCAGGGGGTGATAAAGAGACCCGCACTGCCCCAAAACCAAGGCCCCTGATTTATGATGTTGTCTCGTTCCAGTTCTGTGCTAAATATAACTATGAATAAACCCTTTGGGCATATATATATTTCACATTTAGATGACCATGATGTGAAAATCCATTGATGCAGTGAGTCCGCTTTTGGCCAATAACCATTAAATCTACATATAACAACATTGTGGATTAAATCGGTGTAGAGATCTGTTACCTCCGGCAGAGATACAGTAAGCATGGGTGATTCTGGCCTTTGTTCCACAATGTAGGGGCCTGGAAGCTCTGTTGTGGGTGCTGGTCTGTGTTACAATGGTTCCTTTCCTTTGATTGCATCGCGAAAAGAGCCTGAAATTTTTGAGTTGGCTCCCTTACACCCGCCTCGCAGTCTCAGGTTGAGGATGATGGTTGAATCTTTAACAACTCCATAGTGCTGGAGTGTGTGTTGCTCCTGCAAAAAGAGTCCTGAAAATAATAGATTTTGGTATGTTACTGGAGTTCTCAATTTGGTCTAGATCTCCTTTTTTAAATCTAGAACGCTCATCCCTTTCCTGATCTATACACAACAATGTCTGCCTTCTATCGATCTGATAAATATTTGCTTCAGATCTGATGGATCAACCTTATCCAGGCCCCGATTTACTGGGTTGAATTCCAGATCTGGCGGATCGATGGCAGATCTAGGGTTTATATGTCTTCCCGCTATGTAGAAGGGTTTTCCACCTCCTGTCAGCAGTTCTTCTGGTACAGTCATAGTAGATCCAGAGTGTGTTTCAGTAGATCCAAGCCATTCAACAATAATATCATAAGATCTGCTCGATTCATACCCAGTAGCGCGCATTTGTCCCTTTTGCTGTCCATTCGCCGTAAAGATCTCAGGTATCAGATCTGGGTCGTCCCTCATTATTCCATTGGGAAGTAGTGGTGCAACATTCTGTTCGGCTCTTGTTCGCACAGCCATTTCCGACCAGATCACTTCTTCCTTGTCTTTAAGCACAGTTAAAAGATCGAAATTAGGGTAGAAATGGGTTTTTGTTTGCAGATCTGGTCGATGGTGGGCTGCATCGTCCATGCCATGTCCTATTACAATGGATTCAAATGGCACACAGTGAGGAAAACCCTTAAACAGGTAAGGAGAGCACGCCCGTGACCTGACTAAAGATCGATATGTCGCAGGGGACCCATCAGCCGCAGGGGGTTTATTTTCTGGCCTGCTGCAAATCCAAAACCTTAGCAGTGTGTTTGATTCGGTTAATCTAGCGACCGATTTCCTGCAGGGGCTTCCTGCTATCACACCCCCATTGCTGATCTGCAGTGTGACGGCGGCGTTGCGGAGTTCAGAAACCCTAGCCATCCTGTTCTCCCACTTTCGGGATTAAATTATTAAAAAGGATATGAGTTAATTACTGGTTCTTTAAGATCTCAAGTAAAGGTTTTTAGGGGTTTCTTAGTTTTAATCCATCATCTCGGTTCAAGTTGTTCTTCCTTTTTTCTATTTCAATGGCTTCTTTGATTTTCGTTTTAAGATAGTGGTCTTCCTTTCTAACTAGTTTGGCTTCCTTCTAAGGCCACTAACACACGTATTTAAATTAAACATATAGTCGTATTAACTCATATTAAAACAATTAGAAAATAAACAATAGGAATCATATAGAAAATTATAAGAATTAATTAAACAAGTTAGTTAATTAAGTAAACACATTAATTAATAAATTAATTAATTAATTAAACAATTAATTAATTAATTTAACAATTAATTAAATAGCTAATTGATTAATTAAATTAATTAATTAATTAAACATATAAATCAAATAATGGGTTATTACATAACTAACCATTTGATAATATTAAAATAAATTAAAATCATAACTTATTAATTATAATAGCATGGTAACATGTGTATTAAAATAAACATATAGTCCTTATAACTCATATTAAACAGTGAGAAAATAAACAATAGGAATCATTTATAAATTATAGAGAGTTAATTGAATAAGTTAGTTAATTAATTAAACAAATTAATTAATAAACAAGTTAATTAATTGGTTAAACAAATTAATTGGTTATTTTGTTTAATTAATTAATTACTCAAACATATTAATTAATTAATTATGGAATTGATTAAAACAAATTAATTAATTAACAATTAATTAATTAATTAAACAATAATTGATTAATTAAACAAATTAATTAATTTAAGTAAACAAATTAAAATAAATAAATAAATAAATCTAAATATTAACAAACTAAGTGGATATTGGCCGACCTAATTTCTTAGACTAACTCCTTCATAACCTATATATATAACTTAAAATATAGCTCATGGATACATCATAAATATCTCTAGAATATCTATTCTCACATCCCCTGATGATGGACTCACTTGGTAATTCGAAACGTTGGGTTCATAAAACTCTATAATAAATCATTCCTCCTCTTTTTAAAAATTTTAAAGTTTCCAGGAATGGTAAGCGCAAGGAATAGGAGAATTCCATCCACCAAAAGCAGAATTTCCAACATTAGAAAAAGAGTATCCTAGATTTAAAGAGGTACCAAGTTGCCATGGGTTACTCGTAGAAGGACCTGAACCATAAGGAAATCCTTGTGGCCCAGAAGTATTTGGAGGGTATCCACCCCTGTCGCAGGGTAACCATTCATGGGGTATTTTCCTCCTGGCAGAACATTGAAAGAAGGGGAAAGCCACTAATAAGGATTCCATGCACTACATAGCGAAGGAAAGACCTGTGAGGCCCTGGCATAAGGGAAGGGCATACTCCCATGTTCACTAAATAGATGGGATAAGTTCCCAACCCCTAAACCACCGACAGCGGTATTTTCCATCCTTTACTTCCTTGGAAAGGATTAACATTCTAAGCATGTCCTAGGTTCAAAAGTGGATTGGAAGGAGGAATATGACTACTTCCAAAAGAAAAACCTTGAAAATATGTTGAACCACTTGGAATAGAAGTTGAATAGATGTGGAAACAGTAAATGGGAAGGTTGAAGGAACTGAAGGAATCCCATTAGAGGGCATCCCAAAAGGATAGGCACCAATGAAAGGGGCAGAAGGTTGGGTGCCCCCACTCGGACCCAGAATGGAGGTAGAGCCAATAGCTACTGTACTAGGTGCAATTGTAGAGATAGAAATAGTACCCCCTCCTACAACTAAAGGATGAGTCTCTACCCCAGAAGTATTAGTAGCCATACTTACACCACTAACATTGGCCATCGGAAAGAAAGAAGGAGAGTGAATAGGGATTTTTGGTCTATGAGTCGAGGTACCCATGTATGATACAATGTGAAGAACATGGGAAAGAAGAGGTGTCAAATGAGTCATGGGGAACTCAGGGATATCCTCAATATCAATCTCATCTTTTGATTGGAAGAGCACCCTAGAAAGGACCGAAGTGTTTTCATCCAAATTATGAATTGAACTAGGTTCACCCTGTGAAATGAGAGCCCCTAAAGCAGGATTAATCTCTGATGCTTCAGTTTCCACTCGTTGAAAATCACTAGCATAATTTCTCCTATGCCTTCTAGATGAAGGCTCAATACTCGCAGGTGAAATCCCATGAAGCCTCCTAGACTAACGAACCTGTTGATAAACCACTTTTAAATATTAAGAGGATTGTTAAAGACTCAAAAAATAAAAACTTATGGAAATCTAGGAGAAAAGAGAACTCACTAAAAAGTTCCTAAAGATACAACCAAACAAGCATCTTCTAGGTATTTCCACTCTGGGTGATTAGGATCGGACACCAAAATACAAGAAAGTGAAGATAATGACCTTCTGAAGATCTTTTTAGATCATTGTGGCCCAAGCCCACCAGCGAATATATCAGAAATAGTTACGCTAACCTCCATACAATAGCCTTTGTCGGTGCAAGTACCCAAGCTTCGCAAGGGAACCCTCTATAATTATTATGAAATAAATGCAACGTATGTCTTAGGTGCCATGAGTAGTCCCCTCTGCAGTCACATGTGTGGTCCCTAGGATAGGCAACTACGGTCACTAGTTTGTAATCAGAAATCGGGTGGAATAGTCGTGGGCGTGGGATCCAACAAGTAGGAGAGGGGGTATCTCTCTTTCCTTGTCTTCACTCGTCCTCATACTTAACTCATGTGTTAGAATATCTTTCCTGGACAGCTTAACAAGACTGGATTTGCACTCTTTAGTCAAATTCTATGTTTCAGTTTAGAGTGGCCTTGGAGAGTTTACTCTCCAGACACCTATTCCAAGGTCCTAAATGCCCTAGACTAACTGATGTATCGATGACAAAAATAAAATCTAGTTAATTTTAGATTAAGCACTTGATTTTATTAGTTTTTATTTAGGTCATGCGTAGTGGAAGTGAAACTTGTTATGTTCTAACGCGAAAAGGAACCAATAGAAAACTAGGCTACATGTAAATGCAACTTATTTTTTTCAATGAAAAGTGATCTCTACAAGGTTCTACGAAAAATCTATGAAAGAAAAAATCTTCTCTTTTTCCTTTAAATACACTCATATATTCAACATCTATCAAAAGAGACTAAATGCCTAAAATGCAAACTACCTTAATGCATACCAGAATGCCTAAATGCAAGATTCTATGGAATTCTCTAAACAAACAAATGTGTTTTTTCAAAGACCAAAAGCCAAAATTTGACCAACAACGAGAAACAAATATCCAAGCAAAGATCTCCCAAGCAAAGAAAATTTCAACCTAAAACGAAGATTTGCACACTTGTTGATAAGCCAAAAAGGTCAAAAACCAAAAAACAAAGGAAGGAAAGGCAAAAAGAAAATTTTTTTTTTTTTCTTTTAAGGACTTAAAACGAACGTTTCAAGAAGGCAAAGAAATCAATCACCTCAAGATCAAAAGAAAGCGAAAAGTCTCCAAACTTCACAAGCCATAAATAGTGACCAAGATGATAAGACTAAAGTGACTAAGAAACAAAAACACTTGAGCACCTTGGCCTAAATGATACATAAAGGATTCAGAAAAACAAAAAGATTTCAAAGAACCAAAATCCTTCACTGGACCAAAATTGAAAAGAGCTTTCTCAAATAATCAAAAAGAAACAAAATCAGTCAACTTCAAGAATGCAAAGCGAAGTAATGAAAAGATTGGATTATAAGAAAGTTGAGAATCAACTCACTATTCCAGAAGCATAGAAAAGTCAGACACTTCACCAAGAAGGTTTGAAACCCAAACTTAAAATGAAAAAACTTCAAAAAATTGTAAACCCTAGTTTGAAAAAATCTTTTTGCAAAAAGAGAAAAAGAAATTGACACCAGATATAAACAAGACCATTCCATACTATAGATGAGCTCAAGAAAGTTGAAAACTAGGATACACCCCTGACTGAAGGAAAATTTTGAAAAAATTCAAAATTTTCCAAATATATGCGATTATATAAAAAGAGATCCTCATGTACATGTGACTGTTTCCGAAGAATCTAGATTATATGTGGGTTTCTTTAGTAGAAATCACATGTGTACACTTTTGTATATAAGAAAAAGCACGTATATGTAGAAAAATAGGGAAAAATAAAAATACAAACCTGATCCAGAAGATCAAACAGATCACCCAGACTATAAATGAGTCAACAATACTAGAAAAATCAAGAAAAAAAACCCAAATCAAGGAAAAACAACCCTTCTAGGAAATATGTGACTATATTCCCCAGCGAAGTTGCCAGTTCTGTTGGCAGGAAAAACTTCCCTAAGGTAACAGTTGAAAACCTCAACAGATCGAAGGTAGACTATCAATAAGAAGCATACATTCAAGCAATAAAACTATATAAACAACCAAAGTTGGGTCTGAGAGGAGTAACCGTAGGTCCTAGGTTTGATGTTGATCCCGTAGGGTCCAAGCCCTCTGCTTCTGTTGGATAGTTGGCATTGTTTAGATGGCTAGTGACCTAATGAAGGCATCTACAACTGTGTTAGAATTAATGTCAATAGTCATGCTGGGGAGCTATGTTGGGTAGTTGGAATTGCCTAACTATTGGCAGGAGTAGTTCCTAACTATTGGTAGGAGCATTGCCTAAATATTGGCAGGAGTGTTGGCATTGATGTCAACCAGACTAGCCTGGATGCTTGTTGCAACAGATATTGGTAGTGATAGCCCAGGAATAATCCCATGGTTATTCATGGCTCAGAAGGATTCCTATGATAGTTGAAAGATTTTAGTAGAGAATTGTCATAGCAGCAAGCTTAGTGGAAAAGCCAAAAAATGATGATTATAGTTATGAGCCAAATGGAATTCCATGGTAGCTACAGGATTCTTGTAGAAAATCATCATAGTAGTAAGATTACTGAAGAAGCCATAAACTGATGATTATAGTGATGGACCTGGAGGAAGTCCATGATAGTTGCAAGCTTCATGCAAAAAATAACCTTAGTGGTAGTTCTAAGTTCCTCTGTCTGGAGAGTCAATGAGTAGAAGAGTGGAAGAGATTTTGGAGCCATCTCAGATGTAGTAGGTGGACTCAAATCCTACATCAAACCCTCCCCATTGGATAGTGATCTGAATAGGTTTTCCAATTATATGTATAAGTCCAACAATGGACTCCCAGATCAAAAGATATGGTATGTTGAATTTCAACGATTGAAGCCTTAGGAAGGAATATCGAAAGTCTGATTTATTAGAGATCGTATATCAGAGGGCCAATGATATCAGTGATCACAACCACGGAGATCAACCATATCGGAAATCACATATCGTAATTCGGGCATACCAGTGCATTGCAACATCGCAGTTTGTTGTATCAGCAATCGGAGATCAGTACATTGATGTATCGGCAATCAGATGTCCAGAGACATTGAAGATCAGTGGATCAATGCATTGGAATTTCAGATATCGGTGTATTGCAATATCGAAACCTTTCAAGTGAGGAACCTTTAAAAAGTGGCGATATCACTAAGTGTCGACAAACCTTTTAAAGCACCAAGGAATGCCAAAAGAGAATTAACAAAGGATTTCATCGCAAAACTAAAGGTCAGGGGGCCCTTTTCTCTCTCCTTTAAAAGGACACATGATGGCATATGAATGGCTCCAATAAGGACACATGACATCATATGATTAGCTCTAATAAGGACACATGGCAGGACTTGATTGGCTCTAATAAGGTACAATGGTAGTTCACGTCAGCATGACATGGCGGTACGAAAGGACACGTGACAAGTTGTTTTGGTGTTTTGAGGGGGCCTAATGGGCCATAATTGGGGGACATGTGTCACCTCTAAGGAGTCACCACGTGGTAGTGATGACGTCATATCAAAAGTTGAAAATCAGAGGATTGAAGATATCATAACTTTATAACAATTTTTTATTGAAACGTTCTGATGGAAGGGTCTCCAATGTGTTTGCACTTGGTCGAGGAAACTAATAGATCCAAGGGTGTAGAGCGAGGCTTAGCACTTAAGTGTTGTGGAGCATATCGGAGGTTGGATATTTTGAAACTCCGCGTTAAATTATTGAAAAATTTCTGATAAGAAGAGCTTCCAATGTTGTTGGCACTTGGTTGTGGAGCCTAGAAAACCAAGGGCAAATAGCAATAACACAAGTAGAAAGGCCCCTGGCAGGATGCTAAAGGACTTAGCACCTAAATGCTATACTGACAGCCATATTCAATAGCCATATGGTGGGGATTTGATAAGGAGCTAAGAAGAAGGAGCTAAAGGCCAATCGAAATATTGTAATATCCTAACATATTCTTAATAGAGTTACGATATGTTTGGGCTCTGATATTGCACTGTGGTGTAAAAGATCTGATATAGCAACACAAAGGAGTATTGAAGATTGGATGAGTCGCTAGCTAAAGAGTAAATGAGCACAGAGGATTTGGTCGCTGGAATAAATGGTGATTGTCAAAGATCAACAAAAAACTCTGAGACAAGGAAACAAGGACAATGGTCCACAGAGAAGGCCATGCCTAAGTACAGTTAGGAAGCTAGAGGATAGGTAGAAGAGTCTACCTTGAGTAGAGAACCTTGGTGATAGGAGTGTTGCACAAAGAGAGGAATGTGCCTAGTTCATGTGTGCAGTGAACTTCGAATTCATTCTCAGTATGGAGAAATTGTCAATTTCCCATTCTCATGGTTAATTCAGAGGCAAAGACCAAGACAGTCGCAACAGCATCATGGAAGATCCATGTTGAGGTATAGTGCATAGTGTGAACACAAGACAGTGTGGTAGCATCGATTGGGAGAGAAACAAAGGAACAAAACCCAAAAGCTCATATGAGAAATGTGGGGGAAAGAAGCATTTTTTCCATAGATCTAAGAGGAAAAATATTTGTGTAAGTGCACTATTGTGTAAGGCTAAGAGAGATCTTGTTCTGTAGAGAAAGGTCGAGAGTTCACATGCAGAGGTAAGACACCCCGAGAGCTGTGTTGTGTGAGTAAGGTGGAAGTTGCTTGTGCATTGTGTGTAAAGGCGGAAGTTTCCTATGAGCTTTGTGTAAGGCTGAAGAACCTATGTGATGTGAGAAAGTCCAAAGGTGCATGCGTTGTGTGAGTAAGGTTGAAGGTGCCTGTGCAGAGAAAGAAGGCCAAGAGTTGAGCCTGTGTTGTGGGTAGCAAAAGGTTGAGAGATGAGTGCATGCCAATGAAGAGCAGAAATAGAGTTTTTTGGACTATGATGAGTGATGGTTGTTGAGCATATTAGTGGGTTGTTGCATAGTGAAAAGAGTGAGAAGAGCAAGTAGAGGTGTAGAGAGTGTTGCATGGGTTGAAGGCTATGAAGAGAACATAGATGACATCAGGCAGAGTGGCTGCCAAATGATAGAGAACATTCAGTTCATATTTGAGTGTGGGGTCTTCGATGGTTTTGGTCTTGCAAGATGGTTCCATGCATGTTTGCATTTCACTTGTTGCTTGTTGTGTTTTGTTTGTCTGTGCAGTTGTAGGTTAGCATGTGCACTCCTTCTTTATCCCATTCTTCATCTCGCCATGATCTACCAATCTACATGTTCCTACAATTCACTCATGACAGGATGAAATCAAATCCAAAACCTCCTAGTCTATCATGATGTATTTCTTTTCATGTTTCGGGCCCGAGATAGATGACAAGATGGGAGAGGGCCCATTAATTTCATAGTGCATAGTTCCAGGTGACAGGGAGGGAGGACTGGTAACTGATACTTCACAGAGCATAGCTCAGGCTTGGATAAGGAACTTCGAGGCACAGTCTTCATTATCGAGGAATACTGCGTAGAGGGCACTAGGTCGTAGAATTGCGTAGTTAGAGGCACCAGTGGCAGCTACAAGGTGGGACCTGAGGGACACCTCTGCATAGTTTCCAGGAGGAAGACAGGGCGAAACAGCAAGGGGAAGAGAGGATGGGTTTGCGCAATTATTGAGAGCAATGAGTCCCAGCTGAGGGATGTCACTGGGAGGACATTTATGCGCAATTTCTGGGAGAAATGTAGGCTCAGGGCTCTCCATAATTCGGGGTTCTAGTAGGTAGGAAGGAAGCTTGATGACTGTGCTTGGGAAATGAGCAGTTCAGATAGGTTGTGAGGTAGTTTTCTACGTAGTTCTGGCAAGGAAGATAGCTACTCACTTTTGGGATTGCGTAGTGCAACTAGCCCAGAGAACAGCCTTAGCCACTACATAGTTCTGGAGACAGAGTAGTACCACTAAGGGTTAAGACTACATAGTACAGCTCAGTCAGGGTTTGGTGAAGTAGAGTTGGTCTATCGAGAGATTTTTAGGAAAATGGCTAAGTGTGAGAAGTAAGTGAACTCGTGAAGACTTTGACATTGTGATCACACATTTATCATACTTAAACAACATGATGACACTTACCACCAGGAAAACATAGAAAATCATGACCCTTTGTGGGACTTTCTAGAGTAGAAAGAAACAAGTGCGACACTTGGGATAAACCTTTGGACCCCCGTGATGACACTTGCATAACAATGCTTACAACTTTGTGTGAGAGTGCGATGGGTGCTCACATAGCACACACAAAGACAAACCTTCAAAATGACCAGAACAAGATTGCAAGCATGACAAAGAAATCAACATTTCAAAATATGGTAGTTGGTTAAGCAAGCAAAAGGGTGAAAAGACTCTAACAGGGCTCAAGGAATGAGCTCGAGTGTTTGTAACCATCAAAGGAAAAACCAAGGAAGGCACCAAAATTTGAGTGCAGGCTAAAATTTTGGAGGGTTTTGCGGCCGCTACAACAGTTGGGTAGTAGCAACCAAATAATGCATAGAAAGGCTAGGTGAAGACATGTTGGATGTGATAGGAGTTTTGACAAAATAATTGTTAAGAAGAGTAACTCCTTTGCCCCTGTCTTAGGCTAAATAAAATGTTACAATTGTGGCAATCTCGGTGACAAGAGAGTTTGTTACAAAAATGAGAATAGCTTCTCAACATATGCATGTGAACGCAGTAGCTTGGGATTTGAAGACAAGGAGAAAGAATGATCCTCCTACTCTTGTAGTAGACCTCTTTGTAAGGTAGAAAGGCTTTAAAAGGATTTGGGTGAATAAAGAGGAGGTGAAAGAGAATATTCCTCTATCCATGTGCAGCCGAGAGAAATCCCAAATATGGGAAAAGAAGAAGATGGAGAGTAAATCCTCTATGAAGATACAACCATTGAAGGTCTTGAAGAAGAAGGAGGATGATCTGCTCAGGGGGAGCAGATTCTCTATTTCTCTTCAGTGAAGGAAGAGAAGGGCCTCAAGGTAGGCCAAATAAGTTAGATGTAGGAAGCCAAGGAGAATGAACAAAAAGGTGCATTTGATTGATGAAGGTATGGTTTTGTTTTCTTATTTATTTCAATAATAAATTGGTTTATTTTGAATGTATCGGCATTGAAAAGGAGAAGTGCATCCAGCATGAGGAGTACACAACAATACATTATGTTGTGGGAACAAGATGGGCTGTAGTGGAAGTGTGGAATGACAGGAAGCTCATAGTCAATTCAGATCCACAAGATCAATCCTCATGCAGAGGCAAGAAAGTTGTTGTAGGAGATAAAAGAGCATTGGTTCAGGGGGAGCTTCTTTAATAAGTGTTGAGCATCAGAGAAGGCATGTAATTGCCACTTATTTCATTATCTTTTCCTTTAATTCATAACTTCTTTACATTATGAGATGGGCATATGATGAAGGATTATGATAAAGTTTAAGAGATTTGTGAGTAATGTAAAATGACTAATTATTACCTTTTTCTATGCAGAAAATGAAGAAAATGGAAGATCACCATTTCAAAGGAAAAGACAAGACAAAACCAATTGTTGTCCCTTTGACAGGGAATTGCATCTAGATGAGGCAATCCATATCGGAGCGCATAAGCCAGGAAAAGGAAGAAGAAACGCCAGATCAGTGCAAGAGGACGAAGAGATAACTGAAGGATAATGATATGGCGAATCCCTCAAGATCCTTTGATCCTGAGGGATCGCTACCTTAAGAATATATGTATCTTTGGACTTTCCACCTAGCTGCTATAAAAAGGGATAGCGTTGCTAGCCCAAGGGGGTGGATTATTGTTGTTTTATACAATTTGCTATTGCAAACTGAACTTTGATCATCGACTCTCTTTAAAGAGCGATTACTGTAACTTGGTTTTTATGATTAATATATAAACTATGTTGCTGTTCCATCTTTGATTCTGGAGTAACCGTAGCAATGCGTCCCTGGTGGCTAAGGGCCCAGTCCTAGTGGATCACTTGTTTCCTGTACCATTATTTTCCAATTCCATGTCATGTGTGGTTTGATTTCTTTTACTTGCCTCATTCAGTGATCTGTTGTTCCTTGTCATTTTGTTTACTGGCTCTGTTATATTTACTTGAATAGTAAGGTTATCTTTTGCAACTGAAATTTTATGTTGTTCATTCTGAAATCATATTGCATTGTTGTTCCCTTACATATTGACATTGTTGTTCCTTTACAGATTAACATTACTGTTCATTTACATAGTAACATTGTTATGCATTTACAGATCGGTATTATTGTTTATTTAGCTACAGTTTACCTCTAAGTGTGATTGTTGTTCATTTGGATTGTCGTTCCATTGCAACTGCAATTGTTGTTTCTTTATCACCATGGTTAATATTTATTATGCTAAAACTCATATTACTGATTCCATCATTATTCGTTGTGTGTTAACATTTGATTTAGTTCGTTGTGCATTTACATTTGATTCAGTTGTTGTTCAATATTTCGTAAGGCTTACTTTAGTTTGTTGTTCCATTTTTGGCTTGCTGTTCAAATCATTTCTGAGTTAAAGATTGTTGCTTAATTCCTTTAGGTTAAGATTGCTGCTTAATTCATTCCTGTAAGTTAAAGATTTGTTGTTCGATCTTTTCAATAGATTAGTTGTTGTTCCCTTTTCTGTTAATTGAATTATCATTTCAAGTAATTGCTTTGGTGTGAACAGAATGATCTTCAATTGTAGTGAACCTTGACTATTGTTGTCTAGTTCCTAGATTGCAAATCTTCTCTTTGATTTCTTTTCATTTGCATCAGTTTACAAAGGAAATATTTATCATTACTGCATCCTTGACTGATGAGTGTTGTAGTTTCTTAAATGAATGATTTAGTTATAAATCATTTCAGTTTCTTGCCATTACATTTATAGTTTGTTTCCATCATTTGTTTACTTTTGTAAAAGCACTATACTACTAGCATTACTCTTGACAAGTGACCACCTCAGACTGAGTACACTCTTGAGATAATAAATTGTACCTGGATTGATAATTAATGTAGGGTAAATAGAGGTTAAAAATACCCTTTTTACTACTCAACATTTTGGCACCATTGCCAGGGAAGAGTGTAGCCATTTGTTTCTTTTGAGAGTAGTGTAAGTAACTGCTAGGAGAGAGTTGGGTTTTAAAAAAGGAAGGTAAGAACCTGTGTACGAAGCATGTAACAGTCCTGCTCCCCTACCCGCTTTCTTGCAGATTTGTTTTCATTTTGGGTAGAAATTAGCATTTGATTTGTGTGCATGACTAAGCAAAAAAAAACCTGAAAAGAATCCTAAACCACTACCCAAGCCTGATAAAGCTAAGGGGTCAGTGATCCTTGGCCAATCGACCTTTATAGACGAAATCCTTAAAAAAGCATAATCTCAGCCTTCAATAGGACCTAGAAAAGTTGCTTCTAGACAACCTACTAGTTCCCTTCAGGCCACAGGATCACCATCTGTAGCCTTTACTGAGGTGCACAACCAAACTGAGGAGCAAGATTTTCAAGAAATTGAGAATTCTAGCCCAAAATCATTGCAAGAAGGGAACCTTAGTAATCTCCACGAAGGGAGAGGAGAAACAGGGGAAACTGAAGAACCAAGATCTCCTCTTGGAATAATTCAGCCATTAAGCAGCCCAAATAAGGGAAGTGTTGTAAGAATCATCCAGAATGAAGTTGAAAAACTTCAAGAGCTAAAATCCCCCTATACATTAGGAACTCTCATCATCCCAGACAAAGGAAGTGCTGTTCAGGCCATTCCTGTTAAGGCCATTCCTACTCCTTCTAACCAGCCTAGGAATACCCTCCTAGAAATCCCAGAAGGTTATTGGCACACATTTGACCAAATGGCCCACAACTAGCAAACCCCCCAACCTCTACACTGCAATATCCCATTGTAGATACTACAGTTAATGCACCTATGAAGGCCATTCCTCTCCAGCACATTCCTACATTCAATGGCCTAACATCAGAAGATCCAGATGCATTTCTGTTTGAATTTGATGTGTTGTGCAGAGTATATGACTATACCACCGATCCTCAAAAGCTGAAATTATTTCCCTCTACATTGAAAGGAGCTGCTTTACGATGGTTTATGGGGTTAGGTGGAGGTGTCATAAATGATTGGGATCAGATGAAAGCTGCTTTCTTAAAAAAATATCAAGATTATTGTAGGTCTAGAGAGTTAAAAGGTAAAATATTTCAGATGGTAGAAAGACCTAATGAGACACTAGAAGAATATGTTGAACGTTTTCAGTATAATCTTCAAAGATCTCCTTATGCATCATTACCATTACCTGACAATGTACTAAAAACAACATTAATTAAAGGTATGGAGGAACAATGGATTGAAACACTAAATATTATGGGAAAAGGAGACATCTATCAAGAAGATTTTGCTAACATCATTTATTTATGTATCTGGATCTCACGAGGCAGTACAAGGCTAAAACCAGCGGAACATGACAAGTTCATAAGGGACAACAAGATCTCTGGAGAAGCAGTAACTTGTGCAGAAATTGGAAATTTATTAGATAATTTCAAAACTGATATATTGGGGACTCTAACAACATAGCTCGATATTATGCAAGCAAAACAGAAACAATCAAAGGCAGAGAAAAATCTGGCAATATTTTGTCCCAGATGCAGAAAGAAACACAGCCACAAAGAGTGCCCACTAGACGCAGTTCAAGTCTGCGCTATTTGTACAAAAGACGACTCTATGGAGAACTGCCACTCACTTCCTGGTTTGAAAGCAATATACAAATAAGCAGAAGAAGAAATAGAACAGGTGTACCTACTTAATCAGTGCCGTCAATGGCAGTCGTGACAATTAGGTATGTTCCCTGCTCCATCTTCTTCTTTCCAGCCTCTGCAATATCATGCTCAACAATATAATACAATGTGGAAAAATCAATCTCCCTTATCAAATTGGTCACAACAACCATTTCCTTCATCATCACCATGGCCGAATCAAGCAAGCCAATCTAATTGGCCAAATTTTCCCTACGGTCCACCATATTGGCAAAACAATGTGTATCCAACACAATGGTCCCCTCCCACTTTGCAGAGTCAAGCCTGGCAGACAAACTGGGAAAGACCGATGAATCAACCAGTAAGAACTATTCCACTCCCTCAACCTACACTGCCAGCACTACAACAAACCCCTAGTCCAAATTAAGACTGCAACTCCCAGCCCAGCCCAACCCAAACCCAAATAACAAACTAGTTCAATCTTTTCAAATAATTGAAACACCAGAACTGGAAACCAATCTAAGGGAGTGCAACGACCTTCAATTAAGGTCTGGGTGCATTATAGAAAGCAAAGGAGATAAAAATTTTCAAATTGAAAATCAGTTACCTGTAGAACAACCATTACAAGAAGAAGATGTGGTCAGACAACAGACTCATGATCAGGCAACCACATCTTCTCCCCCATTCCTAGAACGATTAATCATACGGCGCCCTATAGAACATCCTCACTTTGATATTCTGGGAGAACTAAAGAATTTGTACATAAAAATCCCACTCCTCCAAGCTATCCAATATATCCCAATATATGCAAAGGCCACCAAAGAGTTATGTATAAAAAAACCAAGGAGGAGAATAACAAATAACCCAACAGTCCAAGTAGTTGGCACCCTATCTGATCTGTTATCAAGAAGAGAAGCACCTGTCAAATATGAAGACCCAGGAAATCCAATAGTGACAGTGCAAATCAATGGACAAACATTTTCAAATGCCTTAGTTGATTTAAGGGTTGCAATTAATATTTTAACGACCGCCACTTGTCACAAATTGGGCATTACATTAGTAGAACCAACTTCCACCTTATTAGAAATGGCTGACCGATCAGTGGTTAGGCCAAAAGGCACACTACATGATATCATGGTATCTGTTGACTCTTGGGAATATCCCACCAACTTTTTGATAATAAACCCCAAAAACCGACTCGATGGACATCCATTAATTTTAGGCAGACCTTGGCTTGCGACCATTGATGCTTACATTGGCTACCGACAAGGCAGTATGACCATAACTAGAGGGAGTAACATCAAGAATCTAGCCCTATACCCTCCAGCCCAGCCAAGTGTAACAATAATAAAAACTAACAAACATCCTGTATCATACCTCACCGAAAAAATTAGATCCCCATTAGCCATAGAAGATGCCCTCGATTTCAAAGATCAAACAAAGGATGATGTTATTAACAACTTCATTAACCAAGCTGAATCCAGATCCCACGTACCATGTCACATGATAGAGGTAGCACTTAATAATGAACTAGAAGAAGATCCTATTAAAGACACCCATGATCAGACAATACCCACCACCTCTGTTTCAAATAGCAAAACTATAGAGATTGAGCCAGGAAAAACTTTGAACATCAATAATAACCTGACTCCTGAACAAGAAGAGAAGCTGGTCCAACTACTAAGAAAATACAAGGAAGCTTTTGCATGGGATTATCCGGACATGAAGGGAATCGATCCCTAACTATGTACACACCACATTTATACAGAAAAGGCTGTGAGACCTGTTCGCCAACCCCAACGGAGACTTAACCCTCACCTAAAAGATATTGTGAACGTTGAATTACAAAAACTTTTGGATGTAAACTTTATCTATCCAATCTCCGATAGAAAATGGGTCTCTCCACTAATAGTGATACCAAAGAAGAATGGAAAGTGGAGGATTTTTGTAAATTATAGAGAATTAAACAAAGCAACCCAAAAAGACCACTTTCCCCTTCTATTCATTGACTAGGTATTAGATACATCAGCAGGAAAGAAATTATTTTCTTTCTTGGATGGCTTCAGTGGGTACAATCAGATTCAGATTGCCCCTGAAGACCAGGACAAAACTACTTTTACCTGTCCTTGGGGAATGTTTGCCTACAGAGTCCTACCCTTTGGCCTATGCAATGCCCTTGCCACATTTCAAAGGGATATCCTCAACATCTTTTTAGATTTAATAAATGAAGGGCTCAAAATATACATGGATGATTTCACACCATACGGAGATGATTTCGACCCAGCACTAGACACATTGGAAAAGGTGATGCAACGATGTATTGCTACCAGGCTCTACTTGAGCCATGAAAAATGATATATGATGATGATCGAAGGGCTCATCCCAGGTCATTATATATCAGCAGCTGGAATACAGGTAGATCCGGCCAAAATTCAAATAATTTTGCTAATACCTACTCCTACCACATAGACAGAGGTACAAAGTTTTCTTGGATTTTCTGGTTATTATAGGAGATTTATAAAACATTTTTCTTAAATAGTTGCACCTCTATACGTGCTAATAGGGAATGTTGATTTTGTTTGGACAGGTAAATGTGATTGTGCTTTTGAGGATATGAAAAAGCTTGTGTCAATAGCCCCAGTGCTCAGAGGCCCAAATTGGAACCTGCTATTTCAAATTTCATCAGATGCTTCAGACATAGCTATTGGAGTAGTCCTTGGGCAGGAAGAAGACAAAAAACCATATGTAATCTCTTATATTAGCAAGAATTTGTCTCCTGTTGAGCTAAACTATACTGTTACTGAAAAAGAATTTTTAGCTGTAATACATGTTGTAAATAAATTTAGGCATTATATCACTAGATATCCTGTTGTTTTATATACAGATCACTCTGCCATAAAATATTTAGAACATAAACCAATTACAAATGATAGAGTAATAAGATGGTTGATTTTATTGCAGGAATTCGATATCACAATAAAAGATCGACCTGGGAAAGAGAATCATGTAGCTGATTTTCTCTCACGAATGCCGAAGCTAGTGACACAGCAGCAGTCGAAGATCAATTTCCAGATGAACATTTATTTGCTGTTACTGTCAAGACACCATGGTATGTTGATGTTGCAAATTATTTAGCAGTATGAAAATTACCAAATCATCTGACCCCCAATGAACGAAAACAGATTGTGCATCGTAGTACCCGATTTTCTTGGATTGGGGGCTACCTATTTCATACAGGGGCAGACATGCACATCAAAATATGCGTCCTTGAACATGAAATATTTGACATTCTGAAAGCCTGTCACGATGGACCATGTGGTGAACATTTCGTAGATCGAATAACTGGTCACAAAGTTCTACAAACAGGGTGTTACTAGCCCACAATCTTCAAAGATGCAAAGAAATTTGTTCAAGCTTGTGACAGTTTCCAAAGAGCAGGACACCCTGGACAGTCCGAGAAAATGCCTTTGAACCCACAGCTAGTCATCAAACCATTTGAGCATTTGGCGCTCGATTTTGTTGGTCTGATCAACCCATCATCAAACCAGAAAACATATGTTTTGGTAGCAATAGAATATGTGACCAAATGGGTTGAAGTAGAGGCACTTCCAAGAGCTACATAGGATTCCATCATTCATTTCCTATTCTAGATATTTGTGTGATGTGGCCTCCCAAGAGACATAATCATGGACGAAGGACCACAGTTTGTTGGTAATAAAATTGCTGCAACATTAAAAAACTATCATATTCAACACAAGATCACCACTCCATACCACCCACAGGCAAATGGCCAAGTAGAGAGCACGAATAAAGTAATAGAAGCAATATTAACAAAAACCATTGCGTCACACAGACGCGATTGGGCTACAAGATTGTCAGAAGCCTTGTGGGCATACCGAACAACGTGGAGAAACACCACCGGATATTCACCATATCAGCTAGTATTCGGAAAGGAACCCATCTTTCCAATAGAGTTCGAAATACAAACGTTGAGAACAACACAAGAAGTCGGTCTAGATTTAAATGAAGCCCAGATTAATAGACTACAACAAATCAATGAGCTAGATGAAATTAGTCTCTCCGCTCTTCAACATGCTACATTAATCCAACAACAAAGAGAAAAATGGCATGATGCCCTCATCAGAAAGAAAGTCTTCCATGAAGGAGATTGGGCACTCCTATACGATTCAAGGTTTCAGGATTTTTTGGGAAAAGTTCAAACTCGCTGGCTAGGACTGTATGAAATCTAGAAAGTGCATGATAATGGCACCATTACTTTAACTACCATTGATGGATCTGGACATACCTTTAAATAAAATGGCCACTAAGTTTCACTATACCGCAAACTGCTTACTCGGGAATCCTTCTACTAGCAACTCTGGGAAGACTCTGGCATGGAGATTTTGGCTAAGGAAGAGAACTCTTCCTCGCCTTTGCTTCACTAAGTAATTTTATTGCTTTTAATTTTGTACATAACTTTTTCTGTTCTATTTGTGTAAATTACTTTCTGTACAGATTTCTGTAATTCTGCAAAAAATTTTTACATTTTTGCTATTCCTTTCCGAAGGAACAACACTTTCGCCATTTTGCTATTCCTTTTCGAAGGAATAGCACTTTTGCATTTTGTTGTTCCTTTTCGAAGGAACAACATTTTCATTATTTTGTTGTTCCGTCGTTTTTCTATTCCTTTTCAAAGGAACATCACTTTTGCATTTTGTTTTTCCTTTCTGAAGGAACAAATTTTTCGTCGTTTTGTTGTTCCTTTTCGGAGGAACAACACTTTTTCATTTTGTTGTTCCTTTTCGAAGGAACAACATTTCTGCCTTTTTGTTGTTCCTTTCCGAAGGAACAACACTTTCACGTTTTGTTGTTCCTTCCTGAAGGAACAACACTCCCACATTTTTGTTGTTCCTTTCTGAAGGAACAACACTTTCATTTTTCGTTGTTCCTTTCTGAAGGAACAGCTCACCCGCCTTTTTGCTATTCCTTTCTGAAGAAACAACACTTTCATTTTTCCTGTTCCTTTCTGAAGGAACAACATTTTCGCATTCTTGTTTTGCGCTTGCTTTATTTGTTGTTCCGATTAAGGAACAGTTGTTGTTCCTCTTAAGGAACAGTAGTTCCGAGTATTTTTTTTTTTGCTTATTGATCCTCTTACAGGAACTGCGGTTTGTGTGTGCAAATATTCTTTTACTGTCCCTCTAAAGAAACAACAGTTGTTCCATCTAAAGAACATCACTTTTTGAGTGCATTTTTCTTCTTTTTGTGTGTGTGTGCTTCACCATTTAGAGGACTTTTGTGAGCAATGGTCATTTAAGGCACAACTATACATTTATGCACAAACACAAAAACTACAGGATACTGAAATCAACAAATCAAAGAAAAATTGTTATCTTTAAAACAAATTCCTTTGAATTAATAAGAGAAAAGAGGAAAGGACACAACTATTTATATCACTTTGTTGTCATTATTTTCACTAATACCAATGTGATTGATTATTTTTATCATGATGGTTCTTTCTAAATCCCCATAATTCTCTTTGATCATTACTATTGAATAAGAATAAGGGCATATTTTTCTCTATTGAGATGTTCAGACTTCTTCCACCATCCCTACTCTTAAGGAGTGTTGAGCCATCCTCTGTATATAAATAGGAAAAGTTCTATATAAAAGAAAAGAAGAAAAATAAAACATGTATATCTATATGGTTACTAACATGATTTGTCAGATGAAGGATAGGGGGTCTCATCAAGAGCTAGCCTACCATGATCATAAGGAAGAAAGTGAAGTGGCATTCCCACTATGGCCACCACACTAGGGATATGATCCAAGAGGCACATTAGAAAAATAAAAATTCCTTGGAACAGGAGGTCTCATCACGAGCCGGCCTACCCACCTTTCACTCCTTCCTGGTGAATGGCATTGTGATTCATCTGGTTACTAGGCCAGCACAATGGCCTCCATTTTGACATCGCACATCACTTTCTTAGGCATACACAAAGGATTATGGTTCCAATGGTGAAATAAGCAACTCTGTCAAGGTTATGGACACCTATGGGTAGCAGAGCTCTGCTGATGGTATTGAAGTCATATTTTTCATACACCAATAGACATTATAAACCCTTCTTCTTATATCTTTATAGTGATTTCAAATGAGATTATGTATATAACCCTTTCAAACCTTTGATACATGAAAATTATTTACAAATCAATCATGACGGTTAAAGTGGATAATGACTGCATAAAAACTTTTATTCATGTCAGCTATCCTATCCTCCATTTTTCACATCATATCACGACATTTCCATATTTATTAGTGATTCTATCATATGCCTCGATTTCAGTAATCCACTCATTTTTTGTAAACATGTCATATATCTATATGTTGTTCCTTTATTCCATTGTACGATTGCAGTTCAAAATGCTACTCCTTTATTTGACTACCGAGGACCGCCTATCACATTACACAAGGGCATGGGTGATCTTCATAATTCGCTGGCATATGTGTCAGCCCATTATTCGGAGGTATTATGACTTCACCAAAACTCAGGAATAGCAAGTTTAACGGTATTTTGTTTCCCAATATGCATGGCTTGTTGTTCTAGCGCCATTTCCATGTTTTTCTCTGCAAAAATTAGCAGTAAGTTAAAAATTTGAATAACTTGTTGTTCCATCATCTTCCCAGTGTTTTTTTAACAGTGAGCTAAAAATTTGAACAGCCTGTTGTTCCATCACGTCTTTGTGTTTGTATAGTGTGCTAAGTGTGAATAAGATGGGAGGAAGATCAATTCGTAGTGAGCCACAAGTGTTAATGGTATTTAACGCCGCACGAGAAATCTTAGCAAGGGCAGGATGGATAGCTTACCTTAACCGTCTACAGTAATCTAACGAGATGGTGGCAACTGAGTTTCTACAAAATTTGCAGGAAAATCATTCCACAGTGAGAGGGAGACAGATAGCAGTCACAGATGACATAATTGCTGAAGTTTCGGGACTGCCAACCATTGGACCTGTATGGACTCTAAAAAAGGTGAGACTGCGAGACGCCATAACCATCTTCTAGGACAAAGGGCAGAACCTTACTATCAATGGAAGGGAGTCCTTCCGGAAACCCTGGGAGAGCGGTGGGAAAAATTGACGAGAATTATCCAAAGCTACATCACTTGCGATGGAAGAAAAGACATGGTGAGACCACACCATATCAAACTTTTAGCCGTGTTAAAGCAAAAATGTGTTGTGAATTTTCCAGCATTCTTAAATTTTTTATTGCATGATGTTGCCCGAAGTATAAGAAAATCTTGCCATGTAGAGTTAGTGGTAAGCCATCATGGTTTAATTCGACTGATAGTTAGTTAAAGTCTTTCCCAACAGCAGAGTAGTTGGGAAGAATTGATTTTCTCGATAGATGGGGGACTCGCTTTGCTAGCCCCAAAATGAAAACATATTGCTAGCACATCGAGCAAACCACCGAAACGAAGACAATCTGTCAGATTGGCAAGGAGCAAAGGAATGTTGGGAAATTCCTAGGGGAACATTAGCCAACCTGTGGAAATACATGATTCAGAAGACGAACAGCCCCCACAACTTGAAGGTGGGGAGAACGAAAAAGAATTAGAAGGAAACGAAGAAGAAGAATCAGAGGAAGAGACTGAGCAATCTGATAAAGAAGAAGGGGAGGAGACAGAGAAATGCAGTGAAAGTCCACTGCAAAACCCTCTGCAAGAAGATGAATTGGCCTAAATTTTGGCCAATATGGGTGAGTATTGTTGTGGGGAAAAGTATCCGACTCGGATGACCCTATCCCTACTCTAAGGGTGACAGTCCTTAGCAACAACTGAAAGTAAAGCTTTGATATTTTCCTTTATGAAAGTACAGAGAAGGAAGAAAAGATTGACCAACCGGTATCTTTCGCTTTTGTCGATCCTATCCTCTCTCTTTGTCTCTTGTTCCCAGCTCCTTGCTCCCTTTGCCGGCCCAGCTACACAAAGATCCTGCACAAGCAAAAGAAGGAAAACTACAAGAAACATGTACTCATAACTGATGCATGGATTAGAGTGAATCAGATATACAAGTAAATACAATATATCAATGCAATACAAGTATATAGGAGAACATTCAAAGCTTTATTGATAGAAGTAAAAGGGTTCTGAGAAGGTTACAACCATCAATGGCTCCAATCCAGCAGCACCTCCCCAGCAGCAAGAAATCTCCTCTTCACCTCTATAAAAGCAATCACCCAATAGCTCTAACTATAAACCAACAGCACTTCCTTACTTTGCACAAAATTCCAGCCTCCTTAGACCTCATAGAAGAGCTCTATATATAGGAGAGAAGAAGAGAGGATGAGTCAGCTTGAGGCTGGCATAGAGCTGACTAGTGTCCTCTCCTTCTTCAGTTAATCTTCAGTTCTTGAGTCCACTTGGAGATCCTTGCTTACACATGGTGATCAAGTACCTCTTACTCATCACAGGGCGAATCTCATGAACCAAGTGTCAGTTTGGAAGCTTCCTGGGCAGTTGACACCTTGCAGAATGACTGTGCCACTTGGCCAATCTCGCCCAGCGCAGGTAGCCTTCATTAGATTTGACTTCCAGCGCAGGTACAAGGAGGAGAAGTTGCATTCCAGCGCAGATGCTCAGTGGAGCAGCTGACATGATCCAAAAATAGCCTGTTTTGAAGTGTTTTCAGGTGGAGAACTGATTGGAAGTGCTGTGGTTTGATGACCTTGTTCTTTTAGGGGTAAGAACAACATGTTTAGGGACTGAGGATCCCTGTAATTATTGACATTTCATGCTCCATGTCGCGAGGCACAAAAATGTCTATAACAGTTGCCCCCTAAAGTATGAGGCCGTTTATCGGGTGAAATGCTTTATCTAGAGGGTCCGAAGTTCATTCCAGTGCTGAGGAGGCGCCCTGTAATACAATACAATACAATACATTATTTTTCATTCTATTTTCATGATCTAGCTGAGGCGGGCATTCCCATGCTCAGCTTTTATAAATACATTTTGGTACATATGACAGACGATCATCTGAAGGTAGACTGATAATTTTCTGCTGAAATTATCATCCTTTGAATAGGATGATCATCTGCTGCAATGATGTACATGGAAAATGCTTTTATATTTCCTGAATATATATCGCAGCCCGGATGGATGAAACTAGATCCGGGGTCTTCAAACTCGTTCGATCTTCACTCTAAGTACAAGTCGATCCATGTGAGAATTTCGCTGAAGTCGAACATGGAAAGACATCGCTTGATTACCGGTCAATAATGAAAACCGTTAACAAGCGCGAGAGGAATCACCAATAATGACGATGATCCTCAAGGTACTGCAGTACAATTCACGTGGCGTGAATAGAGGACTTGGCGTCGAACGCCACGTAAAATCTTCTGGTCGAAGGTCATTGATGTATACCTGTCGCCGGAAGTGAGAAACTTGCCATTAAGGCATGCAAGCTTCAAAGTACTGATGGGGGTGTTCCTAGATCAACTTCTTGGATAATGAGCTGAAGTCGACAAGAAGCGATCCGTCAAAGGAGGGCCTTAATGAATCCCACATCAATGACACGGAACGGAGCTAATGATTTTAGTGGAGGTGAAAACAAACTGTGACATATGATTCAGGGTGGCGATCATGAATGAATGAAGGATAATGTATGGCAGTGGATGGGACACGGTTGACACTTTCAGAATGACCCCTCTTGAACATATAACGACACTGATGCGATGGATCGGTAGCATTACCCCAAATGTGGATGGTTTGGCGAGGACCATGGCGATGAGACCGGTGAATGAAACAACCCAACCCGATGTGGTACGGAGGAAAAGTGTCATGTTCAAGAGTGACTTGCTACCATTAAACTTTGATGTTCTCCCAATTTTTCCCCAGTCATTTCTGACCAGTACCTCTTTATTTTTGTCAAGCTTGAGGAGGATAACATATGCTTGTTCTATAACCTGCCCTTCGGGCAAGCCCATCGCTATGATTTAACGAGCCTAGCGATAGGGAAACTCGTTCTCGTCTAAGGACAAGTTTGTCGCTATTTAATGAATTTAACGAGTCTAACGATAAGGATAACTCGGTCCTTTTCATTTTTAGAGAGTCTGAAAAGGTACAGAAAGTTAACACCATAATTCCTTTTTCGTCAGCTAATCCCTTAAGTCCGAAAAAGTATAAAACAATACAGAAGGGATGGGTGTTCGGTACTTTTAACGAGCCGAACAAGACAAGCGCTCGATCTTTTTGTGCAATAATCCCTCAGGTCCAAAAAGATTAAAATCTAGAGGAGGGATAGCTCTTCCGGTCGTTTAACGAGCTGGAAGGCCAAAACTCGGCAAACTTTTCATATTTTATGAGTCAGTGAAAAGAGCTCAAAGAAGACTCGTCTTTTGAGGAACGAGTGATGAACAGGGATAGCAGCAGATTCCAGGTACAGGTTGGAATTTTCCAATCACGGCAGTGTCACAAGGATGGCTAAGTGAAATCACTCTTCGCAGCTGTTTCTCAAAAGAGGTAAACACACAAATGGAGGTGAATGATCGGCCAAATGAACAGTGGAGGTGACGGTGCACAAACACGACCAAGGCTTTTATGGCTGATGAATTTACGATCTCAAAGGTTATTTACCAGTTCATTTTTTCTGAATGAGCTTGAACTCTAAAGGAAAGCCTGCTCATAACTTATGTTTATTTTTTAGCGAGCATGAACTATGTGCTAAAACTGCTCGGATCTTGCGTTTATTTTTTAACGAGCATGAACTATGTGCTAAAATTGCTCGATATACCAGTCATAATAAGAACGCCTCCTGTGAGATAGCTATTTTTTAAGGAGCTTTATCTCACGAAGCTATGCTCCAATTTTGGCAAGTTTTTACCTTTGCCCCATAGGCTTTCTTCATGCAAGGTTGGAATCGGCTAATCCTACGAGTTTAAAGGGTTAGACCTACAGGTTTAAAGGGAGGACCTAAAAATTTAAAAAATAAATAGTCGTCCCTCGCTCACATTCCAAAAGTTTGCATGCCCCCAGGTATAAAGTATAATTTCGAGATACCGCCATCTCTTACTTATTATCCGAAGAGGGTTCTATTTGCTGCCGCAAATCAATCTCTTTCTTCGGCGATGTCTATCATTGGGTTACCCAAAGATGGTTACCCTATGTCACAACAATAGAATCTCCTTCTTTGGAGGCTGCCCCTACTTATCCTTCAAAACATTTGTTTTAATGGGTGAGGCTTGCTTTTCCCCAAAGATGGTTACTACTTGTTGCAATAAGGGAATTCCTACTCGGGCATTGCCCACTTCTTTAGACAAAGGGAGCGACTCCTTCGCTCACATAACTTTGACAAAAGAATTTTACCCTAGAACAACCCCTCTTCCACAGCCAGACGGGGTACGGACTAGTCCATTCTTCTGCGGAAATTCTACCTTATACCCAGGGTTTCTTCTGCCCAAAGCAGACCAGGGTGCATGCCCCCTGGGTCCTAGTCTTTCTTTCCGAATCACTCGCACTCATCGGGAAGGAGGACTGGGGGTGGAGGCATATCTTGAGTGAACAGACCATTTAGGAATGGTATTTGACTATTTGCGATGCGAGATCCTGGAAACGAAAGTTGGTCTACGAGCTTGACCATCCTTCCTTCGTGTGGAAAACACATTACTCTAAAGAGTGAGGAGACTATCGCTCCCATGCAATAAATATAGTCACGTCCAAGGAGTAGGTTATAATCCAAGGGTCCCTGGACGACCAACACGTTCATATTAACAGTCTTCCCTTTCAATGTAATAGGTACATTGGGGAGGATTCCTAATGGTCGACTGGTTCCTTTATCAAAACCTGAGAGATTTCTTAACTCAGGTAAAAGCGCTGGGGAACCCAGTGCTTTCCAAGCAATAGAGGAAAGGATACTCACAGACGCCCCTTCATCAATGATAGTACCAGCCATAATCATTCTATAGATCTGGACAATGATTCTGAATGGTATACTGGCTGGTAGCCGGGGTCTGCCTAGTTGATTCCAATCAAAGGATACAACCAGGTTGCTTGGTGGTGGGACCAAATATACGGCCGGGTATGACCCTGATGATGTTCCTTCCTGCGATAAAGGAATGGGCGCATTGCCCTGACGCTCATCAGAGTCGGTGCTAATGAAAAGAACCTGGATGGTGTCATCCTTATTCTCTTCAGTGAGGGTGTCGCATGAAGATGACTCTTCGGCGACGATGTCATTTGAAGATGGGTCTTCAATGACAGAGTCATTGGACGATGAAACCTCTGAAGGAAGAACCGGGTCAACTGCTGTTTCGACCTTTAGACTCTCGTCTGGTCTGGATTCAGTAGGTTCATTCTCAATGACAGACACTTCAGCTGACCACCTGGGCGGGTCAACTGGATTTTCAACTATCAAGGGATTAGGCACGAGTTTTTGGTATCCAGGAGGAAGTCGTAACGGTGAAACCGGACGATCTTCCAAAACTCTCTTGGCCTCATCTAAGAATGGACATTTGTGGATGGCATGCTCGCCTTCACACAATACACAGGGTGATCTTGGTCTCCCTCTTCGTCCTTCACTCTTGCTAGTTGACGGACTGCAATCAACATGACTATCAGAGGTTGATGCTACCGGATTGTGCAACCTCGGGGACCAGTCCCTTAGTATCCGGGGAATACAAGGACAATCACGATGGAATTGGGTCCCTTTGCAAATGACACATGGCGATTTAGGCCCGGTCGGTGCAGTGTGTGGGTTTTTGTCAGCTTTCTTCTGCTTGCCCCCAGTCGCCTTCGCCATAGGCTCCTTCTGCTTCTTTTCTTTCTTCTTCTTTTCCTTCTTCTCCTTGGGAGGCTGACTTTTGCCAGCTCTACCTTGCGAAGATGAAGTATCGTAAGAAGTGGAAGGCTGGTGGATAGTTCTAGATTGTTCTGACTGTTGATTCGACTGCTCAGGATTAGTGGCGATCTGGACTACATTAGTTGAAAAGAGCCATACAGGTAGGCCGATTGTCAATCCTGGAAGTGACAATGTTGCCATATGAGGCGCACCAACATCTCCCCAAGAGGAGAAGGGATTTGGACTTCCGCCAAGGCTACTTCCTTGGTTGGTGGGCTCCATACTTTTCAACTGAAAGATCAACGTGGGAATAACAGGTGATTATGTTCCGCTTAAAATAAATTTTATTAACGACGCTTTTAGACACAAACTTGCTTTTTCATGTTTTAAGAGTCGAGAAAAAGCTAAAGATGACTCTAGTCGCCTTCGATGTATTAACGAGCCCGAAGTGACAAATGCTCGGTTGGACTTTTTCAGTTATAGAGTTTGAAAAAGGCCAAAAGAAACTGCTCTGGAGATCTAGGCAGAGGGTGTGCCAAACCTTTCGTGAAACCACAGAATACGTTTTACGGTACGGGTGGTCGATCTTCGTGAATGCTGTGTTCACTGCATCGCGATCAGTAGGGCGGCCGACACGGCTTCCTAAGGATAAAGGATAAATGCCTATAGGGGTCTCCCAATATACGCGACGGTACGCGGGAGCACAAGTCCGTATTAGTGCCACCGACTCTCAGGAGGAATCACCCACCTTCGTAGAGATCGACAGTCACTATGTTTAACGACGCCGGAACACATCTCTACCTAGACCTCTAGATGTTTGCGTTATGTTACAAAGCGTTGTTATGTAAATTGGGTTTATTTTAATGTTGATCTTGCTTAACAGTTTGCCTTTAAGGATCACCACGAGATGTATATATACAACTTCCTACATGCAATCTAAGATGAGAAGCAAAACTTTTCAATCTTTCAACTTTGGAAACCTTAATCTACTGCGGGAAAAGAAAGACACAACTTTTCTCACAGATCATAGAACACACACTAAAATGCAAATTTTCCTAAATCGTCAAGCACACAGTCAAATGCAAAATGCACAATGCATGTATTTCTTTTCGTTATCCTTAATGTTGATGTAAGACAGAAAGGAAAACTGTTGTATAACTTTTGAATCTAATTTCAAGCAGAAGTAAACAAGCTTGTCCAAAATCAAAAGACACCTTAAGATTGACTTGTTTAGACACTGGAAATGTATAGATTCAAACCATAAAATGAAAAACAAACAAACTCAAACAGCCATGAACAGTAATAAAACTAGCTCTTAAGATCACAAAGACACTTTTACAGTTCAGGATCTAAGAGGCCACAGCTATACTGGTTTGATTTTCACAATGGGAAACTGTAACTGAAACAAGAAATACTGAAAGAACAATCACAGTTTCATCACACAACTGAGGCGGAATAATGTCAAGGAAAGTTGGTTTACAGCAAGTACAATGACAAGCAATCAACAGCAAAATAACAGTGAAAACAGGGCTAAGACACAGTGGGAAACCTCAGGAAGACATAGCCTAACTGGATCAGCGCAGGCTCTGGTCTGTCAGATTGACTCTCAGCGCAGTTCCTGAAGGGAGTACCTGCGCTAGAATGCAGACTGCCTGTGGACAGCCTGCACTGAGACACGAGAGTTGCGTTTACAAGAATTTCCGGGTCATAAAAAGCTCAAAAATGCACTGTTTTTGCTGAAATAAAAAGCTATAGGTCAAGTACAAGCTAAGGGATGATCAAGAGGATGAAAAGCTATCACAAAGAGTACAAGAATATTTTGTAGATCAGCTCTTCAAATCATGAATCTGCTCAAAAATGAGCAAGAGTAGCAGCCCCTCTACTTCGCTTTTGATATAGTCAAAAGCTTTTCGATTTGGTACTCTTTGGTTCAGGAAATGAATAGCAAAGATACTACAAACACCAACAAGATACTAGGCTCCCCAGCGGAGTCGCCAGTTTGTTGTGGGGAAAAGTATCCGACTCGGATGACCCTATCCCTACTCTAAGGGTGACAGTCCTTAGCAACAACTGAAAGTAAAGCTTTGATATTTTCCTTTATGAAAGTACAGAGAAGGAAGAAAAGATTGACCAACCGGTGTCTTTCGCTTTTGTCGATCCTATCCTCTCTCTTTGTCTCTTGTTCCCAGCTCCTTGCTCCCTTTGCCGGCCCAGCTACACAAAGATCCTGCACAAGCAAAAGAAGGAAAACTACAAGAAACATGTACTCATAACTGATGCATGGATTAGAGTGAATCAGATATACAAGTAAATACAATACATCAATGCAATACAAGTATATAGGAGAACATTCAAAGCTTTATTGATAGAAGTAAAAGGGTTCTGAGAAGGTTACAACCATCAATGGCTCCAATCCAGCAGCACCTCCCCAGCAGCAAGAAATCTCCTCTTCACCTCTATAAAAGCAATCACCCAATAGCTCTAACTATAAACCAACAACACTTCCTTACTTTGCACAAAATTCCAGCCTCCTTAGACCTCATAGAAGAGCTCTATATATAGGAGAGAAGAAGAGAGGATGAGTCAGCTTGAGGCTGGCATAGAGCTGACTAGTGTCCTCTCCTTCTTCAGTTAATCTTCAGTTCTTGAGTCCACTTGGAGATCCTTGCTTACACATGGTGATCAAGTACCTCTTACTCATCACAGGGCGAATCTCATGAACCAAGTGTCAGTTTGGAAGCTTCCTGGGCAGTTGACACCTTGCAGAATGACTGTGCCACTTGGCCAATCTCGCCCAGCGCAGGTAGCCTTCATTAGATTTGACTTCCAGCGCAGGTACAAGGAGGAGCAGTTGCATTCCAGCGCAGATGCTCAGTGGAGCAGCTGACATGATCCAAAAATAGCCTGTTTTGAAGTGTTTTCAGGTGGAGAACTGATTGGAAGTGCTGTGGTTTGATGACCTTGTTCTTTTAGGGGTAAGAACAACATGTTTAGGGACTGAGGATCCCTGTAATTATTGACATTTCATGCTCCATGTCGCGAGGCACAAAAATGTCTATAACAAGTATGTCCAACCTCACATCCCACTCAACCCCCATACCGAAGAAGGGTCATAGGAGCACTCTGCTCATGATAAAAGTGCATCCGAGGAAATGTGTGACGAGGAGGAAGAAGAAGAGGATCACTCTTCTCATGATAAGAGTGTATCTGGGGAGAAGAGTGCCAAAGAGGAGGAAGAAGAACAATATGTTCCTAGTCAGAATACACCCGAAGAATTGCATGATGAAGAAGAGGTAGAAGAAGAAGCTTCCCAGGAGACAGTAGAACAAACCAGGATTTCTACCCTTGAAAAACCTGATCAATAGAACACTGAAGAGGTGTTCCAAGAAGGAAACATGGAAATTGGCCAAGGCAAAGGTACACTTCTTGAAATACAAAGCCCAGGCCCAAGAAAAGAAACAACTGTTCCTTCTAAGGAAACAAGGGAAACTAAAAAGTTGTGAAAGGAACAACAAAGACTATTAAATATAATGAAGCAACTTCGACAACAAATAAGAGTCTTAAAAATGGGGAAGAACTCAAAAGGAACCTCTGGAGAAAGGCATGCAACCACCCAGACAAAACCCCATAAGAAAAAGACCAAGAGGACTCAAGTCGAACCTGTTATTCAGAATCACGAGGAACAACATTTGGTTGTTGCAAATGCAAAAGCACAAACGAAAAACGCATTGGCCTGTGATAAGGAAGTCCAGATAGAGGCATTATCCTCTTGTGAGAAGGAAACTCAGACCATAAAGACTAGATGTCGCAATAAGGAGATCCAAGTAGATCTCCAACCCAAAATTGTCATGATGGATAATGACCCGAGGATAGTAATTCTGCAAAAAGATTTGGCACAAGCCCAACAAACAATAGAGAAAATCATAGAGGAAATTGTTCCTCAAGAAAAATACAAGAAGCTACAACAGCATCTAAAAAACATCAATGAATCAGAAAGCCAGGCCTTCGATGGATAGCGAAAGGCAGAGGAAAGAGTCAGAAAGGTAACCCATAGACTAGACATAGTTATAAATCAAATGGATACCTTATGTTCTTTATATACAGATGTTCTAGCATGTAGGGCACCCACTAGAAACTATGCTTTGTTTTTGATGGAAAGATATTTACAATTGAAAATTAAGGTTGTCAAGGCAGAAGTGCCTATAGAGATAAAAACCATTGACGACTTCATAAACTATTGTAAGCATTACGGGGTGAAAGTTCAATAATTTTTATGTGAATTTTACTTGCACAATATTGTGTTAGATGGAGAAACAAAACAGAACCCTAGCCCTTTTGTGGGTGATGTCCAACTTCAGGCATTCATTTCTTTTGGTGTTAATTAGATAAAGTGGCTTAAAGCCTACAATGTCTTCCAGAGACAGGAGAATGCATTAGATCTGTGGGTAAGGGGTGAACCTAGAGACCCATTGCAATTATGGAAAAAACATAGGAGCTTAATGAGAACTCAGGGTGTAATCCAGACATTGGGGCCTATTCACACAGCAGTCATCCGGTAAGGGGTAGAATACTTTCTAACCATCAAACACCATGCCATAGCAGTAGCCAAATTCCGATACCAAACTTCTAATCGGAATATCCAAAACAGAGAACCATTCAATTATGAGAATTTTAAGCTAGTTGCTAACCTCTTAGTTATCTATGGTGACCTTATCTTGAGAGAAGGCTCATCTTGGTTAGGCTGTAGGTTCCAAAGTCTAGTCATTTGGTATCCTGCACCAGGGTATAGAGCCTTATATGAATTGCTTGAGGGTCAAACAAGGCATATTTTTGAAATCTTAGCTAGGAATCATGGTTGTAGAGCACCAACTGAGAATCTTTCTCGAGCCTATTCCCTAACTGCCTTGCATGTCAATTAGAATGTTTTCATGAGGGCATGAAAAAGGGTAAGCAGGGGGGGTTGTTGAGCATTAGAAAAGGTATGAAATTGCCACTTATTTCATTATCTTTTCCTTTAATTCATAACTTCTTTATATTATGAGATGGGCATATGATGAAGGATTATGATAAAGTTTAAGAAATTTGTGAGTAACATAAAATGAATAATTATTACCTTTTTATATGCAGAAAATGAAGAAAATGGAAGATTACCATTTCAGACGAAAAGAAAAGACAAAACCAATTGTTGTCCCTTTGACAGGGAACCGCATCCAGACGAGGCAATCCAGATCGGAGCGCATAATCCAGGAAAAAGAAGAAGAAACGCCATATCAGTGCAAGAGGACGAAGAGATAACTGAAGGATAATGATATGGTGAATCACTACCTTAAGAATATCTGTATCTTTGGACTTTCTACCTGGCTGCTATAAAAAGAGACAGCGCTACTAGCCCAAGGGGGCGGATTATTTTTGTTTTATAGAATTTTCTGTTGCAAATTGAACTTTGATCATCGACTCTCTTTAAAGAGTGATTACTATAAATCTATTTTTATGATTAATATATAAACTTTGTTCCTATTTCGTCTTTGATTCTAGAGTAACCGCAGTAGTGCATCCCTGGTGGCTAAGGGCCCGGCCCTAGTGGATCACTTACTTCCTGTACCATTATTTTACAATTCCAAGTCGTGTGTGGTTTGATTTCTTTACTTGCTTCATTCAGTAGTCTGATGTTACTTGTCATTTCTTTTATTGGATCTGTTATATTTACTTGAATAGTAAGGTTATCTTCTGCAACTAAAATGTTATGTTGTTCATTCTGAAATCGTATAGCATTGTTGTTCCCTTACAGATTGACATTACTGTGTAACATTGCTATTCCTTTACAGATTAACATTATTGTTCATTTACAAAGTAACATTGTTGTGCATTTACAGATCGGTATTATTGTTTATTTAGCTATGGTTTACCTCTAATTGTGATTGTTGTTCATTTGGATTGTTGTTCCATTGCAACTGCAATTGTTGTTTCTTTATCACCGTGGTTAATATTTATTATGCTAAAACTCAGATTACTAATTCCATCATTATTCGCTGTGTGTTAACATTTGAGCTAGTTCATTGTGCATTTACATTTGATTTAGTTGATGTTCAATATTTTGTAAGGGTTACTTTATTTTTCTATTCCATTTTTGGTTGCTGTTCAAATCATTTCTGAGTTAAAGATTGTTGCTTAATTCCTTTATGTTAAGATTGTTGCTTAATCATTCCTGTAAGTTAAAGCTTTGTTGTTCGATATTTTCAATAGATCAGTTTTTGTTCCCTTTTTTGTTAATTGAATTATCATTTCAAGTAATTGCTTTGGTGTGAACAGAACGATCTGCAATTGTAGCGAACCTTGACTATTGTTGTCTAGTTCCCAGATTGGAGATCTTCTCTTTGATTACTTTTCATTTGCATCAGTTTACAAAGGATAGATTTATCATTACTGCATCCTTGACTGATGAGTGCTATAGTTTCTTAAATGAATGATTTAGTTATAAATCATTTCATTTTCTTGCCATTACATTTAGAATTTGTTTCCAGCATTTGTTTACTTTTGTAAAAGCACTATACTACTAGCATTACTCTTGACAAGTGACTGCCTCAGACTAAGTACACTCTTGAGATAACAAATCGTACCTAGATTGATAATTAATGTAGGGTAAATAGAGGTTAAATAGACCCTTTTTACTGCTCAACAATAAGCAATAGCAGGCAACAATGGGCAGCCTCAGAAAGGAATATTGTTGAGCAAATGAAAGGTTTGCATCTTTGGTGAAATAACCTTATTTCATTTAAGTTGTGAGTTTGATTATGCATAGTAGTCTTGTGTTCATGAAACACAATTGGTGTAAGGTTTTTCATGTCCCTTAACCCTCAATTGGTATCGCTATGTCAATTGGTTGTGTTGAGCTCATGTTGAGTAACCTTGTGTGCAAATGGGAAATTATTTTTGAGAAAAAAATGTTAGAGTTTATCTGGTACATTGTTCCGCTTATATCATTTATTTTGGTGCAATTGGTATTAGATGTGAAGCAATCCATATTTTAAAGATATTATCTCAAGGGGAGAAGTGGAGATGTTGAAATAAAGTAAGCACAGCCTCGATAGCAGCAGCAGCAATGAAGTCCAAGAAGAAATGCATCATCATTGATTTGTATTTGTAGCAGCAACAATACCATGAGCAGTTTAATGTGTATCAATATTTTTAATACAAAAGATGCATTAGTGGAGAGAGTGCTGAGCAAGTAGCCATAAGGTGTCTAAAACTGGAAGGATAAAGAAGAGGCAGTTTATGTTCAGGGGGAGCATATCAAATAAGCCCAGTTTATGGAGCAACAACAATGACAGTCCTGGTAGATATTTTTGTGAGGAAGAATGCACATCTCAACAGCTAGACTCTGGTCTTCACAGCCAAGTGATTGCATGGGGAGAGAAAGGAAGCTTGTAGCCCCTTTCCATTGATGTCAAAAGGGGAGAAAAGTTGTGGAGAAGTTATGATGGCCTGTGCAGAAGAAAGCAGTCCATTGGTGTCTCATGTAATGAGATGTGTGGAAGCAGCATGAGGTTTGGCCTTTAGATGAAGAAAAGGATGGATTATTGCCATTAATGCTAAAGAGGGAGATCGTTTGACAGTTGGCAATGTCTGTATGGCCAGTGGCCTAGTGAAGGCATATTCAAGTGTGTTATAATTGATGTGAACAGTCATGTTAGGGATATGTGGTTGGAATTTGGCATTACCTAACTATTGGTAGAAGCAGTGCCTAACTGTTGGTAGGAGCATTGCCTAACTGTTGGCGGTATTATTGGCATTGATGTCAAATAGGCTAGCTTGGATGCTTGTCGCAACAGATGTTGGAAGTGATGGCCTAGGAGGAATCCCATGGTTGTTCATGGCTCAGAAGGATTCCAATGATAGATGCAATATTTAAGTAGAAAATCATCATAGCAGTAGGCTTAGTGGAAAAGCCATAAAATTATGATTACAGTGATGACCCAGATGGAAGTCCGTGGTAGTTGTAGGCTTCTTGTAGAAAATCATCACAATAGCAAGATTATTGAAGAAGCCATAAACTGATGATTATAGTGATGGACTTGGAGGAAGTCCATGATAGTTGCAGGCTTCATACAGAGGATCACCTTGGTGGTGGTTGTGAGTTCGTTTGTACAGAGAGTCAAGAACAAGAATAGTGGCAGATAGTTTGGAGCCATATTATAGGTAGAAAATGGACTCAAAGCCTACATTGGACCCTCCCCATTAGATAGTTCTCTGAACAAGATTTCCAACAATATGTGGAAGTCCAACAATGGACTCCTAGATCAAAAGATATGGTCTATTGAAGTTCAAGGATTGAAACCCTAGGAAGGAATATCGAAGGTCTGAGGAATGCCAAAAGAGAATTAACAAAGGATTTCATTGCAAAACCAAAGGTCAATGGGCCCTTTTCTCTCTCCTTTAGTAGGACATGTGGTGGCATATGATTGGCTCTGATAAGGACACATGGCAGAATGTGATTGGATCTGATAAAGACACATGGCAAGATCTGATTGGCTCCGATAAGGTACAGTGGAAGCTAACATCAGCATAACGTGGCGGTGCGGAAGGACACGTGGTAGGTTGTTTTGGAATTTTGAGTGGGCCTAATGGACCATAACCAGTTGACATGTGTCACATCTAAGGAGTTGCCACGTGGTAGTGATGATTGTCATATCAAAATTCGACAATCTGAGGATTGAAGTTATCAAAAATTTATAATAGTTTTTTATTGAAAAGTTCTGATGGAAAGGGCTCCGATGTGTTGGAACTTGGTCGAGGAAACTGATAGAGCCAAACACATAGAGCGAGGCTTAGCACCTAAGTGTTGTGGATCATATAGGAGGTTGGAAATTTCAGAACTCCACTTTAAATCAGTGATTGAAAAACTTCCAATAAGAAAAGCTTCTGATGTTGTTGGTGCTTGGTTGTGGAGCCCAGAAAACCAAGGGTGCATAGAAATAACATGAGGAGAAAGGCCTCGGGCATGAAGCTAAAGGACTTAGCACCTAATTGTTATACCAATGGTCATAAGCAGCAGCCCTATGGTGAAGATGTGATAAGGAGCTAAGAAGAAGGGGCTAAAGTACAATCAGAATATTGTAATATCGTAACATCATCTTAATAGAGTTACGAGATGTTTGGGATCCAATATTTCACTATGGTGTAAAAGCTCTGATATAGCATCACAGAGGAGTATTGAAGGTTGGATGAGTTGACAGCTAAAGAGTAAATGAGCATAGAGGAGTTGGTTGCTGGAAAAAATGGTGATTGTCAAAGATTAGCAGAAAACCCTGAGACAAGGCAACAGGGACAATGGTCCACAAAAAAGGCCATGCCTAAGTACAGTTGGGAAGCCAGAGGATAGGTAGGAGAGTCTACCTTGAGCAGAGAGCCTCGGTGACAGGATAGTTGCACACAGAGAGGACTTTTCCTGGTTGGTGTGTGTAGGTGGACTGCGAATTCATTCTCAATATGGAGAAATTGTCAATTTCCATTCTCATGGTTAATGCAGAGGCAGATACCAAGAGATACGCAACAATATCATGGAAGAGTCATGTCGAGGTAAAGTGCGCAGTGTGAACAAAGGACAATGTGGCAGCATCGATTAGGGGAGCAGTAGAGGAACAAAACCCGAAAGCTCAGATGAGCAATGTGGGGGAAAGAAGCATTTCTGCTAGAGAGCTAAGAGGAAAAATATTTATGTAAGTGCACTACTGTGTAAGGTTGAGAGAGAGCCTATTCTGCAAAGGAAGGCTGAGAGTTTCTATGTAGAGGTAAGAGACCCCGAGAGTTGCTTTGTGTGAATAATGCGGAAGTTGCATATGTGTGTGCATAAAGGAGGAAGTTTCCTATGATATGTGTGTAAGGGTAAAGTACTTGTGTGCTATGAGAAAGGCCAAAGGTTCTTGTGTTGTGTGAGAAAGGCCGAAGGTGCCTGTGCAGAGAAAGAAGGTCGAGAGCTGAGCCTGTGTTATGGAGAGAAAAAAGGCCGAGAGGTGAGTACATGCCAATGAAGAGCAGAAATAGAGTTGCATGGATTAGGATGAGTGACTATTGTTGAGAAAATCAGTGGGCTACTACAGAGTGAACAAAGTGAGCAGAGCAATTAGAGGTGCATAGAGTGTTGTGTGGGATGAAGGTTGTGAAGAGAACAGAGCTGACATCAGGCAAAGTAGCTGCAAAATTACAGAGAACATTCATTTCCTATTTGAGTGTGGGTTGGAACCTACATACAGTAAGTTGGTGCGTCAATCTCTAGTGGGTGCTTGAGAAGGCTTGGTGGTTGGTTCCTCCTGCAATTTGGTGTTTGCATAAATCCAAGGAGTTGCAAGTTGGTGCTTGCAACAAATCCGTGAATTTGGTGCTTCACACGGTGCTTCTGGTAAGCTGGAAAAGGATCTACAAAAAGAGGGAGTTGGTGCTTCCTGCTAGTGGGTGTTAGCAAAAAATCAAAGAGAGTTGGTTCTTCCAGTGAGTGGGTTCTTACAAAATATATTTATGTAATAGACTAGGTGCTTCTATTTACATCAATAACCACAAAAAGCTTAGGTGGTTTTTTTCCCGAAAGGTTTTCCACATAAAACCGTGTGTCTCATGTGTATGATGCTCATGATGTATATGCATGCATGTTGATTTCATGTTGTTTCCATGTTACATGTTGTTGTTGATTATATGCATGGGTACCAAGCTTGAATAAGAAAACTAAATAGCCATAAAAAAATTAAAATTAGCCTTAATACTAATTCACCCCCCCCTCTTAGTATTATCAATATTTCCAACAGCTTTCTCCAAGTGATCAGACCTACAATAGAGTTTAGAGAAGCATATACATAGAAAGTAGTTCAAAATGCATGCATAATAAACATGTTAGGTCATCAAGCATAAACATATAAATCATGATATATTACACATGAATCATAAAAAACATGAGATCATAACATATCAGGAACAAGACAAAGCTTCTTTATTGATATCAGCAAATAGTTGTGGATAGATACAACCTGATATGACCACGACACCATCGAAACCTTCCTTTGCATCTATCTAGCCCAAGCCTCAAAGATCACCTCTCAAGCATGTGCAAAAGGATGCAATATAATTAATGATGAGAATCTATGCAAGGAAACAAGGCTTTCCTATGACTAGGAGTGCAAGAGGCGGGAAAATCAGACTTGATCTAGGGACAAAAAGGACTATAATGTCGATATCCTATTTCCTTCTATGATTAGGCCTTCCCATGAGGTGTATAAATACCACCAGAAATCAGTTGATTTAGTTAGGCCATCGGCTCCTGTAGGTCGACGTTCGGCAAAACCCGTAAACCCCGCCCAAAAAATAGGATATCTTTTTTATTTTTTTCATATTTTAAATCATATACGCGGGTTCTGTATTATGGTACCGCGTGTGTACACACTTTTTAAAGGGTAGAGTCATGTATGGAATTCAAAATATTGTTTTTAATAAATGATCAAGTTTGAATGGGAAAGTTTTGCCCAAGGTCATATCAAAGCTCAGAACTACATGAGTGTTCAATGATGCTATAACAAACCATCAACTGAAGTTGAAGTGCCTTGACTTCCTGACAAGTCCCTGAACTTTCAAATGTTGAATGATTGAATTTTGAAAGCATGGTTAGATCAACATTTTTGTGAAGGAAAATATCATAAATTATTTCAGCATGAACATTATGAATCAAACGATAGTTGTTGGAATTAGTGTCATCAGATATCTCAACATCACCAAATATATTACCCAAATTTTAAGGGAGATGTTTAACCATTACCGCATCTTCTTCATCATGGGCCACCTTATCACCTTGTGTGGATTTCAAATTTAATTCATGAGATTACAAATTAGAAACAATATGGTATATCAATTGATTCACTACACACATCTTCACATAAGGGCTAGTGAGTTGAGGAAGAAATTCCTATGAAAAACTCTTCTATGATCAAATCAGGTTCTAGATCGAAACTTTGCAAGTCCAAGTCTTCTTGTGAAGACAAGGGATCATCCAATGTACTTGGGAACTCATCACCATGCATATCAATGGACCCATTATCTTCAGGGTGATGGTTTCCCAAGAGTTCATTTTGGTTGAGGAATTGAATCTCACTTGAACAATTACTGAGATGTTCATATTCTTCATCATAAAAGAAATTAGAAACGTCGTTTTGACATAGAGGAATTTGAAACAGGGAAGAGAGATTAAAAGAATCTTCACCCTTTTTCTCCTCTACCTATGGAATGTGACCACCTTGTACTTAATTACCATGTGAACCAGAAAATTCAGAATCAAAAGTATTTGAGGAAATTACTGGTGGAGTGGATTAATTAAATGAATCAAGGCACAAAGAGCCACGAGATGTAGTTGATAGAGGATAATAGGTATCCCTTGAAGAACAATACTTTCAATGAAATCAGATTCAATATTAGGATCATGTGCATCAATTTCATCTGGAGGGATCAAGGGATTATTATTCTCCTTAGGCTCCATGGACTCATTATAACATTCAAAGTTTTCCTAGATGATATCATGGGAAGGAAATAAAGGTAGAATAAATGGATCGACAATTTTATTTTCAGATTTCCCAATGGCAACATCGGTATGAGGGACTACTTTGTTTGGAAATGAATAAGGATGAGGAGAAGGGACTAAAGAAGTGGTATGTTCCTCCATTTAAATTGAAGGTGCCTCATGATTGATGTAAGTTGGAAGAGAAAAATCACATTGGGATTCAAATTAAAATTGGTTTAAAGAGATATGAACAAAAAAATCAAACTTTTCACCCATGAAATCCCAATCCACATCTTCTTTGGGAAACGCATAACAAATAGGAATAAATAGATCAAGAAAATCCTCTAATGATTCATCAAATTTAATTCTAAGCTGATTAATTCTTTTATATACATTTTTATAGTCATGCCTGTCAAAGGCTTGACGAAGCTCCTTAAAGAGTTGTTCGAACAAGTGAAAGGAAGCAACTGGTAAAGGGTGACACCATTTCTTTACTTGACCTTCAAGTGTGAGGATAAAAAGTGTACAAACAAATTATTCACAATTGATTTCATGAAAATTACAAAATTTGAGAAACTGAAGTGTATGCTCTAAAATAGATGTTTTACTCTCGCCATCAAACTTAAGATGCAGAAAGTCATCTATTACTTCCACGGGAATTGAAAGATTGAAATTCTCGGAAAAAATACCTTGGGATTAATATTTTGGAAGAAACCATTTAAGATAAGAGATTAAAAAACAGTATCAATAGGCACAGCTTGTCATATGGCCCTCCTTCGTTGACCAAGGGGGTCTCCTCGGTATGAAGTCCCAACTAGACCTCACATAGTTTGGGGTAAGAGCCCCAACTAGGAAATAAGGTTGGTTGCCATTATTCTTAAGAATTCTCATTGACTTCAATTATCAACATAAGAGATTATGCAAACAATATTTTAAACAAGCAAGTGCGTTGACAGTGTGAGGCATACAATTGCAATGCATATAAGGTACTTTCACGTAGGGAAAAGAGAGAGTGAGCCTCTAGAAGAAAATTAATAGTACTATCCTCACAGAGACACACAAGAGCATGGAAGAATTCTCTAGTTGACCTACAAAGTAGTTTACAAGATAACAACGATCTTTTGAAAATGAAACAAGATGATGGAGCATAGTGAAAAGAAGTCACCTTCACTAAGTGGGCCCGCAGGCTATTTTTGGCACAAAGTCTATTTTTAGACTATGTCTATTTTTAGACATATGAGTCATGGTCTATGAGTTGCAGGATGCTATTTATGGATGATTGGTCATGTTGGTAAAAATAGATGGACCTCTATTTTTAGACATATGGGCGGAATCTATTTTTAGACTGCCAGTCAAAAAATAGAACAGTCGAATATTATTAGCTCTTAATAATATTTGGACTATAAACATTATCTTATCCTCTTGCAGCACTTCAGTTCGAGCTACGGATGTGGCACATGCAACTGCCAGAAGGAAATATGCTTTTACTATGGGTTAGTTGAGCTATTGCATGATGGACTTCAGTTAGAACTCAAGTGATTGAGTTTGGTGGAGTTGATTGAGAAGTTGATGGAGTTGTGTTCAGTTTAACTTAGTTGAACTAGTTGTATTTAGTCTAACTGCCAAATACACTAGTGATGAGTGATGTGAATTAATTATTAATTAATTCACTAATTATTAACTCATAAATCAACTAAAGAATACATCAGTTAACTCAGTGCATGGACAGTTCAATGGAGACAAGTGTTAGAGGTGGGTGAAAGGGTGAGACTACTATCAGTTGTGACTATAGTTGTGCATGAGATTTGCACAATCATTGATTGAGATTGCCAATGAGGATTGCGCAGTACAAGCCAAGGGAATTCGAACTTGGATCTGATCTATTCTCAACTTGGATTGCGCAGTAGAGGCAGGCAAACAGTGGAGGAGATTTGAACCTGTGACATGTTTAGATCTGAGCTAGTTTGTGTGTAGCATGTGGAGATAGTACTAAGTAATTGTGAGGAGTATTGTACTATGTATTGTTACATGTTCTCTATCATTATAATATACAGATAGTTGGGGGTTTTCAGCTGTATGCTTTCCCCATTACATACTGTGTTGATATGTGTGATTGATGTTTCAATGTGCGCATGCGATTGTTTTTTAATTCCGCAAATTGATGATCAATGGTAGAGGAGGTTATGTATTATGCATGCATTCCACAAATTGTGTATAATCAGGATAATCTCTATGAATAAGTGTTATATTATTCAAATTTATACATGGTATCAGAGCGAAGTTGATCATCAGATCTATTATTCAGAAAGTGATTACATTTTATTTCTTCAGGCAGAGTCTGTAATCGGGCCAGGTAGCCTCTGGATTCATCCTTCTTTTGGAAGGTGAGATATCCGGTAAATGCCCATACAGTCAATCTTTGTACGAGAAATAATTTGTTCTCACGAATTTTAGATCAGAAGTGGTTGAGTTTTGAGCTGGTGGAATTCAAATTTGCAGCAGTGTTTTCTTGGTGTCGAAGTTGAAATGTCTTTCAACGGATTGCGATTGGAGTATGCCCATGAAGGCAGCTCGAATTATATTGCATGGAAAGACAGGATGGAGGTGGTGTTAGATGACAATGGGTTGAAGGATTTCATAGATGCTGAGGTCCCAAAGCCTACTGATGCTGCTCAAGTTGAGGCTTGGCAAAAGAAGACAACAAAGTGTCGAAGGATTCTGTTGGAGGGCGTGAAGGATCACATTGTATCCAACTTGCATGGAAAGGCTTCTCCATACTTGATGTGGAAAGCATTGACATATTTATTCCAAAGCAAGAGCAACCAGAGGAATTTAGCGCTCAAGGATAAACTCAAAAACATTAAGTGTGAGAAAGGAGACAATATGCCCAAGTATCTCATGAAGTTCACCCAATGTCGAGATGAGCTGGGAAGTGTGGGGGTGACTGTCGATGATGAGGACTTGGTGAGCTTGGCTCTCCTTGGTCTTCCAAAGAGTTTGCATTCCTATCAGGACTCTGTCAATGGTCAGGAGAGATTTCCAGGATGGGAGGGACTTTGGTATGATCTTGTGCAAGAGGAGATCAAGCAGAATACCAGGGACAAATCTTCATCAAAGGCATCTGATGAAGAAAATTGTGCTTTGTCTGCCAAAGAAAATAAGGGGAAGAACAAGAAAGATTCTCATTCCAGTGTGAAAGGCAAGAAGTAGGACATGTCCAAGGTGAATTGCTTTCACTATCACCAGCACGAACATTATGCCACAAATTGTCCGCAGAAGAAGAAAAATAAGCAAGCTGCTGGATCTGTAGCGGGAGAGGCCTTAGCCTTGCAGTTTGAGCTGGATTTTTCACTGATCACATGCTTGGTATCAAGTGTGATGGGAGCGGTATGGTTCTTGGATAGTGGTGTGTCTTTTCACATGACAGGAGATCGAGATTTGTTTTCTGATATGGATGAGAAAGATCTTGGAGTGCACATCGAGATGGGCGATGATGATAGATATAGTGCAACCGGTATCGGTACCATTTCCTTTGAGAGGGAGTCTGGTAAACCCTTTGTATTGAAGGAAGTGATGCATGTTCTAGGATTGAAGAAGAATCTTATCTCTATGACGATGTTAGAAGATAAGGGATATGATGTTGTCTTCAGTGAGGGAAAGTCTTTCCTACTCAGTAAGACAACTGGAGAAACCCGGAAGATAGGGGTTCGAGTCAAGAACCTTTATCAATTGCATGTAGATGGTTGCGCAGAAATGGCATGCAAGGTAGAAGGATTGGTGAGCCGAGATGATGGGGAGCTGTGGCACCGGAGATTGGGCCACCTTCACCATGGAGCCTTGAAGATACTACAGTAGATTTCTACTGGGCTTCCTAAAGGCACTCTTATGCAGTCAGATCAGTGCAAGGGGTGTACTTTGGGAAAATTTGTGAAAGCCACCTTTCACAAGAAGGATATTCACGCCACGATGATCCTTGAGAGAATTCACACAGACGTGTGTGGAACTTTCTTAGTAGCTTCGACAGCAAAGCACAAGTACTATGTGATCTTTGTTGATGATTTCTCTCAAAAATGTTGGATCTTCTTCATGTAGAAGAAGAGCAAGACATACTCAAAGTTCTGTGAGTTCAAAGCACTGGTCAAGAAGGAATCGGGGAAGAAGGTGAAGGCTCTTAGGAGCGACAATGGTGGTGAATTCATCTCTGGCGATTTCAAGGATTTCTGCAGAACAGAAGGGATTCGAAGAGAGCTCATAGCTCCCCATAACCCATAGCAGAATGGGGTTGCTGAGCGGAAGAAAAGAACGATCGTGGGTGCTACACAACGATGTTGCATGATCAGGGCCTACCCCTTCACTTGTGGGTGGAGGCATGAAATACTGCAGTATATGTGCAGAACCGTTGTCCTCACAAGACACTTGGCATGAGTACACTCGAGGAGGCTTATTCTGGTAAGAGGCCTGATATTTCCCATTTGAGGATTTTTGGTTCTCCTGTTTACATGCATGTGATGAAGGATGCCAGGAAGAAGCTTGAGCCGACCGTAGAGGTTGGGATATTTGTGGGGTACACTGATACGCCCCACAACTATCATGTGTATTTGCCAGACAGTCGCAAGACTGTTGTGCGACGGGATATCAAATTTCAAGAGGAGAAAGCCATGAAGTGTTCACTTGAGAGGGAGCCACACTTGCATGCAGATGAGGAGCTATTAGTTCCTAAGGATGAGCTTAAGGATGTGGATCAACCACAAGATGAAGTTCATGGAGTGGAAGAGACCACTCATGCAGCGCCAACCATCAGAGGGCGAAAGCGCACTACAGAAGCTAAGCGACTGGCTCAAGATGCAGAGAAGGTTGTAGGACCACCTACAACACAACGCAGATAGAGACAGTCACTTGATCGGTACACTGGATACATGGCTCTTGTGAGCAAATGTGTCGTGACTGAGCCATCCTCTTTCGAGGAAGCTGTGGAGGATCCAGCATGGGTAGATTCCATGGTGGAAGAGTATGATTCGATTGTGAGAAACAGTGCATGGGAGATTGTCCCAATACCGGAGGGGAAATCAGTGGTGGGTTTGAGATGGATCTACAAAGTTAAGCAGGCAGCTGACGGGAGTGTGGAGAATTACAAGGCAAGATTTGTTGCCTGAGGCTTCTCACAGATAGAGGGGATCGATTATGAGGAGACCTTTGCACCTATTGCAAGGTATTCTTCCATACGGACGATTCTTTCTCTCTCAGCGCAGATGGGGTGGCACATCCATCAGATGGATGTGAAGACTGCGTTCCTCAACGGAGTCATTGAGGAGGAGGTGTACATAGAGTAGCCCGAAGGTTTCGAGATCTTCAGCAGCGAGTCGCATGTGTACAGGCTCAAGAGAGCGTTGTATGGGTTGAAACAAGCACCTCGTGCTTGGTACACACGGATAGACAGTTATTTCACCAGACTTGGATTCTCCAAGAGTGAGGCAGATCCTAAACTATACCAGATTGTGGTGGAGGGTAAGTTGCTGATCATTATACTTTATGTAGATGATTTGATTTTGATGGGAGTTGAGTTGTTGATACTTTCATGCAAGGAGGATCTTGCTAGAGAGTTTGAGATGAAGGACTTGGGCCTCCTTCATTATTTCCTGGGATTGGAAATTTGGCAGTGTAGTGATGGACTATTTGTTTCTCAGGGTAAGTATGCCCGGGAGATACTGGAGAAGTTCAACATGCATGGCTGCAAGCCTGTTGATACTCCTCTTCCTGGAGGTTGGAGGAAGGAGGATGCTACTTTAGCGGAGGTAGTGGATGCCACTGTTTATCGACAGTTGGTGGGGTCGCTTATGTATCTAGTCAATACACGACCCGATATATGTTATGTTGTTAACCAGCTTTCACAAGCTATGGTTAAGCCAACCAAGCTCTTCTGGAAGGCAGGAAAGCATGTATTGTGTTATCTCAGAGGCACATCGGGATATGGATTGTGGTACAGACAGGAGGATGAGGTGAAGCTATGTGGCTTCATGAATGCAGATTGGGTAGGGAGCCCAATGGACAGAAATATCACATCTGGAGGGATCTTTAGTATCAGGTCGACAGTAGTTTCTTGGTACAGCAGGAAGCAGAGATCCGTGGCACTCAGTTCAAAAAAGGCCGAGTATATGGCAGCAAGTTTGGCTGCATGCGAGGCTATATGGATGAGGAAGATCTTGGTCGGGTTGTTCGGGTCACACTTGGAGCCTACTGTGATTTATTGTGATACCCAAAGTTACATTAAACTATCATCTAATCTAGTATTTCATGATAGATCCAAGCACATTGACATCAGGTACCATCATATCAGAGATTGTGTGTAGCGGAGAATCATGTTACTCTCATACATTCCCATGGAGGATCAGGATGCTGATATCTTGACGAAGGTGCTCACCAGGAGAAAATTCGAATACCACAGAGGCAGGATAGGGATTGCAAATAATCCATATCTTGTTGAGAGGGAGTGTTGAAAATCTGAGCTAGTTTGTGTGTAGCATGTGGAGATAGTACTGAGTACTTGTGAGGAGTATTGTAATATGTATTGTTACATGTTCTCTATCATTAAAATATACAGATAGTTGGGGTTTTTCAGCTGTATGCTTTCCCCATTACATATTGTGTTGATATGTGTGATTGATGTTTCAATGTGCGCATGCGATTGTTTTTCAATTCCGCAAATTGATGATCAATGGTAGAGGAGGTTATGTATTATGCATGCATTCCACAAATAGTGTATAATCAGGATAATCTCTGTGAATAAGTGTTATATTATTCAAATTTATACACGATCATCAAAGAAATCCTACAACACATTCAATAACATGCATACCAAAGCCAGGGAAATAGTTAATTTTCATTAGTATGTGTTAACATAAACATACACTGCAAAAAATTAAAGAACAGTCTCACAATAATTCATGACATATGCATGAAAGTGTGTTGACTCTTAGAGCTTCATTTAATATACATAATTACAATGCTGCCACATGTTGAAGCCCCGAAAATCGGGTCGACAACAAGGAGGATACCCGCCCGGTCCGGACCTTGGTTGGCAGCTCCTTATCCGTTTGGTATAGCGGGTCCGACTGGGGATAATGGGACCAGTTTCCCAATCTATGTGTGTGTGTGTAGAATTTGATGTTGCTAATCTAACAGTTCCTATATAAGCTATTCTAATTCAAACTTTTAATCTAATTCTACGCTATTGTAATCTAATAAATAGCACATCTAAATCTATACTAACCCGGGATGTGATTCTTCTATTATGTGATCTAAAGAGATTTCAAATAACAACTGGTAATAACGATCATTCAGCGATTATAAGAAAGGAAATCAATTAAGATGAACCACTTCGCATAAAACGTTAGATGAAATAGTTGTAAACAACATATCGCATAATGAGCTATTCATACATAGCCATAAATAAATAGCTATCACCGTACAAAAGTGCCAAATGATAACTCAAGCATGCATGCAATAATACATAAACAACTAAAAACTGTATATCACTTTAACATATAAGCAGAAATGGTCAAGAGATAAAAGCACCATTTATGACTAGTCCTACTCATAAGCTTCAAGCAACAATGATTTATCTCTCCTTGCTCTAACATCCACTAAGAGTACAGAAGTGCAACATCAGTAGCAGATATCAAATGCAAACATCAATAAATCTTGATCCATTCATTCACCAAAACCTTCTCTGAGGGTGCAAAAGTGCATGTTCTGAGGACAAGTTTTTGATAAATTTCTGGACCCTTCTCTAAATGCATGAGAAGGGTTTAAATACTACTAACTAAATAACTTAATTACACAGTTTTAGGATACGGTTTAAATGACCGCACCTTTTCTAAGCAAAACTGTTTCTAAAAATTAAGTCTAATATCTAACTATTTCTGCATTTGCTCCTTAATGTTGCGAGCATTCAATATTTGCCTGGGGAGAGTCGGCTGACTGTCTTCCACTTTTGGTTGAGCTAAGCAAACAGAAATGGTAAGAGCTGGCACCATTTTTTCATCAAAATCGATGATATACTCGAGATTCATCCTCTGGCTATGTGGATTTACTGTGTATGCCCAGTAATAATCCAAGTTCCACTTGGTTAATCCTCGAATTGCTTCTACCTTTGCTTTTAGCTTTATGTTTCCAGTTTGTTCTTTACCATTGCTTTCTTGCATTTTCCAGGCTTACAAGTGACTGGGCAGTTAGAGGCTTTGCTTTTTGAGCAATTTTCTCAGCGATGCGCGATTAGCGCTAGGCGCTAATCGCGCATCAGAAACTGCCTCCGTTCTTTGATCCGGGCCTCTTTGATGCGTTTTTCGCCTTTAGTGCCTTTTCCTTCACCAGGTATAAGCTTAAAAATTTGTAAACATACTGCTTTCGTGAGCTTCTGACCTTGAGCATTAAACCACCTGTTGATATCAGCATTGTTCAACTGCTCATTCAACCATGGCTGTGAATGAAAGATCTGTAATGGATAGCTCAGCAGTGCTCTGCGAATTTGCGGCTCTGTTGCATGCGGTATCCGTTTATGATGGCATCTTTTCTCTATCTCTGAGCATTGGAGCTTTACCCTTTTCCCTCATGGCTTCCTGCACATTGCTTCGTGTTACTTCTGTTTTTCATTCCTGTAGTTCACACATGAGGAGAGAGTAATGATAATAAAAATCGACAAGAAAGCTTTAAGCTCTACGGATGTACAAAAACATGCCATCTGACGTGAATTGACTCTTCGAAAAACACAAAACCGTCTTTCATTAACAACTGGCGTATCATTCATTAATTATCATTAAAGCGCGTATCCAGTTCTTGGTTTATGGAAAGCTTTTCTTGAATGTTGAGCCGGGGAAAATTTGCGATGGAATGTTTCTGCGATTCGCATCGCAGCATCGCAGTATCGCATTATCGCATTACCGCACATTTCATTAAGATGTGTTATCGCAAGGTTGCCCGATCGCGCTATCGCAAGATCGCGGATCGCAGTGTCGCTCTATCGCAAAATCGCAGATCGTTACAATCGTTAAATGGTTATGTGTTTTTCATGCGACATTGTGATATGCGATATGCGATATCGCATATCGGATATCGGCAATTTTTTAAGGTTTTCCAATGTGATCGTTTCTTAATGCATGCGATGCGATGGAATTTGCGTTGCATTCTCACAGTTTATCATTTTTACTCATAAGGAAATGTCATATCATTCTTCGCGTGATGCGATGTTTTCTTAAGGAGTAAAATACATGAGCCTTAATTGAATTTTTTGAATTTTTTACTAAGGGTCCCCACTTACCTAATGTTATTGCTAATAATAAATAAGAAGGGGGGGTTGTTGGTGACCACAACAATTGGCGATTCACTTGGAAGAACCAGTTATATCTATTTATCTATTGAATTTTTCAAACTTCCAAAACAGAAAAATTTTCAGAAAATTAAACTTTATTATGGAAAGTGTTAGCGCTTGAAATTTCACCTCAGGCTGAGAAAGGTAAACCTCAAGGCAACATCAAACCATTTAGCCTCGTAGCTAGCCCTACGGGGCAGGAGAAGGCTCTCTCCGGTCAATCTCGGTAGATCTTCAAAGGATGAGATGACCAACAAGGTAACACTGATATTAGGCTAGTAAACTGATTAGAAAGGTTTATTTGGAGTTTTTAGGGTTTTTGGTGGCAAATTGAGGAAAGTGCAATTTTGGGTGCGGGGATTGGACACAGTTTCTGTAGGGGATTCCTTGGGGCGAGGTAGGAGATAGTATTGATGCCTTTAGTTGAGGTGGATGATCAGGAATGAAAGATGAGGAGCTAAAGAGAGAAAACAATGACTTTGAATTCTCTTTAGACAGTAGAAAACATAGAAATTAAACAAACTTAAAAGCAGAGCATGGCAGGCATGAATTCTTACTTTAACACTTCATTTGTTTAATATGTAGAAGTAAAGAAAGGAGATGAATCACATAAACACACTTACAAGTACATTAAGAAACACACTATCAACACATGAGTCCACAAGAATCCCAAAGAGGACTGCAAAACCCTAGTCTTCCTTAGCCAAAAATTGCAGAGATACAAGTGAAAAATACAATGACAGCTTCTCCCTCAAGAGTCCAACCATGAAAATGAGCAAGAAAGTACATAATATAGATGATCTAACCTCTTTCCCTGATTCCATGGGTCGAGCTCACTATCCTAGGAGCTGTTTCAACCACTTCTAAACTAAGCACTACAAATTAGGCAGTCAAAACAACTTGCCTCTATAAACTTGGAAACCAATTCATACATTTAATTTTTACCCTTTTCATAAATGAATCTTCTAGAAGAGTTACAAAAGGGTAAAAGTGTCTAAAAAGTGTCACAATTACATCAAAGAGGACCATCATTAACCTCAAAAAGTCAAACTGAGTCAAATCTGCGTTTTCTGGGCTGTACAGTGCATTTCTGGACAAATCTGCCTGACGGGTCGCGCCCCCCTGCCTGACGGGTCGCGCCCCTTTGGAGCTCTGTTTGGGGTACTTGCAGGTGGCCCAATTGAGCAAAAGTGGGCTTGTTGGAAAGGTCTGTGAGTATAATTGCCAACGCAACTGGAATTTTTGAATTTGGAGTTCATTTGCCCTGTCAAAAACCAATTCTCCCAAGACAGCTTTCTGCAGTTCAAAAAAGTGGCAGAAAGTCAAATTTTGCATGTATTTTGACCTTCTAGAGGCCCAAAACTCCATAAAAACTCAAGTCCATCCATGGGCACATGTAAATTTGCATGAAAAATCAGGAAATGCTGAGTTTTTGTGAAAAGGAGTTGCCCTGATGAAGGGTCGCGCGGGGGGTGAGACCTGTTAAAGAGCCAAAACCTGTAAATTACCAAAAAAATGCCAAAATTACCCAAAATTCTCAAAATTTTTTGGGATTTGTGCTGTGGCTGAGCTAGTGAGTGCCATGATCTTTGAGGGATGCCTCAGCCAAGATACGGAGTGGATTGGTCTTCTTTTTCCGCCTAAGAGCCTCGGACAACCGCCTTTGAAACATCTTCATTTTGGCCTTGCATACATGCATTCTTGCCCAGTAATGATTTTTCATGTTTCTCAGCAATTTCTTCTCTTGGTTGGACTTAGCCAACAGCCTCTCTAAGCGTGAATTCTCCTGGATGAGCATGGACTCTCGGTCAGCGGGCAATGGATCACCGGGTCTTCTTCGGTTCAAGACTCGGTCACTACGAATCCTCCACAACTTATCAAGTGCCTTCTCATCTTCCAACTATTTGTTGCGCTGCTCAAGGTAGGTGATGGTCCATTGTGCTCCCTCTAATCTCCTTTGCAAGGCATCATTTTCAGCTCTGAGATTCTGAATGACCTCCTTTGCCTCTTGGCTAGGAGAACTGGCCTCAAGGTCAACAAACTGAACATCGGGAACTCCTGATGGACCCTCATCAATCATGGGCTGTTTGCCCCTCTCTGGTACCTGTGCTGGTGAAGAAAGCGAGGCCCCTTCCACCTGATGTGGAGATAACACTCGTTGAGCCGATGATGAAGGCGAGACCCCTTCCACCTGCTGTGGAGATAGTACTCGCCTAGCTGCTGCAAATAAGGCCCTCGGGCCTTTCTGATATGTGAGGTGAGGTGAAGAAATAACATGTCGAGTGACCGGAATATCAGTCTGCTGAGATGGTCCTCCCTCCTCCTGAATGACCTCAGGATGTGGCTGTGGTGGTGCTGTGAAAAACTCACGGGAAATGAACTCATCCCATGAGATGCCCTGCTGAGTCAACTGATGCAAGACCACGAGCTGAATCAAACCATAATGACATAGGCTCCTGTACTGCTGGGCCGGGCTCTTCCTCTGCATGATGGACACCATCTTCTGAATGTTCTGGTAGAAGAAAACAGGGATGTTCATCATCCTCACTCGGGTGAAGTGCATCAAGAGGCGGATGTGATATGAGTATACCTGGGAAAATCTACCCTCACAGGTGAAATAAAGCATAATAAGTCTCATCATGGGGGCATACTCACCCCGGAGGAACCTGAAAGGAAACACACCTGCCAAATGTCTCATGAATGGTGGCCGGACAAAAGGCTCAAAGTGAACTGTATCCAATACCTTACGCTTATTCCAAATTTCCTCGACATTTGGAATCCCCGTAGCCTATGCAATGATCTCGGGTGTCAAAATGAAATCCACCCCAGCAAGGTTTACATGTCCCTCATGCAAGTGCAAGACAAAGAGGCGAGCCAACTCTCGGTGATGTTGAATCCGAGAGATCCTCTCACAAAACTCATAACAGGACATGTACTGAAAGCAAGAAACTGCCAAAGGACAAGCTTGTAGACCTGCCAAAGAAGTAGGCTCCTCTCTCCTGTGATGGCCACCTTTTCCACCTCTATGTGGCCTCCTCTATACCTCAACCTCTGACACTGATGCTTGGTCATCACTCTGCTCATATGTTTCGGTTTCTGACATGTTTGAGGATCAGAGTGGACAAAATGTACTGCTGTTTCTGCCTGTGAAAAAGTTGATTTATATGTTGTTTCAAGGGGACAAGGAACATGAGGGAAATGTTAGGGGAGGGGCATTTTTACAAGGAAAAGGGAATACATGTATACAACAGGGAATTTAGGGAAATACAATGCAAACATTATTTCATATACATCATCAATTTCATATGTTTACATGGGCATAAGGAGGGGTAGGGTTAGGATTTCATTTTTATTTTTAAAGGGAAAAGGGATAGGTTCATTTGCTTTACAAATTTAATGGGATATTGGCATGGAAATGCAGGGAAGATGAAATGGGAATAAGGAAAATATTTACAAGGGAAAAAATCATGAAACAACAATAAACCCTAGCACACTTTTTACAAATTTACATACAGCCATATGGAGAGATTTCTCTTGCACATTTTGATCATTTCAAAACACATTCATCATCCATCAATCATAACCAGCAATCATTTCAAGCTTAGAGCACCTACCTCAAGCGATTTGGTGGCTTGGAGGACGTTTGGGAAAATTTGAAGTAAGTTTGTGTGAAGACAGCTTGACGGGTCGCGCGCCTCTGACGGGTCGCGCCAGTGTAATTTTTGCACTGGCAGAGGGTGCCTGACGGGTCGCGCGCCTCTGACGGGTCGCGCACCTTTCAGGAGGCTTTTGGAGGCCTTTCCAGTGTCAGAATCAGGTGCAGGATAGCTCGTTGGAAAGGTATTTGAGTCTAATTTCCAACCCAACTAGAATTTTTCAATTTTGGGCTCATTTGACCTGTCAAAAATCAAAGCTCCCAAGACTGGTCAAAAAGTGCTGAATGAGGCTGCCTCAAGGAATAGTGTTGTTGCAGTCAACTTTTGAATGCCTTCCTCAATCCCAAATTGAGCTCATGATAGTTCATTGGAAAGATCTTTGTGTCTAGTTATCATTTTACCCATCAAGAAAATCATTTTGCCAACCAAGCTAGGAGAAAACTTGATTTTCCCAAGGTCACTTCAGAGGTGTCTTTGATTCTCCTGAGGCAACGATATTCTTGACATTTCTCTCAAAACATGACACCTGTGTAAAAAGTGAAGGAGGTTTTTCTTCCTTGGAATTTTTTTGACAAAAAAATCTCTCAGTTTTCCAAAATTCATCTTTGATTGCTCTGAAACATCATTTGAGTGAAACTTGTCCCGATGTGTGAAACAAGGAATTTTGTCGAAATGAAGCGAAATGAAGGGGATAAGGGGCTTCTAAATTCTTGGGGAAATTTTGGGGAGTAGGGAGGGATGTTAGGAAGTAGGGGAAAGTGGAATCTCAGAGATTGAGTGAGGGGAAGGGGTCCAAAAGGGAAAAACACAGGCCCAACCTAGAAAATTGCCAGGTTGTAGCTAGAAACTAGGGTTTGTGCAAAAATGAGGAATTTGGCGGATGTAAGGGATGGGAAGTGTTTGATAAGGTACTTTAAGGATAAGGGAAGGTGTATGAACATCAGGATACAAGTTTTGCCGATGATTTGACCATCCAAGAGAAATTAGCTTTCAAAATCCTAGGAGAGGGAAATGACCTTACCTAGGCGCAACTGAAGCATGAACAAGATGTATAATGACCCATTAGACACTGACATGACGATGACAACCCTCTGAATGATGATACACTTAGCTGAATGATGACATAGACTGACATTTGGGCAACTTTGAACAGAGTGAAAGCAAACCCTAGACCTAATGCTTAGTGACCAAATTTTGCTTGAAGACTCACTGAAATGACAAAATTTGACCTTGACACTTCAAAATCACTTTGTAAGAGCACATTTGATCACTGGAGGAAGGCTGGAAAGACTGACACTAACAGAAAGATAAAGTACATTATGCTCTAAACTGTCAATGATATTTTGTTTCAACCATTTTCTTCTTTGACTATTTGCTTCCTCAGGCTAGTCCTTGTATTTACATCAGCCATTACTTGGTCTTGTAAGGATAAAACAAAGTCTCCTCTGTAAACCAGTTTTAAATATGCTCATTTGTCATAGGTAGAGCCTCTGCTTCCAGCAGGCGTTTATAGCCTCGACAGGGTTACCTATTACCCAGCAATGATCCTGTATCCTACTTAAGGTGGCCTACAACTTTCAAAGGAAGAATCCATACCCACACTTATTGCTTTGATTTTCTTTTTATTCTTAAAGAACAATGTCTTGGTTTGGTAGCCAAATTATGACACAGTCATTCACTTGATTTATAACTTTGCTGAACAAGCTCGCTCGTGATGAGACCCCTTCTCTTTTGATTGCAACAATCTTGAGTCATTGCCCTGTTGTGGTGTACAGTATTGGCAAAGTCAGCAAGTTATAATATCTGTGATAATGATAAGCCGGCTCGTGATGACACCTCTTATTCTTCAATATAAAGTGTATCCTTGGGTTATTCCCCTGAAAGCTGTGATTTCCTTAGCAGGGAGGAAGTCATTGTTTCCTTAAGATAGCTGTGGATGACAATAATAGAGTTTTTGGAGACAGTTGTTCTACAGAGAATCTTTAGTTTGCTAATGGTACCTTTCATTGTACTGAGATAAAACAATTTCTTCACTAAAGGTTGCTTTCATCAAATTTTTTGAAGTTCAAACTAGTATCATATCTAGGCTAAAGTTTTTAATTGTATCTATCAATAATAAAGATCAGTTTTCCAAAAGATTTGCTATTTATACAAGTGAAAAGTTCAAAATCTGAAAGAGAATTGGTGTCTTTTTCCGTAAATGCCTAATGTAACCACTCACAACTGGTTTTATTATGAAAAAAAAAAACAACTATTCTACAAAAATAGAAGAATAATCTTCTATGGAAAATATTTCTTGAGAATTTGTCCATTAACAGGCAAAGGATCCCTCTTACCTGCTAAATCCTGTAACACAAACGTTGATGGACCTATAACTTCAACAATTTGAAAATGACCAAGCCACATCCTTTGAAATTTTGTATGTTTGCCCTTTTCTTCATGAGCCTTGTCCCACTTTAAAACTAAATCTCCCATCTGAAAATCTTTTATGGTCATTATGTTTGAATCAAAAGAGGATTTTACTAGTGCTTGATGATGAGCATGCGTTTTCCTAGCTTGTTCTCATTGTTCTTCTCATTTAATTATTTCCATTTGTCTTAGCTATAAGGAGGAAGTGGGTACTTCATCAATGTATTGTACTAAATACAAAGAGGGAATTGCTAAGTGAGTCGGAAGAACCACTTCTTTCCCATAAACTAAATTAAAGGGAGAAGTGCCAATAGAAGCTTTTTGCATTATCCTATCTGCCCATAAAGCATATATCAAAGCCTTGTGCCAATTCTTTTGATTTTGGTCAACCATTATTTTAATAATCCTGATTAGGTTTTTATTTGTTTACTCAGCTAACCCATTACCTTGTGGGTAGTAATTGGCCGAATATTTAAGTTTGAATCCTCTTTTAAGTGCAAATTCAGTCATTGCATTTCCAAAAAAGTATGATGCATTATCAAACATTAAAGCGGATGGAAATCCAAACCTGGTGATTATAAATTGATCTATGAACTCAATGATATTTTCAGAATTAGTTGTCTTGAGTGGAACTGCTTCTACCCACTTAGTAAAATAATCTGTTGCTGTGAGGATGTATCTATGCTACTTAGAAGAGTGAGGAACGATCTCACCTATTATGTCCAAACCCCACTGACTGAAAGGTTGCTCGATGTTTACCGAATGTAGTGGCAGGGACGGCTTCTTTTGTCTTCCAGCAGTAGTTTGGCAAACTTGACATCTTCTCACGTAATTGTGCGAGTCTTTAAACAGCGTGGACTAGTAATATCCTGCGCGTAAAATTTTATGTGCAGTAGCATCTCTAGCACAGTGTCCACCTGCTGGCCCATCGTGGAGTTCCTGCAAAAAAATTTCAGCTTCAGCTTTCTCAAGACACCTAAGAAGAACATAATCATAACTTTTTCTAAAAAGAATATCATTTATGAGCTGATACTGCTTCGCTTTCAACCTTAGAGCTCTTTTCTTAGTATGATCAAGGTGTGAAGGAGCATACCCGTTCTTAAGATAATAAATGATATCAGCATATAGTGATTCTGCATCGTTTAGGTTTATCTCACACATTTATACCTCTTCAGATGGAATTTCAGAAATTTGCGATGCTCCAGCTAGCATTTTGCAGAAGCCTTGACCTCTTACAATGTTTGTTGGTTTGATCTCAATGTCATATTCCTGTAAGGCAGTAACCCAATTGGCCCTTTTCTCACCCACATCCTTCTGTACTAGAAGATTCCTTACCGCTGGAAATGGTACTATGATCTTAGTATGGGTTTTAAGTAAGAAAGGTCTGAAGTATTTGACCGCTTTGAAAACAGCATAAGCTTTTTTCTCCATGTCTGAATAATTCAGTTCAGCACCCTGCAAATTTGAGCTAAAAAACGCAATTGGAGCTTCCGCTTTTTCTTGATTTTCTTGAGTTAGAATCGCAGCATATGACTTATCTGAGGCAAATGTGTATAAAATAAAAGGCTCTGAAAAATTCGGAGTTGCTAAAGATGGAACATTAATACTAGCTTGTTTGATCAGGTTGAATGCTTCATGTTCATCTTGACCCCATTTAAAATTTGAATTCTTTTTAATCATGGTTTGCAAAGGAGACATGATTCGTGAAAAATCTGTAACGAATCTCTTTACAAAATTGATCCGACCAAGAAAAGATTGCATGGCTTTTTTGTTATGAGGTAGGGATATTTCAGAAATTTCTTTGATTCTGTCGGGATCAATGTGAATACCAAATTTTGACATTATGAATCCTAGAAGTTTCCCTTCACTTAGCGCGACAAAAGATTTCTTTGGGTTAAGTGAAATTCCATACCTTAAACACCGTTGAAATATTTGTTTCAAGTATTTGAGATGGTCGTTTCACTTCTTCGAGTACACTGTTATATCATCCAAATAAATTACTACAGATTTTATTGACTAAACCTTTGAATGTGATGTCCATGGCTCTCTGAAATGTGGCACCAGCATTAATCAAACCAAATGGCATCTTCTGATATGCGTATGTGCCCCATTTAGTTCTGAATGTGGTTTTCAACTGATCATCAGGATGTACCAACACTTGATTGTATCCTGAAAATCCATCCAAGAAAGACATTAATTCTGAGCCCGCCACTGCCTGCAGTATCTGTTCCATAGGTGGTAGAGGAAAATTATCTTTTTTACAGGCTTTGTTAAGGTTCCGAAAGTCAATGCAAGTCCTAATATCTCCATTTTTCTTTTTAATGGGTACCATATTGGAGACCCATTTGGAATGTCTAACGGGAAATATTATCCTCGCTTTCAATAACTTATTGAGCTCAGTTTTTATCTGATTTTCTAAATTAGGGTGGATCTTTCCTAGCTTTTGTTGGATAGGTTTTTCATTATCGATCATGGGAATAGTATGCTAGATGATGGAAGTGTCGTATGTTTTCAGCTCATCATAATTCCAGGCAAAAACATTTTTATATTGTCTCAAAAGATGAATATACTCTAGTTTCTCTTCAGGGGCTAGGCCGAGGCCTAGATTAATGTTTTTTGGTTTAGCATCGGTCCCTAGGTTTACTAATTCGTAGTTCAAGGTTGAACTTAGGAGTTTTGAATTGGTAGACCTCTTAAACCGATCTTTCAAATCGTACAAGTCTTCTAACTTGACCACCGACTTAGGTATAGCATTATTAGTGCTATTTTGTTTCAATTGTTGATCGTGTTGGTCTTCGTCAATTATTTGATTGGAGTAGGATCCTTCAGACGTGAGGAAATTTACGATATCAGGATCATCATTGAATACTCTCCAATTTGTGATGTTGTCAGGAATGGACGGTCTAAAGATTAATTCAATTGAGAATCTATCTGGACTAAAATCTTCGGACGGAATAAGCTTGGAAGCTACGTTTTCCAAAAGGTCTACACTTGCGTTTTGGAGTCTGGGGATTGAAGAAATATTAAACGCTATGAAATGCTCAGTCAGATCTTGTACTAAGGATTGATAGTGTTTTAAATGACCTGATAAGCAATGTATAGTGTTACGTACCTGTTTAACTACAATCTCAGAGTCTCCAAAAACTTGAAGATACTTGACGTCTAACCCGATTTCTTTGTACAGGCCTTGAACCAAAGCCTCGTATTCTGCTGTATTTTTTGTGCAATCGAATTCGAGTCTGCATGTGAGCATGATTTTATCTCCTTCTGGACTAATCAGAATGCATCCTGCTCCTGCTCCTTCGTTAGATCTAGAACCATCAAAAAATAGTTTCCAAAACAAAGATTTATTTACAGGTTTATCTAAAAAATTGATACATTTCGAACTATCAGTTCGAGAAAAATTTTCTACTTTGGACAAAACAGAGTGTTCTAAATAGGGTGACGCATGAGCATTGAAATTGCCGAGGAAAGAATCTACCGAGTAATTGCCAATAATGCTGTTGTTATACACTACTGGTTCATTTCCTCCTTCTAACTCTGTTACTATGTACTTCTGGTGTAGCTCTCGTTCAAATTTTATTTGATTTGGTTTACTGTTGTAGGGTAGCCACATGTGCGACCAGTCGGTTGTGAAGTATCCATGGAGTTTCTCTGACCAATCCCTGCTAAGAATTGAGCCATAGAATTTTGGGATATCGGCAACTAGAATGTCAATAACCTGACATACCTTCGGGTTGGAGGATAATCTTATGGTTACTTGATTTAGTTCGCCAATCACTTCGACTTGAAATCGATCTAGCTGAACTATGCGCACTGCGGATTTCTGTGGTTGAACATTTAACTTGGCACATATAGATTTGGGTAAAATATTCGATGAAGCACCGAAATCTACCAAACAATTGTGCACATTTTTATTGAAGATTTCATAAGTAAGGAGGAACGGGGGAGTGTGAGATCTTGATCTTCCTCTAATTAGGGCAATGTCATTTGGATCAATCTTATTGATCGCGTTAGTTGGAGGTCTTCCCATGTTATGGGAAGCTTGAGAAAGTACAACGGCAGGAAAAGGTGCAACTGGCACGGCATGTAATTCTTTCATCATTATCTTCTGTTGATGTTTCAAATTGCTCAGTTCGTAAAGGTTGACGTTAGCCCTAGTCTTCTTCATGTCTTCAATAATATTGTACTCCATTTCATCCGACACTATCAGTGTTTTAGATGGATTTGTTTCATCTGTTTGGACTGGGCTAGTTTGGGTCGCTTTGGATATCGTTTTCTTTGTTGTGACTTTATCCTTTATTGCAGAGCTTGCACTCTTTGGCTTAGGGATAGTTTGGGGAGGATCAAGCTGATTTTTGCTTCGTGTGCTAACTGGAAATACTTCTTGATCTTCTTGTGGGAGGATGAAATCCCACATTCCTTGTAATTCCACAACTTCTTCGTCATCAGTCTGCCCTTCAGTGGCAATTTCCTCCTCCTCTTCCTCGGATTCAGCATTTGAAATGGCATTGGGTGGCTTTGCATCCGTTGAAGGACCTCTTTTAAAAGCTCTGTAGGGCTTTTTTGAAGAAGTTTCTGCTACTTGCTTTTTTATGTCGACCATTTCATTGGACATGGTCTTTAGAACTTTCTGCAATCCTTCCAAATCAAATGGATCTTTTGCTTGTTTCTTCGTAGAGTCTTCCTTGAAGGTGACTTTTTTGGATTTACGTTCCTCTATCGCGGATCTCTTTTCCAGGGCTATTATTCGTTTCTCTACTGTTATCGCTTCTTTCATGTTATCATCTAAGGTTATTTTATTTTCCCTGTCCATGAAGATTGCTATGTTCGATGGTAGAGCGGTGATATACCATTCACATCGTACTTCTTCGCTGGGCTGGGAAGCAGTAGGAATTTTGTTGAAACGTAAATTGAAGTCCTTGATAGGCTCTCTAGTTTCGGCTTTAAGATTGGATAGGTCATTGATTAACGTTGCCATAGACTTGTCATCACCAAACTTGGTTAGGAATTGGTCCTGGAAGATGTCCCAACTTGTGATGGATCCTGAGGGTAATGAAAAGTACCATGACCTGGTTGTTCCTTGCAGTGTATAAGGAAAAAGCCGAACAACAACATCTTCATTAGTAACCCCATTGAGATTAATGGAAAGCATGAAGTTTTTTATGTGCTCTTTTGCTAGCATGCCTGCCTCGGGATTGAATTTAGGCAGCCATTTCTCAGGATGGGCCGGTATTTGACTCAAGGGTGCAGGCATTAAGACTGCCCCAGGGTTATTCCATGGAGACTAGGCCATTGTTGAATTGCTAACAGAGGAAAGTGCAGAAGATGATCCCTGCGGCTGGGAGGATGAGGATACTATGATTGTAGATGATTGAAGAGGGGTTGTGGGGGTTCCAGTGGATGGATGGACGATGATCTGGAGTGGAGATGTAGATGTTTGACTTCGCGGTGAAGTAGTTGAGATGGATGATGTTGACGAAAGAGTCTCACTGTCATACTCTTGCGGTGATTTCCTCGCTCTTTTTCTGGTGGGAAGAGGTAATTCGGTTGGCTGGACGCCAAAATTTTCACTCTTTAGCCTGGTCAGGGGATGAGCAAGGTTGTACTGCGAAGTCACGCTGCCTTGAGATTTATCAGACCTCTGAGGAGAAATGGAAAATCCCTGAAGTTTGTGAATTAGGGATTCGACTTCAGGAAGTTCAACGGTAGATTGTTCTGAAATATCAGGGTGTGTAGCAGCGGTTGATACTCGAGCGACTTCTGACTCTAGATTTAAATGTAATGGAGAAGTCAGGGGAGATGATGAGGATGACTTACTCTCATAATGGTATTCAGATTTGGATTTACTTGTCATTCATAGTTCAGGCCCTCCTTCTAGCGCCAAATATGTTGAAGCCCCGAAAATTGGGTCAACAACAAGGGGGATACCCACCCGGTCCGGACCTTGGTTGGTAGCTCCTTATCCGTTTGGTATAGTGGGTCCAACTGGGGATAATGGGACCAGTTTCCCAATCTATGTGTGTGTGTGTAGAATTTGATGTTGCTGATCTAACAGTTCCTATCTAAGCTATTCTAATTCAAACTTTTAATCTAATTCTATGCTATTGTAATCTAATAAACAGCACATCTAAATCTATACTAACCTGGGATGTGATTCTTCTATTATGCGATCTAAAGAGATTTCAAATAACAACTGGTAATAAAGATCATTCAGCGATTATAAGAAAGGAAATCAATTAAGATGAACCACTTCGCATAAAAAGTTAGATGAAACAGTTGTGAACAGCATATCGCATAATGAGCTATTAATACATTAGGCATAAATAAATAGCTATCACCGTACAAAAGTTCCAAATGATAACTCAAGCATTCATGCAATAATACATAAACAACTAAAAACTGTATATCACTTTAACATATAAGCAGAAATGGTCAAGAGATAAAAGTACCATTTATGACTAGTCCTACTCATAAGCTTCAAGCAACAATGATTTATCTCTCCTTGCTCTAACATCCACTAAGAGTACAGAAGTGCAACATCAGTAGCAGATATCAAATGCAAACATCAATAAATCTTGATCCATTCATTCACCAAAACCTCCTCTGAAGGTGCAAAAGTGCATGTTCTGAGGACAAGTTTTTGATAAATTTCTGGACCCTTCTCTAAATGCATGAGAAGGGTTTAAATACTACTAACTAAATAACTTAATTACACAGTTTTAGGATACGGTTTAAATGACCGCCCTTTTTCTAAGCAAAACTATTTCTAAAAATTAAATCTAATATCTAACTATTTCTGCATTTGCTCCTTAATGTTGCAAGCATTCAATATTTGCCTAGGGAGAGTCGGCTGACTGTCTTCCGCTTTTGGTTGAGCTAAGCAAATAGAAATGGTAAGAGCTCGCACCATTTTTTCAGCAAAATCAATGATATACTCAAGAGTCATCCTCTGGCTATGTGAATTTACTGTGTATGCCCAGTAATAATCCAAGTTCCACTTGGTTAATCCTCGAATTGCTTCTGCCTTTCCTTTCAACTTTATGTTTCCAGTTTGTTCTTTACCATTGCTTTCTTGCGTTTTCTGGGCTTACAAGTGACTGGGCAGTTAGAGGCTTTGCTTTTTGAGCAATTTTCTCAGCGATGCGCAATTAGCGCTAGGCGCTAATTGCGCATCGGAAACTACCTCCGTTCTTTGATCCGGGCCTCTTTGATGCGTTTTTTGCCTTTAGCGCCTTTTCCTTCACCGGGTATAAGCTTCAAAATTTGTAAACATACTGCTTTCGTGAGCTTCTGACCTTGAGCATTAAACCACCTGTTGATATCAGCATTGTTCAACTGCTCATTCAACCATGGTTGTGAATGAAAGATCTGTAATGGATAGCTCAGCAACGCTCTGTGAATTTGCGGCTCTGTTGCATGCGTATCTGTTTATGATGGCATCTTTTCTCTGTCTCTGAGAATTGGAGCTTTACCCTTTTCCCTCATGGCTTCCTGCACATTGCTTCATGTTACTTCTGTTTTTCATTTCTGCAGTTCACACATGAGGAGAGAGTAATGATAATAAAAATCGACAAGAAAGCTTTAAGCTCTACGGATGTACAAAAACATGCCATCTGATGTGAACTGACTCTTCGAAAAACACAAAACCGTCTTTCATTAACAACTGGAGTATCATTCATTAATTATCATTAAAGCGCGTATCCAGTTCTTGGTTTATGGAAAGCTTTTCTTGAATGTTGAGCCGGGGAAAATCTGCAATGGAATGTTTCTGCGATTCGCATCACATCGCACATCGCAGCATCGCAGTATTGCAGCATCGCAGTATCGCATTATCACATTACCGCACATTTCATTAAGATGTGTTATCGCAAGGTTGCCCGATCGCGCTATCGCAAGATCGCGGATCGCAGTGTTTCGCTATCACAAAATCGTAGATCGTTACAATCGTTAAATGGTTATGTGTTTTTCATGCGACATTGCAATATGCGATATACGATATCGCATATCGGATATCGACGATTTTTTAAGGTTTTCCAATGTGAGCGTTTCTTAATGCATGTGATGTGATGGAATTCGCGTCGCATTCTCGCAGTATATCATTTTTACTCATAAGGAAATGTCCTATCATTCTTCGCGCGATGCGATGTTTTCTTAAGGAGTAAAATACATGAGCCTTAATTGAATTTTTTGAATTTTTTACTAAGGGTCCCCACTTACCTAGTGTTATTGCTAATACTAAATAAGAAGAAGGGGGGGGGTTGTTGGTGACCACAACACCACACTAGCCCCAATAGTGGAACTTTAAGTCTCCACTTGCTCCTCCAAAGAAATATCTTCTCTCATATGCCAAACTAGAGAAGCCAATGTGAAAAGTCCAAAGTCCTCTATCTTGAGCTATGAGGGTGTATTTATAAAAAATGAGGTGACTCTCCACCCCCCATGTGACTCTTGACCTCCCTCATGACTCTTGAGTTCCTACTATGGCTTTTTGAATTCCTATGTGACCTTTGAGCTTCTACATGACTTTAGAACTTTCTAGTGGCTTTTCACATTCCATGAGGTACCCTTGGGCTTCCACTGATTTTACATTTTCTTATTTTTTGGAAATTACATAATTACATCCACAAATGATGTGACAAAATACAATGACACATAAGACTCTTATTGGCACTTGGATAAATCGTGACTTGGAAATGATGACATGAAACTTCATTGTGATGTATAAATGTCAATATTTCCTCCTTGGTTCCATATTTGTATCTTCGTGATAGATCTTTCATGTACTACATCTTCATCCTCCAAGAGGCTAGTTGATATGGAGACTTCCATGTGATCTTGATCTTCAATCTTTTTTCATGATCCAGTGTCCCTTCATCTCTTGGTTTGATGGTCTCTTTGTGTTTCTATCTTCACAAGTGTCTTCTTACATGATCTTCTTAGCATCCTCCTTGAGCATCATCCTTTCATGTCAAGGTAACATCACTTGCAAATGGAATTCATTCATGACAAGACGAAATCAATCCCAAAATTTCCTAATCCATATTGTTTCTTATGCAACATAATGATTAAGTCAGGACATTGTACAAGATTGAGGGGGAGGCTTAGGGATTGTGTAGTGCACAGAAACATAATGTAGTGATGAGGGTCTAGTCACTAAGACTATGCAGTTCACAATGACTAAGGGATGGGAAGGAAAGATTGCAAAGTTGAGGGAGTCAAAGATGCAGTGAGGCAAGATTGCTCACTATGATTGCACAATGCATAGTTTTGGAAGGGCTAAGACAATTGATTGCATAATAGAGAAATTCAAGGATTGAGATAGGGCATGATTGTTGATTGAGAATGCACAGTATGGAGTTGAGTCCTGACTGGGCAAAGATTGCATAGTTAGCGAGAGCAGGAGGTGGGTATTGGGCATATGGATTGTGCAATGCGTAGTTATTGGAGGAAGTGAATGCATAGCGTGCAGTTCCAAGAGGCAAGGATGGATTATTGGGGCTTGAGGCTACACAATGCATATTTCAGGAAGGTAAGATGAGGAGTGGTTGGTTGGGAAAGTTGTGAATATAGCTTCAAAAATTAACTAAGTGTGGGATCAATGAAGCATAAAGATAAGACCATAACATGACTTGAACATTATCACACACTCATAAACAATCAACCACATGAAAATGAAACACTTAACACCTAGAATCAACATGCATACATTGAAACGATATCAAAACGACACTTACCTCCAAGTGTGACACTAATGTAGACTATAACAAGAAAATGTGCAATAATTTTGGAATAAGTCTAATGCATATCTATATGATAGATAGAACCCATAAGTACAAGAGAAAATTCCAAAGCTTCCTTTGAAAGATGTAATATAACTCCCTTTCACAAAGAGTGACACTTGCGACAGTAAGAATAAGAAAAAATGACACTTGCAAAAACTAAAGGAAGTGAAAGTGACAAATGAAAAAGCTAAAGAAATTAAAAAACGACACTTGAGAAAGTGAAAGAAAACAAAAAAACATTCGTGAAAGTGAAAGAGACACTTATGAAAGTAAAAGCCCGCAAAAGCAACAATTGAGATAACTCATTGGGATGATGCTACACTTGCAACTAAGAGTGAGAGATATTGTCAACTAGAATTTCACATTGATTGTCCACATGGATTGCACAGTCAATATCCCTATCAACTTTTCAAGCACTATCATTAGGGATTTTGCAATGGCTTAGATTTGTGCTATGTCTACTACTAAATATTGCTCAATCACCATAACCAAAGACTATGCAAGCACTTCCTTGCAAGACTACACAATGCCTTCTTCAAAGGTTAGACCATTAGGGGAATTTTGAGGTCTAAAATGGGCCTCCTAAAGAAACTATAAAATAATAGTGGAAATAATAAAATAATATTAGATTACATCATCAAATTTTAGATGGAAAAGAGAAAAAACTATTTTTTCAACTTGTATTTTCAACTTATCTCCCTATGGGTTTACTCAAATTTCGAGCGACAACACTCATTGGATGCAAAATTTGATTCCTCATCAAAGGAGTACCCATGTTTCATACTTTCAATGGACCCTACTACATGAAAAATGAGAAATACATGAAAAACATGATTGCAATAACATTTTTTCATGCATTTCTCATTTTTCATGTAGCAGGGCCCATCAAAAGTATGCAACATGGGTACTCCTGGGATGAGGAATTAAATTTTTCATCTAACGAGTATTATCGATATTGAGTAAAACATTAGGGAGATAAGTTGAAAATACGAGTTGAAAATTTAGTTTTTTATTTTATTATTTTTTAATATTTTTACATTTTTCCTCCAAAAATGGTGAATCATCACCCATGTTTGACATCATCATCTTGAATCTTATTGGTTCTTATAAATTTTATTTTGGTTGTACATTTTTCATAGGAGGCCCATTTTAGACCTCAAAATTACCCTGATGACGGGCTACTAAGCTTGCTAAAATGAGGTGCGCTTGTGAATACATCAAAAGCTATGCATGTGTAAGCAAGTGACTTTGACAGTTAAAATCCCACAAGAACACATCAACCAATCACGAAGTGACTATGATCAACTTTGAACGACAAATCATAAGATCACATGGAGGCTCCAAAATTTAAGTGTAGGCAAGATTTTGGAGGGTGTTTGTCATAGCAACAACACCACTCTAGACTTGGGAACTAATTTTGTACACATATCCCATCAAGAAAGAAGGCTAACATATAGAATTCGGGTTGCTCACCTTGTGAAACCCTTTTTTCCTTTTCCAAATTCATCTACAGTTGTTGGGCTAGTGTGTCTAACCAATTAAATAGCTTTCCTTTTGAAGCAACTGGGTAGGCCATATAAAATTATCCTTCTTCAAAGAACTTTGTGTCTTCATGCCCATACAACCTACAAAAAATAGCCAAGAGATATTGATACACTTTTTCCAATGACTTTTTTCTGTAAATCCCTTCAGGCTTCTAGAGAATTTCCCTAGTTCTTGCCACCATGACTTGAGAACATCCTTTGTAACATATTGAGAATAACTAGTTGCATAGAACTTTGAATTCAAGTACTCCTATGACTTGGTATCTTGTAATAATAATGAAGATCATGGGGTTGATATGCAGCAAGATCTTGCCCAATTGCACTATTGAGAATCATATTATCGAAGTCTAGATGTTGCAAAATCCAACCTATCACTTCTGAACAAGGTAAAACCAGACATCTACTAGCAATCCTATGGAATCCACACTTTTTTATATTAATGTATACTTCTATGTCCTCCAAGTCTTCTGCAAAATCTTTCTCAATAAAATTTGTGTATATAATTTTCCATGTTACTGTGGTAGACTTATCGATGAAGCACTTTTTATTTGACAAAATGGGCACTTTTGCTCTAAATTTTGCCATGCCACCTTTGACACTGCTTTTGGTAGCCTCCCTTATTGGTCCTTTGCATGTGAATGGAGGCATAGTGTTAATGGAATATGATAAATTGATATGCTCTAGATCTACAATAGCTGGGAGTGGAAATTTACTCATAGAAAACACATAATTAGTTCCACAAAATCACTTGTTCTATCTAGTTTATCAATGCAAAAGGAAATCACTATGAGGGAATATTGCATTTGTTTTAAGTACAAGAATTGAAGCTTGAGGCAAAGGTGACTTTACTGGCCACTACAAGTGTTCTCTACGCTAAGGCAAGGAAAAGAGACTTAGTTTTAGCACATGTCGGATCAATAAGAGATAGAGGTTAGGGTCTTAGGTCTTGGAGTTGTGAAATGTGTTCTTGTTGGTAGAGAGGCTTATCTTTGAGTGCATGTCACATCATCGGTGAGTAGAGGGTTGCATGTTTTCAATCATAAGTGTACAATTCATTATTTAAGTCTAGGATGGGCATAGGTCACATTCATAATGAGAAACGAGGTCATGCTTGCTCACTAGAAGTGCACAATGCACTTTTGCATAGAAACGATTCCTTTGATTGGCAAATTTTACATCTATAGTGAGTGGGGTTTAAGTGTTTACTTCCCGAAAGATCACAATTCGTTGGTGAAAGGATTAAAGAGCTTGAAGTTGGCACCATGCATGGAAACAAATATCTAATCAAAATTAACTAATTGTTGAATGAGAACAAGCAGAGAGAATGAAAAAGACCATCATGTGCTCATACATATATACAATTGTAATCATGATCAGAATGTGAAGGATCCAAGAATGCGAAGAGACACTAAAAAATACACGTTCACATTGAAGCAACACATGAAAAATCTAAAATAAATCAAAGTGACACATGAAAAGTGAAAAGCAAGCAAAAGCAAAAGTAAGGAAAATCAACAGTTGAGAAACATACTCGGAATATGGTGCACTTGCAACCAAGAGTGAGAGAATGCTCCTTGTGCTAAAAGAATGCATAGAGCTATGAATTAAGAGATGAATGTGAAATTAGCTTTGGGTTGGAGTCCTTATATAGGAGAGCATACATGAAATTAGGGTTAGGGTTTGTGACTGTGCTCAACCCATGTCAGAAATCTAGGAGATAAGAATGTGTTGACTGCCACTAAGAACTACTATAGCGCTGACTTGGGAAAGTGCATTCTCTTTGTCAACAAGAACTGTGCACTAACTATCAAAATGAGTTCACTAATGTTGTCTTCGGAATATGCGCTATAACTATCTCTTGAAAATGTGTGTTGGTTATTAACAAGAAGTGTGCTCAGCTTGTTCCCAAGAAGTGTGCACATGCTATCAACATGGAGTTCATTCTTCCTGCAAGACCACAAGGAGTGTGCTCTATTATCTCCAAGAAGTGTGTTAGGCCTTCTTGGAATAAGTGTGTTACGAAGGAATCATATGCTAGGCATGTGAATGTATGGATCACTGACTCAGGATTTCTAGAAGACTTGAAAACATAGAAAACTATGATCACACATGACTTCGATGACTTAAAAAAAATATTCACATGATGATTACGGGGCTCCAAAATTTGAATAAATGAAAAATTTTAGAGGGGTTTATAGAAACTACAACAATTGACGATTCACTGGAAGAACCCAAGGTTCTCTATATAGGTCTAACTTTACGCACAGAGTCTAGCCTTTAGAAAGTATTGTCTCATCCTATAGATCACCATATATTTATTACTCAGCCCAATTATTGATGTAGTCTCTTCTATTCCTTTTTTCAGATTAACACACTTAACAAACAATCAAACTTCTATTGTTTCAATTAGGGAAAAGGATCGTATAATTTCTGCGAGTTTAAGATGTTCCAAGTTTTAGTATTGTCTCAAGTGTTTCTCTGCTACCATCAAACCTGTCCAGTACCTCAGCGGAGTCACTTCAAGGAATCACAAGCATTTCTTCACTGCCATCAAAGATTTTCAATACCCTGATGAAGTTGCTTGATTCACCTCTCTGTGCAGGAAGCCTTTCTCTTATTTCACCCTTTATTTATTGTATTAAGTTATGCACACTAGAATTTCATAGGTGTTTGTTTCACCACAGGTGGAAGAGGTATCTTGGCTTATTTCATGAGAAAGAAGGTTGTTCCTTGTTTTGTAAAGACCCTTATATATAACGCTCTAATATAAAAAAATTCTCTTAAGTGTTCTCCTTTCCCTTGTCTACTTAACTAAGTTGACATGTTAGAAACCAATCAATAAAATTGGTTGATTCAAGGAACAAAGATCCTATAATGGATATGAGCATCATATATCCTCTTGAGTTTCCATTCAAAATGAGTCATATTTTCCATTCAAGCATCATGGACTCTTAAAGATACTTAGGCCCAAACAAAGAAGGGGATTAAAAGTTAATCAAGTGTTGTCATTTGTCATAGTGCCTCCTTTCAACTTTTTCCGCATTGTATTAGAGCCAGAAAGGATAGCTTTCAAAAAAAATCTTATTCTCATGTAAATCTATACAAAGGGTGAAAATTAAAGAAAATGAAAAAACTAAATAGTGCAAGAAAGTACAACTAATTCAATAAAACAAGGACCAAAACTAAACCTACACCTAAACTATCAAATAGAAGGTCAGGATTATGTAAAGTAAAATTTCTAGTGCATCCACAAGAGTTTCTCCGGACCTGTAAGCATGAGGGTAGAGGCAATTAGTACCACGATGAAATAATGTGCAATAATGAAATATTCACCTTTAAAGACTGTATCAGAAAATGAAGGTCTAACATACAAGGAGAAAAATCTAACATACGTGCTTCCAGATGATACAAACCTTGAAAGTTACTCATGAATGTACATTTTTTCATGCTTTCATTCTTAGCAAACATCAAGAAAGATTGAAACTTATTATTAACAATGGACCTTTCCAAGTAGGATACTTATATCCAATCAGCAATTGGATCATGATAATTGAAACAACCCATTGGAAAATATTGAATTTCTAGAGAAAATGAACTTTCAAATCAGTGTAAGAGAATTATCGAGAGGATGTATTGAAATTCTAGAGAAAATTAACTTTCAAATCAATGTAAGAGAATTATCAAGAGGATGTTGTGGTGGAGCCCATAAATAGGTACATTTTGAGGTTCATTGTGCTGTCCTCCAGCCCTTAAAACTCTCATTTTCTCACATTAATTCAATTTTTAACCATAATATGCTTAGTAAGAAGACTAAAGGGTGTTTTTCATGTTGCATGGCCTAATGTCATTAACCTGTAGGAAAAAGGAGCATTCTTGGAGATGTTTACTATTGAGGGGCTTGATGGAGACACCTAGAGAGAATATAGGGGGCTTTTCCACCTCAATAACTCCCTAACTCGACTTGAGATTAAAGATTCCTCACCAACAACTTAGATTCACAAGTAGCCAAGGGACTCCAAGTGCATGACAAGGTCAAAGGGAACCAAATCAAAAAATCTCGGGATTTTGGAGGGGAGTGTTCCTCCTTTCAAGAGAGTTTCCCCTAAATTACTTTTGTATAAATAAACCAGTTGAAAGGCTCATTAGATTCAAATTTTTATTGCATCTAGGACTATCTACTGAGAGCTTAGTACTTGACATTGTTATTCTTATATTTCATATGATGTATGTGAGAATTTTACCATTAGTACACATCTAAGTAAGTTTTGGAGGGTTGAAACCCTTGGGTTTGTGCCCAAACCAAAGGCTTTAGTCCCTCTCTTGTATTTCTTCCTTGTTCTTGTTCAAGGAATTGTATTTATTTCCTTGTTTCAGTAGATGTTATATCCTAAAAATTTGTAATTACGTGTATGCCTATCACCTCCCTTGTGGGAAGAGTGATTGGAATATCTACAAGAGCAACCCAAAAATATGTGTTTTTGATTTCTTGGAAATTGATAAATGTTGGTTTGTAATCCTTTTGCATGTCTGTTTTCTAAAACTTAGAAATTAGTGTACTTAGTTTGGTAATTAGATTTTTGTTGTGGTGAGCACCAGTATTGCAGCAAGAATGTTGCAACTCCTGGGCTACCAAATTTACTTTTATCAACCCATTAATTTGTAACAAACTTGGAAGCATTGGTGCTATATGCACAAGTACTAGTTCTCACTGCAAGTTGTCACTTGGTCAGTCAGCGCAAGATCACTAGGAGTTCAAGCCAACTTCTATAGATTTCAGATGCTATTCTAACTGCAGAAAGGAGAAAGACTGGAATGTAAAGCAAAACCTAGTAAACCCGAATTAACAATTTAATTCTACTTTTGCCAAAAACACTATGAAAACCATGAAAGAAATGCCATTACCTACTCAAGGAAGTAAACAACATCTAACCATGCTATTTTTGGAAGTAAATAAGAAAAAAACATATTTTTAGATTTTTATGTGTTCTTATGTGAATTTAACATGCATCTAATTTATTGTGTGTGAGTGTGGCAGCGAATAGGTGGCGTTAGAGGGCGATTTTTGAGCTTGGGAGGATGTAGGTTGGTGTGGATGGGTCCTAGGAGGTCTTAGGTGGCCTTTTGGAGGCTTTTCCCACACTCGTCCTTTAAAAGAAAGCCTACAGGAAAAGCTACAGGAGGACACAGGAAACCTACAGGAGGAAAACAGGGAAACTATAGGAGGTCTACAGGAGGAGGCCGAGAGCAATTTTCGTTGTTTAGAGAGTGTGAGAGTGGGTGGAAAAGGTGGATGAAGGTTGGAATGAGGTGTTAGGGCACCTAATTTCTACCATGAATCACCAGGAGAGAGAAAGATGATTAGGTTTTCTCAAGGAGAAAGGAAGAAGTTCTATGAAAAATGAAGGAAACTAGGGCGGAAATGAGGTGAGGTTTGGGAGACCTATAGGGCATGGATCAGATGGAGGGTGTGATTGCTGGTAAGCTGGCCTACTACTGGAAGAGATCTACTGGATAGAAACTGACAGTCAACCAAGAAAATCAAGCAACCAATGAAATGAGTGCATCCTAGGAAAACTAGAGTTTTGCATTAAAATGGCCTAAACTATGATGTATAGAAAGAAATGTTGGGAAATGTTGTAAGAAAGGAAAGCATGCAAAAGGACTATTGCAAATCAGGAAGTGAACATGACAAAGAATATTTAAAGCAAAGAAAAACTGGACTATCAACCTAATAGAGATCTGCAAACACTAGAAGTCCTAGGAATGAGGAAAATCTCTGTTTTTTGGCAACAAGAGAGTCTTTACCTCAAATCATGGTCCTAGAGGGAGGAAGAGAGGCCAAGGCAATGTTTCTAGCCTTTTGAATCTTCTCTAATCATTGCTTAACCTGCTACAGAAATCACAAATGGAAGCAAGCTAATCTACAAACTGAAGTAAAGCATACAAATACAAGTAAAGAGAAGCTTAGCTGCTTGGATTGGGCCCTAACCCAAGAGCTTCAGCCCTGTGAGGTAACTCAGTGCTAGCTTAAAAAGGATTCCATCTTCATTATCAAAAAATAGCAAGATTACATAAAACTGTCATAAAATAGTAAGCTCAAAATTTGAGCAGAGTTTACACAAGCAAAAAAAAGTCGACCTTAGTGAGGCGCTAGGCCTCTCTACTTATACATCTGAAGATACTAACAGCTTCCTTAAAATTAGGGAGGCTTGGCTCCAAAAACTTGAGATAACTATCAATCATATTCCACTTGCTCGGTTGCCTTCTAGTGCATGATTCGGCTGCTTTTACTCCAAGCTGAATGAAGGGGAATTCAAAGTGAGGAGCAATAAATGAGGGGGATTCCCTCCTATAAGTCCTCTCCTATGTCTACTTTGATTTATTGTTGTAGTTTGACCACGACCTCAAAATCCATTAATAATCTGTATTAAATACATGTTAGACCACATGGCATAATAACTAACTCAACTCACCCCATAAGCATAAATATAATCAGAAAATCATACAATAAGCTAAGAGAATGGTTGATTTGACTAGATTAGGAGGTAAAATGATCCCATATAAGTACCCATTTTTTGCTCATCCTCTGAGAAACCTAGTCAATCTCTTGGTCTTTCATGGCCCTAGTGGCCTCCCTAGCATTCCAGGCTTCTGATGTGGTCTGCTCATGCTCTCCATAAAATCCTTCCTTTCTGTCTATGTTCTTCCACTGCTCCTTCTCTTCTTCCTCTCTTCTTCCTTCTAGCATGCCTAATATGAGTGGAGGACTCAGTTTGAGGCCAATCTAGTTGACCTTCAGCCTTTGCATGGAGCGCTTGTACATTGGCACTCTTTTTAATGCCTCCTTAAACCTCATGGGGGAATGGTATTCTCTGATCTGCAAGCTATGGGGTAGGGTGTTCCATATTCTCATGCATGCATGCACATAGTCATCCCCAAGTAGCCTAAGCATATCTTCAAAGTGTGCAATGGCTTGTTCCTGATTGGCTAGATATTTAGGGGCAATCTGAGGGTTATTGGCAAGAAATTTGTGTGTGTTGATGAGTGCCATAGGATCTGATGGCTCAGCTCTTATCATCAATGGTTCATTCTACTCTTTTATTAACAATATTTTCATTTCTATTGCCCTCAATTCTTCATGGTTCATCCATGACACCATGGCCATTAATTGTAGATCCCCTAGCTTGGCATTGGGGTCCCACACATTCAGGTCTATGAGGGCCATGTTGTGTAGATAGAACTCTGCCATCTTTGCTTTGTCCTCGGAGGTGCTTTGGTCACACAAATCCATGAACTACCTGTAGTCTTGGAAAGGCATTATGCCTCTTTGTGCCAAAGTTTTTATTTGGAATTGAAGCCATTGATCCTTCAAATAGAGGCCATAAGATTTGGCTGGTTTTCTGCATTGTAATGCTTTTATGGATAAGCTGGCCATGTATGCCAAATGAGTCTCTTTCTCCTGTAGTTGCCTCCTTAGTAATTCATTCTCATTCTCAAGGTGGCTTCTTGTAATGGCTTCTCTGTCTCTGAGAGCACTCAATTCGATGCCCATTTCCCTGAGTTTTTCTTCCATGTGGCCAATATCCTCAACTCCTTTGGACTTGGCTATCTGCATCCACCTATGCGTTCTCACTCTCTCTTTTTCGAATTCGAAAAATAGTGGAATTGCAAATTTTTGTGGGATTAACTTGCCTCGCTCAAGTAGTCTGTAATAAGAGTCAAGATTAGGCTGGGGGTCAGGTTCTTGTAGTTCTTGTGCTTCCTCTTTCACCTCTGGCTATCCTCCTATATTTTCCTCAATTTTTTGTGTCTCCTGTAGTTTGGACAGTGTCCCCTGTAGGATTGTTTTAGCCTCCTGTAGATCTAGTTTGGGGTCCTGTAGAATTGCCTTTCCCTTGGCAGATTCTTTCACCTTGGCAGATGGTGAATCTTAAATGTTAATGGGAGTCTTTGATGAGGGCTGAGGTTTGCCTGTTTTAATTCTGGTACTCTTCCTTGCCCTGAAATACATGGAGGTTTTTCTTTTCCTCTTCTGGTTCTACTTGACTGGTGTACTGAGGGCAGTGAGGGTAGTTGTTGCTTCTCTTTCCAAAGTTTCAGGGGACTCTTCTCTTTTCTCTGCCCTCTATGCCTCCTTTTCTCCCTCTTTTGTCTCTTTTTCCTCATGCTCCGTCTCTTTTTCTCTCCCCTTCTCTATTTCTTTTCTTTCCTCCTTCCTCTCTTGCTTTGTTATGTCACCACTAGCTTCATCTTCTCCTCCTTGCTATTCTCCCCACTCACTGACAGCAGGACTGACATCATAGGTTAACGCCTTGATGTCATCCTCAGCTGTCATATTTCTCAAAACTTCCCATGCTATAGGGATTGTAAGGGTATGGAGGGCTTCTTCTACTAGGATCTTGATTAGGCCATGGTGAGCTAGCTGCTATGAATTTTCTTCTTGTACCTTTATGCTGGAGTCGATGAGGGACTGAAGGAGAAAATAAGGGAGACTGAGCTTTTGATGTGCTAGGGTATCCATGCCATATCTCAATTCTTGGAGGATTCTGAAATGATATCCATAAACAATGTTGTGCCTCCCCTCACAATAAATGTATTTGATCACTTGGTAGCTAACCTCATCCCAGGGATATGGTACACTAGCCCTCCTAATTCCATTTTTGTCTTCAACAGGGGTTTCATTATCTTGGAAAAATTTCCTCTTAGCGTCCTAGCCAATTATTTTCTCATCTTTACTCCAAGGCAGCCCAAGAGGAAGGGTAGTGACCCTACTGATGAATTCAGGCGTTATTTCAATGGAGAGGCCTCTAATGGTTACAGTAGCATGAGATCTTGTGTAAGGGACCAGAGAGAGAGCAACTTCATGGGAAATTTCATCATCAAACCCTCTAAACTTCTCAAAGAAATTCATCCAATTTTCCCTTGTAAATATTTCCACCACTTGAGGATGTGCATGGAGTCTAGTGGAGTTAGTGGGCTCTTTTCTCATAAACCCCCCTGTCGTACTACCTATACTTCTTTTGAAAACCCAGATATGGAGGCAGAGACAAAGAATTTTGAGTGAAATAGAAAAACAGAAGGGACTGTGTTTTTTTTTTTTTTGTTAAACAATTTTTTTTTTAATGTATTTCTACCCTCTTAAAGACTCATTTTATCTTCAATTTGAGACCAACTCTTTCACATTTTGATATTAAACAGAGGGCATTCATGAACCCTACCTCTTTAGACTAAAATTCGTGCCAAAAATCACGTTTCCTCCCATCAAAATGACTCACTACCCCTCCTGTAGAAGCTCGTTGTCCCTCCTGTAGATTTCCTGTAGGTGCTCCTGTAGAAAACCTGTAGGGCTACTGTAGAAGATGTCGAGAGAAAAAATATGGAGGAAATCGATGGAGGATGGTGGATATGAGGCTGTGGGGGCATAAGAAGGTTGTTGTGTGGCTGAGTTACGAGGAGAAACCGAAAAAAAGGTGGTAAGAATGTGCGGGGAGGACAGCTCATTACATTTTATGGTTGTTTTCAGTTATGAGTGTTGAGATGGCAAGGTGTACGTTGCCCAGATTAGGACCGTTGGTCCCCACCTGCTTGGTCATCATGACCCCTCTTGTAATCATCCCCTCATTACTGCATTGGAGTTAACTCTTCGTCCCACTACCTGTCCTTCGCATCTTTTGCTTGAGTTGACTGTGCGCACGTGTGGGTGATATATCAGTTAAGTGGAGTCAACTAAATGAAGGTGGCCAAGTTAACTAGCCACCTTTCCTTCTTTCAATTTCAACCATTTCATTTCCTTCGTATGATTCCTAATTAGACAAATGCAGATAGAGGAGTGACTTAGCTACTTACCTGTAATCCAAGCTTTTTTGCTGCCATCGACTATGAGGTGCTATGGCTTTCTCTGCTGCATGCCTTCATTTTCCCTCATGCATGTTGTCTCTACTTGTTGATGTGTTGTTGTGTGTTTTTGCAGGTTCTTCTTTTGCTAGAGCTGAGCTGCATGTGCCTTTTCAACCTTCAGATGTGATGTCCCTTGTTGCTGGTGTTGGACTTTTATGGGATCAGCTACTATAGGAATTCCTACAGGAGCTCCTGTAGCTACTTCTCCCCTTGAAACTTCATCTATTTCCTTGTGCTTGGAGCTCGAGAATGATGCCAAAGGTGGAGATGAATGATGGATGGATAGTAGGTAAGCTTCAAGTAAAGTTAATGGTGCCTTTTCCTCCTTTTATTTTTGTTTTTTTTTCAAAACTGAAAAAACTGTTTTTTGTGTTTTTTCTTACAAAGGAAAAAAAACTAATAATGATGCTTGGAGTGTGATGCAGGCTTGGAAATGATGGCAAGGAGGTTTGAATATGGTAAGAGGGATTATACGTTCCTCATGAATCTTTTATTGTCCCTCAACCTGCCTCCTATAGACACTTTTGGCTCTTTGTAATTCCTACAGGAGCCTCTTGTAGAAAAAACAGAGCCTCCTGTAGAAAACACAGTTTTGGAAGAAGAGGTATAGTGGGGTGAAAGAGATGCCAAAAATGATGGAGGAAGGTGTGGAGAAGATGAGATGGATGCTTGTTTAAATGTCAGGGTCCCCTTGGCACCTTCTTCTGCTCCCTGAAGTCCTCCTCCAAACTTGCAATGCAATAAAAATTCATTTTTTCTTTCTCTTTTTTTTTGTTTTTTTCTTTGAAAACAACTAGGGCACCCCAGAGAGGTTTTCACCTTAATTTCCTACCCTGGGCACCTCCAAGGGAGGTTTTCACCCAGGGATTTTATTCTTTTCCCTTTTTTTGACATCACTGGGTCGCCTCAGAAGAGGTTTTCAACCGAATGATGGGACTCAAGCGCCTCATGGAGGTTTTCACTTGAGTCCTTATTTTTTCTCTTTTTTCTTCAGTGAGTGGGTGAAGTGGAAGCATTTTTTCTCTTTTTTATTCATTGAATGGGTGAAGTGGAAGCTAAGACATGCTCCACTACCATCACTGTTTTATTCAAATCTTCAATAAACTCTCGCTTGGAGAGGGGTTTCTTGTAGACTTTCAACCGATGTCCATTGACAAGCATGGGGATGGCTTCATCATCAATGGTTCTGATCAGAACTGAACCATTGTCATTGCATTTCTCCACAGTGTAGGGTCCCAGCCATCTTTTCCTCAACTTGCCTTTGAAATCCTTGTAACTTTAATCATAGAGTAGTGCCTAGTCTCCCTCTTGGAATTGATTCTCCCTAATATTTTTATCATGCCATATCTTTCTATGAAGCTAAACTACCTCTGTATCAAGAAGGGCTTGCAATTTGTATTCATCCAATCCATTGAGCTGAAGTAATCTCTCCTTCTGTGCATGGATAAGGTCTAGGTCCAGCTGAGTTGCCATCCTTAGGGTACTAAATTCAAACTCTATTGATAGCAAAGCCTTCTTCCCATAGACCAGTTCATAGGTTGTGAACCTGGTGGTGGTCTTCCATGTTGTGTTGTAGGCCCAAGTAGCCTCAACTAATCTGTCACCCAGTCTTTTCTGTTACTGCTCACTACCTTTGTTAGGATCCCTTCCAATGCTCTGTTAGTGACCTCCACTTGCCAATTGGCTTCTAGATGGTAAGAGGTGTAAGTCTTGTACTTGATCTTATGATGTGTGAGAAGGTCTTCAATCAGGTTACAAGTGAACTGACTGCCTTGCTCTGTGACCAACTCTCTGGGATACCTAAACTTGTAGAATATGTTGTCCCTCAAAAACTCAACTACTTTTTCCTCTGTCGCTGCTTTGATTTCTTTTGTCTCCGCCCACTTTGTCAAGTAGTCGGTGTACACAATGATGTACTGCTTTTGCTTTGAAGGGGGGTTGATATGCCCCACAAAGTCCATGTCCCACTTCTCAAATGGCTCAAAGGTCACTTGAGTTTGCATGGGCATTTCATCCTTTGGAGTGGGTTTCCCCATTCTCTGACACCAATCACACTGGCTCGTGTATCTCCTAACATCCTGATGAAGAGTGGGCCAGTAGTAGCCGGCATGAGATCACTAGGAGCTCAAGCCAACTTCTATAGATTTCAAAAGAAGCTCTATGTGTGATGAAAGGAAAGAAAGATTACTCTACAGATGCTATTCTAACTGCAGAAAGGAGAAAGACTGGAATGTAAAGCAAAACCTAGTAAACCCTAATTAACAAGCTAATTCTACTTTTGCCAAAAACACTATGAAAACCATGAAAGAAATGCCATTACCTACTCAAGGAAGTAAACAACATCTAATCATGCTATTTCTGTAAGTAAATAAGCAAAAAACATATTTTTTTATTTTTATGTGTTCTTATGTGAATTTAACATGCATCTAATTTATTGTGTGCAAGTGTGGCAAAGAACATGTGGTATTAGAGGGCGGTTTTGGAGCTTTAGAGGGTGTAGGATGGTGTGGATGGTTCCTAGGAGATCTTAGGTGGCATTTTGGAGGCTTTTCCCGCACTCAGCCTTCAAAATAAAGCCTACAGGAAAAACTACAAGAGGACACATGAAACCTACAGGAGGAAAACAGGGAAACTACAAGAGGCCTATAGGAGTAGGCCGAGAGAAATTTTTATTGTTTTGAGGGTGTGAGAGTGGGTGGAAAAGGTGGATGAAGGTTGGAATGAGGTGTTAGGGTGCCTAAGTTTTACCATGAATCACCAGGAGAGAGAAAGATGATTGGGTTTTCTCAAGGAGAGAGGAAGAAGTTTTATGAAAAATGAAGGAAAATAGGGCAGAATTGAGGTGAGGTTTGGGAGACCTATAGGGAATGGATCAGATGGAGGGTGTGGTTGCTAGTGAGCTGGCCTACTGCTAGAAGAGATTTGCTACATAGAAACTGATAGTCAACCAAGAAAATTAAGCAACCAATGAAATGAGTGCATCCTAGGAAAAATAGAGCTTTGCATTAAAATGGCCTAAACTATGATGTATAGAAGGAAATGCTGGGAAATGTTGTAGGAAAGGAAAGCATGCGAAAGGACTATTGAAAATAAGCAAGTGAACATGATAAAGAAGATCTAAAGAAAATAAAAACTGGACTATCAACCTACTAGAGAGCTGCAAACACTACGAGTCCTAAGAATGAGGAAAATCTGTGTTTTTGGGGTAGCAAGAGAGTCTTTGCCTCAAATCATGGTCCCAGAGGGAGGAAGAGAGGCCAAGGCATTGTTGCTAGCCTTTTGAATCTTATCTAATCGTTGTTTAACCTGCTACAAAAATCACAAATGGAAGCAAGCTACTAAATCATCAAAAGCAACCTATTCTTAACCATAAGAGAAATACATCTAACAACAAACTAATCTACAAACTGAAGTAAAGCATACAAATACAAGTAAAGAGAAGCTTGACTACTTGTATTGGGCCCTAACCCAAGAGCTTCAGCCCACTGAAATAACTCAGTGCTACCTCAAAAATTATTCCATCTTCATTATCAAAAAATAGCAAAAACTGTCATAAAATAGTAAGCTCGAAATTTGAGCAGAGTTTACACAAGCAATCATCTTCCACTTGCTTGGCTGCCTTCTAGTGCATGATTCGGCTGCTTGCACTCTGAGCTGAATGAAGGGGAATACGAAGTGAGGAGCAATAAATGAGGGGGATTCCCTCCTATAAGTCCTCTCCTCTGTCTACTTCAAGTTATTGTTGTAGTTTAACCATTAGATACTTGACTTTGACCTCGAAATCCATCAATAATCTGCATTAAATACATGTTAGACCACATGGCATAATAACTAACTCAATTCACCCTATAAGCATAAATATAATCAGAAAACCATACAATAAGCTAAGAGAATGGTTGATTTGACTAGGTTAGGAGGTAAAATGATCCCATATAATTACCCATTTATGAGGCTCATCATGTTGTAGGGTAGAGTAGATTTTAATAAAATTCAACTCATATTTTCCATGTTAATTTATCTAAATGTACTATTGGTAATTTGATGCATGTATTTCACTAGCTACGGGAATTGTGTTGATTTGCAGGGGTGGGAACACCTTTCAATATCCACCTAGAACCTTCCACCCTCCTCCTACACACTCACATTGCTTCCAAACTCTGCCACTGAAGTCACTATGATAGGGTAAATGAAGGACATCGTGGGCATCAACTTTGGTGCAAGATAGACCTCCGAGGGGTACAAGGTTTGGCCAAGGGGATCCCATACCCTTCATTCACCTCCTTTTACTTTCATCCACCTTCTTATGTCTTTAAGGCACAATTTATTTCCTTAAAGATCTCTCGTACCCCCCTCATGTAGAAAAATAGGGCCTCCTGTAGCAATACAGGGCCTCTTGTAGCAGCCTTGTAGCATTATCTTCTTCAACCAAATTGCTTCATACTTTTACCCTAGCATAATTAAGTTGAATAAAGGCCCCCAAGCTTTGATTTCATGATTAGGGAAGAATCTAAGACCACTCCAACCCTACACTTTTGATCCTGGTGGATATTGGTGGCCACCCACCTGTTTTTCCTAGACCCTCCAGTCAATTTCATATGTTTCCTTGTTTATTTCAGCGTTTACTATTTTTAATAGTTTTTCAAGTTCTAAACTTCTGGAGCAGTTTTGACCCCCTAAATGGCATTTTTTTGAGGTCCACTGCAATCCCGTAGCCATGGGTAGGGGCTTGTGACAAAACTTTAGTACTCGGAGAGACCTTTCCAATAAGGTATCGCACATGCCAAATGGAGATAACATGACCAAGTTACGACCCTGGGAAGTTGGTTGCCAAACTAACCCCAACGGGGCCCACAAACTCTTGGTGTTACATCTCCTAGGGTTAGGGTTTTGGTTGTTTAGCATTTTCTCATGTTTTTCAATAATAAATAGGCCTTTGACCTTCATTGTAACATAGTTCAAAGGCATGTAGCCACCACATCTCTTCTCATAAATAAGCTACAATCACCCAACCTATCTTATTTCCATTATGTTTGTAAGCATAGTTCAATATTTTTCTATTAATGAAATGAAGTGTTTTTATGTTGCACCTCTATATTTATGATTATATTTATAATTTGTTGCGTTCCTTTTTAAGTTTGGATCAGTGATATCAAAGCAGTTTTCTCTTTCTCTATTTTTTTGTGCATGTCCCCAACGAGGTCAAGGTATAAGGAGTTAGGGCTTGATCTAGTTGAACTACTACAAGATTAGCCTTGCAAACCCCAATGACCTCCCATGATGGAAGAAAGGAAAGAGGAGGGGGTACAACATCCTTTCAAAATGTTGCTCGAGGAAGCCCTCAAGCAACAAAGGAACGCGATGATGGATAAATTTGCACAAATCCTTTGATGGCTACCCATAGGTGGCGAATCTTCATCCAACAGCCACTCTAGAGGCACCACTCCTTTTAAGGTACAATTTAACTTCGATATTCCCAAATGATAGGGCCTGATAGATGTAGATGTTGTAGATAAATGGTTAAATCTGTTGGAAGGATATTTTTCAATTCATGACATTTCCAATCAAGAAAAGACTACTCTTGCACTTCTCAAAGCTTCCCCACATGTCAAGGACAGGTGGGAAACCTATTGTGAACAAAAAGACGAGAGTGAACCCTTGTTGTTTTTAGCGACACCCACGTTTGATTCTTTTTGAGATGCCATCAAGGGACAATATTACCCTGTCGGGAGCTACGAAGATAAATACATAAAGTGGACCATGCTGCGACAGGGAAGGGACCAAGATGTGTCGGAGTTCATAAATAATTTTCATACCCTTCGTATGAAGATGTGTATCAAGGATACTAAATTACATTTGGTACTCAAGTTCCTAGACATTTCCTCGCTTGGCATGACATACCGATACATTGTCAATATTGAGCAGAAGTTTAAACAAAAGGAGCAGGACTTTGGATCTCCGAATCCAAAGTAAGGAAAAGGCACCCACAAACAACAGGGCAAAGGACAGAGCTAAGGCAGGGCTGCCCAGGACAACCCGCCAAATCTACAAGCAAAGAAGAACACCATGAAGACAAAGAAGGTCACGGGAAAATGGTATGAGTTCCATAAGAGCTCCACTCACAACACAAGTGAGTGTCGAGCCGAATAGTCATTGGTGGCCGAGCTAAAGGCCTCTAAATTAGATGCATGTTCCAACTCTAAATCAAAACCCGATAAGGGGAATGAAAAAGGGAAGTAGATCATCGATGCGAAGCCCAGTGCCACTGTGGCCACCACCAAGATACAAAAGATTGAGCCTTAAGATCCAGAGGAGAGGGCATGCCTCTTCCACTCACAGATGTGGGTGAAGGGTTATCCGCTACAGTTCATTGTCGACAGTGGAAGCCAAAATAACCTCATTTCAGTAGAGGTCATGAAGCAGTTCAGCCTAAGGACTACAACACATCCACATTCATACACCATCAGGTGGCTTCACCAAGGACGAGATCTCCACTTCATCTAGTAGTGTCGTCTTCCCTAAAGCATCAAGCCGTTCATGGATGAGGTATTGTGTGATGTTTCTCCTCTTGAATTTTGTGATGTATTTTTAGGACAGCCATACTTGTGGAAGTGACATGATGTATATGAGTCTAGACCTCGCTCTATGATTATTACTTTGGCCAATAAGTTGTATAGGATACGGCGGTAGCCCTGCCTACCGCCATCTCTTTGATCACTGCAAAGAAATGCAATAAGATCATTTCCCATACTAGGAAATTTGTTTTCCTTATGATTCACCCTCAGGGAAAGAAGAAGGTTGTGGCCACAGCTTCCAAGCAGGGCTCCTTTGCACAACAGCAGCAGATGGACAAGGTCATAGAGGAGTACAAGGATATTTTTACCTCACCTACAGGGGTACCTTTGCACTTTCAATTCAAGCACTCCAATGATCTGACCCCAGGCACGCCACTGTAGAATGGAGCGATATATCAACACTCTATTATGGAGAATGATGAGATCAAGAGGCAGATTTAGGAACTATTTCCAAAAGGGCACATCAAGCCAAGCTCATCATCCTATTGGAACCTGATTATATTGATACAGAAGAAGGATGGGATGTGGAGACTTTGCATTGACTATCAGGCGCTAAACAAGATAACTGTCCAGAATAGGTACCCAATTTCGCAGATTGATGACCTTCTAGACTAGCTTTAGGGGACCAAATATTTCAACAAGATTGACTTGAAGTCAGGTTATCACTAGGTGCCTATCGAACCCTCCAATGTGTAGAAGACTGCCTTCAAATCCAAGGAGGGCCTTTTCGAATGGTTGGTCATGTCATTCAGATTGATGAATGCCCCTGCAACCTTCATGAGACTAATGGATGACATCTTGCGACCCTTCACCAATGCATTCATGGTGGTGTATTTAGACAATATATTTATCTTCAACCAGAGTTGGGAAGAGAACCTCCACCATATTCGATAGGTCCTTCAAACCCTGCAATAACACAAGTTATGTGCTAACTTGGAGAAATGCACTTTTGGCCTGACCCATGTTCAATATCTAGGGTACATCATTGATGAGAAGGTTGTACCTCTGGACCCAGCCAAGATACAAGTCATTAGAGATTGGCTAGACCCAACCACTCTAACAGATCTTCGTAGCTTTTTGGGTGTTACCAATTTCTAACACAGGTTTGTGTTGGGGCTCTCTCATATCACTTGGTCTTTAAGTCAAGTCATCAAGGGTGGAGCGAAAGAAAAAAATTTGGTCTGAAACCCAACATCATGCATTTTTTGAGTTGAAGCATCGCCTCTACTCTACACCAGTGCTCACATTACCAGACCTGCAACAACCATTTGAGATTGAGACATACGCTTCTGACTATGTTATTGGTGTGGTTCTTAGTCAACATTGGAATCCAATGGCTTACCACGTGAAAGTGTGCCATAAATGGAATATTACATTCTAGGGAAGGAAACGGTCATCCACATAGACCACCGACCCCTGTAGATCATAAAAACACAAGGGAAGTTGCAAAAAAATAGCCATCAGAAATGGTCCACCTACCTGCAAAAGTTCCATTTGAACAATAAGTATAAGAAGGGAGGCACCAATAATGTTGTTGATTGCCTTAGTTGACTACCAGTCATGGAATTGATCACTGTGGTCGAATCTTGTGGGCACGAGACACCGAGGTGGCCACATCTTTATAAGAGTGATCTAGAATTCGGCAGCACATACCAGACACTCTTGGAAGGGAAGAAAGTTCCAAATTTTCACCTTCAGGATGCACTAATATGCCACCTAGGACACATCTATGTTCCTTCAAGTGAGCATGCCAAAATGATTTTGGAGGGAAACTACAGTCATTTCGCAGGAAATTTCGGAGTAGAGAAAATAGTGGCGTATTACATAAGTATTTTTATTAGCTGAAACTTCATTAGGATGTTGGGAAGTACATTAGATCTTGCACCACCTGTATCATTTCCAAACCTACCATCAAGAAGCAAGGCATGTATACTCCTCTACCTACTCCTATTCGACCTTGGAAATATCTCTCCATGGATTACATGTCAGGCCTTCCTTATACTAAGCATGGAAATGATTGTGTTTTCGTAGTCATCGACATATTATCTAAGATGGCCATCATGACAGCCTACAATAGGAGTATCACAACATATGCCATTTCTAAGCTCTTATTTGAGCGAGTGTGAGTACACTTTGGGATCCCACAGTCTGTTGTCTCAGATCAGGACAACGCATTCCTGAGTGCATTTTGGTCTAGTCTCTAGTCAATGTTGGATACAAAACTTACTAAGTCTACGGCTTTCCATCCCCAAACTGATGGACAAACAGAGGTTGTCAACGGGATGATCATACACATTCTACGCATGTACAACTTGAAGCATCCCCACACATGGGATGAAAGTCTCCTTTATGTCCAACACAGCTACAACATAGCTCTCCACAGCTCAATAGGCCACAGTCCCTTTCAGGTAGGGTTGGGATTTCATCCATTATGTCCCATTAATGTGGCGATACCATTTGCAGCCACTCAGGCAGATTCGGCTCACGTCCAGTCCAAAACCAAAAAGGGTTAAAAAATTCATTGAGTGCATTCAACACATCCTCCAGCAGGTCCATGATCCACAGCTCCAACATAGCTCTCCACAGCTCAATAGGCCACAGTCCCTTTCAGGTAGGGTTGGGATTTCATCCATTATGTCCCATTAATGTGGCGATACCATTTGCAGCCACTCAGGCAGATTCGGCTCACGTCCAGTCCAAAACCAAAAAGGGTTAAAAAATTCATTGAGTGCATTCAACACATCCTCCAGCAGGTCCATGATATGTTGGACAGAGCCAATGCTAAGTACAAGCAGTGCCATGTTCAACATCGAGTGTTCCACAAGTTCCAGGTGGGTGACAAAGTTTGGCTACATTTGCAGAAGGAGTGCCTCATTGGACCCCACCGTAAGCTTTGCCCGCTCTAATATGGGCCATACACCATCACCAAGGTTGTCAGTAACAATTCCTTCAAGCTTAACATCCCACCATTCCTTGGTCTGCACCCAGTGTTCAATGTAGACCTCCTTCGATCATACTTTCCACCATTGTTGGACACATCTAACATTGCATAACAACTCACACCAATAGAGATCAACCTAGACTGCATGAAATAGGCCACAACTGATGAAATCATGGATACATAGATCAAGAACACCCACCAACATAGGATACAACTATATCGAGTTATCAAAGTAGGCCAACTCCTTCACAGGGCAAGTGGTTCACCAAGGATCAGGTTCAACAAAAATTTCCTCACCCCATGGAGGCTCTACACACAATGGGGACCATTGCATCCTAAGGGGGGGAGGAATGATCTAGGTGGATATTAGTGGCCACCCACCTATTCCACCTAGACCCTTGAGTCAGTTTCATATATTTCCTTGTTTATTTCAGCATTTACTATTTTTAGCAGTTTTTCGGGTCCTGAACTTCCGGAGTAGTTTCGACCCCGTAAACAGTGTTTTTTGAGGTCCACTACAAGCCCATAGCCATAGGCAGGGGCTTGTGGTGAAACTTGTAGTACTCAGAGAGACCTTTCCAACAAGGTATCGTATGCGCCAAACAAAGATAATATGACCAAGTTGCAACCCTGGGAAGTTAGTTTCCCAACTAACCCCAACGAGGCCTACAAACTCTTGGTGTTACATCTCCTGGGGTTAGGGTTTTTGTTGTTTATGGTTTTCTCATGTTTTTTAGTAACAAATAAGCCCTTGAACCTCATTGTCACATAGTTCAAAGGCATGTAGTCACCACATCTCTTCTCAGAGATAAGCTATCATCGCCCGAGCTATCTTATTTCCATTCTATTTGTAAGCATAGCCCAATATTTTTCTATTAATGAAATGAAGTGTTTTTCTGCTTCATCTCTATATTTATGATTATATCTATAATTTTTTGCATTCTTATTTAAGTTTGGATCACATTTACTTACTGCAACCATAAGACAACAAAATAGAATTAGAATTAGTATTTTTCTTCATATTTATGTTAAAGATTGGATTACCCATTTTCAAGCAAGTGTGAATATGAAAATTATGCATGCAAGTAGGTTATTGGTTCAATTAACTGTGCAGGTGGAGTAGCATGGTTTACTTCTGCAAACAGACTAGCCTTTTTTCTTTCATGCAATTTCAATTAGCACTTAACATTTAATGAATGGAATATTCACCTATGTAGTTAGAATCATGTTCATTTATGTTATCATAATAAATTCTCTCTGTAATTAGTTAGAGGAGTGGTCTCTGAACACTTTACCTAATTTCATGAATGAGGGTGACATGAGTAGAACCTAACATGTTTTTCATATAGCACTGTCACCTCTAATTTTCTAGAACCTCGAGTTGATAATTTAAGTTCAGAAGCCCTTGGGAGTTGCAACGCCATTGGTGCAATACCAGGGTTCATCTGTTTTTAGAGCCGTTTTTAGGGAGGTTTCTAAGTAGGTGTTGTTTCTACTTAAGAGTTACTTGTTTTTTTCTATTTTTTGCCAGTCTTATTGTTTTGAAAAAAAAAGAAGTGAAACATTCAAAAAACATAGCTAGTTCTTTTATGCCTCATAGTAGTAGGGATAACCAAGGGAAAGTCTTACCAAAAGCCCCCACCCCCTCAAGCAGTCAACCTTCATTCTTCTTTGGTGATTGTGAACTTCCCTCTCTGACTACAGGGGAGTTAACATACCCTATAGGTGAGAAACCTGAAATTTTTGAAGAACATATAGGGGAAGAAGAACCTACCTCACCTACCCAAACCATGGCTAAAATTAGGCACAGTGATATTTTTCCTATTAGAGAAACCAATGAAGAGGACACAATGAAGAATATAAACCATGTTTCCCTTCCACACTTCCACGGCCTAACCTCTAAGGATCCTGACACCTTCAAGTTTGAGTTTGTTATTGTCTTTAGGACCTGTGACTATGCCTCTGATGAACAGAAGTTGAAGTTGTTTCCATCTACCATCAAATATGCAACCTTGAGCTGGTTTATGAGTTTACCTGGAGACAACATCACTACTTGGGCCCAAATGCAACAAGCCTTCAATGTAAAATACAGGTATTACTTTAGGTCTAAAGAAATAGAGGAATAATTCTTTAGGATGACGCTTGGACTTGATGAATCCTTAGAGGACTATGAGGAAATATTACATCTCAATTATAGGAGGGCCAATTCTACCCTTGATCCTAAGTCACTCATGTTAGTTCTTCTCCAAGGGATCAGGGAGGATGTAATGGAAACCGTAAACATGTTATCTAGAATAGATATCTACCAATTGTCGTATGATGACATCAAAACTGTATTCAAGATTTACTTTAGGGTTGCCAAGAAAAAGAGTAGGTCTAGCCACAGCTTGGTCAGTTCCTCTCCCTCTACAATAGCCATCAAGCATGATATAGGAAGTATGTTGGAAGATTTTAAGAGTGAAATGTGTTGGCATTATGATACATATGTTGTACTTGATGGCAACCCACTCATCTCAGATGATAAATTATAGTGCAGCAAAGTTCACGCACTTTTATGCAGAGAAAAGTTTATTTCATGTAGAGAAAAGTTCACGCACTTTTATGAAGAGAAAAGTTTATTTCATGTAGAGAAAATTTCACGCGCTTTTATGCAGAGAAAAGTTTATTTCATGTAGAGAAAAGTTCACGCACTTTTATGCAGAGAAAAGTTTATTTCATGTAGAGAAATGTTCACGCACTTTTATGCAGAGAAAAGTTTATTTCATGGAGAGAAAAGTTCACGCACTTTTATGCAGAGAAAAGTTTATTTCATGTAGAGAAAAAGTTCACGCACTTTCATGCAGAGAAAAGTTCCTTTTATGAAGAGAAAATTTCACACACTTTCATGGTTGGCTCATGGTATTAGGCCGACAGTTTTTGATCCTATGGTTTTGGTCCCTGGTATTGCATCCAAAAGTGTTGATCTCACGCACTTTCATGGTTGGTTCATGGTATTAGTCCTATAGTTTTTGATCCTATGGTTTTGGCTCGTGGTATTGCATCCAAAAGTGTTGATCTCACGCACTTTCATGGTTGGTTCATGGTATTAGTCCAACAGTTTTTTGATCCTATGGTTTTGGACCGTGGTATTGTGGAAGGCCTAAGACTATAAAAGAGGAAGGAGATCATTTGGCAAAGCATCATCAAATGAATTTAATATCTAATAAGTGCTAGATCTGAAATATTTGTGATTGGGTTATGGTGCAGATCTGGATCTGAATGAAGGAGGAACCTTAGCGCATAAAGAAGGATAATTTCTTTTGATGGGTCATAATCTTTATTCTTGAATAATAGTATCTTTGCATGATTTTGATCTGTTATATGAGGCGCATGCTTGATCTATAAATCTGACAATCTGGGTTAATTAGTGTCTGAATATTTGAAAAAAGGAATTATCCTTTATAGATCTGCACGCAGGTTTCAGGTTTTTGAAGTAGCGTATATCTTTAAATTATGATATAGCTGCCTCTGTCTATTGCTGCAGTATTCTGGGTTCAGAATTTGGTGTGTGGTTACTGTTACTGTGTTCTGGGTACAGCTGTCAGAGAAGTGTTTACTTGATTCAGTGCTAATTGGGAAAAGGAGATTGTTTGATGCAGATATACTTGATGATTGATTGATGTTCATGGATCCAGTCTGAAAATTTATGAAATGTGGTCCCTGGAAGAAAGAGAAGGTTGTAGCCTTCAGTAGGCCAGCACCTACGTACTAGTATCTTGGCTAGTACAAGAGCTAAGAGGGTTGTAGCTCTCTGCAGGTTGTAGCCTGCGTACTGGTAAAGGACTGCACCAGTACAAAATCATTGTAAAAGAAGTTTCTAATTGAAAGAAGATAGAGACATATTGCAGCAGGTGGTTTTCACCCACATTGGGTTTCCACCTTATATCTGGTGTTCTTTTGTGTGACTATTTGCTTTTCTTGTTCCTGCTCATTATTTTATGATACTGACATACAAAGTAATGATCAATATTTCAAGAATTAATCAAAGTATAAATAAGGAAGATAGATTGATAAGAATTTGATAATACTGATTCACCCCCCCCTCTCAGTATTATTTCCAACAATTGGTATCAGAGCAGGTCCTTCCGAAGAAGCTTGATCGCTTGAAGGAAGATCTAACATCATGAGCAACTACGAGAGGGAAGCATCAATCAGGCCACCGATTTTTGATGGAACAAACTTCGTATATTGGAAGGTAAGAGTTACTGCCTATCTTCAATCTTTGGGTACAAAAGTATGGGACATTATAGAAACAGGGTATACTTTTCCATTAGCTACTCCTACAGATTCAGCTGAGAAGAAGAAATATGAAACAAATGCAAAGGCAGTTAATACTCTTCTAGGATGTCTATCTCTATCTGAATTCGTGAAGGTTATGAAATATAAATCCACAAAAGAAATATGGGACAAGATTGTTTTGAGCTACGAAGGAGATGAACAGGTAAAACGTGCAAAACTTCAAACCCTCAGGATTTAGTATGAGAATCTCAGAATGTATAATGATGAAAGTGTGGCTAACTATTTCCTTTGGGTAGATGAGATTGTTAATTGCATGAAAAACTTGGGTGAAGAAATAAAAGAGGTTGTTGTGGTTGAAAAAGTCCTAAGATCATTGTCCCCCAAGTTTGAATCTAAAGTGTCTGCAATAGAAGAAAAGGAAAATCTACGAACTCTTACTATGTCTCAGCTACACTGAATTCTAACTGCTTATGAAATGAGAAAAGGAGGTCCATCAGACAGGAGAGAAGTTGATTTTAAGGCTTCAGGCAAAGGAGACTACTATGAATCAAGTCACGTGCCAGAAGAAGAAGAAGAATCAAATTTTGTCAGAAATCTTCAACGGGGTACTGGAAGGTTCAGAGGTAAGCTACCTTTTAAATGTCTTGCTTGTGGAAGAGTAGGTCATTATGCTACCAAATGTCCTCATAAGGATAAGATTGACAAAGTAAAGGAACCTGCCAGATGGAACAAGAAACAGAATGCAAATAAGAAAAGCTACTACACTCATGAAGACAGTGATGGTCTATCAAATAGTGATGAAGATGAACGAGGTAATGACTATAAAATTTTAATGGCATTTGAAGTTGATGATTACATGGATGCTATAGATGTGGATAGTTTTTATGAAGAGATTTCTAGACTTAAGACATGTATAGAAGAAAAGAATATGACCATTGATACTCTACAAATTCAAATTGATGAAAAAGAAAAATATCTTGAAAAGTTAGAAGGTGAAATTGTTGGCCTTAGAAAAGAAATTGAGAAAACAAAGGCTATTAATATTAAGTTTGTCAAAGGATCTGAAACTCTGGATGAGATCATCAATGTACAACGTTCTCCGCTAAACAAGACAGGTCTGGGGTATAATGGAGAAACATGTCAAGCATCCACCTCAAAGAGTTATCTTGATGCAGCAAGAAGGAATGAGCAAAAGCACAATGGAGATCACCAGGTAAAGCAGGGACGTATTACATCAAGAACGAACAAAGACTATCAGATAAACCAGGGGCAATCTGTCTTAAGGATGAACAAAAGCTATAACCAGCCACAGGTAAAATCTTCTCAATTTGCTTCAAGAATGGATGACAATAGAAATTACAATCATTTGGCCGGTAGATTTGATAATCGCAGAAGTTTCTTCAATGGGCAATGTTTCTCTTGCCATAACTTTGGTCACAAAGCAGCTCAATGTGTTGCATATAAAAAAATCATGACTAGAGAAGCTCAAAAACAAAGAAGTATGATCAGGATTACAAAAAGGACCTATAACAACTTTTCGGCTCTTGAAAATGAAGTTGAATGTCCTATTTGCAATAACCTTGGTCATGAAGATTCTGAATGTAGGAGAAGGTTTCAGCAGACAAAGGAACAAGCCTCAAGCACCAGAACATGGAGAATAAAGGAACCACAAACAGAAAGATGTAGTGGTTGATGAAAAGGGATACATTCCTAGGTAAGTAAATCATGAAAATATCGAAGAATATGAAGACTACCCTCAAAGACAGAATGATGAAGAAGAAGAACCTCAAGAAGCACCAGAGGAACAGATAAGGATAGAAGAGAATACTCCATCCCGGTACTACAAGAACAATTGCAGAAGCTTCAAGCTATTTGGCATTACTCTCCTCCACTAAACCACAAAATGTTAAAGAGGCATGCAAAGATAAATGTTGGGTCAAAGCAATGGATGAAGAACTTGAGCAGATCGAAAAGAACAACACTTAGGAGTTGGTTCCTAGACCAAAGGATAAGAATGTTATAGGGAGAAAATGGGTCTTCAAAAATAAGTTGAATGAAAATGGGAAAGTAATTAGAAACAAGGCAAGACTTGTTTGTAAAGGGTATGTGCAGCAAGAAGGAATAGATTTTGAGGAAACTTTTGCTCCTGTTACAAGACTTGAGGCCATCTGAATGTTCCTTGCTCTCTCAAGCTTTCAAAAGTTCAAAGTATTTCAAATGGACGTGAAATCAGCCTTTCTGAATGGAGACTTATAAGAAGAAGTATACATTGAGCAGCCAGATGGTTTCATTCTTGGAAATGATCCAAATCTTGTATGCAGACTGAAAAAGGCTCTCTATGGTCTTAAACAAGATCCAAGGGCTTGGTACTATCGTTTGGACAAATATCTTCATCAACAAGGTTTTTCAAAAGGATTAGCAGATAACAATCTCTATATAAAAATTGAAAATGACAAATTGCTAATACTTGTTGTGTATGTAGATGACATTATCTTTGGCAGCAATGAAGAATCTATGAGTCAAAGCTTTGCCTTGGTGATGCAGAAAGAATTCGAAATGTCCTTACTTGGAGAATTGACATATTTTCTTGGCCTGCAAATCCAACAAAAGGAAGGAGGGATCTTCTTGTCTCAAACCAAGTATCTCAAGCAGATTTTGAAAAAATATGGCATGGAAGATGCAAAACTAGTATGTACACCCATGGTCACAAGATGTAGCCTCAGTGCAAATGATGAATCAGCAGCAGTACATCAACCAACCTACAGATCTATGATTGGAAGTCTACTTTATTTGACAGGTACCCGACTAGACATCATGCATGCAGTGGGAATAGTTGGAAGATTTCAGGCAAATCCAAAGGAAACTTATCTTCAGGCAGTAAAGAGAATCTTCAAATATCTTCAAGGGACTCAAAATTATGGCTTATGGTATCCTAGAGATACAAATCTCACACTTCATGCTTATACTGATGCAGATTGGGCCGGAAGCATGGATGACAGGAAGAGCACAAGTGGTGGTGCATTCTTTATGGGTTCCAGATTAGTATCTTGGTTCAGCAAGAAACAGAGTTCGATTGCCTTGTCTACAGCTGAAGCAGAATATGTTGCTGCTGCATCTTGCTGCACTCAACTCCTTTGGATGATGCAGACCTTGCAGGATTTTCAAATCACTTGTACACCACCCGTCTCCATCTTATGTGATAATACAAGTGCAATCAGCATTTCAAAGAACCCAGTCATGCATTCAAAAACCAAGCACATACCAATCAAGTATCACTTTCTCCGGGAACAAGTGCTTGAACAAAAGGTCAAGTTGGAGTATGTTCCTTATAAGGAACAGGTTGCTGATATACTCACCAAACCATTGCCTAGGGAGACCTTTGAATACCTCAGGCAAAAGCTGGGGGTTTTTGATGCATCATCTTGTTGTTGAATCTCTTCTGATTGTTGGTTGTACGCAAGGTTCATCTGAAGTATATGTGTACATGTGCTGGGTTGCGGATTGGTCAAAGATCGAATGGCACAGGTTCAGGGGGAGCATATCATGCATTGTTGGCATTATGGAGGAAGTACAGAAGGAGATCATGGATGCTGGTCTGAATATTTCTGCAATACGTCTCTATCTCTTTCATGGTCATTTATGGTGTTTGATGGATTATGGTTCTTCTTTGCAGATCTGGTTTATAGTCAGGGGGAGCATGTTCTTAGGGGGAGCATAACCCTTTTCCCTTGATGTCAAAGGGGGAGAATGATTGGTTGTTGTTGCCATCAAGTCCAAAGGGGGAGATTGTTGGCATTATGATACATATGTTGTACTTGATGGCAACCCACTCATCTCAGATGATAAATTATAGTGCAGCAAAGTTCATGCACTTTTATGCAGAGAAAAGTTTATTTCATGTAGAGAAAAGTTCATGCACTTTTATGAAGAGAAAATTTTATTTCATGTAGAGAAAAGTTCACGCACTTTTATGCAGAGAAAAGTTTATTTCATGTAGAGAAAAGTTCACGCACTTTTATGCAGAGAAAAGTTTATTTCATGTAGAGAAAAGTTCACACACTTTTATGTAGAGAAAAGTTTATTTCATGGAGAGAAAAGTTCACGCACTTTTATGCAGAGAAAAGTTTATTTCATGTAGAGAAAAAGTTCACGCACTTTCATGCAGAGAAAAGTTCCTTTCATGAAGAGAAAATTTCATGCACTTTCATGGTTGGCTCATGGTATTAGTCCGACAGTTTTTGATCCTATGGTTTTAGTCCGTGGTATTGCATCTAAAAGTGTTGATCTCACGCACTTTCATGGTTGGTTCATGGTATTAGTCCTATATTTTTTTATCCTATGGTTTTGGCTCGTGGTATTGCATCCAAAAGTATTGATCTCATGCACTTTCATGGTTGGTTCATGGTATTAGTCCAACAGTTTTTTGATCCTATGGTTTTGGACCGTGCTATTGTGGAAGGCCTAAGACTATAAAAGAGGAAGGAGATCATTTGGCAAAGCATCATCAAATGAATTGAATATCTAATAAGTGCTAGATCTAAAATATTTGTGATTGGGTTATGGTGCAGATCTGGATCTGAATGAAGGAGGAACCTTAGTGCATAAAGAAGGATAAGTTCTTTTGATGGGTCATAATCTTTATGCTTGAATAATAGTATCTTTGCATGATTTTAATCTGTTATATGAGGCGCATGGTTGATCTATAAATCTGACAATCTGGGTTAATTAGTGTCTGAATATTTGAAAGAAGGAATTACCCTTTATAGATCTGCACGCAGGTTTCAGGTTGTTGAAGTAGCATATATCTTTAAATTATGATCTAGCTGCCTTTGTCTATTGCTGCAGTATTCTCGGTTCAGAATTTGGTGTGTGGTTACTGTTACTGTGTTTTGGGTACAGCTGTCAGAGAAGTGTTTACTTGATTCAGTGCTAATTGGGAAAAGGAGATTGTTTGATGCAGATATACTTGATGATTGATTGATGTTCATGGATCCAGTCTGAAAATTTATGACACGTGGTCCCTGGAAGAAAGAGAAGGTTGTAGCCTTTAGTAGGCCAGCACCTACGTACTAGTATCTTGGCTAGTACAAGAGCTAAGAGGGTTGTAGCTCTCTGCAGGTTGTAGCCTGCGTACTGGTAAAGGACTGCACCAGTACAAAATCATTGTAAAAGGAGTTTCTAATTGAAAGAAGATAGAGACATATTGCAGCAGGTGGTTTTCACCCACATTGGGTTTCCACCTTATATCTGGTGTTCTTTTGTGTGACTATTTGCTTTTCTTGTTCCTGCTCATTATTTTATGATACTGACATAAAAAGTAATGATCAATATTTGAAGAATTATTCTAAGTATAAATAAGGAAGATAGATTGATAATAATTTGATAATACTGATTCACCCCCCCCTCTCAGTATTATTTCCAACAAAATGTTGCATACCTTTTCTCTACAAATGGATAATATTCAAATTAAAAGGAAGTAAGAGGAAGTAGAAAGGGCGCTAGCTATCTTCTGCCCTAGATGCACTAAGAGACACCATAGGAATGAGTTCCCACTGAATGTCATAGAAGTTTTCTCTATCTATGTGGAGAACCATGCAACATAAAAATGTCCCTCTCTTCTAGCTCTAAAGGTTGTATACCAAGGGGAAAAAGGTGGGTTAGAGCAACTTTGTTTCATTAACCAAAGAAGGCCTCAAGGTCCTCAACCATATCAACAAGGCACGTAAGGTGCACATTATTCTCGTTACAATCCAAATCGGAATGCACCTTTCTAGCCTTGGTACCCTTCCTCTCATCCATAATGGCCCACACCTCCTTGGCCTTATACTCCTCAATATCCTCCTCATCATACTCACCCTCCTTTCCAGCCATATCCACCTCAATCTTCCCAATGGGGAAACTCCTCACAAGGGTGGAGGCCTCAAACAACCCAACTTTCTACTCTACTTCCTCCACCTAAATATCAACCACAACTCTCTCACCATACCCCACCTAAGCAACCTCAAATGCCTTCTCAACCCAATCTGAACTCGAACAATAAGCAAGCACAATAGGTTTATAGTGGAGAGACATCTTATCCTTCGTATGTTGTAGAAATCTAAGAGATCAACCTTCGGTCTCGGAGGGTGTTCCCAAATAATCAACCACCTCCTTATCCTAAAAGGTTGGTCCACCCTAAACAACACACCCTAGAAGAGGTTAAAATTCTAGGAGAATTAAAGAACTTGTGTGTCGAGAAACCCCTTCTCTAGGGCATCAAATATGTTCCCATTTATAACAATCTTATTAAGGAGTAATGTTTCAAAAGGCCTGGGATAAGAAGAATAGATACCTCCAAAATCAATGTTGTTGGAAAGTTATCTAATCTGATGTTGGGAAGAGTAATCTCCCCAAAGTACTTGGATCCTGATAGCCCAATAATGGATGTGCACATTGATAGCATTATGGTACAAAATACCTTGATTGATCATGGGGTTGCATTCAATGTAATGACTAGGGAAACCATGTTAAAGCTCAATCTCCAAGGGGCTTTGAGGAATACCACTACAATGTTGTAGCTTGCAGACAAATCCACAATAGCTCCTAAGGGAGTTGTTGAGGATTTCATGGTCTCCATTGACTCCTAGGAGTACCCCACTCATTTTTTGGTCCTCCCGCACAAAACCAAGTTTAATGGTTATCCTCTCATCCTAGGAAGACCTTGGTTGGACACTGTTGATCCCTACATTATTTTTAGGGTTGGGAACATGACTATTAAGAATTGACATTTATCAAAACAACTCATTTTGTATCCTCCTACTCAACCCTCTATTGAGCATGATTTACCCTTATGGTTAGAGGATGAGGATGAGGATAATTTTATCATACATCCCTTTACCTAGTATGCACTCTAGATATTATTATAGGACAGGGGCAGTGTGATGAAGATGAACTTATTGACCATATCTTACATAATCAACCTCCCATTGCCATACTAGTTCATGAACTGCTGAAATAATCTGAGAATAGTCCTTGGACTGATTTGTGCTTTGTTGACTCTAGCCTATAACATGCCAAGACTGTGGAGATTTTCCCATTCAGAACTCTAAAGACAAACCCCTCTCTCTCAGCCGAGCAAGAAGAATAGTTATGCAATGTGTTGAGGCAATACCTAGATGCTTTTTCTTGGGATTATAAGGAGATGAAAGGTGTGCATCCCTTTGTCTGTACCCATCATATTTACAACAAATAGGGATGTAAGCCTATGCTCCAACCCCAAAGAAGAATGAACCAAACCCTTAAGGACATATTGAAAGAGGAGTTACAAAAGTTACTGGATGTAGGGTTCATATACCCCATTTCAGATAGTGATTGGATGTCCCCCCTTATTTTATTCCTCATGAAAAATAGGAAGTGGAGTATCTTTGTTGACTATAGATAACTTAACAAGGCTACGAAGAAGGAAAATTTCCCTTAGCCCTTCATTGACCAAGTCCAAGATGGCCTTGTAGGGAAGAAATTATTCTCTTTACTGGATGGATTTAGTGGATACAACCAAATACAGATCAGCCTCGAGGACCAAGATTATACCACATTCACATGTCCTTGGGGTACCTTTTCTTATAGGGTCCTTCCATTCGGTATGTTTAATGCCCCTACTACTTTCTAGAGGGAAGTTCTAAGTATCTTTGTTGAAATTGTCCATGAAACTGTCGATATATACATGGATGAATTCACTCCTTATGGATGTGACTTCCAGGAAACTCTATCTAATCTGTGCAAAGTCTTACAAAAGTGCATTGAAATGAATCTTTCATTGAGTCCCGGGAATTGTGATTTTTTTATGAATGCAGGGATTCTCCCCTTGGCCATTCTATATCGAAGGAAGGGATATAGGTTGACCCAAACAAAATTTCCATCATTAAAAGGGTCCCTATCCCTCAAAAACAAAGATATGTCGGGAGCTTCCTTGTAGTAGTTGGGTATTATAGAAGGTTCATAAAAGGCTTTAGTAAATTGGCTTCACCCTTGTTTGGCCTCCTAGCTAAAGATTCATACTTTTGTTGGACAAACAACTTTCAAGACCCCCTCAAAGTGCTACAAGAAAAGTTGACCACTACACCCATCCTTAGGGGTCCCAACTAGGCATTACCTTTCCATATACACATAGATGCATCATATAAGGGTGTAGGGGCAACCTTATGACAAGTGGAAGACAAATTTACTTAATATATTTATTTCATCAGTAAGAACCTTTCTAAAGTTGAGTTGAATTATATAGTCACAGAAAAGGAACTCTTGGTTGTGGTACATTCTTTGAACAAGTTTGGGCACTGTATTACTAGTTATCAAACTTTTGTCCACACTGATCATGCAGCCATTAAGTATTTAGTAACTAAACCTAATTTCAATGTTAGGATAATTAGATGGTTGTTATTATTGTAGCAATTTGATTTGACTATTATTGACAAGCCAAGGAAAGAAAATTTGGTTGCATATTTCTTGTCAAGACTAACCTTGCCTGTAGAAAAGGAAGAGATAGTAGATGATCAACTCCCAGATGAACACCTCTTTTCCATCTCAGTGCTTTCTCCTTAGTTTTTTGATATATCCAACTACTTGGTTGCTAGGATGTTCCCTCCTAATCTATCCTCCAAGGAGAAAATCAAGATTGTCACGAAAATTGCCCCATTCACTTGGATTGGGGGCAATCTTTTCATATTAGGGCCAGACCAAATCCTGAGGAAATGTGTGAGGGAAGAGATGGTCTTTGAAATCCTCTCAGCATGCCATGATGGACCCTGTGGGGGCCACTTTGCTGCTAATAGGATAACCTTCAAAGTTCTACAAGCAGTTTACTACTGATCCACTCTACATAAAGATGAAAGGAGGTACACCGCCAAGTGTGATCAGTGCCAAATGATGGGTAATCTCACACTTAAGGATGAAATTCCCTTACAACCTCAAGTGACCCTTTAGCCATTTGATAAGTGGGGCATGGATTTCATTGGACCTATTGAACCCCCATCAGGACAGAAAAAGTATATCATTGTGAGCACTGACTACCTGAATAAATGGATTGAAACAAAGGTAGTTAAGGCAACAAATGAGCATAAGGTGGCTACGTTTTTAGGGATAAAATCTTCTACAAGCTTGGTTTTCCAAGAGAGTTAGTCATTGATCAAGGAGCACAATTCACCTCAAATATAATTGAAGATCTCATGAAGAAACACCACATCAAGAACTAGACATCCACACCCTATCACCCTCAAGCAAATGGGAAGGTGGAGGTCACAAATAGAGCATTGGAGAAAATTCTAACCAAGGTTGTTAACAACAGCAAAAAATATTGGATAGATAGACTTGTAGAAGCCACTTGGGCCTAGAACACCACTTGGAAGACCACCACTGGATTCACTCCATTTTAACTAGTCTATTGTTATAGACATTTTGTGCCTTACAGCATTGAGCATGAAATGTCCATAATATAAGGGATCCAAAGTCCCTAAACATGTTGTTCCTACCCCTAGAGGAACAAGGCCAATAAACCACAGCAATTCAGAGAAGTTCTCCACCAAAAACTGATCAAAAACAAGTCAATTCAGGATCATTTCAGTGGCTACACTAGCTGTCTGCACTGAATGTCAAAGCCAACACTGGCTACCTGTGCTGAATGTCAAAGGGAACACTGGCTACCTGCGCTGAGCGAGAAGGGACAAGTGGCAAGCTCATTTTTCAAGGTGTCAGAACCCAGGAAGCTTCCAAAATGACACTTGCCTCAGGGAATTCGACTGGTGATGAGTAAGAGGTTCCAAATCTCCAAGTGGAAGCAAGAACCTCCAAGTGGAATCAAGAACTGACAGAGGGAGAGGACACTAGTCACATCTCAAGCTGACTCATCCTCTCTCCAAACATCTATATATGGATCTCTCCCCCATGAGATCTGGAGGCTGGAATTTTGTGAATGCAAAGAATTGTTGTTGGTTTGAGTTTAGAGCTATTGGGTGATTTGCTTTGAAGGAGGTGACGAGGAGATTCCTTTCTGCTGGGAAGGTGATGTTGGATTGGGCCTCATATGGTTGTATCACCAAATGAACTTTACTTCTTCATCAATAAAGCCATTTGAGTTTCTTCTATATGCATGTATCTCAATGATGTTTTGTTGTATTTGCATATTTAGTTTATTCTAATCCTTAAACTAATTATGAATGTATGCCTCTTGTAGTTTCCCTCTCTTGCCATTTTGCAGGAACTTGGTGTAGCTAGGCCAGTGAAGGAGCAAGCAGCTGGAAGCAAGCAGCAAGGAGTGAGATTGGATCAACAAACTAGCGGAAGACATCGGTTAGTTACATCCTTCTCCCCTATTTACATTTCATAAAGAAGAACACTTAGATAGTTTTGTCTTGTTTGTTGCTGAGGTACTATCACTCCTTAGAGTGGGATAGGGTCATTCCGTATTGGATACTTTTCCCAACAACAAATTTGCGACTCCACTGGGGAATCGTATCTTGTTGGTTTGTTTGTGTTTTTGCTATTCATTTCATAAACTCAAAGAGTTTCGAATCGAACTGTATTTGTTTTTCAAATGCAAAGTAGAGGGCAGCTACTCTAGTCCAATCACTGGGCCTGTTTATGATCTGAAGAGCTGATTCACAAGTGCTCTAACAGCTCTTAGTGATAGATCTTCATCCTCTTTTGAATCATCCCTTAGATTGTACTTGATTGATAGCTTTGATTTGGCCAAAAACTGTGATTTTAACTGCAAACCGTAGCTCAAAACCCAGAAACAATTCTCGTTTCTGCTTCAGCGCAGACCAAGGAAACTTTTAAGGATGGAAAAATTTCTTGAAGTTTAAAAACATTGGCGAATCTCACTAATCCCTAATATGCAAACTATAAAATGTTTATTGATATATTTGTAAAATTATTCAAATTTATAATGATTTTATATATAGCCTCTATACAAAGTTGGCTATTTTTAAGGTAAAATAATTTTATATTCTAAAATTTGGGCGAATCGTCTTTTATAAAATTGGCAATTGGCGAATCTTTTTTGTGGAAAAATCATGGAAAATTAGCCCACTGGGCAAACATTAGCCCCTAAAATTTTCCATGGCGCAGACCCAGTGAAGAGGTTCTGCATTTCAACGCAGGTCCCGTGAAGGCTACCTGCGCTGAATGTCAAAACCCCTGTGTTAGACCTACGCTGAACAGTCCTTGCCTTGTGCAGCTGTGGTTCCCTGTGTCTTTTGCTCAGTTTTTATCCCTGTTTTTGCAGCCTGTTATTAGTCAATGTACCTATCTGAAACCACCTTTCTTTGCCTCAATTCCGCCTCGGTTGTATAAAGAAACTATGTTTGTTCTTTGTGTATTTTTTATATCATTTGCAGTTTCCCATTACGAAAGTAAACTAGTCTTACTGTGGCCCCTTAGATCTAGACCTGTCATAAGTGTCGTTTTGATCTTAGGAGTAAGTTTATTTGCTGTTCACAGTTGATTTAGCTTTTACTTTTGTCGTTTGGTTTGAATTTATGCATTTCTAGTGTCGAAACAAGTAAATCATAAGGTGTCTTTTGATTTTGGAAAAAGAACTTGTTTGTGTTTTCACTTGAAATCGAATTCAAAATTATACAACATCTTTCTTTGTATAAACATCAATATTAAGAAAGAGAAAAGAAATACCTGCATTTGTGCATTTGCATTTTGACATCTTGCATGTTGATTTAGGAAAAAGTGCATTACTGTGTGCTCTATGCTCTGTGATAAAAGATGATGTCTTTCTTTTCCCTCAGTAGTTAGGATTTTCATATGTTGAAAAGATAGAAAAAGCTTGCTTATCATCTTTAGACTGCATTTAGGAGTTGTACCATACATCTCGTGGTGATCCAAAAAGGCAAACTTCTAAATAAGATCAACCTAAAATAAATTGAATGAACATAACAACGCTTTGTAACATAACGCACAACATAGAGGTCTAGGCTAGAGACGTGTTCTGGCGTCGTTAAGCCTGATATCTTACCGTTGAGTGGTTGGGTGATTCCTCCACGGTGAAGCGATAAGTATCAGTACGGACTGTGCTCCCACGTACCGTCGCGTATATATTGGGAGACCCCTATAGGAATAAAGCCTTTATCCATAGGAAGCCGTGTCGGCCGCCCTACTGATCGCAATGCACTGAACACAGCATTCAGGAAGATCGACCGCCCGTACCCTAAAAAGTATTCTGCGGTTTTGCGAAAAGTTTGGCACACCCTCTACCTAGAACTCCAGAGTAGTTCCTTTTGGCCTTTTTCAGACTCTATAACAGAAAAAGTCCATCCGAGCATTTGTCACTTTGGGCTCGTTAAAACATCGAAGGAGACTAGAGTCATCTTTAGCTTTTTCTCGACTCTTTAAAAGTGAAAAAGCAAGTTGTGTCTAAAGCGTCGTTAAAAAATTATTTTAAACGGAACAAAATCACCTCCTATTCCTGCGTTGATCTTTAGGTTGAGAAAATGGAACACACCAGCCAAGGAATTCCCCATGATGGAAATCCTAGTCCCTTCTCCTCTTGGGGAGATGTTGGTGTGCCCCATATGGCCACATTGTCGCTTCCATGACTGACAATTGGCCTGCCAGTCTGGCTCTTCTCAACCAATGTAGTTCAGAACACCACGGTTCCTGAACAGTCGAGTCAACAGTTAGATCAGTCTAGAGCTGCCCACCAGCCTTCTACTTCCTATAACTCTTCCTCTCCTCCTTCCTCCTCGCAAGGTAGAGCCGGCAAAAGCCAAGCTCCCAAAGAGAAGAAGGAGAAGAAGAAGAGAGAGAAGAAGAAGAAGGAGCCAAAGGCGACTGGGGGCAAGCAAAAGGCATCTGACAAAAATCCACACACAGCACTGACCGCGCCTAAATCGCCATGTGTCATATGTAGAGGAGACCACTTCCATAGGGATTGTCCCTGTATTCCCCGGATACTGAGGGACTGGTCTCCTCGTTTGCACAATTCGGTAGCATCAACCTCTGATAGCCATGTTTAATGCTTACCGTCAACCAGCGAAAGTAAAGGTCCAAGACAAAGAGGGGGAGCTAGATCCCCCTGCAGACTATGTGAAGGCGATCACGCCATCCACCGTTGTCCCTTCTTAGACGAGGCGAAGAGAGTTTTGGAAGATCGTCCGGTTTCACGATCACGACTTCCTCCTAGATATAAAAAACTCATGCCAAGTCCTTCGTTAGTTGAGAATACATCTGGCCCGCTCAAGTGGTCGGCTGAAGCGTCAGTCATTGAAAATGAACCTACTGAATCCAGACCGGACGAAAGTCCAAAGGTTGAGACGGCAGTTGACCTGGTCTTGCCTTCAGAGGATTCATCTTCGAATGACACTGTCACTGAAGAGAATAAGGATGACACCATCCAGATTCTTTTCATCAACACAGACTCCGACGAGCATCAGGGCAATGTGCCCATTCCTTTATCGTAGGAAGGAACTTCGTCAGGGTCATATCCGGCCGTGTATTCGGTCCCACCACCAAGCAACCTGGTTGTGTCCTTCGACTGGAACCAACTAGGCAGACCCCGGTTTCCAGCTAGTATACCATTCAGAATTATAGTCCAAATATATAGAATGGTAATGGCTGGCACTATCATTGATGAAGAGGCATCTGTGAGTATCCTTTCCTCTATTGCTTGGAAAGCACTGGGTTCCCCAACGCTTTTACCTGAGATGAGAAATCTATCGGGCTTTGATAAAGGAACCAGTCGACCATTAGGGATCCTCCCCAATGTGCCCATAACATTGAAAGGGAAGGTTGTTCAAATGAACGTGATGGTCGTTCAAGGACCCTTGGATTATAACCTACTCCTTGGACGAGACTATATATATTGCATGGGAGCCGTCGTCTCCTCACTCTTTAGAGTAATGTGTTTTCCACATGAAGGAAGAATGGTCAAGCTCGTAGACCAACTTTCATTTCCGGGATCATGCATCACAAATAGTCATATACCAACCCTGAATGGTCTATTCAATCAAGAAATGTCTCCACCCCCAGTCCTTCTTCCCGATGAGTGCGAGTGATTCGGAAAGATGTGACTGGAACCCAGGGGGCATGCATCCTGGTCTGCTTCGGGCAGAGAAAACTTTGGGTATAGAGTAGGTTTCCGCGGGAGAATATGACTAGTCCGTACCCCGTCCGTGATTGGAAGAGGGGTTGTTCTAGAACAAGATTCTTTTGTCAAAGTTATGTGAGTTGGCGGGCTTCGTCGCTCACCTTTGTCTATTTCGATAGACATTGCCGAGGAAGTGTTTTGTTTGAAAGATTAACGAGACAATCTTTGGGTAACCTGAAAGAGGTAGGCCTCCCTCAGTAAAACAAATGTTTTGTCTTTGAGTAGTGTTCTTCTCTTGTCGCAAGTAGTTGTTCTCTTGCCGCAAGTAGCTATTCTCTTGCGATCTTGCAAGAATCTATTGAAAGTCGGGCTAGCGAGAAAGCAAGTAGTTGTTCTCTTGTGATCTCGTATGGACCCGTTGAAGCTGGACTAGCAAGACGACAAGTAGCTGTGAACACCCAAAGAGAAGCAGAGGTGAGAAGTAGGAGGAGAAACCTTGAAATTGTATTTTATACCTGGGGGTATGCAAACCTTTTGGAGTGCAAGCAAAGAGCGGTTATTTATCTGTTTTTTGGATTAGTCGTTTCCTAACTTGCATAAAGAAAGGATGTGGAGCAAAGCTTAGTGAGATGAAGCTCCATAAAAAATAGAATATTGAGGAGACATTCTTATCTTATGACTGGTATATCGAGCAGTTTTAGCAAAGTTCATGCTCATTAAAAAATAAATGCAAGATCCGAGCAGTTTTAACGCGGAATTTATGCTCGTTAAAAAATAGAAAAGCAATTGTGAGCAAGCTTCCCCCTAGAGTTCAAGCTCATCCAGAAAAAATGAACCGGTAAATAACCATTGTGATCGTAAATTCATCAGCCATAAAAGCCTTGGTTGTGTTTGCACCGTCACCTCCACTTTTCATTTGGCCGATCGTTCACCTCCATTTGATTGTTTACCCATTTTGAGGAATAGCTGCGAAGAGTGATTTCACCTAGCCATCCTTGTGACACTGCCGTGATTGGAAAATTCCAACCTGTACCTGGAATCAGCTGCTATCCCTGTTTATCACTCGTTCCTCAAAAGACGAGTCTTCTTTGAGCTCTTTTCATCTGACTCGTAAAAAATGAAAAGTTTTCCGAGTTTTGGCCTTCCAGCTCGTTAAAGCGACCGGAAGAGCTATCCCACCTCTAGATTTTAATCTTTTTGGACCTGAGGGATTATTGCACAAAAATATCGAGCGCTTGTTTAGTTCGGCTCGTTAAAACTATCGAAAATTCATCCCTTCTGTATTGTTTTATACTTTTTCGGACTTAAGGGATTAGATGACGAAAAAGGACCTTTGGAGTTAACTTTATCTACCTTTTCAGACTCTCTAAAAATGAAAAGGACCGAGTTGTCTTTGTCGCTAGACTCGTTAAATGCATTAAATAGCGACAAACTTGTCTTTAGACGAGAACGAGTTTCCCTATCGCTAGACTCGTTAAAACATAGCGATGGGCTTGCCCAAAGGGCAGGTTATAGAACAAGCATATCTTATCCTCCTCAAGCTTGACAAAAATAAAGAGGTACTGGTCAGCAATGACTAGGGAAAAATTGGGAGAAACTCAAAGAAACTTTGATGGTAGCAAGTCGCTCTTGAACATGAAACTTTTCCTCCGTACCACAATCGGGTTGGGTTGTTTCATTCACCGGTCACATCACCATGGTCTTGCCATACCATCCATATTTGGGGTAATGCTACCGATCCATCGCATCAGTGTCGCCATATGTTCAAGAGATGTTGTTCAGAAAGAGTCAACCGTGTCCCATCCACTACCATACATTATCCTTCATCCTTTCATGACCGCCACCCTGAATCATATGTCACAGATCGTTTTCACCTCCATCACAATCATTAGCTCCATTCCGTGTCACTGATGTGGGATTCATTAAGGCCCTCCTTTGACGGATCGCTTCTTGTCGACATCAGCTCATTATCCAAGAAGTTGATCTAGGAACACCCCCTTCAGTACTTTGAAGCTTGCATGCCTCAATGGCAAGTTTCTCACTTCCGGCGACAGGTATACATCAATGACCTTCGACCAGAATATTTTGCGTGGTGTTCGACGCCAAGTCCTTTATTCACACCACGTGAATTGTACTGCAGTACCTTGAGGGTCATCAGCATTATCGGTGATTCCTCTCGCGCTTGTTAACAGTTTACATCATTGACTGGTAATCAAGCGATGTCTTTCCATGTTCGACTTCAAAAAATTCTCACATGGATCGACTTGTACTTTAGAGTGAAGATCGGACGAGATTGAAGACCCTGGATCTAGTTTCATCCATCCGGGCTGCGATATATATTCAGGAAATAAAGACATTGACATGTACAGCAGATGATCATCCTACCCAAAGGATGATAATTTCATAAAAATTATCAGTCTACCATCAGACGATTGTTTGTTCTATGTACAGAAAAATGAATTTATAAAGCTGAGCATGGGAATGCCCGCCTCATCTAGATCATGAAAGCAGTATGAAAAATAATGTATTGTATTGTATCTTATTACAGGTCTCCTCCCAGCATTGGATGAACTTCGGATCCTCCTAATAAAGCATTTCACCCGATAAACGGCCTCATACTTTAGGGGGCAACTGTTATAGACATTTTTGTGCCTTACAGCATTGAGCATGAAATGTCCATAATCTAAGGGATCCAAAGTCCCTAAACATGTTGTTCCTACCCCTAGAGGAACAAGGCCAATAAACCACAGCAATTCAGAGAATTTCACCAAAAACTGATCAAAAAAAAGTCAATTCAGGATCATTTCAGTGGCTACACTAGCTGTCTGCACTGAATGTCAAATCCAACACTGGCTACCTGCGCTGAATGTCAAAGGGAACACTGGCTACCTGCGCTGAGCGAGAAGGGACAAGTGGCAAGCTCATTTCTCAAGGTGTCAGAACCCAGGAAGCTTCCAAAATGACACTTGCCTCAGGGAATTCGACTGGTGATGAGTAAGAGGTTCCAAATCTCCAAGTGGAAGCAAGAACCTCCAAGTGGAATCAAGAACTGACAGAGGGAGAGGACACTAGTCACATCTCAAGCTGACTCATCCTCTCTCCAAACATCTATATATGGATCTCTCCCCCATGAGATCTAGAGGCTGGAATTTTTTGAATGCAAAGAATTGATGTTGGTTTGAGTTTAGAGCTATTGGGTGATTTGCTTTGAAGGAGGTGAAGAGGAGATTCCTTTCTGCTGGGAAGGTGATGCTGGATTGGGCCTCATATGGTTGTATCACTTCCTGAACTTTACTTCTTCATCAATAAAGCCATTTGAGTTTCTTCTATATGCATGTATCTCAATGATGTTTTGTTGTATTTGCATATTTAGTTTATTCTAATCCTTAAACTAGTTATGAATGTATGCTTCTTGTAGTTTCCCTCTCTTGCCATTTTGCAGGAACTTGGTGTAGTTGGGCCAATGAAGGAGCAAGCAGCTGGAAGCAAGCAGCAAGGAGTGAGATTGGATCAACAAACTAGCGGAAGACATCGGTTAGTTACATCCTTCTCCCCTATTTACATTTCATAAAGAAGAACACTTAGATAGTTTTGTCTTGTTTGTTGCTGAGGTACTATCACTCCTTAGAGTGGGATAGGGTCATTCCGTATTGGATACTTTTCCCAACAACATCTATGGGAAAAAAGTTGTGTTGTCTATTGAATTTGAATACAACACCTTAAGGATGGAAGCTCAGTTAGACTTGGACTTCACTACAACACAACAGGAGAGGCTACTCCAACTTAACGGTTTAGACGAATTCAAGCTGCAAGCTCTCACACACACTGAGGCAATACAGCTACAAAGGAATATTTGGCATGACAAACACATTAGGGAGAATACTTTTAAACAAGGTGATTTTGCCTTGTTGTATGATTCCAGATTCAAAGATTTCAAGGGAAATTTAATGACAAGATGTTTGGGTCCCTATCTAGTAGAGAGGTGTCATGAGAATGGGTTTGCCCAAATCAAAACAATTGATGAGGAAGGTATTCCCTTACTTGTCAATGGTTACAGGTTGAAGTTGTATAAAATAGTTTTGTCCAAGGAAGAATTTGTTAGTTCAATCAGCAAAGAATTGAATGTGATTGGGAGGCTCACAACCCTCAGTTAAAAAACTTCTAAAAAACAAGAGAGAGAGAAAAAAAATAAAGGGCCTAGATGAAAGCCTCTATGAGGCATCTAAGGCCAACTCTAGGGTTGAAAACCTCTCTGGGGTAGCCCAAGAGCAAAAAAAAAAAGTGAAAAATAAAATGAAATAAAGAATAAGATTAAAAGATCCCTAGGTGAAAACCTCCTTTGAGGCACCTATGGTAGGTATACAAGTTGAAAACCTCTAGAGAGGCAGTCCGCGTGTCTCAAAAAAAATAGAAATAAGACACAAGGTAGGAGTCCTTACACCAATTTTTCTAACATCTCCCTTTTGCAGGACTCCAAACAGTCAGAGGAATAGTGGTTACCAAACAAGTTCCACAGGTCCACTATTCCATTCTTTCTAGCTATCCATTGCATTTTCATCCTTTTCACTCACCTCCCTAACTCTCTCCATCATCTAGCTAGAAATAGAATCATGTCTTGCCTCCTTTTGGAAGTGCTACAGAAATGTCCTAAAATGCTACAGGATTGTCCTGAATTGCTACAAGAGCAACCTGAAATGTTACAGGAAGAAGATCCAATTGGAGAAAGGGGCCAAAGGATCATATTTTTCCTTAGTAATTATTGAGATAGGTCCTCAACATCCCTTCATCACTCATCCACTCCATCTAGCCAAAACTCATCCTCAAAACTCCACTCTACCATACCTAAAAAGAAAAACTAGAAGAAAATTGTCTTGAAATTTTTCACCGCACACACCACCCTCCGATGATTCTAATCATGTCCCTATACCTCCTATTCTTTGTCTTAGTTCTTGAATTCCATGTGAAGCCTTGATAAGGGATGAAGTGACTACTACAGGAAGCAGATCCCTCTTGTAGTAGCCTACACAATTATCACATAACCATGAACCATTTTTTTACAACCCCCGGAATAGAAGGTCCATCCACCTTGAGGCATCATGAAGCCATTTCTAAAATTAAGAAGGGGCACACCATCAATAGAGAGCATACTTCAAGTCATACCTCAATTCCAACAGAAGAAGCATGAGCACTGGAAAGAGGCCTACACAAAAAAAAGAGGATTTCATCAGTCAAGAATCATCAAGATATGAAGACCTGTATAGAAGCAAGCAAAGGAAATCAAAACCTTCAATATCATCATGTTATGAAGTCTAGCAACAACATGCAGGCATCTCCAATAATTCGACGTCATAGCTAGGCTCAGGTATGACACCCCTCACCTCTTCCCTATGCATATAATGATAAAATGTGTTTAATGGTCAAGAATGGAAATTTATATGGGATGGAGGTGGCCAATAAACTTGGCCACCTTCGATTAGTTAACTATATTTTACTCATCCACCATGCAACATGGAAAATTCAATTTAAGTGGGGTGATGATTACAAGGAGTGTGGACAACGGTTAAAAAAGGAAACTCGTGCAAAATCCAAGTCACCAAAGCACTCTGAGCCTTTACCACAAAAGGAATAAAAAGTACAAGGCTTAACTCCATTTGCATAATCGCTCATTTCTAGAAAACATTTGGAGAAGGACGAGCTAGATGCTACTAGAGACTACCTAGGGTGCCACTGAGTTGCTACAAATTGTGTTTGCAAGTGCTACAGGAGGGTATGAACTCCTATAGGAGCACATATAGAAGGCTACAGGGGATAATTAAAAGGAAAAAAGGAACCAAAAACACCAGAGATTGTCCTCAATCCCTCATGCCGTAAGAGAAACATCTTGAAAAGAGTAAGTGGCATCCTCCCTCTCTAATTCCCATAAACCTGCATGAGAATTATGTTTGAATCAGGTATCCTATAGCAAACAATTGAGAAATAGTTTCCTTTGAAATTTATTGTGTGAGAAAGCCAAGGTAGAAGACAAAGAAAGGTTTGTTTTAGTCGATAAAAAGTTAGCATCCTTCTCCTTCTCTCATGAAAGGGAAAATTTTGACGCTATCTTTGCACCCAAGAATCCTCTAAGGCCAAAATTTAAAACAAATCCAAAGTAACCCTGAGTAGGAACATTTGGAGGGGAGGTTTCAATAGAAGAGAACCCACTGCCAAAAAAAGAATCCATCAGCATCCTCTTGTTGTGGATGTTTTTCTAAGGTATCAATGGATGGGATTCTTTGAACAATTAAAGGGATATGATGATGAGATAACTCAAGAATTTTCCATGGAACTAAATCCTCAAGAAGAAAATATTGTCACTATTGGTGTTAGATGACTTACCATCCCTTTACATGTTGAACTCATAAGAAGAATATATATCTATTGTGGTGGCTGCAACACCCTCCAAACTTTTGGCGTGCACTCAAATTTCGGATCCTTCCTTGGTTTTTCCTTGATGATTGTAGACACTTGAGCTCGTTCCATGAGCTCCTTTAGAGGCTTTTTGCCCCTTCTTCTTGCTTGATCAACTTTGGTCTTTTGGCATGTTTGATTTCTCTATCATGCTTACGATCCTTTTCTGGTGATTTTGAAGGTTTGTCTTTGTGTGTTTGAGTTTTCCTAGCTATGTAAAAATCGGTCACAATCATACATAAAGTTTTAAGCATTGTCGCACAAGTGTCATCACAGACGTCCTAAGTTCTATCTAAAGTGTCACATTTGTCACTTTTGGTTTTAGAAAGTCGCACAGAGGGTAATGCTTTGTCTTGTGGTTCTGGTGGTCTATGTTGTCAATTCATCAAAGTATGCCAAGTGTGTGATTACATTGTCAAGTTCCTCACAAGTTCACTTGACTCACACACTTAGCCACTTTCCTAAAAATCCTTCTGACTCGATAACTCTCTTTCACCAAACCCCGACTGAGCTTCACACTACTTAGTCTTATCCCTTAGTGATGTTTATCTACTTCCTGGAACAACGCAGTGCATAGTCACTTCCCCCCAGCGTAGTTTCACTCTACAATTCCAGAGTTTAGCAGGTTGCCTTCCTCCCCAGAATTGCACAGAAGCTGCTTCAAGCCCGACCTGAACTACACATTTCACAAGATCAGTCATTAAGCCTCCTCCCTACCTACTGGAACCCTTCAATGTGCAGAGACCCAAGGCAGACTTGCCTCCTAGAACTGCGCAAAAGTGTCCCCCAGTTTCCTCCCTCATTCAGGGCTCACTAATCCCAAAAATTGCGCAGATCTGTCCTATCTGGTCCCTTTGTTGCCTAGTCTTGCCTTCCCTTAGAAAATTTCACAAACTTGCTTCAAAGGGTCTCGCCTTGTAGATGCCACTGATGGTATCAACTACACAATCCTATCTCCTGGTGTCCTCTGCACAATTTTTCCCGGTAGTGAAGATTGTGCTCAAGAGTTCCTCAGCTAAGCCTAAGTTGCGCTCTACACAGTCTCAATGACCAGTCTCCCTCCCTATCACCTGGAACTATGAAATGTGCAGTTACTGGACCCTCTTTCCCATCTTGTCATATATCCCAGGCCCAATGCATGGATAACAATGCATCATCTTATACTAGGGGGTTTTGGATTTGATGTAATATCATCATGAGTGAATTGCAGGAACATGTGCACTGTTAGATCAGGGCGAGAAGATGAAGGATATGAAGAAGGAGCGAACATGCTAGAAGACTCACTTGCAGCTAGATGGACAAAATAATCTCATCAAGAACAAGAAAAGGGAAAACATGCATGCAACCTCCTTTCAAGACCAAATATAATTGAAGACCCTGCATCATCAATCCATGCAAAGGAGAAAAGAAATCACATCCAAGAACACATCTATCACTCAGTAGCAACAGCAGCTTGACATTGCCACCATAGCAAGCCAGTCCATGTGAGCAGTTTCATTTCAAGTTGTGTCATGAGTTTTCAAAGGCCACATCACTATTATGGGCCATATCTATTGAAACCTGAGGGGACCTCCAAGCCTCAAGAGATAGATAGGCAAGGAAAACAAACAAGCCTCTCTCCAGGAAACATAGAGAAAGAATTGGCTTCCACATTGGCACATTGGGCACACTTGTCAAGCCCAAAAGAAGGCATCCAAGGCAAGGTCCCTTATAATTTAAAACAATGAAGAGCACCAAGATAAGGTAAGGGAAGCCTCAACATCCTTCAAAAATCCTTATCACCATTGATGAGTTAGCAAGCAAAAAGGAAGAAGTGGGACCTGATGAGGGAAAGATTGAGGAAGTTACCTCTCCTAAGGCCAAAAATAAGCAACATGTGCTACCCATATGAAGGCCCATCACTAGAGAAGTCACCTTTAAGAGGCTCAATGCAGAATCTTCCCTATTACAAGAAGAAAAGGAAGAGCTATAGGAGGTGACAGAGCATCTACAGGTTAAACAGGGGTTGCTACAAGAGCAGTAGGAGGTTCTCCAGGAAGAGGTAGCCACCCTAAAAGAAGATGAAAAAGGCCTCCAAGAGCTCTAGGAGCCTAATCAACAACCCAATCTAGAATCCTACTACAATTTGTTGAGGGAGGTAGGATTATACTGAGAAAATTGCGATACCACTCTTCTTTGAGTTGGAGAAGGAAAGAGGAAGAACACATAGATGGATGAAAATTGCAAAATATAAAAAGATAGAAGATGTGGGCCTCATGCAGGAGAAATTCAATGAAATGGGAAAGGAATTGAATGAATTGATACTAAGGGAGGCAATCATGAGAGAGAAGCTACATGCAAAGAACACAAGACTAAAAGAACAATTGCAAGAAAAGGAGATAGAACTTGCCGCTATGGAAAGTTTATCTATGGTAGCCATACAGTGCCGGAAGCCATCCAAATCCTATGCAATTTTCCTCGAGAAATGGTTGTAATTCCAGATAAAGACACTAGCACATTATGGCTATTTACCTTTCCAAGACTACAAACAATTCATTGAGTTTTGCAAAAAGGAAAGTATTGAGGATAGGGAAAAACTAGTTGAGTTTTACATGCACAATCTGATCCTAACATATATGAATTTATGGGACCCCAACTCAAGATTTGGAGACATGCAACTAATGGAATTAGCCTCTTGGTTGACCCATGAGGAAACAAGAGTTGAAGAAGTAAAGAAGGTGATGGAAAAAGAAGAAAGGGAGCCCTTATACATCAGAGCAGAATTAGTAAGCCCCAAGGTTGTCATCAGTAACCACAATATCATCTCCTCTAATCCTGATTTAGCACCTAGGTACATGGCAGCCCAATAACAATCCATCCTACATTTTGAGGATAGTTTTAGTATGTTGGTGACAGAGAGATTGTAGGCTTGTTAAAGAAGGTGAAATACCCTGCCTGAGAGTTTACAAATCAGATAGTATCATTCTCCATAAAGATTAAGGAATTCCTTATAGAGAAACCCATTATACAAAAGAATCATGAAAAACCAGAATGGATAGAAATAGAGGCAAATGCAAGTTTCTATCCACAAGAAGGAACATCATCTAAGATGCCTTGGGATGTTAGAGAGGGAATCAGAGCCATGCATGAACTTCAAATCAGTGACTAAGTTGCTCAAAGGGTGAGCAACACCTTCAACATGACGATGATGATGGGGCCCATCAATAGGTACATTTTGAGGTTCATTGTGCTATCATCTAGCCCTTAAAACTTTCATTTTCTTGCATTAATTGACATTTTTAACCATAATATGCTTAGTAATAAGACTAAAGGGTATTTTTCATATTGCATGGCCTAATGTGATTAATATGCAGGAAAAAGAAGCATTTTTGGAGATATTTACTATGCAAGGGCTTGATGGAGACACCCAGAGACAATATAGGGGGCTTGTCCACCTCATTAACTCCCTAACTCAACTTGAGATCAAAGATTCCTCACCAAGAGAATGCCTCCTTTCAAGGGAGCTTCCCCTCAATTACTTTTGTATAAATAAACCAGTTGAAAGGCTTATTTGGATTCAAAATTTTGTTGCAACTAGGAGTAGCTACTGAGAGACTAGTGCTTAACATTGTTATTCTTATATTTCACATGATGTATGTGACTATGATTTTATATTAATGAGAATTTACCATTGGTTTGCATCTGAGTTAGTTTTGGAGGGTTGAAACCATTGGGGTTGGGCACAACCCAGAGGCTTTAGTCCCTCTCTTGTAATTGTTCATTGTTCTTATTCAAGGAATTACAATTATTTCCTTGTTTCAGTAAATGTTGTATCCTAAAAACTTGTAATTGTAGGTTTACCTATAACCTTTCTCATGGGAAGAGTGATTGGAATATCTACAATAACAACCCAAAAATATGTATTTATGATTTCTTAGAAATTGATAAATGTTGGTTTGTAATCCTTTTTCATGTCTAGTTTCTGCAACTTAGAAGTTAGTGTCACTAGTTTGGTAATTAGAGTTGTGTTGTAGGGTGGAGTAGATTATAATAATATTCAACTCATATTTTCCATGTTAATTTATCTCATTGTACTATTGGTCATTTTGATACATGTTTTTGACTAGTTGAAGGAATTATGTTGATTTGTAGGGGTGGAACACCTTTCCACATCCACCTAAACCGATCCATCCTCCTCCCAGGCACCTCACATTTCTTCCAAACTTTTCCAATGAAGTCACTCTACTAGGGTCAATGAAGGACATAATAGGCATCAATTGTGGTGCAAGATAGACCTCTGATGGGTACTAAGCTTGGCCAAAGGGCTCTGACACCCTTCATTCACCTCCTTAGTACCTTCATCCACCTTATTATGCCTTTAAGACACCGTTTATTTCCTCAAAGAGCTCTTAGACGTCCCTCCTATAATAAAACAGGGCCTCTTGTAGCAATACAGGGCCTCCTGTAGCACCTCATGTAGTAGTCATGTAGTGTTGTTTTCTTCAACCATAATTGCTTCATACTTTGACCCTGGAACAATTAAGTTTAATAATAACCACCAATCTTTGATTTCACAATTAGGGAAGACTCTAAGACCACTCCAACCCCATCCTCTCCTCACTGCAACCATAAGACAACAAAACAGAATTAGAATTAGTATTTTTCTTCATAGATACATTAAAGATTGGATTCCTCATTTTCAAGAAAGTGTCAATAGGAAAATGATGCATGCAAGCAAGTTATTGGTTCAATTAAGTGTGTAGGTAGAATAACATGGTTTACTTCTACAAATAGACTATCCTTTTTCTTTCATGCAATTTCAATTAGCACTTAACATTTAATGAATGGAATTTTCACCTTTTTAGTTAGAATCATGTTCATTTATGCTTTCATAAGATATTTTATCTATAATTAATTGGAGGAGTGGTCTTTGAACACCTTGATCTGATTTCATGAATGAGGGTGACATGAGTAGTACCTAACCTTTTATGCATATAGCACTATCACCTCTACGTTTTTATGAACCTCAGGTTGATAATTTAAGTTGAGAAGACCTTGGGGGTTGAAACATCATTGGTGCAATACTAGGGCTCATCATGTTGCGAGGAAAATTTAATATGGTCTTGTTAAAAAACTTTGTCAAGATCACGAGAACCTGACATAACCATCAACAAAGGATGAAGTGCCTCAACTCCCTAACAAGTTCCTAAACTTTGAAATGAACTCAAATGACAATACTTGAAAGACTGGTTCAGATCATGAATTACATAAGGGAAGCTACCATCATTTTTTTGTACCAGATCATCATTAATCAAACGGTGGTTGTTAAGATCAATGGTTTCACTGAGTGCTTCAATATTACCCAATATATCACTAATAATTGCACTACTTTCTTCTTCATCCCATATGGTCTCTTGTGTTGACTTAACATCTCATTCATTAGATTATGGATTTTATAGGCATGACACACTTTCATCATTAGCTAACTTGTTAGATACATCATTACTCAAGGGGTAGTTAGCTAAGGATGAAATTCCCTTAAGAAACTCCTCTATAATTAGATCAGATTCCAAATCTAAGCCTTGCAATTCCAAGCCTTCATGAGAGATCAAGGGATCAATAGATGTATTTGGGAATTTATCATCATCTAACATTATGGATACATTGTAATCAAAGTGATGGTTAAGGGATTCAACCTTACTTGACTAATTACCATGATCATGAGATTATTGATTAGCCATAGATATAGGAACATTATCTTGACATAATGCGATTTGAAAGAGGTAAGAGAGATAGAAAGTATCTTCATCCTTTTTCTCCTCTATCTATGTAATGTAACCAACTTAGACTTGATCGCCATTTGAATCAGTGAATTGAGAATCAAGAGAATCTCAAATAATTGTTGGTGGAGCAAATTGATAAAGTGAATCAAGATATAGAGGGTCACAAGATTTAAATGAAAGAGGTGAAAGGTACCCCTTGAAGCAATATTACTATCAATAAAATCACATTCAAGATTAACCTTAGTCTCATTAATATCTTGATCATAAGAAGGAAATGAAGATGGACTAAGTGGATCAACAATTTGATTTTCATATTTCCCAACTTAAATATCAATACACAAGACCACTTTGTTCTATAAAGGAAAATGAGGTAGACAAGAAACAAAAAGGGGAATAAATTCCTCATCTGATATTTGAGGTGCCTCATGATTGAGATTAGTTTGGAATAAATAATTTGTGATGATAATTGAAGATGATTCAAAATCAAATTGTTCCAAAGATATCCAAACCAAATGCTCAAACTTTTCATTCATGAAATCCAAATCCACATATTCTTCAGAAAATTCATAGCAAAGATGAAGAAATTGGTAAACAACATCTTCTAACGATTCATTAGATTTCATTATAAGTTGATTAATCCTTTTATACACATCTTGATAATTGTACCTGTCAAAAGCTTCATGAAACTGCCTGACAAGTTGTTTGAACGAATGAATAGAAGCAGTTGGTAAGGTGTGACAACATTTCTTAGCACAACCTTCAAGTGTGATAGGGAATAATCAGCAAGTGGCATCTTCACAATTCACTTCATTAGAATTACTAAACTTGAGAAACTGAAATGTGTTCTTAAATATGGATATTCCAACCTAGAGATTAAACTTAAATTGTTACAAGTCAAGAATTACTTTTGCAGTAATTGAGAGATTCACACTCTTGGAAAAACATCCTAGAATTATGATTTGGGAAGGAGCCATTTAAGATGAAAGATTCAAATCAATCTCCATGGTATCCGCTTGTGTGACATCCCCAACCATTTCCCTCTCATAAAACACATTATAAATATTTTTCTATGCATGAAATTGAAAAAAGGGGACTAAGTCAAAGGGACACAGATTCTGGCGCTGGGGAAGAGGATTTCTTGTTTGGGATGTTGTGGTTTCTTGTTTAAGAAACCTAAATTGTTTGGACAATCATTAAAGGTTGGTTGGTTCATGAATTTAATGAACTAGTTCTTGAAATTAAATGGGTGGCAAGAGAAATCACAAATTCTCATGTTGCTTGAGAAACAACAATAAGAAAAGAGTACATGAAGTCCAACAGAGGGACTACACATTACAGGTCAACAAGGACTCAACAACCCCTCTAAAATAAGTAAAAATATAGCAACAGGGTATTCATTTTGAAGAAAAAGGAAAGACTCATTCGAAGGGAAGGCAAGAAAGAAGCAATTATATAAGGAAGAGGAATGGGAGCATCCAGTGAGAGAAAAATTAGCATACAGCTTCGAAGAGAAGAGAAGAGAAGAGAATGGGATTGGTTCTCTAGTGTGGATTTAGTTGCTACTCTCTGGAACCTTGTAACATCTTGCAGTCCCTGGAAGTTGTGGGTTGAGATAGGATCCCTTGATCCATGTAATAGTTTGGGTCCCTAGAGGTTGTGGGTTGATATAGAGGTCTCTAGAGCCTTGTATCAGCTTGGGTCCCTAGAAGCTGTGAGTTTGGATGGAATATATGGAGCCATGTAACATCTTAGGTCCCCTGGAGGATGTGGGTTGAAATAGAAGACTCTAGGACCCTATAACATCTTGGGAAGAGGCCATCCTGGTGACATTATTGTCTACCTCCAGACATCTTCCTTCCATCTTGATTTTTCTAAGGATGCTCGGTAACGCATTTGTCACCATTCTGAGCCTTATCGTATTGTTGGAGACACTTTATACCGTCTCGGCATTGATTTAGTTCTCCGTCATTGTTTGACTTTTGAGGAAGCTGAAAGAGTCTTGAATGACTTCCACTCTAGTGCATGTGATGGTCATATGTCTGGTTATGCTACTGACCAAGAAATCCTTCGTGTTGGTTACCTTTGGCCCTCCATTTTTAAGGATTGCATTCTCATTGTCCATTCTTGTCACGCGTGCCAGATTTACCAGTGGAAGATGCACACGCCACCTTCCCTTTTTCTAAATGGGGCATTGATTTTATGACCTGTAACCCTCACTCGTCCGGGGAGCATGGGTATATCATCGTTGTCATCGATTATTTTACAAAATGGGCCAAAGCAATGCCTACATTGTCTAATGATGGTAAGACAGCTTCGCAATTCCTATTTAATCATGTGATTACTCACTTCAGAGTCCCTCAGGCTATTGTCACTGATCACGATTCTCATTTCCGTGGTTATATGATGACTGAGTTAACAACCCAGTTAGGAATGCATCACGATAGTTTGATGCCTTATTACCCTCAAGCCAATGGCCAAGTCGAAGTCGTCAACAAAGTATTGGTCACAATGCTTCAGTGTACCATTGGAATGCACAAGTCCAACTGGCACTTGATGTTTTTTCCACCTTATGGGCCTACAGTAGCTCAGTGAAGGATGAAACTGGATTCGCACCATTTCAATGGTTTATGGTCTGGAGGCTACCCTTCCGATTGAATGTGAAATACCTTCTCTCAAGTTAGTTGTCGAATTGCTTTCGAATACTACTCATGTGGAAGAACGCCTTCTTTGTCTAGAGCGGCTAGACGAGACCCGTCGACTTGCCTCTTTAGTCATTGAAGCACAGAAGAAGAGAGTGAAAACTCACTTTGATAAAACTGTTAACCCTCGTTCTTTCATTGAGGGAGATTTAGTCCTGCTATACGATCAAGCAAACGATAAGCTGGGGGCAGGAAAATTCGAACCTATCTGGCATGAGCCCTATATTGTGAAACACATCTTACAAAAAGGGGCCTATGAGCTAATTGACTATGAAGGAAACCCTTTGGATAAGCCCCTAAATGGAATTTATCTTAAAAATACTATGCATGAGTCTTTCGTGCATCTACTGTGTACATAAGTGTGCTTTTCATTTTGTACATGTTTGGCTTGGTGTGTAAGCATTTGCCACTTATTGTGTCTTTTTACTTCTTATGCAGATGTCTGTTGCACCTTATATCGATTTCGCTGATGGTGCCTATCGTAGTACCTGGAATCTTTCCTTTGCGGCATGGGTGATCTACGATCCTCACGGTGAGTTAGTAGACCTTCAAGGTGTTTGTCTAGGGTGTACCACAAACAATGTGGTCGAATATAGCACCTTCATTGAATTACTGGCTAAAGTTATTGACCTCAATATTCGCGCATTGATTGTGAATCTGGACTCCAACTTGTTGTTCTTCAACTTAACGGGCGTTATTTCGTAAGAAACCCTCAAATTTTAAGGTTTTATTTAAGTGTTCTCTTACTAGAAAGAAATTTGATTATATCACATATCAATACATTTTTAGAAGGCTAAATATGTTAACAGATGCATCAGAAAACCATGTATTAGATAGACATTTACACAATTTATAAAAATCTTAAACAAGTATTTAAACACAATAAGTGGATACAGTAAAAAAATATATGTATATGTCCAAAAAATATGTGTGCTCATGTTACATCGTGAGACACATGTCTCTCAAAAATTTGCAGAAAACAAAACCTAGAAGTCTACTATGGATGATGCTCTCTATAGCAGACTACTGCTCGAACGACCCATCTAAGTATTCGGTGTACCCTATTCGACACACCCACAGTGTGTTATTGGTACTGTCTTGGGATATCCTCAAATCCTACATAATCTTGGATCCCCTCAGTCAAGCCCTCTAGGTTACAGGCTATCTCCTCCTCAGCATCTCCACCCGGAGGTGGTAAGTCAATCTCTCTGGTAGCCCTTCGGGTAGTAGGAGCAAGACCTACAGGTCTCTCAAGTCCAACATCTGCAAAGAATTGAACATAATAATCAGGGCATGTATATTTAAAATCCAAAAACAAAAAAAAACAAATTACAAAAAGTTTGTCGGTCGAACTGAGTATTTTACCTCTCTCATCCCACTATTCTCCAGGAGGAAGCAACATGTCTGGGTCACCTCTGAAGTCCATCCCTGTGTATGGCCAATCCTTAACTACGACCTGCTGACGGTTTATCCACTCGATAAATTCAAGACCCCATGACACTCACTAGCCACCGCCTCCTCGCGTAGTCATAAGAGCCCACCGAGTAATTCGAGTCCCTCGTGGTCCTGGCCACCCCACCCGCATGTCCTGTAGCTGAAGGATTGGTACTCGCTCTAGCATGAGCAGTACCAAGATCGAGCCATAACCAAATTGTTTTGTCTCACCCCTCTGGAATTTGGTCAATTGTCTCTTCATGTTAAGAGACACGGCCTCCGCCCAGTCAAACATAGTGGGATTTAGACAGTCTAAGGCTAACCGCAGTTGAGTTTTAGTTGCCTCATGTTGGGCTTGGGAGCCAGCTGCCCTAGTGATAGTGAATAACAAAACCCGCAATGACAAATCATTCACCGAGGTAATCTGTAGTTTCCCACTGGTAGATGATTTTCATGCTCTTGGGCACACTCTTGCAATAAGAGTGTCTAGCAGGTCTCTAGTAACTTGAGTACCCACCATGCGAGGTCTCTCCCCTCGCCGTGACAATCCGGTCAAAAAATAGATGTTTGTGGCATCAAATTCAATTTCTTTCCCACAGATGATAAATTTCCCCTCCGTTGGATTCCATGATCGGATAAGGTATTCCAGGAGATCCAGTTGAGCTCTCAGTAGTGGTGTTAAGAAGAATTTTAATAGCCCGCAGTTTCGTAGGACATTCTAGAAATGAGGATCAACTGCCCCCATCTCATCATCATCATCGTGAGTGCGTTCCTGCCAAGAGAAAGCCATTTTCCACCCCTAGCGCAAACCCCCTTTTATTAAAATCCATTCAACAATTTTCATCTCTTAAAATTGTTTAAAAATGAAGTTTTTTGGTTTCGGCGCTCATCGTCGCTATTTTTAAAACAGCTGCATCGGGCCAATTTACATAGTTCATAATTTCTCGAGTCATTGCAGGGGTACATCACTTTCCTGCAACGATCCAGATTTTGGCCCGTGCAAATTTCTCGGTCATCGCAACCCCGAGGGGGAAACCTGCGACGACCGAGGCGGAAGTTTTGACCAAAAAATCACTCCAAACTCCAGTCTAAAACATGAAATTGCATTTAAATTTGGTGGAAAAGCAAAGATAGGGATGGGGTATTTACCTGGAGGAAGCATGGGAGGCAATGGACCATTGATTTTCCTGGAATCGATCGCTCAAGTAGGCAATGTTTGAAGTTTTTTACCACAGTCAAAAAACACAAGTAATATGGTTTTTTACCATAAGATCTCTTTTATAATATTTTTTTCAAAAAATTTAGGGCTTTCCTTAAGTTTTGAAAGTAGGGTTTTTGACCTATATGCATGTTTTTTCGAAGTAGATCTTATGCTTGCGTTTTCTTGTAGTGATAGGTGTTTTGAGCGCTGGTAATGATCGATGTATGGATTCTATACTCAAGCAGTACTACAAAAACCTTGTCCGAGTCAACTTTAAGCTCTTTTCTGACTCTTGAAATGTGAAAAGATTGTCGAGCCCTTGTTGTTTCGAGCTCGTTAATAGTTATGAAATTTTGTGTCCCCAATAAGTTTTTTACTTTTTCGAGCTGGAGGCACTATTTACGAAAAGTACTCCTTAACTACAATGGTCAAGTGGTTCTCTCGAGTATCGTTTTCTACCTTTTTGGGCTTGAGAGACACAAACGTATGAAAAGGGACCCTTTGGAGTTTTCTTTTACGTGTCTTTTTCAAACTCTCTAAACATGAAAAAGATTCCGAGTTTTACCTATGTCGGACTTGTTAAACCTTGACGACATTGGACTCATCGCCATGATGAGACCTGAGCTTCTCCTCCCTAGGGCTCGTTAAAATTTCACTAGGTTGGATTTGTCCGAAGGACAAACTTATATTGCAAGAATATGCTATCCCCTTCAAGCTTTTGTTTCAAAAATAATTGGGGTACTCGCCAGCAATGGTGGGGGAAAAGATTTGGAAATATTTCGTTGATTACCTATGACAACTTGTCACGCTTGAACATCGACATCTTTGTTGCTTCTCACTAGGTTTGGGATATCCTCACTTCGTCATTTTCCTTCTAGGGTTTGGGCTCTTCATTTTGTCTCATTCCATTTTATCCTTGTTCTCTCCGTATGACCTTCGATCCCTTGGTACCGAAATGTTGCCACATTCTAGAGTCGTGTCGCCGATATTTTCAAGAGCTTAATCCTTCTACAGTTTGCACCCTTACATCCTCCTCTGATTCTCTGTTTCATCCATCATCATCTTGTTCCTTTGTCTCGTGTCATTGATGAGGGAAACATTATGGCCGTTCTGCGACCGATCATGTCCTGTCAACATCAACTCATTATCCAAGATAATGATCTAGAGACTCCTTTCGGGTACCTTAGAACTTACATGCCCTAATGGCAAGTTCTTCGCATTCGACGACAGGTTTTCATCACTGACCTTCGATCGGATGACTTTAGGAGTGTTCGACTCCAGCTCATTTTTCGCACTTCGTGACTTGTACTAACTATACCTTGAGGACCATTGAAATTACTGGTGGTTTCTCTCGCACTTGTTAACAGTTCACATCATTGACCAATAATCAAGTGATTTTCTAGTATGCTCAACTTCAGCACATCTATTCACATATTATAAATGGTACTATGATCAAGTTGGATTCAAGACCCTGAACTTAGATTACGTAAGTTCAGGTTGTCTGGATTGGTTCATGATGGCATGCATGACTCTTTGATTGGATGGCTACGACCATACTTGAGTATTTCTCGATGGTTGCAACCGTACCTATGTTTTCATATGGTCTTATCGACTGGATGGCTGCATCCATACCACATACCAATTATATTTGTCTTTTGGATGGCTACGCCCATACCTAGACTACATGTATTTCTTTCACTACTAGAGATAACAATTATACTTGTGTCTGTGTGGAGCACTGGAAAGGTATGTTTTTGACAAACAATTTAGTGACTTTTTGGTAGCAATTGTAACCCTTTCTGCATAATGAACTTAAAGAGATAAAGCATTTTAGTAGAATGTGTGAGAATTAGTATGAAAAGCTTAATCGCTGATAATTGTTATTTTTCGGTGCAGGAAAGGGTGGAAACGAAGGGCTACTGTTTGAGAGGAAAAGACAAAGGAAGAGTAACTATTGTCCCTTTGGAAGGGAACCGGATGCGAACGAGATCAAGCAGATTGAAGCAGAACGACCCGGGAAAGAAAGAAGAATTATCAATTTGGCGGAGCAGGGAAAGGAAAATCATGGATTAACGGCTTGGCGAATCCCTCAGGATCTTTGATCCTGAGGGATCGTTGTCTTGCTTATTTTTGCTACCTAGATACCTCCGCCATTACTCTTATAAAAAGGGACAGCAGTGTTAAGCAAGGGACTACCTTTTCATATATGTAAACTTAAGTTTCAATTTGAACTTTGATCATCGAGTCTCTTTAAGACTTGTTTTGCTGTACTTTTGTTGATGCATTAATATCAAAGACTTGGTGCTTTATTCCATTTCTGCGTCTGGAGTAATCTAAGGCGGTGTACCGTTGGAAGCTAAGGGCTTGGCTCCGAAGGACACTTGCTTTTGTATCATTATAATTTGGTTTCTGTGTGGATTGTTTATCTTTATAGTTTGGTAATCTGACGTGTTTTTCATATGCTGTTCCATGCTCTGTTACAACTAATTCATTAATGGTTTCTTTCGAGAGATTTATGTAGTGACTCTGTATCGTATGAGTGAATCTTTTCAGAGTTGATTGCATGTTCACTATTTAAGCCAACTGTTTCTGTTACAGAGCCTTCATATTGAATATTGTTGTATTGGATTCATTTGAAATCTCAATTGTTGGGATCCGGAAGTAATATTATTCTATCTGGAAACATGGTCATATTCTCTTTAATCATCAGATTGCTATAATAAGTGTGTTGTGTATATATGTTTGATGAATGTTGTTCCATAATTCATTTGTGAATATCGTTTCATATAGTAAAATTCATTGGAGTTGCTTTTGAAGATTTTTATTTGACTGCAGAATGTGAGTTTAGTTCAATAGAGCAAGTTTAGTTCTGACTCGCGAGATCTAGTTTATTGAGTTGCTGTTCCATTTACTGTTGTTCCATTTCAGATTTGCTGTTCCATTTTCCGTTTGCTGTTCCATTTTACTTTCTGTTGTTCCATTTCCTTGCATTTACTGTTTTGGTGTGAGAGAAGGTCCAAGGCTGTAGTGAGCCTCAGCAAGTCGCTTCTTAGCTCCCAGATCTTTGGTCCATGCTCTATTTTTCTTTCCATCAGTTTCTAGAGGGATGGGTTATCGCTTCCGCACCCTTGACTGATAAATTGCCCGGTGTGATTCCTTTCTTTTCAAAGCAAATTAGTTGTAGTTTAGCATCCATTTACTCTTGTATTTTCTAGACACTGTACTACTAAGCATTACTCTGACGAATAGCCTCGGATTGAGTTACTCTTTGCAATAACAAAGCGTTCCCGGATTGACTTATTAATGTGGCATAACTAGAGGTGAAAGAGACCCTTGTTACAGCTCTACATTTTGGCGTCGTCGCCGGGGAAAGAGTACAACCATTTGTCTTTTACAGAGTAGTGTACGAGTCTGCTAGGGGAGAGTTGGATTTAAAAAACGGAAGGTAAGAACCTGCTTACGGAGCATGTAAAAGCCCTGCTCCACCGTCCTCTTTCCTGGCAGAATTGTGGGTTGAATAGAATTTGGTAGTTTATAGAGTGCATGACTAAGCAGAAAAAGCCAGAAAAAATTATCAAACCTCCATTCAAACCCGAAAAAGCCAAAGGGCCGGTAACCCTTGGTCGAACGACCTTCATAGACGAAATCTATAAGAAAATTGAATCTCAGCCATCAGTAGGTCTCAGAAAAACCAATTCCAAACAGCCTACTAGTTCCCTTCAGGCCACAGGATCACCATCTGTAGCCTTCGCTGAGGTGCATAGTCAGACTGATGAACAGGACTTTCAAGAAATTGAAAATTCTATTCCAGAACGGCTGCAGGAAGGGAATCTAAGCAATCTTTGTGAAGGAGAAGGGGAAACAGGAGAAGTTGAGGAGCCAAGATCTCCTAGGATAATCCATCCATTAGAAAGCCCAGATAAAGGAAGCACTGTAAAAATCATTGAAGGGATTCAATCTCCTCAAGTAACAGGAGCTTTCGTTATTCCAGACAAAGGAAGTGCTATTAAAACAATCAAAGTTGTTCCTTCTCAGCCTAAGAATACCCTTTTAGAAATCCCGGAAGGTTATTGGCACATATTTGATCCTATGGCGCAGAATCAGCCCAATACTCAAACTTCTACATTACAATATCCTATAGTGGATTCCGCAGCAAATGCTCCTATGAAAGCAATTCCCCTTCAACACATTCCTACATTTCATGGACTTACATCAGAAGACCCTGATGCATTCTTATTTGAATTTGATGTATTATGCAGGGGATATGATTACACCACTGACCCCCAGAAATTAAAGTTGTTCCCCTCCACTTTGAAAGGAGCACCCTTAAGATGGTTTATGGGTTTAGGTGGTGGGGTTATAAATAACTGGGAGCAGATGAAGGAATCTTTTCTAAAGAAATATCAAGATTACTTAGGTCTAGAGAATTGAAAGATGAAATATTCCAAATGATAGCTAGACCAAATGAAACATTAGAAGAATATGTAGAACGTTTTCAGTATAATTTACAAAGGTCGCCCTATGCATCATTACCACTGCCTGATAATGTGTTAAAAACTGCGTTGATCAGAGGCATGAAAGAACAGTGGATCGAAACATTAAATATCATGGGAAAAGGGGATATTTATCAAGAAAATTTTGTTGACATCATTGATCTATGTATCAGAAGTTCGAGAGGCAGCACAAGGATAAAACCAGCAGAATATGATCGGTTTGTCAGAGATAACAAAATATCAACAGAAGGAGTAACACGTGTAGAACTTGGCAATTTATTAGAAAATTTTAAAACTGATATTCTGGGGACATTAACTACACAACTTGATATTGTGCAGGCTAAACAGAAGCAGATTGAGGCAGAACAGAATTTGGCGATCTTCTGCCCCCGATGTAGAAGAAAGCATAGCCACAAGGAATGTCCGCTGGATGCAGTTCAAACATGTGCCATCTGTACAAAAGATCACCTTACTGAAAGTTGCCCCTCACTTCCTGGATTGAAAGCAGTATATAAGGAAGCAGAAGAAGAACCAGAATCAGCATACTTTGTTAACCAGCGTCGCCAATGGAAACCAAGGCAATCAGGTATGTTTTCAGACCCAACTTCTTCTTTTCAGCCTCCACAATATAGTATGTGGCAAAACCAATCTCAACCCCCATTTCCGAACTGGCCATCACAACCATTTCCTTCTCCATATCCATGGATGAATCAGCCAAGCCAATTTGGTTGGCCGAATTTTCCTTACACCCCACCATATTGGCAGAATAACTCATACCCTCCGCAATGGACCCCCCCTACTTCACAAAGTTCACCCTGGCAGAAAAATTGGCCAAGATCGACATATCAGCCAACAGGAACTATTCCGCTCCCTCAACCGACTCTGCCAGCTTTGCAACAAAATCCCCAGTCTAATCTGAGACCGCAACTCCCAGCCCAACCCAATCCTAATCCTAATAATAGGCCGGTCCAATCCCTCCAAATTATAGAATCAGCAGAAATCGGACCTGAACTGAGGGAGTGCAATGATCTTCAGTTAAGATCTGGACGAATAATAGAAACAGAGGGAGATAAAACAATGCACATTGAAGATCAGTTACCAATAGAACAACCGTTACAACAAGAGAGTGCAAATAAGGAGCAGACTCATCATCAAGTGAATACACCCGTTCCTCCCTTCCCAGAACGATTAGTCATACCACGACCTGTACAGCATCCAGACTTTGACATTCTGGGGGAGCTACAAAATCTGTACATAAGAATTCCATTCCTCCAAGCCATCCAAGACATCCCTATATACGCAAAAACTATAAAAGAATTGTGCATAAAGAAATCAAGGAGGAATCCAACCACTAACCCAAGAGTCCAAGTAGTCGGTACTTTATCTGACCTGTTATCAGGAATACCCATTAAATATGAAGATCCGGGAAACCCAATCGTAACTGTTCAAATCTATGGACAGACTCTGACTAATGCTTTAGTTGATTTAGGAGCTGCAATTAATATTTTGACAACTTCTACGTGCCAAAAGCTTGGGATTACATCGGTAGAACCCACTTCTACTTTGTTAGAATTGGCTGACCGATCTGTAGTGCGACTAGAAGGAACTCTATATGATGTCATGGTCTCTGTAGATTCTTGGGAATACCCGACTGATTTCCTGGTAATTAATCCAAAAACCCGACTGGATGGACACCCTCTAATTTTAGGTAGACCCTGGCTGGCTACTGCCGATGCTTACATTGGTTGTTGGCAGGGAAATATGACAATAACCAGAGGACCAGATATTAAAAATCTAGTCCTATACCCTCCAGCACAGCCAAGTCTTACAATGATAAAAACTAACCAGCACCCTGTATCATACCTTACTGACAATATCAGATCACCATTGACTATACAGAAGGCCCTAGACTTTAAAGATCAAACAGAAGATGATGCCATCAATAACTTCGTTAGTCAAACTGAATCTAGACCTCATGCACAGTGTTTTATGATAGAAGCTGCATTCGAGAACGAACTAGAAGAAGATCCCTTGAAAGATACACATGACCAAACGATACCAGTGACTTCTGTTGCCAATAGTAAAGCAGTGGAAATTGAACCGGGAAAAACACTAAACATCAATGCCAACCTTACACCGGACCAAGAAATAAAACTCATCCATCTGTTACGAAAATATCAAGAAGCATTTGCATGGGACTACCCTGATATGAAAGGGATTGATCCCCAATTGTGCACCCACCATATTTACATAGAAAAAGATGCAAGACCTGTCCGTCAACCGCAAAGAAGACTCAACCCCCATCTAAAAGATGTTGTGAAAGCAGAACTTCAGAAGCTTTTAGATGTTAATTTTATTTATCCTATTTCTGATAGTAAGTGGGTCTCTCCACTTGTGGTTGTACCCAAGAAGAATGGGAAATGGAGAATTTGCGTGGATTATAGAGAGTTAAACAAAGCCACACAAAAGGACCATTTTCCCCTCCCATTCATAGACCAAGTACTGGACACGTTAGCAGGAAAGAAATTCTTTTCTTTCCTAGATGGCTTCAGTGGATACAATCAGATTCAGATTGCCCCTGAAGACCAGGATAAAACTACCTTTACTTGTCCTTGGGGAACGTTCGCCTATAGAGTTCTACCCTTTGGCCTATGTAATGCCCCTGCCACGTTCCAAAGGGCCATTCTTAGCATCTTTGCAGATTTAATAAATGATGGGCTTGAAGTTTACATGGATGATTTTACACCATATGGAGATGATTTTGATCCAGCTCTAGACACTCTAGAAAAAGTCCTACAGCGCTGCATTGCTACCAGGCTTTGCTTAAGCCACGAAAAGTGTTATATGATGATGACCGAAGGGCTTATTCTAGGGCACTATGTCTCAGCAGCTGGCATTCAGGTAGATCCGGCTAAAATTCAAATTCTTTTGCTTATTCCCACCCCCACTACTCAGACGGAGGTACGCAGCTTTCTTGGATTTTCTGGGTATTACAGACGATTTATAGAACATTATTCACACATTGCTGCACCTTTATATGCACTAACTGGTAATGTTGATTTCATGTGGACAGAAAAATGTGACCGCGCTTTCCAGGACTTAAAGAAGCTTGTATCAACAGCTCCAGTCCTTCGAGGACCAAACTGGAATTTACCATTCCAAATCTCATCTGATGCCTCAGACACAGCAATCGGTGCAATCCTTGGACAGGAGGAGGATAAAAAACCTTATGCTATTTATTATATCAGCAAAAATTTATCCCCTGCTGAATTAAATTACACTGTTACCGAAAAAGAATTCCTCGTTGTAATACATGCTGTCAATAAATTTAGACATTATATCACAGGCTATCCCGTTGTTTTATATACAGATCATTCTGCTATTAAATATTTAGCAAATAAGCCTATTACAAATGCCAGAGTAACAAGATGGTTGATCTTATTGCAGGAATTTGATATCACAATCAAAGATAGACCCGGCAAGGAAAACCCTGTAGCTGATTTTCTCTCACGAATACCAAAACCAATTGAAGCAGCAGCAGTAGAGGACCAATTTCCGGATGAGCACCTGTTTGCTGTTGCTGTTCAAACACCCTGGTATGCTAATGTTGCCAAATATCTTGCAGTAGGTAAGCTACCAAAACACTTAACCCCTAATGAACGTAAGCAGATTGTTCAGAAGAGTACTCGATTTTCGTGGATTGGGGGCTATTTGTTCCACACAGGGGCAGACATGCAAATCAGGAGATGTATTCGAGAAGATGAAATTTTTGACATCTTAAAAGCCTGTCATGACGGACCATGTGGGGGACACTTTGCTGAAAAAAGAACAGCACATAAAGTACTGCAGACAGGATACTACTGGCCTACAATTTTTAAGGATGCGAAGAAATTCGTTCAAGCCTGTGACAGCTGCCAGCGAGCAGGACGACCTGGTCAAGCCGACGAGATGCCTCTGAGGCCACAATTGGTCATTGAACCATTTGAACGGTGGGCTCTTGACTTCGTTGGACCCATCAACCCATCATCAAATCAGAGAACATATATCTTGGTAGCCACAGAATATGTTACCAAATGGGTTGAAGCCGAAGCGTTACCTAGAGCTACAGAAGATTCGGTAGTTCAGTTCCTATTCCATTTGTTTGTACGATATGGCCTTCCGAGAGAAATAATTACAGATGGAGGACCACAATTTGCCGGAAACAAATTAGTTGCAACACTTAACAACTATCACGTCCAGCACAAAATTACTACCCCATATCACCCGCAGGCGAATGGGCAAGTAGAAAGCAGCAATAAGGTAATAGAATCAATTTTAACAAAAACCATTGCTTCACATAGGCGTGATTGGGCCGCCCGACTACCTGAAGCACTCTGGGCCTATAGAACCACCTGGAGAAGTACCACTGGTTATTCACCCTATCAATTAGTGTTTGGGAAACAACCTATTTTCCCCATAGAATTCGAAATCCAAACCCTACGAACTGCACAGAAAGTTGGCCTAGATTTAAGTGAGGCACAAATCAATCAACTACAGCAGATTAATGAATTGGACGAAATAAGGCTCTCTGCATTACAAAATACAGCACTTATTCAACAACAACGAGCTAAATGGCATGATGCACTTATCAAGAACAAAGTCTTTCACGAAGGAGACTGGGCTCTGTTATATGACTCTCGGTTTCAGGATTTCTCGGGGAAACTGCAGACTCGATGGTTGGGGCCATATGAAATCCAGAAAGTACATGATAATGGACCCTTACTCTCGTTACAATCGATGGTTCTGGATATGCATTCAAGGTAAATGGCCACCGAGTTCGTCTCTATCGCAAGCCACTCACTCGGGAATCCTTCTGTGAGCAGCTACGTCAAGATACTGATATGAAAATTTTAGGAGAGGAAGTAAAATCTTCCTCACCTACAATTCAGTAAGGAACTCATTCTTTTGACTTGTACATAAGTTCTTGTATATACGTTTTCTTAATATTTCTTTGATCTCTCTTTCTTAAGATTGCTCTTTACAGTCAGTGTGTTTTTGCTGTTCCTTTTTTTTGAAACGGAACAGCATTTTTGAGTTTTTGTTGTTCCTTTTCCAGAAAGAATAGCAGTGGTTTGTTTTCGTGTCTTTGTTGTTCCTTTTTCAAAAGGAACAACAGGTGTGAGTTTTTGCTGTTCATTTTCAAAAGGAACAGCATTTTTGGGGTTTTGCTGTTCCTTTTCAAAAGGAACAGCAGTTGTGAAGTTTTGCCGTTCCTTTTTCAAAAGGAACAGCAGTTGCTTGTTTTCATGTTTTTGCTGTTCCTTTTCAAAAGGAACAACATTTTCATGTTTTTGTTGTTCATTTTTCAAAAGGAACAGCATTTCGTGTTTTTGCTGTTCCTTTGAAAAAGGAACAGCATTTTCGTGTTTTTGTTGTTCCTTTTTCAAAAGGAACAGCATTTCGTGTTTTGTTGTTCCTTTTTCAAAAGGAACAGCATTTCGTGTTTTTGTTGTTCCTTTTTCAAAAGGAACAACACTTCGTGTTTTTGCTGTTCCTTTTTCAAAAGGAACAGCACTTCGTGTTTTTGCTGTTCCTTTTTCGAAAGGAACAGCAGTTCGTGTTTTCGCTATTCCTTTCTCAAAAGGAACAGCGTTTCGAGTTTTTGTTGTTCCTTTTCAAAGGAACAACAGTTGTGAGTTTTTGCTATTCCTTTTCAAAAGGGACAGCATTTGCGAGTTTTTGCTGTTCCTTTTCAAAAGGAACAGCAGTTGACAATTTTTGTAGACAGCACTCATGATCTTACGCTGTTTCTTCTCAAAAAGAACGGCATCCCAACTATTTGCTTGCATGGATTCTTCTCTTTCAAAAGGAACACCATAGTCATATCTTTGCTCTCAGTGATGATTCATATTGAGGATGCTTTTTCACCCATGATCTCTCCAGTCTTTAAGATACAGCTATACACTTATGCAAAGAACATCAATTACAACATGCCGAAGTCAGCATATCATAAAATCGCTATCTTTATAGAGCCTAGTATTGATAAGAGGACAAGAGGGGGGACATACTTACTTCTCATCTCCGTTGTCATTGACTTATTCCCATTGTCCCGGTTGGTTATCTTTATCATGGCGATTTCCTTAAAAAATTTCTCTGATTATTACACAGGAATAAGAACAGAGGATTTATATCTTCCTGTTGGGATGATAAGACTTCTTCCACCGTTCCCACTCTTAAGGAGTGCTGAACCACCCTTATGTGTAAATATATAAGAAAAAGTACTGTAACAAGAAAAAAAGAAGAGAAAAAATGATGACGGATATGAATTATTGTCAAATGTAGGATAGGGGGTCTCATCAAGAGCCAGCCTACCATGATCATCAGGTTGGAAGCGAAGTGGCATTCCCAGCATGGCCACCACACCAGGGATATGGTCCAAAGGTACACTAAATAAACAGACCTTGGAACAGGGGGTCTCATCACGAGCCGGCCTGTCCACGTTTCGCGCCTTCCTTGTGAATGGCATTATGGCTACCTGGTTACCAAGCCAGCATAATGGCCTGTATTTTGACAAAATATTTTTATACACATACAGGATCATGGTTCCGGGGGTGAAATAAACAACTCTGCCAAGGTTATGGACACCTGTTGGCAGCAGAGCTCTGTTAATGGTATCGAAGTCATAATGGTTACACCAACAGGGATAATATTAATACCTCTTTGTTTCTTCTATCCTATGAATAATTCATATTTTATTCCCCGATTAACATATCGCATGAATACTCATTACTACCAATCATGGCAAAGGAACTGACAATGACCTCTGAGGACTTCGTACGATTGACAGACGTCCCATCCCCCGGCCTCGCATCATATTATTCAAGCTCTTATGTAAAACGCGATCCACCTTTTTGCCTCGATTTCGGTATTTCGTTGTCTATCCAAAACATGGCGTAATTTTATATGTTGTTCTTTATGACTGGTTACACGATGGTTGCTGCTCCTCTATTTGACGGCTGGGGCAGCCTATCACATCGTGGGGGGGAAGGTAATCTCATTACTCCACGGGTTACGTGTCACCACACCATTCGGGGTAGATAGTGTACGAAGGAATGGCATGGTTTAACGGTATGATAATTCTATTTTATGCAAAGTTGCCATCCGCAATCCATTTTTGCTGCATACTCTGTTTTTTTTCGCGACGATCACCTTCTCTGCATCCCAAAACAGCTCAGGCAGTTGTTGTTCCATTAAAAATCCTTAGTAGAACCATGGGAGGAAAGGCAGTCCGAAGCGAACCCCAGGAATTGACAGCCTCTGCTGCTGCTCGGGAGATCCTGGAAAAGGCTGGATGGCTGAATTATTTCAATCGCCTACAAGAATCAAACGAGACAGTGGCGTTGGAATTTCTGCAAAACTTGCAGGAAGACTACTCCATAGTAAGAGAAAGACGGATACCGGTCACTGACGATGTAATTGCAGAAGTCTCAGGCCTACCAGCCACCGGACCTGTATGGACGCTGAGGAAAGAAAGACTGCAGAAGATTATGGAGATTTTTCAGGATGAAGGCCAAAGCTTGACAGTGAAGGGGAAGGGAGTTCTGCCAGCTACGTTAGGAGAACCCTGGACCGAACTAGCAAAGATAGTACAGAGCTACATTACTTGCGAAGGAAGGAAGGACGTGGTAAGACCTCGCCATCTTAAACTCTTAGCTGTTTTAAAAGAAAAATGTTCTGTAAATATGCCTGCACTTTTAAATTCACTATTGCATGATGCGGCCCGAAGCCTGAAAACGGCCCAGCACGTAGACGCAGTTGTTATCCACCATGGATTGATTCGATTGATAGTGAGCCATAGTCTCACTCAACAGCAGAGCAGCTGGGAGGAGCTCATTGCATTGATTGAGGGAGGATCGACTGCACCACCCCCAAAACCTAAAACTTCCTCCAGCACGCCAGAACAATCAGAGAAACGCAGAGAAGTGGCAGCAGGAAAACGTGTCGCTCCGAAGCGAAAGTACTCTTCAAGTACACCAGAGCGACTAGAAAAACGCAGAGAAGTGATAGCAGAAAAACCTGTTGCCTGTACACCTGAACAGCCAGAAAAACCAAGGAAATCAGTTCGGCTAGCTCGAATACGAGGGAGGATGGAAAAGATTCGGAACACCAGCCAACCAATTGAGATTACAGATGAACCTCCAGAACCAGAAGAAATACCTTCTGATGAAAATGCTGGACAATCTGGGGACGAGGCTGAGCAAGCCGGAGAAGAAGGTAAGGAGGGGGAAATGCACTCCGAAGCTGAACATTCCAAGGCAGTCACTGAACAGGACAATCGGGAGGAGGAAGTAATATAGCCAGAAAGCAGCCTGCTGCGAGACCCTGTGGGCGAAGAAGAATTGGCAGCAATCCTGGCCAGTTTGGGGGAATATGGCCAACCCTCTAGCCTAGCAGGTCTTCCCGATGGACCGCCAAAGGAAGAGATACCTGAGAATTCACATGCAGAGAACCAAGGAGAAGAAAATCCACCCGTTCATGAGGAAGAAATAAGGGATACCAACCGGGAACAATCTGTTCCCGAAGCACCAGAAGAAATGCTAGACATAGGGGCAGATTTAAGGGCCAGGCGCAAACCCTCTGCCGAGACAAGGGAAATCAAGAAATTAAAGACTAAACAGCAGAGGCTGCTGAGCACTATAGCCCAGCTCCGACAGCAAATTCGCATTTTGAAAGCCAATCTGAGGATACAAAGGACCACACGAAAGAGAAAGAGGACCACTACAGTAGAATCCCGTCGAACAAGAAGTCGAGGGACTTACACTCGCACTATTGGTCAAAACCCGATTAGAAGACCTGCAGCTGTTCCAAATAACGCTGAGGAACAAACTGCTGTTCCAATTGCCACTGAGGGACAGACTGTTGTTCCAATTGATAATGAAGAACAGACTGCCGTTCCATTAGCGGAGGAACCAAAGCAACCTTTCGTTCGTGTCAAGAAAGAAAAGGAGAATAAGGAGATCCAAACAGAGGCACCGCCCTCAGGGGTGATCCAGGTTCTGAACTCCAAACAGTATAACAAAAAGGTTCAGGTAAAACTCCCGGCCTCTACGGCCCTATGGAAAAAGGATCCAAAAACAAGAACCTTGCATAAAATGATGAAGGAAGATCAGCAGGAAACTGAACAATTGAAGGAACAAACAGTCCCCCGAGAGAAATATGAAGAGTTGCAACAGCAACTTCGGAATATTAGTCAGTCCGAGAGCCATGCCTTCGAAGGCTGGCAAAAGGAGCAGGAAAAGGTTGCAAAGGTAACTCGTCGATTAGATATTGTTGTTAGGCAAATGGACATTGTGTGTTCCTTGTATAATAACGTTCTAGCCTGTAGGGCCCCTGCTAAAAACTATGCTTTATTTTTGCTTGAACGATATTTACGATTAAAGATAAAAGCTGTCAGGGCAGGTGCCCCTATACAAATCAATACTCTTAATGATTTCATAGATTGTTGCAAGCATTATGGAATTAAGGTCCAAAGATTATTATGTGAATTTTACTTGCATAACCTCGTGCTAGACCAGGAAAATGATTTAAATACTAGCCCTTTTGTTGGGGACATACAATTGCAAGCCTTTGTTTCCTTCAGGGTTAATCAGCTAAAATGGCTCAGGGCTTATACCACTTTTCAGAGACAGGAAAATAGCCTAGACTTGTGGGTGAGAGCCGAGCCTAGAGACCCAGTACTGTTATGGAGAGCACATAGGAACCTTATGAGAACCCCGGGTGTTATGGAGACATTAGGACCCATGCATGAGGACTTAATCAGACAAAATTTGGAATATTTTCTAACTATTAAAGACCTTGCCATCGATGCTGCAAAATTCCGATATCAGATTTCAAACCCAAACATCCAGCTCAGGGAACCATTCAGATATGAAAATTTTGAGCTGGCAGCCAGCCGATTGAACCTTTATGGCGAGCGTATTTTGCAAGCAGGGCCATCCTGGTTAGGGTATCGATTTCGTAGTCCAATCATTTGGCACCCTGCACCCGGATACCAGGCCTTGTATGAAATGCCTGAAGGTCAAACAAATCAGTTTTTTGATGATTTGGTTGCTCATCACGGTTGTAGGCCTCCACACGAGATTCCCTCTCCGGCCTACTCTCTTACTGCTTTGCATGTCAACTATAATGTTTTCATGAGGGCATGAAACAGGGTAAGCAGGGGGGTGTGTGGAGCACTGGAAAGGTATGTTTTTGACAAACAATTTAGTGACTTTTTGGTAGCAATTGTAACCCTTTTTGCATAATGAACTTAAAGAGATAAAGCATTTTAGTAGAATGTGTGAGAATTAGTATGAAAAGCTTAATCGCTGATAATTGTTATTTTTCCGTGCAGGAAAGGGTGGAAACGAAGGGCTACTGTTTGAGAGGAAAAGACAAAGGAAGAGTAACTGCTGTCCCTTTGGAAGGGAACCGGATGCGAACGAGATCAAGCGGATCGAAGCAGAACGACCCGGGAAAGAAAGAAGAATTATCGATTCGGCGGAGCAGGGAAAGGAAAATCATGGATTAACGGCTTGGCGAATCCCTCAGGATCTTTGATCCTGAGGGATCGTTGTCTTGCTTATTTTTGCTACCTAGATACCTCCGCCATTACTCTTATAAAAAGGGACAGCATTGTTAAGCAAGGGACTACCTTTTCATATATGTAAACTTAAGTTTCAATTTGAACTTTGATCATCGAGTCTCTTTAAGACTTGTTTTGCTGTACTTTTGTTGATGCATTAATATCAAAGACTTGGTGCTTTATTCCATTTCTGCGTCTGGAGTAATCTAAGGCGGTGTACCGTTGGAAGCTAAGGGCCCGGCTCCGAAGGAAACTTGCTTTTGTATCATTATAATTTGGTTTCTGTGTGGATTGTTTATCTTTATAGTTTGGTAATCTGACGTGTTTTTCATATGCTGTTCCATGCTCTGTTACAACTAATTCATTAATGGTTTCTTTCGAGAGATTTATGTAGTGACTCTGTATCGTATGAGTGAATCTTTTCAGAGTTGATTGCATGTTCACTATTTAAGCCAACTGTTTCTGTTACAGAGCCTTCATATTGAATATTGTTGTATTGGATTCATTTGAAATCTCAATTGTTGGGATTCAGAAGTAATATTATTCTATCTGGAAACATGGTCATATTCTCTTTAATCATCAGATTGCTATAATAAGTGTGTTGTGTATATATGTTTGATGAATGTTGTTCCATAATTCATTTGTGAATATCGTTCCATAAAGTAAAATTCATTGGAGTTGCTTTTGAAGATTGTTATTTGACTGCAGAATGTGAGTTTAGTTCAATAGAGCAAGTTTAGTTCTGACTCGCGAGATCTAGTTTATTGAGTTGCTGTTCCATTTACTGCTGTTCCATTTCAGATTTGCTGTTCCATTTTCCGTTTGTTGTTCCATTTTACTTTCTGCCGTTCCATTTCCTTGCATTTACTGTTAGCTCCCAGATCTTTGGTCCATGCTCTATTTTTCTTTCCATCAGTTTCTAGAGGGATGGGTTATCGCTTCCGCACCCTTGACTGATAAATTGCCCGGTGTGATTCCTTTCTTTTAAAAGCAAATTAGTTGTAGTTTAGCATCCATTTACTCTTGTATTTTCTAGACACTTTACTACTAAGAATTACTCTGACGAATAGCCTCGGATTGAGTTACTCTTTGCAATAACAAAGCGTTCCCGGATTGACTTGTTAATGTGGCATACCTAGAGGTGAAAGAGACCCTTGTTACAGCTCTACAGTCTGTAGGTTTTCCACGATGGTGTTCCAGTTCAGTTATGGTTTCATAAAGAATTTCACCCCTCCCACTCTCTCAGCCTTCATGCTTTAGGGGGTATCTGTTACACAATATTTTGTCACCGACCCCGTATCCCTTGATCCCGGGTAAAGTCAGTCCCTAAATGGCATCTTCTCTGTGTCATACATCAAAATATGTGTCCACATCTTCCAAATCACTCAAGAATATTAACCATGCTCATTAATCCTGAAGTTTACCCTTTTTACCCATGTTTCAAGATTGTTGCAAGACATCAGTATTCTGCCTACGACTATAGCCCAGAGTAAACAAGAACCTCGTGACACCGTCGCAGGAGTACATATGTTCTTAGCGATGGTGAGATTTTAGGGATCGTCGCAAGTCATTAGTATCCTGCTTGCGATGATAGCTCTGAATACACTGTTACCTCGTAATGTCATCTCTAAGTCTTAGTGTTTGACTCGCGGTGACCCAGATATGGAAAATTAGTTCAAACATAATGCTTCTGGGTGGTTCTGGAACTGGTTGTTGGGTCAAGGAAGTTCGCCTTTCCTCATTTGAGATGGTCATTCCACCTTTTGAGCAACCTCCCATGAAGATAAGCTTCCTCTCCCTCATTTATGGAGGCTCCTCCTCTTATAAAAGCATCCTCCATTGCTATGATCAGGTAGTTTTTTGTTAGTGAGCAAATTAGCTAGTTCTTGGTGTTGGATTGATAGTTTGTAGTGTGAATTGTTGATAGTCTAGCAATTGGTTGTGGATTGTTAATGTGATTGCCTTAGCCTTATACTAGTGCTTTTGGGTGAGAGAGAGAGTCATCAACCTTTATGGGAGACCTTTGAGAATAAATTCTTAAGGATACATACCAGCTGGACCCTTCAAGGAAGCTTGCGATGTCAAGGCATGGTTGTAAGCTTTACTTTTTGCTCATATTAATACAACCAATGGTTACTTCCTATATCTTGTATGAAATATATTTGATAGCTTATGGTTCCTTGACTTTGTAAGTGAATAGTTCATTGTTGTTCTTTATTATGTGCTTTGTTGTTCTCTTATGTTGTTTTAGTTGAACCACTCATCAAGGAGAAGAAAATGATACCTGGAGCAGCGTAACGAAGACTGAATTGAACACTGGCATAAGGTAGGCTCCTTCAATGATGACTATTAAAGGAATTAGTTGTTGCATTTGTTTTGTTGTGACTAGACCCACTCTAGGGATAGAGGGGTTGCCTCTGTCTGCAGAGGGAACTTTACCTACATCACAGTCCCGCTGGTAAAAATGGTCTTGTGAGATGATTCCTCCACTTTTTCCACTCTCAATGCATCGAGATGGATGAAAAATAATATAATGATCCAATACAGATAAGTGGTGGGTTATTCCGAGGTGCACATGCATAGACAATAAATCTATTAGAGACTTACAAGGAGGGGGAGTGGCCCCACTAGCACAAGACCCTCCAATAGATGATGAGTAGATTCGGGGGCATAGGTGCCCCAACTTTTGTATGTAATATGATAATATGTTATCGAAATTCTAGATGTATTTAGAATAATGGTGCCAAAAACTTGTATGGATGATTTTGGTACATAATATGATTATGCACTTTGTTTAAAGTCGCCATTTTCTTTTATGGTATGGTTATCTTCTTATGAATGCATGTGATAAATGCCATTTTAGAATGTTACTTGCAATGGTATCTACATATTTATTTTGGGCTCTAGGAACATGATTAAATGAAATGGATTCAAATTCACGTGCCAAAATCTAACTCATAGATATTTCCAAAATTTGACAGGTGGTGGGCTCCAGCATTGCAGCAATAATGCTGCAACTCCTGGGACTCCCTTCTTTACTTTTATCAACCCGGTAGTTCGTAAAAAACTTGGAAGCGACGGTGCTGTATGCACAAGTACTAGCTCTTGCCGCAACTGTCACTTGGTCAGCTGGCATAAGTCCGCTAGGGGCTTAAGCCAACTTCTATGAGCTCTTAGAAGAAGCTTTTTAACTGATGGCTGGAAGCTAATTCAAAGGAAACTGATCTACTTGCAGAAAGAAACTGAAAGCCAAAAAGTAACATAAACCCTAGCAAACCCTAATTCTACCAGCTAGTCCTGCTGATGCAGAGGAGAGAATGCAAACCATTAAGAGAGATGCCATTACTTCGATGAAGGTAAAATACACATGTCTAGGCTACCTCTATCTGAAGGAAACATATTTTTTGTATTTTCAAATAAGTTATCAGAATTATCATGCATGTGTTTTAACTGGATTTTTACTTGTGCAGGGGTGGATCGAGGAAGAGAAATGCTTGGAAAAATTTGGGAAGGTTCAGGGAGGGTCTAAGGAGTCCCTAACACCCTTCCAGAGAGTTTCACAAAGTTTGGCTGTCCAGCAACCTCATTTGTGAGCTTCTACAGGAAGTCTACAGGGGTTCTACAGGATGTTTCAGGGATTTCTACAGGATGTTCTAAAATTGGATTTTGGAGGATGGGTGAGTGAGAGAAGATGCATGAATGGATAGGGAGGTAGGGTAGGGGCCTGAAATGACCCAGAGATTGATGGATGAAGTGATGAGAGGGTGTGGAAAGTTGACTTGACTTAAAGAAGGCTAAGACAATGGAAGAGCAATAAGGTAGGGTTACGTGGGCGGAGGAATAGTTGTGAGATGAGGAACCTAACTAGGAGATGGAGCAACTGGCTTGGACGAAGCTTAGGTGGATGAGAGAGTGATGGAGATGCCCTGCACGGTGTACACTTAACCGAATCAACCAAGTCCTACACACAATCAAAATCTTAGCTAATCTATCCTAACTGTCAACGAAGCAAATGAACAGCAGCTTTATTTATAAAGAGAACCATGTACAGCACTTAAGCAAAGAAACATCTCAAAAGGTCTGAACGCATGACTAACTTCTACAAATGAAGACATTACACCAAAGATTGCATGGTCAAGCAAACTAGTGTTTTTGTTGGGCATCACTGTTTCTGCAATTCCAGCCCCTGATCCAATAAGGGAGAGGTGAAACTAAGAGTGTAGACAACCCCTTTTCCTGGAGCTTTATCGATTATTATCCTATCAATCTATTCTACACATCTGAAGCAATTCTATTCCTCAACAGTGACCTATTTAACCAACACAACTAAATCTTGCTCAATAAAACCACGTTTCAAATGCATAGAAGGAAAATCACAATGCATAAAGAAAAGATAACAATACAAAGAAGGAGGCCCTAGGCTCTCAGGTTGGGCCCAACCCCGAGAGCTATGGCTCCTATAGAAAACTCAAAGCTAATATCAAATCTGACTGCTTCTCATTATCAAAAAATAATCATAAGTCAAGAGTTATGCCAACAATGGCTACAAGAGAACAAAATAGAGCTAGCAGCACTGTAGTGCAAAATATGCAAGAGTTTTCCAAAAGTCCCTCACGAAGGCTGAGGCCTTAACATTTATACACCACGAGGCCCTAGCTGACCTCCTAAATCCATGGGACTTGGCTGCCCAAACTGTGAGTGAAAATCTCCTTCCAAAAAATCTGTTTGGCTACCTTCTAGATCCGGTTTTGGTGGCCTTTGGAGCTCGGAGTTGGGGGTGAAGATCTCGAGGGAGGCTATTTAATGCCATAGAAAACCCCCCTACAAATCCTCAACCCAAGCTTAGTTGTCTCCTAGCCCATGACTGCTCGATTTTGCTCCAACATGTGTCAAAAAATCCTGAAATGAGCACGTGTTAGCCACCTAGGAAGAGTGACTACCATTATTCGTACAAATGACATAAACATACTAAAAAAATAATGCATAAGTTATGAAAAATGAAGGATTGAACAAGGATAATTAGGCCAAATGAGCCCAAAATGTTACCAAATTTGGGGCTCATCAACAGGGTTACACACATGATATATGTCATTCAATTATATGACAAGCTTTGTAGGATGACTGCATTAATATCTTCTTTCCTTTCTTGGGCTCTTACTAGCCTCTTATTATCGACCTTAAAGCTTATCACCTCATCACTTAGGCTTCTCAGGGTGTCCATCGATTCTATGGAGTGATTCCCTCCTACTTGGCCAATTGGTCTCTCTTCTTCATTGGCTCTGGCCCCATCACTTCCATGTTGTGATTGATCAAAGCTATACTCAACCATTATGTTCCTAATTACTATAACTTATCTAATTTATGGTGCTTGTGATGTGTTGTCAACCACACACATTATTAAACATTTCAAATAATAATTAAACACATAATCATGACCATGAGATTGCATTCATGGTTCTTCCATGAGATTTTTTGTTGTGACAAAACAACCATGTTAGTGTGCAAACACATTTACAAATCATATGCATCAATCATTCTTTTATCGTGACAATTAACAATAAAAAACTAATTTATGGCCATGGTCCTGCTCTCACCAAGATTTTGTCAACCAAAAAATTCACATTAGCAAAAATTTTACCAGCAAAACATTATCAATAATTCAGGCCGAGTTTTAACACCTAAACAATTAATTAGTCAATTTTTAAAATCATCACTTGCCCATGACAAATCCCATCTAGTCCAAGCGTTAAACCTAGATGCTCTGATACTACTGTGTAATGTCACTCGACCCCTCATTTACCTTTAGAGGAATGGAAAATGGCCACCAAAGTGAGGAAGACCTCAAGATGCAAGTAAGAAAGATAATGCAGTTCCTTACAAGAGATTCAATATAGTTGAGAAGGGACATGGAGAGTAGTAGGCTAGAGGCGATGGTAGGGAACCATTGCAGTGTTGGATATGTGTTAAGGATCATCGTAAGAGGGATTATCCATAGTATAAGAGTGGTAGTAGACCTCATATCTACAGTGCTAAGGAGGTGCATACAATTGGTGATGTTGGTCATAACATTCCTCAAATATATGTAGTCATGGAAAACAAGTAGGCATATCATCAGGCATCAATCATTGAGATGGACGGTAAGATTTGTGATCAAGTTGTTTCTATTTTGATTGATCCTATATCTAACTATAGTTATATTAATCCCGAACAGATGGATAAGTGTGGATTGAGAAAAGAAGTGCATGCAAAATCTTGGTTGGTACAGTTGGCTACAGGTACAAAGAAGTGAGTTCACCATTGGGTAATAGATTATGCATTCGAGTTAAATTGTATGCCTACAACAACACATTTGAATGTATTTCCATTGGGATCATATAGTATTATTTTGGGTATGTATTGTTTATACCTTCACAGAACCAAAGTGGGTTTCTTCGACAAGGCCATTGAGTGTGTGGATGATAGTGGGGAAAAGAGGACCTTGTAGGGAAAGAAGAAGCCTACATCAGTGAGGATGGTTACTGCTATGTAGGCTAAGCTTAGTTGCAGAAAAGGTTGTGTGATGTTTGCAGTGCACATTTCTAGTGACAAGAGTAAGGAAGTTGAGGATGTTGATGTGTTGAGCAGGTACCTAGTTTTGCAGCTTTAGGATGTATTTTGGGAGGACATTACAGAGTTGCCACCTCACAGGGAGGTAGAAGTTTCTATTGAGTTAGTGCCAGGGGCAACTCTAGCATTGAAAGAACCTTATAGGATGAGCATACCTGAGTTTGTTGAGTTGAATTTGAAACTAAAAGAGATGTTGGACAAAGGATACATCAGACCCAATGTATCACCTTGGGGCACATCAATGTTTTTCCTAAAGAAAAAATATGGTACTCTTATATTGTGCATTAATTACAGGCAGATGAATAAGGTAACAATCAAGAACAAGTACCCTTTACCGAGGATTGATGATTTGTTTGATCAACTAAAGGGAGAAGCAATGTTCTCTAAGATCGACTTGAGATTGGGATACCATTAGGTAAGAATCAAGGAAGAGTATATCTTCAAGACTGCATTTAGGATGAGGTATGGGCTTTACGAGTTTGTTTTTGTTCCATTCAGTTTGAATAATGCTCCAACTACATTCTTGTGTTTGATGAATAGTGTGTTGTGTCCTTATTTGGACAAGTTTGTTATTGTATTCATTGATGACGTACTGGTATATTCTAAGAATGAGGAAGAACATGCTGAACATTTAGCATCAATGTTGAGATTGCTAAGAGAGCATCAGTTGTATGCTAAGCTTAACAAGTGAAACTTCTTTCATACTGAGGTACCCTAATTGGGACATGTTGTCTCCAAGGAAGGTATAGCAATAGTTCTAGAAAACATAAGGGCCATCATGGAATGCGCAGCTCCTAAGAATGTAGATGCAGTGAGATCATTCATAGGTTTGGCAGGTTAGTATAGGAAGTTCATGAGGAACTTCTTATGCATTGCATATCCTATCACATCATTGCAACAGAAAGGTAAGATGTTTGAATGGATGGTGGAATGTGAAGATAATTTTGAGTAGCTTAAGAAATTGTTGACACATGCACCAGTGCTAAATATTGCGGATCCAGATGCGAAGTTTGTAGTGTGTACATATGCTTGTAAGAGGGAACTTGGGGGACTTCTCATGCAAGAAGGACAAGTATTGTGCTATGAGTCACGAAAACTAAATGAGCACGAGCAAAACTATCCAACGCATGATCTTGAGCTAGCAACGATTATACATGCCTTGAAGATGTGGAGACATTATCTTCTGGGCAGGAGGTTTACATTGATGAGCAATCACAGTGGGTTGAGGTATTTGTTTGAACAGTCAAATCTAAATGCCAGGAAAGCTAGATGGTTGGCTATCCTTAGTGACTTTGAATTTGAGATCAGATACATCAAAGGGAAGGAGAACCGAGTTGCAAATGATCTTAGCAGGAAGGTATAGGGAAATCATATAGAATCTATAAGCTCCTATGGGACAAAGTTATAGGATAGAATCTTGCAAGCAGGACAATGGGATGACAATTACATGGAGATCATGTACTGGTTACAGTAGAGTATAGACACATGTACATGTTTAGGTGCAGGTACAAGGGAGCAGGATGTAGACTATCATCTCATGGAAGATGGCTTGGTGAGGTTTCGAGACAAGATCTATGTGCTAAATTGCAGTGAGCCTAAGAATCTTATCTTGAGGGAGTTTCATGTGAAATCGTATTCAAGTCATCCAGGATATCAAAAGACATTGACGATGGTGAAGAAGTTTTACTATTGGCCAAACTTGAAGAAGGAAGTGGCAGAGCTTGTTTCTATATGTTTAGATTGTAAGTAGGTAAAGGAAGAATGCAAGCATCTTGGTGGTCTAATACAACCTATTGTGATCTAGAATGGAAATGAGAGGCCGTTTCTATGGATTTCATTACAGGTCTTTCGAGGATAGTGAGGCGACATGATTCTATTATGGTTGTGGTTGACAGGTTGAACAAGGTAGCTCACTACATTCCGGTGAAGACTACATATTCATCCGGTGAGGTAGCATAGGTGTTCATCAGAGAGATAGTGAGACTACATGGTGTTCCAAAGAAGATTGTGTCAGACAGGGATGAAAAGTTCACTTCTAATTTTTGGAAGGAGCTATTTGTAGGCTTGGGTATAGAGTTGGCCTTCAGTACAACTTATCATCTGTAGACAGATGGTCAAACAGAGAGGGTTAAAAAGATATTGGAAGATATGTTGAGGATGTACGTGATGCACCAACAAAAGAAATGGGAGGAGTATCTTCCATTGGTTGAGTTCACATACAATAATGGTTATCAGGAGTCCTTGAGGATGAGTCCTTTTGAGGCATTGTATGGACAGAGTTGTAACACTCCCATTAGTTGGAGTGATCCAGTGAAAAAGGTACTTATTGGACTGGACATGTTGACGGACATGGAGTAGGAAATGTAGGTTATAAAGAAGAATATAAAGGAAGCACATGATAGATAGAAGATTTATGCAGATCAAAATAGAGTGTTCAAAGAGTTTCAGGTTAGGGATCATGTGTATTTGCACATCGACCCCAAGAAAATCCCTTTGAGGATTGCTTGATGTGCCAATCTAGCACCACGTTATTGGAAGCCTTTTGAGATCCTTGAGAGGATTGGACCAATGGAATATCGACTTGCACTGCCTCTAGCAACGAAATTCCATGATGTTTTCCATATTTCATTGCTTAAGAAGTATATGAAGGATGTTGATCATGTTATTGATTGGTCTGTATTGCAGGTGGAGCAAGAAGGAGAGTTCTAGCTTAAGCCTCAGTGCCTATTGTAGAGGAAGCATCTCATTCCTAGTAATCGAGCCATAGAGAAAGTTAAAGTGCAGTGGAAGCACTTTGGGCTTGAAGAAGCTACATGGGAGATGGCAAATTAGATGCGGGCCCTATATCCTTCATTGTTTGTCGGTTGAGGAAAAGAAGATTTGGTTTGATGTTGGTTTATGTTTGGCACATGTTTTGCTAATGTTTTGATATTTGTATATGTATATGTATATGGATGTATATACCGCCATGAGCTAAGTTATAAAGATCCAATAAGCAGTATGGTTATTATCTTTTCATGTTGTCATGATGTTTTGATTTTGATAAGGTTCTTCATTGTAAATACTGCAACGAGATAAGTTATAAAGCTCCATAGGCAGTATGTTTTCTTTTTAGTGATTTCACTAAGGTCTTGGTGTGGTTTAATATCGAGGACAGTGTTCCACAAGGGGAGGGTTCTGTAACAACCCTAGTGAAAAGTTCATGTAATAAAAGTTAATAAAGTCAAAATAAGACTACGGGTAAGGGACACGTATTCCAAGTTGAATTTTGGAAAAAAATATCCTAGTGGGCATCACTGGATGTGTGTTTTGGCTAAGGAAAATAGGCAAAGGCTAAGGAAAAGGCATTTTTGGCACATTTATTTATGAAAATAAAGGAAATTATGAGAAAAGTAAGGTGAAAGGTCACAAGTTGCATGTGAGGAGTAAATTGAAGGAAAATAATGGAAAATGAAGAAAATAGAGGCCTCATGCATAAAAAGGCTTCTGAGGACTAGTTCATATCTTTTGTTAATTTAAGTTTGGATCTCTCTCATTATTTTCTCTCTCTCACTCTCTTGGTCACTTAGAGTTTTCTTGGAGCACTCTAGTTTGGAGCATAGGAAAGGGAAAGTAAGGAAAGGAAAGGTAAATCAAGCAAGGATCAAGGAAAGGAAAGCAGGATCAAGCAACTTCAAAAAGCATAATTGTAGGTAACCTTTTTCATGTGTGATTTCCTATATGGTTTGGACATGCATGGCTTTGCATGTTGGTGTATGGTTCTCTTGCTATCGGTGGCATGGTTTTTCCAGGTTATGACAATGGATTTCAGCCTAGCCTAGCATTTTTCTAGATTCCATGGTATGTTGGGATGTTTATTTTAGTTTTGAGCTTTGGTTTGCTAGATGGATTTCAGAATCCTGGGTGGAGGTGGTCTCAAGGTTCATTCCAAAAGGCCTAGGAATCCCTCGACCGGTTTTGGTGGGATGCGTGGTAAATCCTGAGTAGGCAGTCTCGGTTTAGGGCCTAGTGATCTGGGTTTGGATTGCAGTAAAGCCTGAGAGACAAGGAGACATAAAATTCCTCAAGGATAGTGATGGATTCTAGATGGCATTGCAAGTTCTATTATGTTGTGATCAGAGCACCATTTTTGGTGTCATCATGGTTTGATTAGGGTGGAGGTGGTTTAACCTCTGGATTCCCTTGGTTGTTCTATGAGATCCCACATTCATGCTTGCAATATGGCATGATGGTGACTAACTGAAAGAGAGATTTGGTTCAGCCATGTCTATGGTCGGGTGGTACATGGAAGTCTCGAACCTGGTCAGATTTTCCTATGATTAATAAAAGCTAAGTTCTCTTACTTTTGCACTGATTTATATGTGGATTTAATGGTTATCATATCTATGATATTTATATGGTTTTATGCTGGTTATAAGCATGGTTGAATGACTGGTTCATGTCATGGTTATTTCATGCATTTACTTGTAATTGTTAAATGGATGGATGAAAGACCTAATTGATGATGCAGTAGTTCAATGGAGAAGGAGGTGATCCTTCTGGTTATGTTTCATAAATTGTTTCAGTCATTTATGCTCTGTCTTGTATCCTAGACCTATATGTTGCAATGATGCCAAATGTTTGACAAAATGTTAGTCTTGGTTGGGGATGCTCAGGCCTAGTCCTGAGGGTGATTTTTGATTGATCAACATTGTTATCCCATTTTTAATGAATTATATATGTTACAACAAGTTCTGGGCAGAGGCCAAGATTCTGAGCTAGAAAAGTGGCTTAAATGTTGGACAATTGGCATTTTCTAGATGACTAGTGACCTGGTGAAGGCATCTGCAAGTGTGTTGGAATTGATGTCAATAGTCATGCTGGGGAGACATGTTGGGTAGTTAGATTTTCCTAACTATTGGCAGGAGTGTTGGCATTGATGTCAACCAGATAAGCTTGAATGCTTGTTGCAATAGATGTTGGTAGTGATGGCCCTGGAGAAATCTCAAGGTAGATGTGGGCTTCATGTAGAAAATCACCATAGTAGTAGGTTTATTGGAAAGGCCATACAATGATGATTACAGTGATGGCTCAGGAGGAAGGATTCCTATGATAGTTTCAAGCCTTAAGTAGAGAATCATCATAGCACCAGGCTTAGTGGAAAAGCCATAAAATGATCAACTATTGTGCTCATCACGATGGAATCTCAAGGTAGCAGCAGGATTCATGCAAAGGATCACCATGGTGGGTGTGATCCCAGATGTTTGGAGATTCAAGGATCAAAAGGTAGGAAGTGACCTTGGAGTCACCTTTTGAGGCAACATATGGACTCAGTGGCTAATCAGACTTCTTTCATTGGAATGTGCTCTAGAAGAGCTTTCCAATAATATGCGGAAATCCAGAAATGGGCTTGTGTTTTAAAAGATATGACCTGCTAGAGTTCAGGGTGATTCAGGCCTTATGCAGTGAGGAATATTAGAGATTGGAGGTCCCAACAATCAGTGATCAGCGGATTCAAGGCTCAGTGCACGACGGAAGTGAACTTCCAATTAGTGATTTGATATATCGCATATTGGAGGTCCTAACAAATCGCAATCGAAGGTTATGTGGTGAAGCACAACAATGATATGTGATATGCAATTAGTGATATCGGCAATCATAATATCGGAGGTCAGCACAGTAGTGTATTGACACAAAGTGGAAATTGATGATTGACATTTGGCATTTCAAGAGTGATGCTGGGATTGAGGCCTTTAGTGTTAAATCGCCAATAGAGCCAAAAATATTTTTGCAAAGGAATTCACTATAAAACCAAGAAGGGCGAGGCCATTTCTCTCTCCTCCAAGAGGACACATGGAGGTGTTTGGTTTTCTCTGATAAGGATAGATGGAAGCATCAGAGGAGCTTTGAAGAGGACATGTGGCATGATTTGATTGGTTATGATAAAGGGCACGTGGCTGCTTATGACAACATGACATCACGGTATGGAGGGAAATGTAGCAGTCGGTTTTAGTGTCTTTTGATGGCCCAATGGGACATATTAGGGTGACATGTGTCACTGGTTATAAAATTCCACGTGGCAAGTAATGATGTCACATCAGCAATCATCAATTGATGATCAGTGATGTAGTGTTGCGGGCTCATGTGGCACAAATGAAAAATGTCGATAAGGGGCTCCGATATGTGTTAGCACTTGGTTGTGAGGCTAATAAGAAACCAAATGTGGAGATATAATGAAGGAGAAAGGTTCATTGAAGAGTCTAAAGGATTTAGCGCTCAGGTCTTGGCACTCGATCACAACCTTCGGTCCTATGAAAGAAATTTGAAAAAGGGGCTAGAACAAGAAGGGCCAAGACTAATTGAATTTGTTGTTTTGAATGTTTTTTTTAAGTGTAAAAGTCCCGATAGAGGAAAATGATCTAATTGTGATATATAGTGTATTTTTCCTCCGATAGAGCATGGTACAGATTATTGAAGGAGGTATGGGTTGCCAGCTGCATATTTGACTCTCAAACAGTTCAAGTGGTCACTAAAGATATTTGGTGCATGCTTTGTAGAAATAAATGAAGAACAATGATTTCATGCCTAATGTACAAAGAAGCCATGCTTGAGCAATGTCAAGCTCTATGTGCCTTGAAGTGCATGGTGAGTCTTAGTGATGGGATAGATACTAACAGAGAGGATTGTGTCCAGGTTGAATATGCAAGTGGTCTAGCCAGTGGTAAACGCAACAACAACATGGAGAGGCCATGCCAAAGGACATTGCGAGTGATTCCTAAGGACATTGTCACAACATCGATAGTATGGCAACATTGATTGAGGTAAACTATAGAGAAAATTAAACACAAGTGCTCTGACGAGAAATAAAGGGGGAAGGCACTATTGTGGTCAATGGGCCTGAGAAAAAAGTGGGCTGAGTGAATGTGAGAAGCAATGCTATGAGAGGCTAATGAAGAGCAATGCTCTGTGTGTGAAAAAATTTGCGTGTTCTCTATGTAGTAGTCTGAAGTGCCTCCGCTCTATGTTAAAGGTGGAATTTGCCTAATTTGTGTGTGTGCCTTAGAGAGCAGAAAGTAGAGAGTTGTGTTTGTGATGTAATAAGCAAGGCCGAGATCAGAGTGACTGCTATTGAGAGAAGAGAGTAGAGGGATGAGAGTGAATGATGTTGAGCATATCAAAGAGATGCTGAAGAGTGTTATAGAGAGCTGCAAATAGCAGTAGAATAAGAAGAGATCAAAGCTAAGATCAGGCAGAGTTGCTGCCAAATCACAAAGGAAAAACCAGTTCTTATTTCAATGTGGGTGTGTGCCTACAATCAAGAAGTTGGTGCTTCAATCTCTATTTGAGATTGAGAAGGTTTGGGGGTCAGTGCCTCCTGCAAGTTGGTGCTTGCATAAATCCAAGGAGCTACAAGTTGGTGCTTGCAAAAAATCCATGAGGTCGATGCCTCATATGGTGCTTTTGGTAAGTTGGACAAGTGTCTACAAACAGAGGGAGTTTGTGCTTCTTTCTAGTTGGTGCTAGTAAACAAATCAAAGGGATTTGGTGCTTCCTGTGAGTGGCTACTCACAAATAGATTGATGTAATAGAGTAGGTTCTTCTATTTACATCAATAGCAACAACAAGCTTCGTGATTTTTTCTTGAAATGGTTTCCACATGAAAAAACTTGTGTCTATATGTAGGATGCTTATGGTTTGGTTACTTGTGTGTTGAGTTTATGTTGATGCCATATTTATATTACTACTGGTTATATGAATGAATGCCAAGTTAAATAAGAAAACTAAATTGGCATAAAGAAGTTAAAATTAGCCTTAATATTGATTCCCCCCCCCCCCCCCCCGCCCTTTCAGTATTAACATTGTTTCCAAAAATTGGTATCAGAGCTAGGTTTCTTTATAAATAACTTAATCACTAGAAGGTAGATCAAAGGGAAACAATGGCTAATGAAGTTTGGCTAAAAGAAGCAGGATTTCCATCTTTAAACGAATCAAATTGTGGGCTCAATTATGGAGTCTGGGAGGTTTTAATGATGGAATGTTTATTGGCCTTAAATGTTTACATGTAGCGCTCTGTTCAGTATACAGAGAAGAATGAGAAGAATGTAAAAGCCAAGGAGGTCATCATGAGAGGGCTATCTAAGCTGGATGTTGACAAATTGAGGCATTGTAAGTTAACAACATATGTGTTGGACAGTCTGCAATGTCTGCATAGTGTGGATTTCCAGGTGGCTCGAGAAGAGGTCGAGGAGCCCTACTACTCTAGCAACGAAACAGAAAGTGGAGAAGTATCTGCTTGTCACACTTTTGTTGATGATGTAGAAGTCTCAGAAGAGAGACCATGTTGTTAAGAAAAAGGTATGTTATTTCCTTGTGATAAATGTAAAGACGTAGGTCATTCATTATCTAGATGTTCATGTGAAGATAGAGATATCCATGCATCTAGTAGCTTTAATGAAGATAGACCCAGTCTATTTGTAATAGCAAATAATGGATCCTTAGATGAAGAAGAAGGAATAACCCTTAGACCTGTGGAAGACTCCATGAACACATAGATGGGCTTAGATCTCTATGATAACTCAAATAGCACCTCTGATAGAGAAGAGAAGGATCTAAATGAAAGGATATTTTCTATAAAGAAGTTGATCTCTACTCTAAAAGAGATCAAGGACCTATCAGAGGCAAATCTCAAGCAAGAGGAGAAAATGGAAGTTTATGAGCTTGAGAATGAGAAGTTGAGCAAAATAATAGTTGAAATAATTTCTCAATAAGAAGAGGCTAGCAGTCTGACTGGGAGGTTAACCCATCAGCTGAGTATAAAGGAGGCTTGTTGTGAGAGACTACAAGATGAGGTAGTCTCATTGAGACATGACTTAGAAAAGTCATATAAAGAGTTGTCGCAATATCAGAAGCTGAGGGGAGTCCAAGGTTCCAACAAAAAGGAAATAAAGGTTGTTGGACAACAACAACAACAATGAAAGAAGCAACAACAAGAGAAGCAACATCAACAAGGTAAGAAAAGGTAGTAGCAGAAAGCTAAGAAGAAACAACCTATAGTGCAATAGAAGCCCAAGCAGCAATAGTAGTAAGTTCAGCAGAAGAGGCAAGGCGACTGCAAGGGAGAGTGAATGATATAAATGTTATGAAACCAGCTCATAAAAAGATAGAAAATATAGATCAATAACTTAGAAATCAGCCTCTTCGAGGGGGAAACCTCCTTTACATTACACAAATGAACAACTCTTGGATGATACAAATGAAAAAACCTCCTTTCTATATATAGGAGTCTAAGGGGTCACAATATAACCAAAGCTGACCTAATAATAATAATATAAGGACACAAAAATAAAAATAGTGGGCTTCTATGGGGCACAATAATAACAATATGGGGACAATAGGGGCACAACAATAACAATAAGGGATATAATGACAATAGTAATGGGGGAATCACTAGTATTATAGGGACCTAACATACCCCTCTCCTTCAAAAAAGTGTTTTCCTCAATGCTTGAGTAGTTCTAGATGCTTTTGTATAAAATTCTCATCCTCCCATGTGGAATATTCAATGGGTAAGTTCTTCCACTTGATGAGATACTCTGAAATTGATCGATTTTGTAGTTGTCGAGTTCTTGTTTCTTTGACTGCTTCAGGTTCCAATATGATTTTTTCTTCCTCATCAAGTTCTGGCAATATTGTTTAAATTGGTAGCTTGTCACGTATAACCTTCTTTAAGCATGACACATGGAAAACTGGGTGCACTCGAGAAGTTGTAGGAAGCTCCAATTTGTATGCCATAGTACCTATCTTTTGCAACACCTTGTATGGACCATAATACTTTGGTGATAATTTATTATCCTTCTTAGCTTTCTTGAGGGACATCTTTTATATGGTTGTAGCCGTAGGAATACCCAATCACCTACATCAAAACTTATTTTGCTGCAATGTTGATCTACATGTTGTTTCATTATATTCTACGCCAAGGTGAGGTTATCCTTTAAGAGTTGGAGAACTTGTTGTTGATGCTCGATGTGATCTTCCAATGCTTGAACCTTAGAATTTTCTCTTAAATATGATGTGATGGATGGTGGATGATATCCATAAAGTGCCATAAATGGGGTCATTTTTATTGTAGTATGGAAATAAGTGTTATACCACCATTCAGCCAGAGGAAACCATTTGACCCATTGTGTTTGTTTATCAAATACAAAGCAACGAAGATATCCTTCCAAACATTTGTTTACTATCTTTGTTTGCCCATCAGATTGAGGATGATAAGATGAGTTATGAGCTAACTGAGTACCAAGACAAGAAACTAATTCTGTCCAAAAATTTCCAGTGAAAATGGGATCTCTGTCACTTACAATAATCTTTGGGTTTCCATGTAGCTTTTGAATTGTTTCCATAAATGTAATAGAAACTGTACTCGCTTTAAATGGATGAGATAATGCACAAAAGTGTGCATACTTGGTAATTTTGTCAACTACCACCATGATAACACTCTTTGCTTCAAACTTAGGTAAACCTATGATAAAATCCATTGAAGCCTCCTCCCAACGTTGGCTTTGAATGGATAAAGGTTGTAATAGACTTGGGGGTCTTAATTGTTTCAACTTTATTTTGTTGGAAAACCAAAAATTACGCCACAAACTTTTGAATATCCAATTTAAGGCCATCCCAAAAAAATTCCTTCTTAACCCTGTGGTAAGTTTTTAGAAATCCTGAACGCCCTCCTAAGGGAGAGGTGTGCAATTCCCTAAGAATCTTTTGTTTGAGTTGGGAATTCTTATATGGGTATAACCAATCTTTGTACCATAATGAATCATTTTTCCAGCTAAATCTATCAGATGTACTGGGATCTTGTTGTACCTTTTGAATTAGTGCCCACACTTCTTATTCATTCTTCCATTCATCCCTTGCTTCGTTTATCCAATCTGGTTGGATAATAGAAATGGTGCAAAGAAATGCTTCCACATCCTCATCCTTTCTTGAGAGTGCATCTGCCACAACATTTTGCTTCCCTTTTTTGTAGATGATTTCAAAGTCATAACCAAACATCTTTGTGACCCATTTCGGCTACTCTTCTAAAGATAATCTTTGTTATAAAAAGTATTTAAGAATATCATGATCTATTTCTACCTTGAATTGTCTTCCCATTAGGTAGGGTCACCATTTCTTAAGTGCATTTAATAGTGCCAACATTTCCTTCTCATAAATAGCTTTGTGTAAATACTTTCCTTTGATTGGACGACTTTCGAAAGCAATGGGTCTTTCTTCTTGCATTAAAAAAACACCAATTCGTTTTCCTGAGGCATCACATTCCACAATAAAGGTTTTTTTGAAGTCCAGTGTAGCTAAGACCGATGCTTGGCACATTGCCTCTTTAAGATGTTCAAAGGCCTTTGTTTCTTCTGGAGTCCATGAAAATGCATCTTTCTTCAATAATGTTGTTAGAGGTGCTGCTATTATCCCATAATTATTAACAAACTTGCGATAATACCTTGTCAACCCGAGAAATCCTCGTATATGCTTTATGGATGTGGGGATTTTCCATTTCTCAATGGTTTTAATTTTTCTAGGTTCTACCTTAACACCTTCATGAGATACAATATGACCCAGATATTCCACCTCTTGTACTCCAAAGAAACAAATTTTTGCATATAATTATTTCTCCTCCAATAGTTTGAGCACCCTGTCAACATGTTGAATATGATCCTTCCAAGACTTGTTGTAGATTAGTATATCATCAAAAAATACTAGCACAAATTTTCTAAGGAAGGGTTTGGAAATGGAATTCATCAAACCTTGAAATGTCAAAAATGCATTGGTAAGGCCAAAAGGCATGACCAAAAATTCATAATGACCCTCATGAGTTCTAAATGTTGTTTTTGGAATGTCTTCAGTCTTCATTCGAATTTGATGATATCTTGAACAAATATCCAGCTTGGTGAAGTAAATTTATCCATGCAATTCATCCAATAATTCATCAACGACAGGAATGGGAAATTTATCTTCAATAGTGAGCTTGTTGAGCTCCCTATAATCTGGACACATGCACCATGATCCATCCTTCTTGTGAACCAATACTACTGGAGTAGAGAAAGAACTTTGACTAGGTTGAATTATACCAGCCTCTAGCATTCTGCAACCATACATTCAATTTCACTCTTTTAGGCATAGGGATATCTGTAAGGCCTGATGTTTGGAGGAACAATTCCTGGAATCAAATAAATAGCATGATCATGATCACGAATAGGTGGGATTCCTTTGGGAGTCTCAAATACCCTAGAATGATTGTCCAAGACTTTTTGGAGATATGGACAAATAGATGATTTTGATGTGGGAACCTCTAGTGAACATAATTGTGAAATTATGCCTCGTTGTTCCTTCTTTAGAAGCTTTGTCATTCCGTTAGAGCTGATTATCCTTCCTGGTTTCCCTGCGATACCCCTTAATTCAACTTCCTTTCCTTCTGAAGAAAATTTCATGAAAAGTTCTTGAAAATTAAAAGCTATTGTACCCAAGGACTGTAGCCATTAGACTCCTAGTACAACATCAACACCACCCATTGGAATGGAAAGCATTGGGCTATTCAATACATATTCTCCCATGGATAGCTTAATATTATGGCACTTTCCTGAGCAAGTTATGGTTCCTCCACTTGCAACCATCACTTGATACTCTGGTGTTGGATATAGGAAGAATTTCAATTCCCTTGCTGTCTTACAATGAATAAAATTATGGGTACTACCCGAATCAATCAAAACTATTACCTTTTCCTTCTTGATATGCCCTCCTATCTTGATAGTTTTAGGAGTGGTAATTCCAACCAATGCATTACAAGATATGATCAGATTCATTTCTTCTTTCTCTAGGGTTTTTTCCTGGTTTATATCCTCTTCTTTTGATGTTTCTTGTTCCTTTTCTTCCTCCTCTTCACAATCTATGTAAAATAATTTCTTCTCAACACACTTATGACCTTTAGTGTATTTGCTATCACAACTGTAACAAAGCCCTTTTGCTCTTTTTTCTTCCAATTGTTGTGGTGTCAACCTTGTAGGTTGTGGATGGCTAGGGGCAACAACACTTCCATCTTTATGATTGTGAGTGGTAGGCTTCCTTGTTGCCATAATTTTGCTTTCCATTTTTCTTGCCAACCTAAACGCCTTCTCCAATTAATCAAGTTCCCAAAGGCGAACCTCATGTTGGATGTTATACTTTAAAGTCCCTATGAACACATCAATCTTATGCTCCTCTAGAATATATTTTACCCTTATATTCAATTTTTGGAAGTCCTCAATGTGCTCCATCATTGAACCCTTTTGTTTGAGATTTATTAATTGGCTAAAAAAAGTGTTGTTTTTGTATCCTCATAATGGCCTATCATTTCATCTGTAAAAATAGCCCAACTGACAATTTTTTTACGAGAGCAAAGCCATCGATACCATAAAAACTGATTTGGTTCCAAATATAAAGTTGCAATGTGTACCTTATGTGTGTTTTGGACATTATGGAGATCGAAAAATTGCTCCATCTGTAGTATCCATGTCGCAGGATCCTTGCCATCAAACTTCCTCATATCGATATTTGGAACATGGTGGTTCTTTGATCCAATGTTAGAGTCTATGAAATCATGCTTAAATTTTATTTTTTTCTCATCATGAGTTTCCTTTGCTCTCCTTTTGCCATTAGTAAGCATTTCTTGTAGAAATTTTTTCAAATCTATCTTCAAATCTTCCATCTTAGCTTCCACTCCATCCATCTTAGCTTCCACGGCATTCATCTTAGCTTCTACGCCTTTCTTTAAACCACCCATCTTAGCTTCCACATCATACATCTTAGCTTCTACGTATTTCTTTAAACCAACCATCTTATCTTTTGTTACTTTTTGTGCGAGTGAAATTTGTTGCACTTGGTCTCATAATTTTGATATATCATGTTGCATTTCTTCCTCTTCTTCATGAGTCATGCTAGAGCTTTCAAATTGATTACTAGGTGTTTCCATTTTATTTCTTCGGGGCATCAATTACTGATAATAGTGCTTCACTATGCCCTTTGAATTCCTTCAAACTAATTTTTCAAACCAAATTTATGCAAAAAAATTTAAAAACTACACACCTTTTTTCACCTTGTAGGAACTCGATATTGAAACGACTATAACTCTGTAATTTCGGATCTTCAAGGTCTAAAATTGTGACCTCCAGTATCCCTTTGTGCCCTCTTTCCAATGCCACCAGTCTACTCAAAATTGGATTCTCCAAGACATAGTTATGCCCCACCCCCCAAGATGACCTGCTTATATAATTTTTCAGTAGAGCGAGTTTGTACGAAGTTCCACATGTTACTGTTCCGAACTTTGGACCTAAAAACAATACATAGAAAAGCATATTCGGTCCTCTTTCTATATCTTCTTACGAAATTTTAATCTGATGCTTAGAAAGAAAGTTATGAAGATTTTCCCAAGGTCACCTGATTAGAATGTAATTCGGGAGTTTGCAAACACCCTAACTTCCTCAAATTATATCTATGAAAATATAGCGAGACAAGATCTGAAACTCGGACCCAAACTTCAGAAATATTTTGGCTCAAACACGTTTTAATTTCAAAGTTTGAACCTTCGTAGAAAAACAATTATTGCGAATCTTCCACGATGACCTGTTTGAGATAAAATTCTGGAGCTTGCAAAAACCTTAAATTCCTTAGATCATATCTTCGAAAGAGAAAAGATCTAAAATTCTGACCTGAGGTTCAGACCGATTTCATCTCAAATGGGTTTTCTTGTTAGCTTCTAAAACTTTATGGAGAAAAAGTTGTAGAAAAAATTCCACGATGACCTATTGGAGCAGCGAAACCCTAGAATCCAAAGCTCTGTTACCAAATGTTATGAAACCAACTCACAAAAAGATAGAAAAGATAGATCAACAACTTAGAAATCAGCCTCTTCGAGGGGGAAACGTCCTTTACATTACACAAATGAACAATTGTTGGATGATACAAATGAAAAAACCTCCTTTCTATATATAGGAGTCTAAGGGGTCACAATATAACCAAAGCTGACCTAACAATAATAATATAGGGACACAAAAATAACAATAGTGGGCTTCTATGGGGCACAATAATAACAATATGGAGACAATAGGGGCACAACAATAATAATAAGGGATACGATGACGATAGTAATGGGGAAATCACTAGTATTATAGGGACCTAACAAGAAATTATTACTGTCATTGAAGGCACAAGAAGATCCAACAGAGGACCCCTCCTCCTCAAGGAAAAAGCCTACAAAGAAAAAGTAATCTCTGTCAACATAAGCCTTTTTATGGATATCATTTTTCTTGCAATAATTTTGGACATAGAACCATAGACTATAGATGGCATGCAAGGAAGCAAAATGTGTTGAGTAGAAGCAACCCAATAATGCACAAAATGGTTGGGAGAATGCATGTTGGCCATGATAGGAGTTTTGAAACAAACATTGTGAAAATGAGTAGCTACGATTGTGGAAAATTTGGGCACAAGAGCGCTTGCTACGTAAAAGAGAAGAAACTGAATACTTCTCAGAATAAGCATGTCAATGTAGTGGCCCGGGGTTAGAAAACAAGGACAAACATTGGAGTTGAGAAATATAGACTTTTATTCATTGCCTTGTTTCAAGGGAGAAAGATGAAAAGAGGATGAAGAAATCAAAGGACTGGTCCTCCTACTCTTGTAGCAGTCCCTTCTGAAAGGAAGAGAGGCTCCAAGTGGCTTTGGGTGAAGAAAGAGGAGGTGAAAGAAATATTTCCTCTACCCATGTGCAGCAGAGAAGAAGCCCAGATAAGGCCAAAGAAGAAGCAAGATGGGAATGCTTCCGTCAAGTCTCGACCTTTAAAGGTTTGGAGAAAGAAGGGGGATGATCTGCTCAGGGGGAGTAGATCCTTTGTTTCTCTTCAATGAAGGAAGAGAGGGGCCTAAAGGGAGGCCGAGTAAGTCAGATGAAGGAGGCCAAGCAGTATAATCAAAATGGAGCATCTAATGGACGAAGGAGGAGCGTAGTCAGCATGAGGAGTATACAACAATATTTTTCTATTTTCTTGTTGAGGGAAGAAGATGGGATGCAGTGGTAGCGTGGAATGAATGGAAGCTCATAGTCTAGTTAGGTCCACATCATCAGTCCCCAAGAAAATACAATATAGCTTTGTAGGAGACCAGGGAGTATTGGCTCAGGGGGAGCTGCCTTGATAAACAATAGCAAGTAACAATGGGTAACCTCAGAAAGGAAGATTGTTGTGCAAGGAAAGATTTGCATCTTTGATGAAACACTCTTATTTCATTTAAGTTGTAAGTTGATAATGTATAGCAGTCTTGTGTTCATAAAACACAATTGGAAGAAGCTTTTTCATGTCCCTTAACTCTCAATTGGTGTAGCTATGTCAATTTGTTGTGATGGGCTCATGTTGAGCAACCATGTGTGCAAATGGACATTTCTTTTTGAGAAAATAAATAGCAGAGTTTGCCCGGTACAATGTTCCATTTGTATCATATCCTTTTTTATGAAATTGAGATGGTCTATGAAGTAGTCCCTATATATGAGAATGATCTCAAGGGGAGTAGTGGGGATTCTCAAATAAGCGAACATAGTCTCAGAAGCAGCAACAACAACAAAGAAGGCCGAGCCAAAATGCATCACTATAACTTGGTATTTGCAACAACAAAAATACCATGCGCAACAAAATTGGCATCAATATTTTTTATACAAAAGATGCATTGGTGGACAAAATGCTCAGCCAAGCAGCCATTAGAAGTCCAAAACTAGAAGGAAAAATCAAAGGCAGTATATGTTCAGGGGGAGCATATCATTCTTGCCCAATTTATGGAGCAGAAACAACACTTTCCCTTATATATATGTCTGTGAAGACAACTAGATTATTGTCCTCACAATAAGTGATTGTATGAGGTGAGTGGTGACCACAGTGGGAGAAAAAAGCTTGTAGCCCCTTTCCATTGATGTCAAAGGGGGGGGGGGAAGTTGTGGAGAAGTTGTGATGGCAAGTAGGCTATTGATGTCTCATGCAATGAGATGTGTGGAAGTAGCATGATGTTTGTCCATCACTTGAAGAGTAGGATGGAGTGTTTCCATCAATGACAAAGGGGAGATTGTTGGACAATTGAAATTGTCTAGATGGCTAGTGGCCTGGTGAAGGAATATGCAAGTGTGTTGGAATTGATGTCAACTGTCATGCTGGGGAGATGTGTTGGGTAGTTAGCTCTGCCTAACTATTGGCAGGAGTGTTGGCATTGATTTCAACAAGATAAGCTCGGATGGCCTAGGGGTAATCTCAAGGTAGCTGTGGGCTTCATGTAGAAAATCATCATAGTAGCAAGTTTATTGGAAAAAACATAAAATGATGATTACAGTGATGGTTTTGGAGGAAGGATTCCTATGATAGATGCAAGACTTAAGTAGGGGATCCTCATAGTAGCAGGCTTAGTGGAAAGGCCATAAAATGATCAACAACTATGCTCATCAAGATGGAATCTCAAGGTAGCAGCAGGCTTCATGCAATGGATCACCATAGTGGGTGTGATATCAGATGTCTAGAGATTCAAGAGTAGAAGGTAGGCAGTAAACTTAGAGTCACCTTTTTAGGTAGCATATGGACTTAGTGGCTAATCAAACTTCTTTAATGGGAAATTTCTATGGAAGAGATTTCCAACAGTATGCGGAAGTCCAGAAATGGACTTGTGGTTCGAAAGATATGGCCTGTTGGAGTTCAGGGTGATTCAAGCCTTATGCAGTGAGGAATATCAAAGATTAGAGGTCCCAACAATTGGTGATTGGGGGGTTCAAGGCTTAGTGCATGGTGGAAGTGAACTTTCGATTAGCGATTTTCGATATCGCGTATCAGAGGTCCCCACAATTCACATTCAGTGATCGGAGGTTATGTGGTGAAGCACAACATTGATATGTGATATGCGATTAGCGATATCGACAATTGCAATATCGGAGGTCGGCACAGTGGTGTATTGGAACACAATGGAAATCGGGGATCGACGTTCAGCGTTTCAAGAGTCATGCCGGGATTGAGGCCTCTAGTGTTAAATTTCTGGGAGAGCCAAAAATATTTTTACAAAGGAATTCGTTGGAAAACCAAGAAGGGTGAGGCCCTTTCTCTCTCCTCTAGGAGGACACGTGGAGGTTTCTGGTTTTCTCCGATAAGGACAGATGGCATCATTAGAGGAGCTCTGATGAGGATATGTGGAAGGATCTTATTGGTTCCGATAAGGGACGCGTGGCTGCTTATGACAACATGATGTCACAGTATGGAGGGACATGTGGCACGTAGTTTCAGTGTATTTTGATGGTCCAATGATCCATATTCAAGTGACACATGTCATTGTTCAGAAAGATCCATGTGGCAGGTAATGACATCACGTTGGCAACTAATAATCGACGATCGGTGATGTAATGTTACTAGCTCATGTGGAACAAATGAAAAACACCGATAAGGGGCTCCGATATGTGTTAGCGCTTGGTTGCGAGGCTAATAAGAAAGCAAAGGCGTAGAGCTCTAATGAAGGAGAAATTTTCCTTGCGGAGTCTAAAGGACTTAACGCCTCAGGTCTTGGCACTTGGTCACAACCCTCAGTCCTATGAAAGAAATTAGAAAAAGGGGCTAGAGTAAAAAGGGCCAAGACTAATTGGAATTCGTCGTTTTGAATGTTTTTTTAAGTGTAAAAGTCTCGATAGAGGAAAAGGCTCAGATAGTGCTCTAGTGTATTTTTCCTCTAATAGAGCATGGTACAAAGTATTGAAGGAGGCATGGTTCAGAAGCTGCATATTTGATTGTGGAACAATGGAAGTGGTCGCTGAAGAGATTTGGTGCATGCTTTGCAGAAATAAATGAAGAACAATGATGCCATGCCTAATGTACAAAGAAGCCATGCTTGAGTAATGTCAAGCTCTGTGAGCCTTGAAGTGCATGGTGAGTCTCAGTGATGGGATAACTATTGACAAAGAGGATTGTGCCCAGGTTGAGTATGCATGTGGTCTAGCCAGTGGCAGATGCAATAACAACATGGAGAGGCCATGTCAAAGTAAATTGTGAGTGATTCCTAAGGATAGTATTGCAACATCAACAATATGGCAACATTGATTGAGGTGAACTATAGAGAATAAAACACATGTTCTCTGATGGGCCTGAGAAAAAAGTGGGCTGAGTGAGTGTGAGCAACACTGTTGTGGAGGCTAATGAAAAGAAACGCTCTATGTGTGAAAAAAGTTTCCCATGTTTTGCGTAGAAGGCTGAAGTGCCTATGCTCTATGTTAAAGGTAGAAGTTGCCTGACCTGCATGAATAAGGTTGTGCATGTGCCTTAAAGAGTAGAAAGCAAAGAGATGTGTTTGTGTTGAAAGAAGCAAGGCCAAGAGCAGTGTGTCTGCTGTTGAGAGTAGAGAGCAGAGGGATGAGAGTGACTGTTGTTGAGAAAATCAAAGAGATACTAAAGAGTGTTGCAGAGAGCTGCAAAGAGTAGTATAATGAGAAGAGATCAAAGCTGAGATCAGGAAGAGTTGCTGCAAAATTACAAAGGACAACCAGTTCTTATTTGAATGTGGGTTGGTGCCTACAATTAGAAAGTTGGTGCTTCTATATTTAGTTGAGCTGGAGAAGGCTTAGGGGTCGGAGCCTCCTGCAGGTTGGTGCTTACATAAATGCAAGGAGTTGCAAGTTGGTGCTTACAACAAATCCATGAGGTCAGTGCCTCATATGGTGCTTCTGGTAAGCTGGACAGGTGTCTACAAACAGAGGGACTTTGTGCTTCCTGCTAGTTGGTGCTAGCAAACAAATCAAAGGGACTTGGTGCTTCTTGTGAGTGGGTGCTCGCAAACAGATTGATGTAATAGAGTAGGTGATTTTATTTACATCAATAACAACAACAAGATTTGTGGTTTTTTCCTGAAATGGTTTCCACGTGAAAAACCTTGTGTCTATGTGTATAATGCTTATGGTTTGGTTGCTTGTGTGTTGAATTTACGTTGAAGCCATATTTATATTGTTGCTGGTTATATGGATGAATGCCAAGTTAAATATGAAAAGTAAATTGGAATAAAGAATTTAAAATTAGCCTTAATACTTATTCACCCGTCCCTTTTAGTATTAACATTGTTTCCAACATTAAATCCTGGGGTCGCTAACACAAAACTAACAATTTTGGTCCACAGTCGTTGGCAAGCAGGCCTGTGAGAGTGGTTTTGGGTTACTGGTCGCTCCCTTTCCCATAGCATGAGAGCGACTATGGCCTAAGAGCTACATAATAATAGTGGGACCCAGGGATAGGTTGTCTGAGTGGCTGACTTGTCTCCTGAGGGTTTTGTTGATGATATTGGATAACTGTATGTGATGTTATGTCAATTCCACTTCCTTAAGGTGACATAGGAGGTCGAATTTGATTGTAGTAGTATCTCTCCTTATGTTTACCCTGGTTGGCATGGTTACTTTGGGTAGACCTGGGAGGGTGTGTCACACACACACACACACACATAAACATGAAACTATTAATGCAGAATTAACAAAATATTTTGTTAATTATGCATTAATATTTCCATGCTTATATATGTGTGTGTGTGTGTGTACTATGCCTGCCGGACACCCAATGAGCCTTCACTTCTTCCATGTGGATCCCATTGGACACATCACCCCACTTACCCTCTCCTGGCGATTCCCAAACTACGCACTTGGTTCGTTGGGCTCTTTAAACTGGGATTACATGGACAAAGAGCCTCTCTTACCACCTCCTAATAGGCCCAAACCTGTCTTCTAATCGCTACCACCACAAGTTCATATTATCCTAGAACATCGTCTTTTGCGATGACTCTTTATTCCACTGGGAACACACCATCAGGATGAATTGACCATGGGTCCTCCCTCTACCAATGAGAGCTCTGTCAGGCTTTCATGGATGGCCACACAAATGACCCTCATCATCACGTTTAGTCCCTTCTGGCACACTACTGAAAGCACCCTTTACTTCCCGTCAAGTTTCACTTACTGGGATTGTGTGGATGGTGGGGCCATGTGGCCTCTTTCCCATTGGTATACCATAGTCGACTTATGCCACTTCATCCCTATTTCTTTACCCTAGAGCCTCCTTTGCAACTCTTCTTTATTTTTTTGAGGTCATATCGTCAAGATGACTTGGCTAGTGGGACCCTTCTCCACCAACTGGATCTGTGTGTACTAGCGCGTGGTATGAATTACGTCATCTTGATGGTTTCCTCTCGATGATTTTCCATTAACTCCCACTTTATTCCTTTGGGGTGAACCTCATTGGGCTAACTCAACAAGTGGTCCAGTCCCCAACCAATAGTGCCATAACTACGATATGGGCCCAACCATGTACCCATTTTTTTGTCATCCTGCCAGGCCTTCCTCGACACTTTCCTTTGTGCCTCATTTTCATGCTTCCGAGCTAGGCGTTTAGGCTTATGTGGTTTGTGGGCCAACCCTTGCATGACCCTTACTCTTGATTGGAATGTGTAGTGGCACTGCCACCTCATCCTGCTCCCTTCCGCTTCCACCTTATGCGAGTGTTATGGGTGAACCTAACATGATTACTTGTCAGGTAGGTCCATCCCCAACCGATAACATAATAGACGGGATTGTGTGACCGCCAACATGTCTTGACTGTCACTATCCTGTATTGTCCCTTTTTTCCTCTCATAAAGATCTTCTAGGGTATTCCTTCCGAGTGACGTCAACATTCTTGTGACCAATCATGTAAGGGAAAACCGACTACACCAATGGAAAGTCTCCACATATAGGGCTTGATCGACGAAAGGAGAAGGTTTCCTGAACTTTTCTTATAAGTCTAGGGCTTGATCCCTCTACTGTAACAAACCCTGATTGATTTTAAATGTAAATAAAATAAGACCAAGGTCATGGGACATGTATTTCAAGTTGAATATTGGGAAAAAACATAGTGATGGGTATCACTTGTGATTAACTAATGGCTATGGAAATTGGTAAAGGAAAAGTGGCATTAATTGACACTTTATTTATGAAATAAAGAAAAAATAGGAGAAAAGGAAGGTGAAGAGACATAGATTTGCATGAGAGGGTAATTGAAGGAAAATACAGAAAATAAAGGCCTCAACGACAAAAAGGTATTTGAGGATTAGTTCACATCTTTTGCTAGTTAGATTTTTTTCAGTTTAGTTTTGGAGCTCTCTTCTATTATCCCATTCTCTCATACTCTAGAACACTTAGAGAAATCTTGGAGCGTTCTTGGAGCACTTTACATTGGATTTGGAGAAAGAAGGCAAGGGAAAGCAGGAAAGCACAAGGGAACAAGTGGATCAACAACGGAACCTAGATTGCTTTGTAGGTAACATATTGCATGTGTGATTTCCTTGTTGATTTCTAGATGCATTGTATATGCATGGATTTTATAGTTATGTGATGTCATTGGCATGGATATTTTCCTATATTGATAGTGGTTTTAGGATTTCCTTGCCATTTCATATATATCCATGGTGTTGTGGGTTTTTCCACTTGATTATTTTTTGATTGGTGCTCATAATTCCTTATGGTTGTGGGTTCGAACAAATGCTTTGGAATCCCGAGAACAACTTGGTTTGAGTTACCAGTTTTAGAGCCTAGATTGGGACAAAAACTCTATAGCCCTTGGTGGGTTGAGTTACTAGTCCCTGGAGCCAGGTTGGACAAATGATCTAGAGCCCTTGAAGGTTGTGGGTTGAGTTACTAGATCTCGGAGCCTTGGATAACTTGGGTAGATATCGATATGGCTGGTGTTAGTGATGTCCAACCATGGAGGTCGAATCACTATGGTTGAGGGTTAAGGTGGTTTGGCCTCTAGAAGCCCTAGTTTTTTTTTCTCTTGGTTTATTCCATGATATCCCACATTCATGCTTTGAATATGGCACAGGGGTGATTGGATGAAAGAGAGATTTTGTTCAACCCAATCTATGGTCGGGTGGTACTTAAAAGTCCCTGACATGATTGGTATTTTTATATGTTAATATCATACATTTCCGATTATTTTGATCTATGAGCATTTATAATGATTACGTTGGTGATAATATGGTTGAGTTTCCATGGTTTCTATGCTATTTATTTTCTGGTTATATGTTGGTTATATGATGTGTATCATCTATAGCTCTTGTCATGAATTTTTTATTTATTGATCGGTTGATGAATGTATGGAATAATAAATTTTGTTGCAACTATGTGGAGAGGGCATAGGGCCTTCTTGGTGATTCTCAGAGGAATCTTAATCTATTATGATCATATATGCATTCATGATCTGTAGCTTACATACTTGTGATGTGTTTGACGAAATGTCTAGTGTGTTCTAGGCGGTCTAAGTCAAGTTATGCAATTCAACTTTGAATGTTTTTTTTTTTAATGTCATTTATGATTCTAAGAAGTCTCAAAAAGTTCTAGGCAGTGGTCTAGTGGCTCAGATCTTGGGACCACACCCTCTAAATTGGGCAAGTTGGGTCACCATCATAGGGAAGCAATTTTGTGCTTGTGGTTGGATGCCTATAACCTCACCCAGGCCTTGTCATGCGTGCAGTTGGGAGTCTAGGTTAGTGGAAAAGAGCCCTAGCTCAGGGTTTGGTCACCTAGGGTGGTCCTTTGGCCTCTAAGTGTCTTGTAGCCCTGAGGGGTGTTATGAGTTGTCAATTTGTGGTCAGTTGTAGACCTCACGTCCTGAATTGGAAATGGGATGTTGGGTCATGTAATAGTAACTATTCGTCTCATGTTTACCTTGGTAGGCTGGTGAAATTGGGTAAATGTGGGAGGGGTTGTTACATATTGGTACCAGAGTAGGTTCTGTTCTCTTTGGGTGGTATTTGATACCACAAATTGGTATCAGAGCTTCTAGGTTCAAACACTTGGACTAGATGGGAGAGATGTGATTGTTATCCATGCATTGTAGTAGCTATGGTTGTCATATATGTAGTCGGTGTTACATTTTGAATTATCATGCATGATGATTAAGATGGTGTCTATAGGTTGATAATTTGGTGTTATATATATATATATATATATAGATATAGATATTGTTCTAATATGGATTGATTTGTGCAGACGAGATAACCTCCCCTGAACTTCACTAAGGTATGTTTTATAATCATTATATTTGGTTAATATGACATGGTATGTTTGTTGGAAGAAGAAGATCAGAGATGACAAGAAAGATAGTGGATTACAGTTCACGTGACTCCCCTTACAAATTAACTGAGCAACAAAGAGATGATTACTCTTCTGATTTAGCAGATACCTTGAGAATGTAGAAATTTTGAATAATTTAACACATATTCAACAGAGATTATCCTGATCATGTACTATTGCGGAATACATACACAATACATAAGCTCCTCTACGTTGATCATCAATATAGCAGCATCAATAACAATAAAACATCAAGAGCATTCACACATTAACACAATATGTAACCCGGGGAAAGCATCTCGCTAAAAACCCCACACTATCTGTATATTAATGATTGAGACCATGTAACATTACAAAGTACAATGCTTATCACAAGCAATCCAGTACCAGCTCCACCTGTTACACACAATACAGCTAAGATCTGATCTCCAAATCTATTCCACTGCTTGCCTGCCTCCACTGCTCAATACCTGCTCAAGAATTGATGAGAATGGCTTACCAAACTCGTATTTGACCTGCAAAGAATCACTCACAATGTGTAAGACGTGAGCAGAAGCTACAAACTGGGCAAATACATGAGCAAACTCATTGGCATACTCAATCCCTTGATTGTGCCGATCTGATGCACAACTATAGTCACAACTGATAGCAATCTGATTCTCTAACACCTGTCCCTGCTGAATTGAACATGCACTGACATGCAACTGAGTTAACTGATGTATTCTATAGTTGTATTATGAGTTAATAATTAGTTTAACAACTCATCATTAGTCTATTTGTAGTTAGACTAACTACAACTAGTTTAACCAAGTCAAACTGAACACAACTCCATCAACTCCACAATCAACTCCACCAAACTCAACTGATTGAGTTCTAACTGAAGTCATGCATGCAACAACTCAACTGACTCATAAGAAAAGCGTACTTCCTTCTAACAACTGCATGGGCCACATCTGTAGCTCAAACTGAAGTGCTCCAAGAGAATAAGATCAAGTTTATAGTCCAAATATTATTATGAGACAATAATATTTGACTTTTCTATTTTTGACAGCCAGTCTAAAAATAGACTTTGATCACCCACACTGTGGTCACCCACACTTTGGTCACCCACATTTTGATCACTCACACTGTGGTCACCCACACTGTGATCATCCACACTGTGATCAAAAATAGAACTTGCGCCATAATTTGCCTGCGGGCCCACTTAGTGAAGGCGACTCTTTTCACTAAGTTCCATCATCTTGTTGCAATCTCAACACTCCCTCTCGACAAGATATGGATTATCATCAACCCCTATCATGTCTCGGTGGTACTCGAATTTGCTCCTGGTGAGAGCCTTCGTCAGAATATCAGCATCCTGATCCTCCGTTGGAATGTATGAAAGAAACATGATCCTCCGCTGCACACAATCTCTGATATGATGGTACCTAATGTCATTATGCTTAGATCTATCATGAAATACAGGATTAGCCGAGAGTTTAATGCAACTCTGGTTATCACAGTAAATCACAGTAGGATCCAAATGAGAACCGAACAAACCAACCAGGATCTTCCTCATCCATATAGCCTCGCATGCAGCCAAACTTGCTGCCATATACTCGGCCTCCGCTGAACTGAGTGCCACGGATCTCTGCTTCCTGCTGTACCAAGAAACTGCTTTCGATCCAATACTGAAGACCCCTCCTGATGTGCTCTTTCTGTCCGTTGGGCTCCCTGCCAAATCTGCATCTGTGAAGCCACATAGCTTCACCTCATCCTCCTGTCTGTACCACAAACCATATCCCGATGTGCCTCTCAAGTAGCGCAATACATGCTTGCCCGCCTTCCAGAAGAGCTTGGTAGGCTTAACCATAGCTTGTGAAAGCTGGTTAAGTGCATAGCATATATCAGGTCGTGTATTGACCAAATACATCAGCGACCCCACCAACTGTCGATAAACAGTGGCATCCACTTCTTCTCCCGAAGTGGCATCCTCCTTCCTCCAACCTCCAAGAAGAGGAGTATCAACAGGTTTGCAGCCATGCATGTTGAACTTCTCCAGTATCTCCCGAGCATACTTGCCCTGAGAAACAAACAGTCCACCACTGCGCTGCCATATTTCCAATCCTAGGAAATAGTGAAGGAGGCCCAAGTCCTTCATCTCAAACTCTGTAGCAAGATCCTTCTTGCATGACAGTATCAACAGCTCATCACCCGTTAGAATCAAATCATCAACATACATTACAATGATAAGAAACTTACCCTCCACCACAATCTAGTATAGGTTAGGATCCGCCTCGCTCTTGGAGAATCCAAGTCCTGTGAAATAGCTGTCTATCCGTTTGTACCAAGCACGTGGTGCTTGCTTCAACCCATACAGCGCTCTCTTGAGCCTTCACACATGCGACTCACTGCTGAAGACCTCAAAGCCTTCAGGCTGCTCAATGTACACCTCCTCCTCAATGACTCCATTGAGGAACGCAGTCTTCACATCCATCTAATGAATGTGCCATCCCATCTGCGCTAAGAGAGCAAGAATTGTCCGTATGGAAGAATACCTTGCGACAGGTGCAAAGGTCTCCTCATAATCGATCCCCTCTATCTGTGAAAAGCCTCGGGCAACAAATCTTGCCTTGTACTTCTCCACACTCTCGTCAGCTGCCTGCTTGACCTTGTAGATCCATCTCGAACCCACCACTGATTTCCCTTCTGGTCTAGGAACAATCTCCCATGCACTGTTTCTGACAATAGAATCATACTCTTCCATCATGGCGTCTACCCATGCGGGATCCTCCACAGCTTCCTCGAAAGAGGATGGCTCAGTCACAACACACTTTCTCATCAGAGCCATGTATCCAGTGTACCGATCAGGTGACTGTCTCTGCCTGCATTGGACTGTAGGTGGTCCTACAACTTTCTCTGCATCTTGAGCCAGTCGCTCAGCTTCTGTCCAGCGCTTTTGCCCTCTGATGGTTGGCGCTGCATGAGTGGTCTCTTCCACTCCATGAACCTCGTCCTGTGGCTGATCCACGTCCTGAAGCTCATCCTTAGGAACTAATAGCTCCTCATCTGCATGCAAGTGTAGCTCCCTCTCAAGCGAACACTTCATGGCTTTCTCCTCCTGAAATTTTATATCCCGTCGCACAACAGTTTTACCACTGTCTAGCAAATACTCACGATAGTTGTGGGGCGTATCAGTGTACCCCACAAATATCCCAACCTCTGCGGTCGGCTCCAACTTCTTCCTGGCATCCTTCGTCACATGCATGTAAACATTAGCACCAAAAATCCTCAAATGAGAAAGATCAGGCTTCTTACCAGAATAAGTCTCCTGAGGTGTACTCATGCCAAGTATACTATGAGGACAACGGTTATGCACATAAATTGTTGTATTGCATGCTTCCGCCCACAAGTGAAGGGGTAGGCCCTGATCATGCAACATTGCCTGTGCAACACCCACAATCGTTCTGTTCTTCCACTCAGCGACCCTGTTCTGCTGTGGGTTATGGGGAGCTATGAGCTCTCTACAAATCCCTTCTGCCTTGCAGAAATACTTGAACTCGTCTGAGATGTATTCACCACCATTATCGCTCCTAAGAGCCTTCACCTTCTTCCCCGACTCCTTCTCGACCAGTGCTTTGAATTCACAGAACTTTGAATATGTCTCGCTCTTCTTCTGCATGAAGAAGATCCAGCACTTACAAGAGAAATCATCAACAAAAATCACATAATACCTGTGTTTTGTGTCGAAGCAACTGAGAAAGGTCCACACACGTCTGTGTGAATTCTCTCAAGGATCGTCATGGCGCGACTATCCTTCTCGTGAAAGGTGGCTTTCACAAACTTCCCCAAAGTACACCCCTTGCATTGATCTGACTACGCAAGTGTGCCTTTAGGAAGCCCTGTAGTGATCTGCTGCAGTATCTTCAAGGCTCCATGGTGAAGGTGACCCAATCTCCTGTGCCACAACTCGCCACCATCCCGGCTCACCAATCCTTCTGCCTTGCCCGCCATTGCTGTGCATCCATCTACATGCAACTGATAAAGGTTCCTCACTCGAACCCCTATCTTCCGGGTCTCACCAGTTGTCTTGCTGCGCAGGAAAGCCTTTCCCTCGCTGAAAACAACATCATACCCCTTGTCTTCTAACATCGCCACTGAGATGAGATTCTTCGTCAATCCTGGAACATGCATGACTTCCTTCAATACGAAGGGTTTACCAGACTCCCTCTCAAAGGAAATGGTACCGATACCGGTCGCACTGTATCTACCATCATCGCCCATCTCGATGTGCACTCCAAGATCTTTGTCCTCCAGATCAGAGAACAAATCTCTATCTCCGTCATGTGAAAATACGCACCATTGTCCAAGAACCACACTGATCCCATCACACTTGAAACCAAGTATGCGATCAATGAAAAATCAAGCTCAAACTGTGAGGCTAGAGCCTCTCCTGCTGAAGATCCAGCAGCCTGCTTGTTCTTCTTCTTCTATGGACAATTAGTGGCATAGTGTCCATGCTGGTGACAGTGAAAACACTTCACCTTGGACATGTCCTGCTTCTTGCCTTTCGCACCGGAATTAGAAGCTTTCTTGTTCTTCCCCTTCTTTGCTTTGGCAGCCAAAGCGCAATTCTCTTCATCAGATACCTTTGATGAAGATCCATTCTCACCTTTATTGTTTCTGAGTTTATCCTTGAGCGCCAGGTCGCTCTTGCTTTGGAATAACATTTGCAATCCATTGAAAGGCATTTCAACAACACTGCTGCAAATTCGAATTCCACCAGCAACCAACTCAACCGCTTCCGATCTAGAATTCGTGAGAACACAATATTTCTCGTACAAAGATTGATTGTATGGGCATTCACCGGATATCTCACCTTCCAAAGGAAGGATGAATCCAGAGGCTACCTGGCCCGATTACAGACTCTGCCTGAAGAAATAGAATGTAAACACTTCCTGAATAGTAGATCTGATGATCAATACTCGCTTGATATCCTGTAAAAATCTCTTCTACAAATCAAGCAGCTCTGATACCATGTAGAAATTTTGAATAATTTAACACATATTCAACAGAGATTATCCTGATCATGTACTATTGCAGAATACATACACAATACATAAGCTCCTCTACGTTGATCATCAATATAGCAGCATCAATAACAATAAAACATCAAGAGCATTCACACATTAACACAGTATGTAACCCGGGGAAAGCATCTCGCTAAAAACCCCACACTATCTGTATATTAATGATTGAGACCATGTAACATTACAAAGTACAATGCTTATCACAAGCAATCCAGTACCAGCTCCACCTGTTACACATAATACAGCTAAGATCTGATCTCCAAATCTATTCCACTGCTTGCCTGCCTCCACTGCTCAATACCTGCTCAAGAATTGATGAGAATGGCTTACCAAACTCGTATTTGACCTGCAAAGAATCACTCACAATGTGTAAGACGTGAGCAGAAGCTACAAACTGGGCAAATACACGAGCAAACTCATTGGCATACTCAATCCCTTGATTGTGCAAGATCTGATGCACAACTATAGTCACAACTGATAGCAATCTGATTCTCTAACACATGTCCCTGCTGAACTGAACATGCACTGACATT